>QXTE01000056.1:5081692-5750597 GCA_003942145.1 Platysternon megacephalum
ATCCTACAGCAAAAAAACTTCAGGACCAGACTTCAAAGAGAAACTGCTGAGCTTCAGTTCATCTGCAAATTTGACACCATCAGCTCAGGATTAAACAAAGACTGTGAATGGCTTGCCAACTACAGAACCAGTTTCTCCTCCCTTGGTTTTCACACCTCTACTGCTAGAACAGGGCCTCATCCTCCCTGATTGAACTAACCTCGTTATCTCTAGCTTGCTTCTTGCTTGCATATATATACCTGCCCCTGGAGATTTCCACTACTTGCATCCGAAGAAGTGGGTATTCACCCACGAAAGCTCATGCTGCAAAACGTCTGTTAGTCTATAAGGTGCCACAGGATTCAGATTTTCAAGGCTATTTTCCCCTGAATCATAGCTATTGAGTCAGCAAGATTCTCAAAACTATGTAGTAAAGAGTGCCTTTTCCAAGAGATTTTTACAGTTCTCCTAGATGGTTTTAATGACATTTTTTTCTTTGAGCTTCCTTAGCATATAAGACTTAAAATGGTGGTTTTCCACAGGGAAAAAGGGTTCTGGCAAACATACAGATTGCTAACATGTATTGATGATGCTGCCATACCACAGTACCACCATTCCTATGCCAACACTATCTTAACTATTTATCTATCCAATCCCTTTCATAATATCTGCATCTGTAATCTCACATTGTTTAAAATTCACTCAAATATAAATCAGCCTACAGTGAGTTACTGGGTATTTTATCAATGAAAACAGTATGCTCTTTAAATTCCAAGCTATGTGATCTGTGGTCTCAAACTATTCTTTTGTGAAATAACATATAAATTCCATGTTGCTGTCTTCACGGCTTGAAAATTGTGATGCAGGTAGATGTATGACATATTAAGCATGTCCATTTAGGTATTTTAAATTTATAGGGATTTCAAAGTCAGTCTTCATTTATTGTCTGGCTTGTTTCACTTCTGAAATGACTTGAACAGTGAACAAAAAGGAACTGACAATATTTTCAGATAGGCACTTTATAGCTGTGCACTTTGCAACGGTATGATAGGACTGATTGCTGCCTTGAATGCAAAATTAGCTTGTTGATATGTGCTACTACAGACAGAGGAGCAGATGTAGCAATTCTGCCTTATTTACATGAAATTTCTAAAAGGACATTTTATTCCTAGTGCACCAGAAATATTGTACCTGAGATAAACGACATCATGTTACGTTAGCTCATTCAGGTGTAGATTGTGCCACTTAACCATAGTCCATAGTGGCTCTCAGGAACACTTAGAGGTAGCCTGCTTCCAGGAGACAGAATGCCTCTTGGAGCTCCCAGGCAGACTGAGGCTTTGTGCCATGCTCCCTGCTGTGTGGGTGGCCACCTATGCTAGCCAGTGCATGGGGGTGTGGGTGAAGACACAATATAAGTATGTAATACAATGTAACATCATTATTATTATTATGTCCCTACTCCCTTTGGGAGGGAGCAGTTATTGCAGTTGCACGTGACCCTAAAAGAGTACTGCCAACCCCAAATATTCAAATATCATGAAACAGGCCTAAAAACAATCACAGAAGTGCCTTAAAAATCATGAGATTTAAAAAATTGGGGATTCTTTCTATTTGCTTTCTGATTTCTGAGCCTTTAGAGCAGGGGTGGGCAAACTACAGCCCAGCGGCCACATCCGGCCCTCCAGATGTTTTAATCTGGCCCTTGAGCTCCCGCTGGGGAGCGGGGTCTGGGGCTTACCCCACTCCACATGGCTCCTGGAAGCAGCGGCATGTCCCCCCTTCGGTTCCTATGTGCAGGTGCGGCCAGGCAGCTCTGCGTGCTGCCCCCGCCCCAAGCACCGCCCCCGCAGCTCCCATTGGCTGGGAACTGTGGCCAGTGGGAGCTACAGGGGCGGCGCTTGCGGATGGGGCAGTGCGCAGAGCTGCCTGGCTGCACCTGCACATAGGAGTCGAAGGGGGGACATGCCGCTGCTTCTGGGAGCTGCTTAAGGTAAGCGCCACCTGGAGCCTGCACCCCTGACCGCCTCCCACGCCCCAACCTCCTGCCCCAGCCCTGATCCCCCTCCTGCCCTCCGAACCCGTTGGTCCCAGCCCGGAGCACCCTCCTGCACCCCCAACCCTTCATCCCCAGCCCCACCCCTGAGCCTGCACCCCCAGCTGGAGCCCTCACCCTCTCCCACACCCCAACCCCTAATTTCATGAGCATTCATGGCCCACCATACAATTTCCATACCCAGATGTGGCCCTCAGGCCAAAACGTTTGCCCACCCACTTGCTTTAGAGTACAATTAGGGGCATATTTTCAGCCTTTAGTCCTCATGACTGCAGAGAAGAAACTTAGTTTTTAAAAAAAGAAAGCTGAGATTCTCATTTATTGTTTGATTCCAGGAGTTGGGATTTTAAGAAAACCACCAAATATTGTGGAAATAAAATTGTGAGTTGGTAACACTGCTACATGGTTGTCTAGAGAGCAGGGGAAGGCTCCATAGACTCCTCTCTGCTCTCCCCCACCACCTACCCTACCCTACCCTACCACATGTAAAAGGGGCAAACAAAATCTTTCCCTAAGAATGGCTCTCCCCATATTCCCTTCTGCTTCACTTATGTGACTAATAGTTTCGACCAGTTGTTTTTGTGTTCTTTTAAAATGTCACTTTTTTCTGATTTCAACATTCACACTTTCCGTACAGGTTTATTCTTTTTTTCAGTTTACTGACAAGCAGATGCACTAAACTTAAAACACTTGGGTTCTGAATTCCAATGACTCTCAGACAGAAGTGGTGGGATGAGACGCAGTTAATGAAATTTGGTAGATGATTGATGTGTATATGTCAATGTCTATTAAAGTTATTTTTAAAATCAGTGATGCGTGCGTGTTCTTCCCCCCCCCCCACATACGAGATATTCTAACTAAAAGACAACAAAACAAATCCCATTTCCTTTTATTCACAAGACCCTCACAATCAGATAAGTGAACTTTAATCATTGTGGAATGCCCTCTACAGACTGGTGAATGAAACTGATCAGCTTGTGTTCACTTATTTTAACTGCAGTACAGTATCACTTTAAGGATACTAAGATGCTAGTAACACACAATTGTGAGAACTGTCTTCTGCTAAAATGCATAAAACATAAAAATCAAACATAAAAGTCACCTACAGGTTGACGTAGACAAATTTGCTTACAAATCCACCAGACCCTCATTAGGGAGCCATTCAATAGAATGAAGAGATGTGAATATAATTTGTTGAGATGCATGCTGTAAAACCCATCCCCATAATGAAGCAGAGTTGAGAACCTGAATAAACACTTTTAAAATAATAGCACTATCTTTAGAGCAGAGAGTTTCACTGTAAAGGTGCTTTGTAGTTTCAGACAAATCCGCAAACATTTAACTGAAGTATGACTAATTTGAGAGTGTGCAGGAGAGAAATAGTGCTTTCTGAAAGCAAGTAACAAAAAGGACAAAAAATTTTTTTAAAAAAGCCTAAACCTTTACATTAGCATTAGAGGACAATGTGAACACTAGGATTTGAAACTGATTTGCAGATACACAGTTTTTAGCCAGGGAGAATGCTCATTAAGTGCAGGATGCTGCTATGGCTCGTGTGTTTGCACTGAGGTACAGATCTGTGAGACTGACGTATCAGATAAAGTCAGAGTGGTTACCACACCGACGGTGTAGCAGCTGCATAATAAATGACGGAAAGAATCATGTTAGGCATGCCCACCTAACCTAACTTGAATCATGCGAAAGGGGAGCTGTTGGAATTCAAATAGACTTTCTGGTTCCCAGCAGTCGGCAGTAAGAGAATGCTTTCAGGAAGATGACAGATGCAGGGAAAAGATGCTGTTTTGCACTATCTTGATTTGTTACAGCAGCCAACTTATTGGCATGATGGAGTGACAAGAAAAGCAGCTGGCATGGAAGGTAGGATTATCAAAGCCATTGCATCATTATGAATGTAATTAGAAACTGACCGTGACAAAGCATATGTTAGGACAAGCTGCAGCTGATGGCAGAGGATTTGTTGCTGAGGTCTTGAAACTCTGAAAACAATGTTTCTTTTGCAAAATGGATCTTTGAATTGCATTTATGCTTGTGTAACATTTCCGTGTGTGTGCTTTCCTCCAACCTCAGGGAGCCACTTGCCTGAAAGAGAGCATTATGTTAGGATGAGATTACAGAATAAAGTATTTCCTAAGAGTCTGTGCAGCTTCAGGTAGATAGAAACAAACACACACCAAACCTAACCCTGACAAAGGCTCCATATAATTCAGTAGCAAGCTCTAATTGATATATTGGCATATTCAGGAATACTGAGGAAATGAAGGTGCATATATTGAATGTTTTGATATAATGAAATTTTTTTTTACAGGTTTCTGTTTTATAGTTAGTTTTTTCTGGCAGGTTTTTTTTTCCTTCTTATCAGTTTTTAGCCCTTGACTTTCATTCAGTTGTTCAGTATTATATGAAGAAAATACATCAATATCTCCTGCAGGGTTTTTCAACAACTCCAGCATCTGTTTCTGCTATTGAACTGTATTCACGTTTTGCCAACTTGATATCTACCCAGCTGGTCTATCGTTTCTCGCTTGATTACTGCTCTTAATTTCTCTGTATCAGCTTGTTTCAGATAGGATTTTGAAAGCTTTTAATGAGGAATGATAGCAAATGCAAAATTATTGAAAATTAGAGTATTCTTTTATTTTTGAAACATCAGAGAGTATTCTCTTATGCATTTTATTAAATTCATTTTCTATGCTGCAGTATGTTTTTATACAGTCATGGGATTGCAGTTGTAAATACTTTAAAATAGATGAGTCATAAGCATAAGTTTCAACTGACTGTAAAAAGAAAGTTTGAGGTCATTTAAAGCTGCTTTTTTAATGCATATAATTTCCTTGTAAACACCTTCCCCTTCTCTCTCTCTCTCTCTCTCTCTGCTCATCATGACAGAGAGAGTTAAGTATATACTCTATATACTGAAATATATTTTATCACCACTAGGGTGAAACACTCCCCCCCCCCCCTCCCCCCAGCAGTTTAGAACAGGTGATTGTTTAAAACAAGTGTCAACTATATTGGAGTAGATTGTTCATGGAATAATAAGTAAATGTGGTGTTTTGTGAGTGTAAACAAGAACCAGGATATTTTTTCTCCTTAGGTACAGTAGCAAACTTAATAGCCCATAAAATAAGATTATGCTAAATTAATTTGCTCAGTTTAGGATACAATATGCTCTCTTTAAACTTCCCCCTTCCCATATTAGATATTCTCTTTGAAAGTACTATATATAAAGTATGTTTTTTGCATACTGTATATTAGTGTGTTCTAACTTTACCTTGAATAGTTTATAGTTTAGTTTAAAACTGTTACTAACCTGAGTGGAGCTATAGCTATTTTAAAAAGATAAATGCTTCAAAATACATGAGAGAGACAAGGTATGTGAGGTAATATATTTTATTGGATCAACTTCTGTTGGTTGAAGGGGCAAGATAATCTCCAGATACATAGTGGTGAACCAGCTTTTAAAAAGGTTTTGAGATAAAGATTAGTAAAACTAATAGACTGCTAGATAGTTGATCATTTCTCTTCTTGAATCGCTTTAGAGAGACATTTAAAATTAACCATTGGGAGAAGAGAAGCACTTCTCTATGTGGCCAAAATTAATCTCCTGTTTATATGGTCACAATTGTTCAGTGATTCTAAAAGTTCACTGTCATGCTGTTCCAGAAAAGCTCTGTCAGGCTTAAGGGTAGTTAATTTTAAATATCGTAGAGTGTGTTTCCCATATAAACAATTTAAGCACTATTCACCTTTTCAGGATAGCAGCAAAACTATTTTCACACTGAATATATTATATTTACTTTGCTGAAGCCATTACTTGCTCCTTATTGGAGGAATGCTGGCTGGCTGTGATCACATGATAGTAACAGAATATGGTTTTGCCTTTAATGAAGATATCCTAATAGGATGCCATCTATGGCTACTGTCCAGTTGAAAATAGTGTTTTTATGGTTTGCTCATGTTTTGTCAATAGTGAGTACTTTTAGTGTTTTGTTTCACTGGTGAATTAAGAAGACACTAGGTGGAGCTACCAGTTGATTATTTACTACCATTCAAGGCTCTGGGGAAACCTGCCTAGTGAGCAAGCTCACTTTGATGGTGATCATCATAATTGTTAAAAAATCACATCCAGCTTGAACTGTAAGCCTTAAATCATGAAATCCAAGCACTGTTGGGATTAAAGGGAGCTATTAGTCCATTCCTTTTTATTATTTTACAAGACACTGATGAATACACACACACTTTTAAAATTTCTCCTTTGATTAGAGAGAGTGGGGCAGCACAAATAATGAAATAAAAGAAGAGAAGCAACAATAGGACCAAATAGATTCTCTCTCAGTAGATACTTGCAGAAATTTTGCTGCCTGTTTATCTTACTTTAGTCTGGTGCTCAAACTTTTTTCTCTTCATTCACACAAGTCTCCCTATCTCCACCCGGCCTTTCTAATCCAACTTTACTCATGCCGCTGCCATATTAGGTGTAAATATTGGCCTGATTCAAAAACCTAGACCCAAACACTCCCAAATGTAGTGGTACATAGATGGCTCTGTAAGAAATCTTATACCAGATCTGAAATTTGTGGCGAGGGTGTGTACCTTTATAAGTGGTAGTGCATGTGCAGTCTAGCAGTGCACATATCGCTGATACATAGCTGCTCGATTTTGATTTGTTACCAACAGAGATTTAGGGAAGAACTGCAGAACTCTAGTTATGGTAGGAGGGAGATTGAAGAATTAGTCTACAAGCACTTATGCTCCTTCATGACATAATAGTTACTATTATTTGTGTAATGGTGTTGCCTGGAACCCCAATCAAGGATCAGGGCTCCATTGTTCTAGATGTTGTATAAATACACAGAAGAGCACATTCTTTGCCCTGCAAAGTTACACTCTAACTTCAGACATGACACACAAGTGACTTGACAAACAATAAGGGGAGAGAAGAGGAGAGGAAAAATATTATGGTAAATCATGTGGCTACTCTGCTATGTTAACCATACATCTTGGAGGTATAAAGGGTTCCATAAGGAATAGTGGATTTTGAATTTTTTCTTAATACAATTCATGATTGTTTACAGGTTACTTACTCTCTCACCAACAGAAGTTGCTCCAATAAAAGATATTATCTCACCCACCTACTCTCTCTACTGGCTACTTAAGGTTTTAGTTAATTAGATTGTGTGTGTGGGGTTTTTTTTTTTGTTTTGAGATAATGAGAGTGAAGGAGTTGATGAGGGATTTGAGATTGGCTGAGATTAGATGGAGGGAGGGAGATGGCAGGACGCAATAGGGTAGGTGGGGTGAAAGGATTGGAGGGAAAGACTGGGAGATTAGCGACAGGCTAAGGACAGGCAAGGAGGGAAAAATTCAGATAAAGATTAGGAGGAAGATTGGAGGCATCTTGATGAGTCAAGAATAACAATGGCATCAATAAAAATCTGCTGTGCAAAGCAAATGTGGTAAAGTCAGTGGATGATGGACTCGAATCCTGAGGTTGATGGTGGGGTCGGGGCTGGAGCAGGGGGTTATTGTAGTCCACAAAGAGAGCCTGCTGTGAGAGGATTTGGCAGAGTTGCCTGTCTCCCCAAATGTGTCAGTCTGTGAGAAGCTGGAGGAGGGGTATGTGGCTTAGCAGGATGGGGAAGTCTGTTGGCTTTCTGAGCAGCTCCTGTGGAGCAAATCTAGAAAACTGGAACCTGGTATAGTAACTCCTCACTTAACGTTGTAGTTATGTTCCTGAAAAATGCGACTTTAAGCGAAACGATGTTAAGCAAATCCAATTTCCCCATAAGAATTAATGTAAATAGGGGGGGTTAGGTTCCAGGGAAATTTTTTTCACCAGACAAAAAACTATATATTATATAGATATACACACAGTATAAGTTTTAAATAATTTAATACTGTACACAGCTATGACGATTGTGAAGCTTGGTTGAAGTGGTGAAGTTAGAGGGCGGAAGAGGGTGGGATATTTCCCAGGGAATGAACTAGCACTAGGGCTGAGCCCTCAAGGGTTAACACATTGTTAATGTAGCCTCTCACACTCGACAAGGCAGCAGGAATGGAGGGGAGGGGATTTAGCATAGCAGACGGAGACAGACACACACCTTGTGTGTGGGAGAGAGAGAGAGATGCACACTGCCCCTTTAAGTAAGCTGACCCACTCTTAAGTGCATTGTCTTTTTAAGTGGATCAGGAAGTTGAGACAGCCAGTTGCTGCCCCAAGCTCTCTCTGTCTCTCTCTGTCCATGTCCCCTCCCTGCTCTATATGAAGAAGGGGTAAGTGGGATGCAGGAGCAGGGGGGAGGGGGACAGCCTGACATTAGCCTCCCCCTTCCCCTCTCCCCTGCACAGCAAGCAGGAGGCTCGGGGAGCAGCTCCAAGGCAGAGGGCAGGAGCAGCACATGGCAGTGGGGGGGAGGGACAGCTGAACTACTGATTGCTAGCCTGCTGGGCGGCTGCAGCACAGGGAACTTAGGGGAGCGGTGAGCTGATAGGGGAGCTGATGGGGGGCTGCTGGTCCACCCTGGTTACAAGCCCCCACCAGCTAGTTGCAACGGGGGCTGCTCTTCCTGCAAGCAGTGGACAAAGCAGGTGGCTGCCAAACGATTTTAGAAGGGAGCATTGCACAACTTTAAATGAGCATGTTCCCTAATTGATCAGCAAGGTAACAAGTACTGAGCTGGTTCTATGGATGAGAATGACATCAGAGTGGCAGCACAGCTGGAAAAAGTGGTTATGCCAGTACTTCCCTCTTCCTAGATGGAAGTCATTACAGGAAAGCAGGGGTTTTAGGCCTGTCCTAAGAGACCTGACATTGGTGCTGGTAGGTGTGAGACCCAAAATGTATAAGGGGAGGGGCTGGCTGTTGGAAATGAGGCTCTCTGGCAGGCAAGTGTACTTGTGTCCCTTCTCCAGGTTGGGTTACAACAAAAATATCTGGCACAAATAGGTGACGTGGCATATTTGTAAAAAAGAAAACAAAGGATGGCTTTGTGGCAACATTTTGGGGGGTTGTGAAATACTCCTGTTAAACAGATCAGTACTATTTTAGTGTGTGCTGGTGCTGCTATTGACAGCTTCTGACTCAACAGTCTTGTGCATATTTGTCAGAGGGGAGGAAGTTTTCCAATAATCTGGTGCTCTGAGAGAGTTTATCATGAAACTGAACATATCATTAGCATTCTCTTTGAGCAAAAGAAAAGCTTAGGTAGTGTCTCCACTCATTTAGCTTATCCCTGCAAGCACTGTACAACAACTATTCCACTGGGTTGTTGGTTCCTGCTAAATACAGAACAGAATAGCAATGTGCAGTCAGTAGAGCAGAAAGAAACAGAAAACAAAACTCTCTAATAGCATCATTCAAGGAGGATGAGGAGTAGCCAAAATCAGGGAGTGAAGAAGGAGCTATGCTACTGCCACTCTCACTTATTTTAACCCGTGGCATTCCATCCTGGAAAAAAATTTTAATTTAAAAAAAATGCTGGGAGAGATGAAATGAACTGACAACTTTCAGTTTTCCATAAAGGAAGTCTTGGGACAGTAGGACGTCATATGAAAAACTATGACATATGGTCAATTTACAAATAGTTCATCTTGCAAAATATATTATTTAGGCAGGTTACATGAGAAGGCCAAGATATGTACTTAATACAGAGAATTATTCTACATAGCCTTCCACCACAGGACTTCAGATCATCTCAAAAATGTTAATACATTACGTCTTCCAAGATAAAAGACTTAATGTTCCCTCCATAAAATAAGGAAATGCTCTTTCTTTTATTAGGACACCACAGATCAAACCCAGCTCATCGGAGCTATAACTGGTGAGGGGCCACACTCAAAAGACCAAAGGTTCAAATCTGTATCACAATTATCCATTTTTTAAGCCCTCGCTCAACTGACATAATCTCTCCCCATAGGATTAAACCCACACATTCACTGGAACTAAATGCCAGATCTTATATTTCTTAACTTCATGGGAAGTGGCCTGAAGTTCCTCCTACTATCTTGCCACAAGTAGCAGAATACCACAGAGTTGGGGGTAGGGCAGGATGGTCTCATTGTCCACCTGAAGCCATATTGCCATCTTTATTACAAATAGCTAAAATGAAGTAATCCAGAAAGAGAGTTGGAGACAGAGCTTGGGGATTTTCTGAGAAAGACACTGATTCCAACTTCTTCTGTTTTTGTTGTGTTGATGTAATTGTTAAATGAAAACTGTACTGAAACATGAGACTCCTACTTTACAAAGAATACTGTACTTGAATCAGAGATTAGTAGGCTTGCAGATTTCTGCTCCACCATTCCTCTTTGTGGGAGGAAGTCCAAGGTCTGGCTATCCTGTTGTTATAGCTTCAAGGCACAGGCATTTGAGGAACCTTTCTGCTGGGTGTATTGAGTATTTGAGTGTTGCCTGCATTATAGAATAAGAGATCCAGAATAAAGATCAGATGAGCCCCAGCAGAAGGGGGTTCCAGAGGTACAATCAAGGAATGGCGTTAAGAGTGACTGAGAAGCAGACTTGAGTAAGGTTTTAGGAAGTGTTATTGTGTTCCACTGGAGAGTTGCAAGGGAAAGATGGGATAATGGCAGAATGTAGGGTCCATGCTTGGACCTTCCTTATCTTTTTCCCTTATGCTCGATGCTTCTCTGCACTAGACTAAGAATGTGTGTGGGATGATATTTGTTTACAGAAATTAAAGCAGTGTCCTTATATGGACTGCAGTTTCTTTAGTTCTTATCTTCTGAGTAGATCTTTATCTTTAAAAATCAGGAGAGGAGAAGGAATAGTGGGCCTTTGGTGGTGTCCATTAGAATCATTGACTTTCTCAGTTTGGTATTTAATGTTACAATATGCAGTTCTTTACAAGGTGTTCCTTTCATATACAGATCCCCAAAGATGCTATGTAGAGCAGCAACAGTGCAAACAGCACTGTGACTAGTTTGATGTTGTATAAACGCAGGAGCCTGAACGGGCATGGTGATACTTTGGTTTTGTTTAGTGCTTATAAGTTTGCCTTTCTCATCTTTTTATGACTAGTCACAGGCAGGGGAAAAAAAACTAAATATAAAAGGTAAAAAACCAACAAAACCATGGTAAAAAATCAACAATGCCCCTTGAAGTGTGTGTGTGTGTGTGTGTGTGTTCAGTCTTTCTTTGTCTCTCTGATGCTTTGCATGTAGAATTCCTTGTATGGTGTCAACTTCTACTCCCAATCACTTCCATCCGTCTGATTTCCTGATACTCAAAAGCCACACTAAATAAAACCACTACAGACTTTCCTGTTAGGGCTGTCAATTAATCATAGTTAATGCAAGCGACTAATGCAAAACAAATAGTTGTGATTAATCACAGTTTTAATCGCACTGTTAAACAGTAATAGAATACCAATTTAAATTTATTATAAATATTTGGAATTTCTTTACAATTTCAAATATCTTGATTTCAATCACGACACATAATACAAAGTGTCCAGTGCTCACTTTATATTATTTTTGATTAAAAATATTTGTACTGTAAAAATAAATAAAATAAATAGTATTTTTCAATTCACCTCATAACAGTACTTCAGTGCAATTTCTTTATCATGAAAGTGCAACTCTCCAGTGTAGAATTATTATTTTTTGTTACATAACTTCACTCAAACAGAAAACAATCTAAAATTTTAGACCCTAGAAGCCGACTCAGGCCTACTTCTTTGTTCAGTCAATCGTAAGACAAACAAGTCCGCCCACTTCATATTTACAATGTCACTTGTAAGTGAAAACAGGTGTTTGCATGGCTCTGTTGTAGCTGGTGTTGCAAGGTATTTAGGTGCCAGATATGCTAAACATTAATATGCCCCTTTAAGATGAATAACCGGGGAACTGTTGGGTGATCTTTGGTCAAGTAGTTTTGGATCATTGAAGCAGCCAGTGATTCTGGACAAATGTATGAGTTATTGAAGGTTTTTTGTCTTTAAAGTGTTTGCTGTTCAATATTGTATATATTTCTCTGAACCATGCCTGAGCCTGGGACTAATAGTGAAATTATTGACTTATTTTTTTCGCTTTTCATTGGTCTTGTTTTTGAGAAACAGAGGACTATTTTTATTTACTATGTGAATCAACCTGGACTCTTGAGGAAATATTTTAAAAATAGATAAGAAAACTAATCACACAGGATTTCAGCCAGCTTAATCCTGAGATTAAGTCCTTCTGTGTAACTTTAAATAATTTCCCCTCAGTAAGTTAAGAGCAAAAAGCATGTTACAGATGTCAGTAAATCTCAGTAACTAATTGTGTTTACTCTCAGGTTTTGTTGTGTTTCAAAACCCGCAGGAATAATGAGTGGCCAGTGCTGACACACAGCATGTAGTTAGGATCAGACACATATTAAGGTCATTAATAGCAAGAGATGCAATTTGTCTAATGGCTTAGGGATATGGCTGGGAAGTGGGAGTCTGAGGTGCTGCTACCAGCCCTTCCACTCACTTGCTGTGTGACCGTAAGCAAAACACAACTAGAGCTGTGCAAGTTGATCCAAAGAAAAATGTTATGGTTTTATCAACAAAACCAAAACAAACACATTGTTTAGAGTTTGGGAATTTTAACTACTTTTTAAAAAATAAAAACCTCAAGGATATTTGGAAATGCCATTCACGGAGGAGGAGGTGCTGTTGCAGCCCCACCCTCTTATACATGATAGCCCCATGGTGACCAAGATTGAAGTCCCCACTCTGCCTGATTCAGAGCAGGGATTTGAACTTGGGCCTCCTACATTTGCAGGTGAGTGCCCTAACCACTGGGCATAGCATATTCTGGGGTATGTCTCTCTCAAGCTCTCCAACTAAAGCTGTTTCACGTTGTATAATGTGAGATGGACTCTGTAGCCCATTGGTTAGAGTACTTCCTATCGGACATGGGTTCATGTCCCTGCTCTACTGAATAGTTAATTATTTATACAAGGTGGAACAGCTTCAATGTCACCAAAATGGGATGAAGAGTTAAGTTAGGTAATGAACGAGCACGTTGCTCCATAAATATAAATTAGGGCTATATTTATGTATATGAGCATTGTGTGCAAATGAGTTTTTAAGCAGCCCTTATTAAAACTGGCATTAATTATAGCATTTTGGGTGAGCTGGCATGATCAGCTGTGGTGGAGGGGATGTATCGTAACTTCTTATAAATCTTTCTAAGACTTAGTAACAAAAAGCTTGTTATTTTATTGTTATTATTTAATGTAATTATTTTATTGTATGTCAAAAATATGGTAAAATACAAAACATGAAAACAAATGATTTCCTTACACCCGGCAGCTATATATAATTAATATTCAGTATCTGGTTTGTAGCCTCAAAAATAAAGCTAAAAACCCAGGCCTTGAATGAAACTGGAATTTAGAGAAAATAGAAATGGGTTTTCTTTTTTTGTTATATGCACAAATGTGACTTCATTTTCTGATTTAACGTTGCCTTTCTTGCTTTTTCTTGACACTTAACTCAGACTTTTGTTAGTTAAGTTACTACTTATTTTATCAACTAAATTAATACCCACAATCTTAGCATTTATATGGCTGAAAAAGTCTGTCAAGTACAGTGTTTGACTGTTCAGATTATGGTGTCAGATTTACTGAGGATGGGGATAGCTAACTCAGATGTGCCATTGGTCCAGCCAGATTACAGGATTGAGCAGCTCAGCAAGTAGTAATAAGAAAGGATCATGAAATATGTTAGGCCATTGTGGATGTTGTTGAATCGATGCACAAATATTTGTGTTTTCCCTAAAAGGTAGCCAAAGCAAGAATAAACGACTCTGTGTGTGACTTTAAGAAAGTCACTTACCCTCCCGTGCTTTTTTCCCTATCTGTAAAATGGAAATAACGATCTCAAGGGGTATAACATCCATTATTGTTTTTGAGGTGCCCAGAGGGAAGACACAGAATGTCATATTTGTTGCCATTTCTGGGTGAGCACCCTTCATGGTCTGTACTGTAACTGAAAGCAGAGTACTGAGAGAGAGAACCAGGCTAGATTATTTGGGAAAGGTAAGAGTGTCATATTATGGGACCAATTAACAAGACTGCTGGTTCATGCCTCATGATGGTATCTGCCAGCTCAGGATATATTGTTGGTTCAGTCAGGTGGAAACTATCTCAGAACAGCTTGTTATAATTTGAGTAAGAGGTGATCTCGCTTTTATCAGGAAACATTTCATAGTGCAGGTCTGTGGATTAACACCTTGCCGCAGGGATTGTACAAACATGCAAGGTGCAATAAGGCTGTTGAGGAGAGATGAATCAATGCTGACATTGGCTATTTTAATACATTCACTGAGATTTTGTGTTGGGCTCAACACTGTGGGGCTTTTTTCCCCACCTTCCATTAAGCAATGTGAGTACTGTTGAAAAGTGCTATGTTGACATATATTGGGTCTGGGCTGAAGCAGCTGGAATTTGAGAATATGTTGTAACCAGCTCCCTCTTTGCTACCCAGCTCTCTTCTGTGCTGGAATTGAAATCTCTCTGTATATCCACAACATGGGCATCAGCTCTGAAAAGTTTATCCCCACCACCTTTGGCTTTCTTCTGGAGAGGCCATTTTAAGGAAAGAATGGATGAAGTTCATTCCCTGTGCTCATTCAATTTTCTGATGAGACTGTAAATAAGAGAGCTAAATGTGAAATGTGAAGGCAATGTTTGAGATAGGAACACCTGTCTTCTAGAAACTGAACTGAGAGACCACCATTTTATTCCAAGGAGGCTACTGAAGAGCTGCCAGGTGATAGTGACTGAGTCACTCTTATGAGACTTCAGAAAATTTGGAGGTTGGGTTCAGGTAAACTTCTTATAGGTCAGATGCAAATCCAAAGTTTGTTGGAACTGCTGGAATTTATTGCCACCTTCTCTATAGTGATTCTGGGGCTCCTTAACTGGAACTGGGACTTAGGTCCTCTACTTTCTTAGGCCTTGTTTACGCTACCGAGGTAAATCCACCTTAATTACTCTAATCCAGCTACATGAATAACGTAACTGGAGTTGACGTAGTTTAGGTCGATTTACCCCAGTGTCTTCACTGTGCTGCGTTGACAGGAGACGCTCTCCCATCGATTGACCTTACTCTTCTCATTCCAGTGGAGTACCGGAGTTGACCGGATCACGCTCTGCGGTCGATATAGTGGGTCTTCACCCCCGCTGTATCGATCACAGCAGTGTTGATATCTGGTAAAGCCTAAGGCCTCTTTACACAGGGAAATCAAAAGATCAAGCAGCTACTCTGAATGGAGGGAGCATGTGGATTTCCCCAAACAGCAGGGCCCAGCACATCTGCCAACCTTTCTCCTATCACTGGTGAATTCATATTCATTGCAATTTGCGTGGTGACAGACAGACTGACTTTAATCTCTCAATAAATCATATTTAATATAGTCAAATTAATGCTGTGAGGAATTATAGGAATTAAACGAGCCTTGCACTTTACATTCAGGTGCAAGACAAACAGGGAGATGAATTGATGTTAACACCTCCAACCAGGAATGTTAACATGCAGAAGCTAGGCTATAGCAAAGAGCAGACTGATCTTGGAGGGATGGGGGATGCTTATTTTGAAGAAAGCGGTGAAAATGGGACAGTCTGGCATGAATCATGTACATACACTACCAAACAAACTTACATGGACAAACAGAAACCTCAGTGTTTGTTTATCCAAAGCACTGAATATAGTCCTGAATGGCTTTGGGAAGACATACAGTGTCCATGACATGAGAGAGAGACTGAAAAACCTCCCTCTGGGGAAACTCATCCATGGGGATACCAGAAATTACAATGGATTGGAGGCAATAAATGAGATGACATGAGGGGAAAAGGGAGATGATGACTACATAAAATTTGTTGGCTGCCACCCTTAAGCCCCCGTGTGGCCTGGGGTGCCTCTGCGCTGTCCTGCTCTTTATTCTCTCTCTTCCAGTCCTTTTTATGCAGACTCCACACACTTTTGCTCATCCAATCAAAATACCCCTTCTTGGGGTCTGGGTTTATTCTGCTAGACCAGGGGTCTCAAACACATGCGGCCCGCGGGGCTCTTGCGTGCGGCCCGCCGAGCTCCCCTCCCGCACCCCTCCCCTCCCCTCTGCCTACCCGCGGGATTCCCCTCTGTGGTGCTGCGACGCTGCTTTCAGAGAGCAGCCGGCAGCACAGCCCCTTCGGGCGGGGGGAGGGGGAAGAAGGCAGAGGACTCCTCCTTCCAGGCACCGCCCCCCGCAGCTCCCATTGGCCGGGAACAGGGAACCGCGGCCAATGGGAGCTTTGTGGGAGGTACCTGGAGGAGTGGCAAGAGCAGCACATGGCTGCAACCCGGAGCCCCTCCCCCTCCCCCAGGGGCTGCAGGAACAGGGTTCCAGCTGCTTCCTGGAAGGGAGCAGCGCGGGGGGACAGGGCAGGCAAGGAGCCTGCCCTGGCCCCGGTGCGCGCTGCTGCCACCCCGGAGCCGCTCTAGGTAAGCGGTGCCGGGCTGGAGCTCGCTCCCTGAACCCCTCCTGCACCCCAACTCCTTGCCTGAGCCCCCTGCCGCACCCCGCACCCGTCCCGCACCCCAACCCCTTTCCTGAGCCCCCTGCTGCACCCCACACCCCTCCCGCACCCGAACCCCCTGCCCCGAGCCCCCTGCCACATCCCGCACCCCAACCCCCTGCCCCGAGCCCCCTGCTGCACCCTGCACCCCGACCCCCTGCCGCACCCCTCACCCTCTTGCACCCCACACACCAACTCCCTGTCCTGAGCCCCCGTTGCACCCTGCACACCTCCTGCACCCCCTGGGGGCAGCGTTGGGTGGGGACTTCGGGAAGGGGTTTGAATGGGGCGGGGAAGGGGTGGGAAGAGGTGGGGAAGGGGTGGGGCCTAATGGAAGGGGTGGGGTGGGGGCGGGGCCAGAGGCAGCGAGGGGCGTGTCAGTGATGCGGCCCTCGGGTCAATGCACTGGTCCTCATGTGGCCCTCGTGGTCATTTGAGTTTGAGACCCCTGTGCTAGACTAAACTCAAAAGTAAAATTTAAAATCCCCAAATCAAATCCATCTATTTTGCCCTCCAGTTGAGTCACTCCCAGGCCTCTCCTGCCTGTAGTTTCAGTTCTACATCCTCTTCTGGAGCCTGTTCATGCTTATTAGTTCATCTGCTCAGGCATCCCATCCCACAGTAGCTTTCAGTTGATTTTTATAGGGGACTCACCTGATCCCTCTTGAGCGTGTCTCATTATGTAATCAGGGTTGGTTAGCCCCAGGCTCTTCCGCCTATAGGGCAATCCACCCTGTTACACTCTATGAAACTGGAGGCAGTGGGTCAGATCCTCTCCCTCTGTTGCAGCTACAGTGAGTCACTGAGGCAGCACAAAGTGGCCAGAATCCAGCCCTAACAGGCCAGATGAAAATTTCTGCAGCATGAGGGAGCTCTCAACTGGCATAAAACCAGCATATCTGGTTCATACATCCACTGCCATCCCCATCATAGCATCAGGGACAGGAAGAGGTGCGTTAGGAGCAGGATGCTTAAGCTTAACTGGCATATGGTCTCCTGAGTATCATAGATAGCTGGTGTAAATTCGAGCAGCTCATAAAACTACTCTAATATACCTCAGGTCTGGGCTGGAGCAGCTGGAACTTGAGAATCTGCTGTAACCAGCTCCCTTTCTGCTACCCTGCCCTCTTCTGGACAAAGATGATCTTGGTGCAGGAGGGAATTTAGGCCAGGCTGACCAGCCAAAATGTTAGAAGGGGAAAAAAAGAGACAAGTAGGAAAGAAAGGTCACACTAGTTTGGAATGCAAAATATTGTTTAATCCTGGAAACATCACTTGTACCCATATAGATGAGTACCTGCAGCATTTCAGAATAGATACGTTATGCAGACTATTTCTTTTGTTTTAATTAGATTTTCTCTATTCTTAATAAAACTTGTTTTTAATTACACTGCTTGAGATACTAATCACTGTGGTACCTTCCTGCATCAAAACACATTCTGGCTTCTTGTGACAGACCGTTAGGGAGGAAACAATACCTATCTGGGAGTTCTTGTGAGTGTAACCCTCACATGAGGAGGGAGAGAAGATGTGCCATTCAGGAGTTGGTTGATTGGTTTATTTTAGTTGCAGCCAGTAGAGGAGTGGTGAAAGCCTTGTATTTTGCTTTCAGGAAGATATAGTAAGTGCGTTGGGGAAGCAAGCATCGAAGTTGCATTGAGGAGAGGGCCTGAAGCCTGCCTGCTTTCTGCCTGCGCAGTGCTGGCATTAAAATTTCCCACTGGGATTTTTAGAATGTCAATGGTGTTGTTTTAATTGCTGGGACATTGTGAGGGCAAGGGGAAACATACCCAAACCACAAGCTGTCTAGAGTTGTTGTGTACCTCTGAGGAAACAAATAGGACTGGGTTGTTTTTTAGTACTAATTATCATGCTTTGGACTTGTACAGCACCCTAGGGATGAATGTGGCCCTCCAACAGCAACCTGTGAGGTAGTTTTCAAATGGCTCAGTTCGGGGATGAAAAGGTCACACAGCAAGATCAAGTGGCAAAATCAAGAGTGGAACCTAGAGACTTCTGGTTGCCCTTTCTAACCAATAGGAGGCATTCCCTCCACCTGCAAAGGAAGCAAGGGGAATGGCAATCTGGGTGGGTTGCCAGAATTGTGAGTAACTGTGTTACCCCTCAGACTCAGCAAGTGAAAGTTCTGCTACTGCCAAGCTGCAAGACAACTGTCTGCCTTGCCAGCAATCTCTTCTGGACTCTGTCAATCCAAACCTTGCCTTGCCAGTAGCAAACAGTGAACCCCGTCTCCTGAGTTCCCTGGAGATGTCTCCCTGCAGTGTCCAGCCCCCTCAGTGAACGCTCATAAAAGTTATTAAATTTGCTGCTCCATTAAAGAGACAATAAACTGCAGTTCATTAATTTAACTGGGATTTGACAAACACTCTTATTTCAATCACAGCACTGAATTGGTTTACAGCAAAACAAATTTATTTAACAAAAGGACATAGGTTAAAGTGATACCAAGTATAAGGAATAAAAATAGAAAGGCTTACAAACAAACAAAAGTAAAAATGAGCTTTTAGGACAAATTTAAATTCAGCAATTTACAATCTTTGCCTAAACAAGTTTCTCACCTAAACTCAGTTCCCAGGGACTTCAATCCCCTTGGTTGAAAGATCCAATGTTCTGTGATTTCCAGAGCTCTGGCCACTTTAATTCCTCAAGTGACGGATTCAAAATGGCTTTCCATTTCTGCTTATATCTCCCAACAGCTTTCTGCTGTTCTTCCCTTCCTGTTGACTTCCTATCCCCCTAATGATTTGTATGTAAAGGGGCTTCTATTGTTTTGATTCCTTGCTGATTAATTTCTTTGAGACTGGTAGGTTGCTACCTTCCCTCCTGTTTAGGAGAAAATCTGTTTTTCCCTGTGTTTGGTCCCAGATTTTAAAGCATATAACCAGTGACTATCCATAATTCCTAGTTAGTGTTAATGCATAATTTCACAGTGCTATTAATCATGAGCATGCTGCAGGCTTTCATAAAAAACCTTATTTGATACACTTTTATAATACAGTAATACTGTATACAATCAGCCAATCTTCCGCTGGGGTTTAGATGCCATATTCTCTTCCCAAAGTTCTTTGACCCTACTTCAAGAGGCAGGAAGGCTTCCTAGGGTGCAGTCTCCATCCCCTGTCTACATTATGTATTCATCTCTGGCCACTTGCTCTCCTAATGGCTTTGTTTACCTTGCATGTAAGTGTGCTTTCTTTGTCTTTGGTCACACATTGGCTAGTTTACCTCAGAGACACATTTAAGCAAGTGGAACCACATTCCTGTCTGGAACAGGCATGGCTTCGGCACTGCTTCCCTAATACATTTGCAACACATATCGATAAAGTCCTTTGTGGGTTTACTGTACATACATCCCACAAGAATATTAATGATCAGTGAGTTATTAGTTTTCCAGTGATATACTACATGCCACCTTTTGGATAGATATCATGACAAGAGTTGCTGACACAGACTAGTGAACCACCAATGGGCCTCTGTGTCACAGAAGATCCTTGAATTGGTTAGTGAAGAACCTGGGTTCATGTCTTAATCGGTTTCTCTGGGATGCTAGTCCAAGGATATTTATGGAAACTGGCACTAATTTCTCTCCTTACAGCTGAAAGCATTAAATTACACACACCCCCCCCCCCATGCTGGAATGAAATGTTAATCTTCATTGCAGTCATGTGCTTTCAGATGAGATCTGTGGTATCTCTTTGTACGCTCGGAGATGGTATTTAGCACATGTAAGTTATTTATCTTGCTGATTAGGTTCTGAGTGCCCCACAGTGGCCCTGTATCTTGCAGTGAAGTAATAGGGTGGCCTGCAGTCTCATTACTGTAGGCAGAGTGTAAAAGCTATGTGAGAGGTTGTGAGAAAACCTGACTGCATCAGTGCAGGGCAAGCTGGTTTGTCTGTAAGAGAGCACACATTTAATTACTGGGATTTAGGAATTTCCATTGGATAGGAACGTTCTTTGAAGTTTTTCATCATTTTTTTTTTTAACACTGTACTGTTTACCAGGCATTGGCTATTCAGCGGTTTAGTCACTATTGTCTAGGTAAAATAGAACTTTTAATCTTTTTTTGGCTGGTGTTAGGTTTCCTGCAGCGAAGGGCTCCATCACATTTCTAATGGTTGGGGGAGGAGGACTGTACTTAAAATTGATCTATTTGTATTTGTTATGTAATCATTGCTTGAAGGAGGTTGAGTTTCTGAAACATTAAATAATATAGAAGAGGTGAAAGAATACAAGTGGAAATTTGGTTTAAGAAACACATCCAAGGGGCCCATTTCTATGAATGTTGAGAAAAGGATCTCTTTCTTTTTTGTATGCGTTTTAAATGATTCTTAGCTTGATGCTCTCATGGTGGATGCATTCGGCTCAAAGCAAGAAAATAACAATTCAGGCCCTCAAGGTATCCTCAAGGTATCCCCTTGTAATCCTATTTACAGCCTATTTAATAGCACAGGTCTGAAGTTGAATATTACAGTAAATGTTGTTAACCTTAGGGAGCAACTAGCATGTCAGTTCTTAAGCTATTCCCTTGGGAGAGCAGGTGGGACAAAAGGGGGAGGAAAGAGAAAAATATTGAATAAAATAATTACTAGAATCAGTTATTCCCTTATTCACCTATTCAATTATTCTATTCAGTGTTTATGAGTATTGATAGAGTCTCTTCCTGCAGAACAGCTTTAAGGACTCTGTCCCTTTAATGTACAGAAACTGTAATGCACAGAATAGGGAAGATGAATTGGTACATAGCATGGCAGCAAATTATTCACAAATAGGGGAGATGCTGAAACACAGTGCTGTGCATATATATGATAACTGAATGACGCACTGGTGATCCTACAGCTGGTTCTATTGGGTGGACCCCACCAGGAGCCCAGTGGAGTCAGTGGTGTCTGCTCATGAAGTGCTCCTTTTAGTATCTGGGTCTAAAAGAGACTGAGGTGTAGAGTGGAGAAACGGGTTGATTCTCAAATTAGCACCTATGAATGGGATTTTTTTTTTTAAAAGGGCTACAACACATGATGAAATCTGGGGCCCCAACATGCATTTAAATGAGATGCTGGTAAATCCTTAATTTAAAAAAAAAAAAAAATGATTGCAGGAGAGAGAGAGAGAGAGCATAATATCCGGATAGCATTTATAAGCAGGACAGATGAGGTATACGTTTCTCTGGAAGCATGTCTGTTACATAGCACTAGCCAGTGCTGTTCCTAGGCTGTTCCCACAGCATGGGCCTCAATTGTCTGTGTAATGGGGTGGTAGGGAGTTGCTTTGTTAGTACTTGCTCTTTCCGGAACAGATTCATGACCTTCTGCTGTGCTGGCTCACCATGAACCCCCTCCACCCAGAAAGATAAATAATCTTCCCTGACTACCGGTAACAAGCATAGAGATTCTGCCTCTGAGTATGCTTCTCTGGACACTCTCCAACTGTGCCAATCATTCTGAGTTGCCTCATATTAGCATCCTTGCACAAACAGACTACATGGATAACAGTCGGCTGAAAACGAGAGGCGTTCGAATAACTGATTTTTCAGTTTTCTGGCAGTTCTGAAAAATTAAAAAAAAATGTTTTGAGTCAAGCTAATGTTTTGTCTGACCTGACATGGAATGTTTTGTTTCAATGTCAAGGGAGCTTTTTTACACTTTATTTTTTGAATAAAATTGGAGGAAAGTTTGAAATGAAAAGCTATTTTGCACTGAAATGTTTAATTTTGAAATGTTGAAAAGAGAAGCTTTGACTTCAGATTTTTTTTCCAGCTGAAAAAAATTCAGCAAATTTGACATGAATTTGTGAAATGTTTCAGCCGAGCCCAGTTTGCATTTTTCACCTTTCCCTGTCCTCGACCCGTTATGTCTCACAAACTGCAATACTTGCAGCTGGCCCGATCCCTAAAGGAAACAAAAGTACAGATGAATATGAGTTACGGTTGGAAGAACAAATTCCCCAAATTTACCTGTTTTTTGGATAGTTACTTTAGTGTGTGAGGGAATGAGAATAATAAGGTAGGGGAAAAGAGGGTGTATTTATTGATAAAATGTTGACAAAATAAATCATACAACTCCAAACAATTGACTATTTCACATTTGAAATTATTCAGGGGTTTTTATGAGCTCCAAAATAGCTCTTTTCAAGTGTTCAGCTCCTCTCTCCATTGAATTTGAAGCTCTGCTTGGACCCCCGAGGCCTGGCAAACTTGGAGAGCTTTCCCCTTACAGGTTACTGGGTTATAAATTAACTGTAGCCACTCTTGAAAAAGACATAAGCATAGCTGTGGGCAGCTCAATTAAAACCTCTGCTCAGTGTGAAAATGTTAGGGTGCAGAAGGAGTGGAATAGAAAATAATATTGAAAAGAGAATAATGCCATTATAAAAATCAATAGTATGCCGTTACCTGGAATAGAATGTTCATTTTTGCTCACCTTATCTCAAAGAGGCTATAAAAGGGGCCTAGAAATGGAAAATGGAAGTAATTAGAGGCTTGGAAAATTTCCAGCTAAAGCTAGATTGAGAAGAATGGTATAGAGAAGGCAAATGTGGAGTCCCTATTTATCTTTTTTGATTAATAAAAGAACAAGGAGACACTGAATGAAATTGAAAAGCAATATATTAAAAACTAGTCAAAGAAAACACATTCTTTACACAATGTATAATTAACCAGTGGAACTCACTGCCACTAGATATTATTGGGGTCAAGAAAGGATACAAAAAAGTATTTGACATTTTTGTGGATAATGAGCACATCCACAATTACAAATGATAGGGAGAAAATAGAAGGGATTTTATGAACCCTTGTGCTTCAAGGCACAGACCGACCTCAAGTGGAAGGTGGTTAGGAAGAACCTTCCCCTGAGAGCTAGTTATTCCATAACGTTTCTACCATTTCTCCATCCCATTACTGAATGGAAACTTCCATTCACCATACTGGCTGTCAGCTTGACAGCAATTAATGACATGTAAAAAAATGAACAAATTCCCTTGCTTAACTTTGCTAATACTTTGGCCAAAAGGGGAGATGGAGGGATCATACAAATGTTTTCACATAAAACCTAACGTTATATGTATGTTCATTTATTGTAATATTTTTGCATTACATTTTTTTACTCAATATCAAAAAATTGAATATACTCTGTCTCCCTGTCTTTGTTCATCTTTCTCTCTTTTCTCTGTTCCCTCCACTCCTCATCTCGTTTTTTGTTGTAGAATCTGTTTCCTTTTTTCCCATCTGTCTTCATTGTCTCTTTCCCTTTCATCTGCGTTCACTTCCTCTCTTCCCCCTTCCTTGTCTGTGCTGTGTTTCCACCCTTCCTTGGGGTGCGCGGCTGGCATTCGGATTCAGGGTGCCCAGTCAGACCTATGTTAAATAAATGGGTATCTTTCTCCAGAGCTGCAAGGCAAAGTGTTCTGGCTGCTGCAGCTCTCAAAGAAAGGCTGGAATGACATACGGTACGTATCTTAGGTATCACAGCAGCCTATTTTGCATGCTGCTGTCATCCTGTCTGAAGTTGAGCAAGATTAGATTCAAGCAGTGCAAAAAAACACAGGGCAGGTACATTGCTGCCACTTTGAACTGTATGTATCACATTGACTCTCCTGTCTGATATTGTTAAGCTGCAGAATATATGGTGGATGTGAGTTACATGCCCTTGGTTTTTTTTAATCATTCAACAGCTTTGGGAATGTTTGATGTTATGTTACATTGCCCAGTGTCTACTTGTCTACCCATCTTGTTATTGATCACCTCGTAGTGGATGACTTATTTTTTACTTATCATGCATATATTTTGCCTTCCTTTCATTGGCTATTATTGCCTCTTTCTTTTCAAATACCTTCTCCACCTCATCATCAGGCTTCCCAGCAGTTACTGCCATCATAGTTAGAATTCCTGCTTTGTGTAGCATCCTCCAACAAAGTTAAGTTTATCCTACTGTGTGATTTGCCCCTGCAGTTCCATTCAGCTTTTCTTTACACTCATATATATGTTTTCACACACAAAAGCATTTGTTTGATTGTGTGGGGGATTTTTTTTAAGGCTTCTGCTGAGGTAAAAAGATTCCTCTTGTAAACTTTCTGCTTGCCTGTGCACTTTAATTTATTTCCACATTTGGAGGACGTCTCCTCTTCTTCCTCAGCTCAGATGTTTCCAGTACAGCTGGGAAAGTGGTGGGTAATTGTGGCATATTTTCTCAGCTTACTCTGTCGTTGTTTATGCTAATGATGATTGTGGCTCTGCGTTTCCATTCAATTTTGGCATATTGCCACTCTCGCAGCGGAAGCCAAAGGTGACTTCATGCCATTCCATTTTTTTCCATTTCTAGTGAAATAACTCTTGCATACTGTGCTACAGGTGGGTTAATGACAACTCTGCCCCTCTCCCCTTTCCCCTTAGGAGGAATGTGAATGAAAGACCATGTTCCGTGGGGAGAAGGGAATAATCAGTTAATTTTCGGCAACATTTATTGAAAAACACAGATCCCTCCTCTCCCCCTTCGTAATTTCAAATTCATTCATTTCACACTCTGAAAAGTTTCAGGAAGCTTGGCTAGATCGTGTAAACCAATACAATGTGGCTTTGAGTAATGTGATTTTGGAAAGTTTTGGAAATTCTGAGAGAGGAAAATCCAAGACGGTAGGACAAACACATGCTCCTTCCTTCCTTCTTAACAATCATAATCATACTCAGCAGAAGCAGTGGGGGCTTTCCATCCAGAGGTCTTAGTAGGGTTTACAAACATGAATAAATTTAGTCTTAAAACATCCCTGTCAGGTAGATAAGTTGTCATTCTCATTTTACAGGTGGGAAAACTGAGGTGTACAGAGTGGTTAAAGGGACATAATGGTCACACAAGAAATTTATAGTGGAACCAGGAACTGACTCCAAGTCATGTGCTTTAATTTAAAAAAAAAAAAACCCCATCCTTGTTAGAGAGAAAAAATAAGTTTGGGAGCTACTCCCACCTAGTTGTTATGTCCACTTCATATTTGTTTGTTGGTTTTGTGAGTAAAAAGTAGAGTCAGGTTAAACTAGGTGCCCAGAGATCTAGTGGCTGCAGGGAAGGCAGAGCCCTCTACCACCTCCACGGAATGACAAAGACCCGAGTTTGTTCTATGATTGTGACCTGTGTGAATTATGGACCTCCTCTCTCTTAGTTTCTTACTCTGACATCTGGGATCACTTGGGACAATCAAGCATGTAATCCTAGATACTTCCATCTCCCGTATATCTGGGAGATGGGGGACAGCACATTCTCATCGTGGGCCGCTTGGCTCCTGGATTTGCTCCCCTTTTCTCCTTGTTCAGACAGAGCCTTTTAGCCCTCAGGCACAGTTGAGGCCTTGCTGTATCTGTCCACCCAGGCTCCCGCTGAGTTGGATTACGAAGGGGTTGGTTTAGCTACAGAATTGTATTTTGTGTGCATTCCCTAATACTGTTTGGCTGTTTTTCTGTAAATGCATTTAGGGGCTTGTAATAGGCACATCCTGCAAATAACATAAATACATATATAAATGCAGAGGTCACCCATAAACAGCTGTCAGTTTTGCCCTGGATAAGGCTCCCCCCAGGCCTGCTGACAGCAATTCCAGGCTCCAGGGCAGAACTGTCAATGTGCCGAGGTGTCGGCAGTGCTGCTGGGCGCGCTCTTCCAGCATGGCCAGGGCTTCCACATGCCCGCGTGCGTCTAGGAGCCTTGCAGCCTGTCTGGGTGATTTAAAAGGGTTCGGGGCTCCTGGCCGCCGCCCCTGCTACCTGGGCAATTGGCTACCTGGGCCCCTGGGCAATTGTCCCGTTTACCCTCCCCCCCGTCGGCAGGTCTGGCTACCCCAATATTCACAGTACTGTACTCTCCACTCTTTTCCCACTAGGGATACTGTAACTACTGAGGCAACTTTATCTAATCATCTAAAATAATTTGCAAGTTTTAAGGATTACAGCTCTAGATAAAAATAAACAGAACCACCTCCAAACCAAAGCTGCTGAGCTTTGCAAAGCTCTATTGTGAAGCACAATCTCAAGTGCAAGATATTTTTAATCCTTGCTTGCTGGCATTCAGCTAGACACAAGAAGTGCTTCTTTATGCTCAGTTTCACCAAAAAATGGCAGCATTCAAAACTGCAGGAACAGAATTCAAAGTGTTTATGACAGTCATGATAATTATGGAACACAAGATTAACCTAGCTAGGGAAGATAAATGTCTAGGAATTCACTGCAGTGATAAACTGACTTTGGAATGCAGCTTGACAGAGTTGCTGATGAAATTTGATTTTTTAGCTATTCATAGCTCACAACAGGCCACTGTAATATTTGTTGAATCTAAATGAACAAAATTCTCCTGTTGTCTTTGTAGCATTGGTGGTGGTGGTAGGTTTTTTTTAATAAGAAAAGTCTGTGGTTTGTATAGTGAAAAGGGCAAAAGTCGTGGACATAAAAGAAGGGAAGGACTTGAGCTGTAACATGTGGATTCAATTTTGTGTCTATTATCTGATGCTTCCACAAAGTGCAGATGTCTGGTTAGGGTTGGTCTGTCTGTCTAATCAAGTTGCATGCATGTAGCTTTGTATTGCAAGTAACATGATTTCCTTTTTTAGTGCAAATAATTAGATCTCTGTTGTGAGATATGGTCAGATTTGCTTCATATCAAAACTGACCTCGTAAATCCAGACTAATATAAATCTTAACGGTTTTTTTTTTAAAGTTCCTTTTCCCCCAAAACATGGAGGTAGAAGGGGAAATCTTGCAACCCCTGAAGAAAAATAAAGCTTTGAGGAAGCGTTCACTAGTTAGAGCCTTTGTGTCACAGCACTCTGTTCTCTATTAGCCTTTCTTACACAGCTAGAAATTAACAATTTACTAGCGAAATTGATTCACCTGCTTAACATAATGTCCCTCCAACACAAATCCCCAAAATGGAAGGTCACTGATGTATTTTGAAAATAAATCCTGGAATCTTTGGTTCTTGTGATTAAAATGCAGCCACTAGCATTTGTATTGATTGATTTCTGCTGTGTTTTGTTGTGTAGTGCACTCTCTTTTTCTGAGCTAAGAGGTGGAGAGCAGTCTTGCAGTTAAAGCAGAGGGATCGAAGTCAGGAAATCTGTGTTTTGTTCTCTAGCTCTGCCACACACTTGCAGTGCAATTCATAGAGTTTAAGGACAGAAGGGACCATTAAATCATTTAGTCTGATCTCCTGAATATCACAGGCCATTACATTTCACCCATTTGCCATGCGTTGAGCCCAATGACTTGGGTTTGTCAAAACCATTTCTTCCAGAAAGGCATCCAGTCTTGATTTGAAGGCAACAAGAAATGGAAAATCCACCACTTCCCTTGGTAGATTGTCCCAGTGCTTAATCACTCTCACAGTTTTTAAAAATTGTGCCTAATCTGAATTTCTCTGGCTTCAACTTTCAGCCAGTGATTCTTGTTATGGCTTTCTCTGATAGATTGAAGAGCCTTTTAGAGTACCCAGTATTTCTCTCCATAAAGGTACTTATGCACTATATTAAATCACTGCTCAGTCTTCTTTTTTGATACACTAAACATATAAGCTCTTTAAATCTCTCACTGTAAGGCATTTTCTCCAGCCCTCACATCATTTTTGTGGCTCTTTGCTGCACCCTCTCAAATTTTTCAACATCCTTTTAAAAATGTCCGGAATTGGTCTCCTCAATCACCTTTGTACTCTTATACAGCATTGCACTGGGAGCTCATGTTGAGTTGCTTGTCCACTATGTTCCCTAATTCCTTTCCAGAATCATTTATTTCCAGGATACAGTCACCCATTCTTTAGATGTGTCCTGGCTTCCTTGTTCCTAGATGTATAACTTTGCATTTGGCTGTCTTTAAACACATCTTGTTTGAATGGGCCCAGTTTATCAAGCAATCCAGATGTCTGTGCATCACTGTTCTGTCCTCATCAATATTTTCCACTCCACCAATCGTGTCCCCTGCAAACTTTATAAGCAGCATTTTATATTTAATTCTGGATCACTGATGAAAATGTTGAATAGCCTGAGGCTTAATACCAGTCCTTGCAGAACTTCACATCCCTCATTGGATGAGGGTTCACTGCTGAGAACTACTTTTTGACATCTGTCAGTTAGACAGTTCTTAATCCATTTAACAGGTGTTTGTTGATTGTATAGTGCTAATTTTTTTTTAATTAGAATGTTGTGCACTACTAAATAAAATGCCTTACAAAAGTCTATTCTGTCTATGCAGTTACTTTTATCAACCAAACTTGTAATCTCATTCAAGAATGAAATCAGGGTGTTTGACAAGACCTATTTTCCATAAAAACATGTTGACTGATGTGCCGGTTCAGAGTTGAGCTGCACCTGTGATCTTCCCATAGGCACTCTTTCCAAGTGACAGGCCTCTACCTGCCCTTCTCCCAGAGTGGAGCTCTGAGGCTCACCCCACTTTAGACTTGATCACCAAGCTACAAAACTGTAGCCCCTTCGTCCTGGCACCAGCGCCGGCTCCAGGGTTTTTGCCGCCCCAGGCAGCCAAAAACCAAAAAAAAAAAAAAAAAAAAGCCGCGATCGCGATCTGCGGCGGCAATTCAGCGGGAGGTCCTTCGCTCCGAGCGGGAGTGAGGGACCCTCCGCCGAATTGCCGCCAAATACCTGGACATGCCGCCCCTTTTCCGAGCGGCCGCCCCAAGCACCTGCTTGTTAAGCTGGTGCCTGGAGCCGGCCCTGCCTGGCACGGGTACAGGCCGAGCAATGCCATAGAATGTCTTGCAGTCCTTCACAAGGGCATACACCCTCAGTGGACAGATACATCTCTTTCCAGGTGGAACTCCATGGTTCTACCACTCTTAGCCTGAATCTCAGAGTGGCAGATCCCATTTCCAGTTGTGTTAACTTGGAAGGCCCAACTGTAATTGGTACCTGCAAGACACTTCCCTCTGGAAGCCTGTGACCAGCGGCTGATTAACGTGATTCAAAACAGCTCCTTCCAACAAACTTATTGTCTATGTGCCCAAAGGTATACGGCAAGCAAGGAAAAGAGTTAGGACCACAGAAGGGCTATAAACCTTTAGCCAAGATGCAGGCCTTATCACTTCCCTCATAGCTTAGGCAAGCCTAGCTGGCTTAGACACATCCTACAAGTTGTGATCGGAGCCCCAGGGAAGCCGCATTGAGGTCACTCAATTAGGGTGAACTGCAAAGAATGGGGCAGACAATCCTCAAAGCTGATGAATATTCCAATACTTAGATTTACCAAGACAGCACAAAACAGCTTCTATAATATCTCACTGGTTACCCAGAAGCCAACAACACAGTTCACTTAAAGCAACCCAGCCTCAGGCCTCCATCCAGACACCCAACTCAAATATGATGAGGATTACTGAAAATCTTATTCATCATATAAGAAAGTTCTACCAATCCCAAAGGATCGGACATAATACCTCCCAGGTTAATGAATATTCCAGATCTTACCCAAATACACGCTTACAGCCAATTCTTATTAACTAAACTAAAATTTATTAAAAAAGAAAAGAGAGCGAGTATTGGTTAAAAGATCAATATATGTACAGACATGAGTACAGTTCATGAGATTAGATTCATAATAGAGATGGTGAGCTTTGTAGTTGCAAAGAGTTCTTTCAGAATTAGTCCATAGGTTATAGTCCAATGTCCATCTTCAGGGTGATCCAGTCAGGACTGGAGATCTCAGCCTTATAAATTAAGTGTCCCCTGCATGAAGCATCAAGCAGATATGAGATAAAAAGGATCACAACACAAGGGGGTTTTATACAGTTCCAGGCCTTCTCTTGACAGGTTGAAGTCCTTAGGTGAACAATAGGCAATCATGGAGACTTTGAAGTAGACCTATTTCCTAAGCATCACCGGTAAATAGCTACACGGATTAACATAAGGCAATTGCCTGTTTTTCCACCATTCACAGGTGACTTGCTCTACATTTCAAAGAGAGATGAATACAGTGATATTACTAAGTGTATAGTTCATTTAAATGTTAATATTTCCTTTTGATCTCTGAATCAATAGCTATAGTGACAGACAGGAACTGTCTGTTTACATGGCAAATATCTAACAAGATATAAGTAAACACATACAATTAGTATCACCTCTAATTCTCTAACAATACAGGTTTGTATTTCAAAGTTCTAGCCTATCTAGCATGGAATGACCCTTATTACCATTCACATACGTTTCTAACATGTCTCTAAAGGTTGACTTTGGGCCATTTAGCCTGCGAGCCGCTTAACCTTTTCTATTGACACCTTCTTGGCACACTTTGTATAAGATTCATTGGAATTATATAACAGTGGTAGCAACAATGATTTGCATGGTCATATTTTAATCAGATAATGTTACACAAGTCCTCCACCTTAGACTGACAACCCGGTGCCTTCTCTGCCTCTCTGCATCTGTCTGAGATGCTCCCTTCCTCTCCAGGCAAGGATTTCCATGGCTTAATGTCCTTTTAGATGTTAGTCTCCAGACCCAGAAAAAGAAGCCCGTTAGCCTGGCTGGAGGCATGCAGGTAGGCCTTTCCCAACTAATAGCCCAGCCATTGTTCTCCTAAGGCTCTTTGGAGTACTTTCCCTGGAGCCTATATTATCTTTGGTCATGGTTATCAATTTTCTATATGTCATAACTTCTAATTTATTCTGATTGCTATCTACCTTCTCTTTTTTCCATTTCTTTTATATTGCCTCTTTATTTCTTATTGCTGCCTTCAATTTGCCACTGAACCAGGATGGGCTTTTAGCCAAATATGTCCTCTCTCTTGACTGTGGAATCATGGCTATTTGGCCATCTAATAAACTTTTCTTCAAGAACTCCCAATTTTCATTCACATTTTTCATTCACAATTTATTTCCTCACAATCAGTTTAACTCATCTCCACAGCATTGGGAAAATAGCACCAGCTATATACATTACTGGTGGGGGACTGTCCTCTATGCAACTTTGGTCAAATCCCTTAACGTCTTTTTGTCTCAGTTTCCCCGTATTTAATTAGGGATAACAATGTCCTACTTCATAGGGATGGGTTGAACCTAAATTCATTAATATGTTAAGTATTTGCACATCTGTAGTGTCTTCCATTCTAGGATGTCAAAATATTATTAATAAAGAAATGTTTTGGTAGTATTAATTCAAACTGCTGCATATGATCAAGTAGTATTTATTGATAGCAAAGTTTTCTGCAAATGAATTCAATATTGGTTTCTGATAGCATGTGAGTTGCTAGATTACGGAGAACTTTTTTTTTTCAATTTCCTCTTCCAAAAACCTGCTTTGACATCAGCTACTGTCCTGATCAGTCTGAGTTTTGTGACCTTACCCTAGCTCACAGTACAAGCACTGTGTATTCGTGATTAAACAAATCTTGATGATTTGAAAGGTGAATCTATACCCTGCACTTTGAGTTAAATGTATGCATTTTCTAGGTAGAAGACTCATGTGCTGAGACACGTACTGTTTATAAACTTGATTAAACTTATAGGAGAGAGACTTCCCTTGAGAAGGTATAAACTGGGCAGTATCCCAATTCAGTGATTGCTGTTTATCCTTACTCTCAATTGTCCAAATCAGTTTTATGTCCCCTTTCACATTCACAGTATGGTATGTGGCACATTTTGATCTGATGGTCAGACTGTATTCAGAAATAATATCATTCAAAAAGATGATTGAAAGTAGTGTCAGGGCTTTGGAAAGCTTTAACTATAACTTAATATGTATGTGTGTGGGATGAGGGAAGCTATCTTGTTTAAAAATACTAGGTCAAATTATGTTTTCAGTCATGTGGGTGCAACCATGCTGTTTCAACTTCTGCATGTGTAGGCGGAATTTGGCCTGATGTCACTGAAGAGGCTTCAGAAGTCACCAGGAGTGATTTAAATCTTATTAGCGTGGGCACTGCAGTAATACTGGGGTTGACAGAACGTTCAGTCTGAGGAAGGCTGATCAGGTTTTTAAAGCAGGGCAGGAGCATCACTACACAGCAGCATCCACTACCGCATGGAGATTCTTCAGTCTTTAGCCTCTTTCATTGAAACAAATGTAGGTGCCTGCCTTGGAAACAGACCATCAAAGCAAGGAGCTAGCTGTCTTGCTCACCACTCATCTCTTTATCGCCTCTCTTGGCCTTAGCCAAGAGACAACACCATTTTTACCAATCAAGTCAGTCTACCAGTATCCCAGAGAACAGAATACAAGTTCCAATGGTAAATAGTTCTCTTAAAAATAAATAAATAAAATTCTTGGGCTCGTGTAGTTCAATGCAAAGTGCGGAGAGAACATGGACAGTAAAAAAGAAAGAAGGAAAGGGAGAAAGGAATGGGAGAAGGAAAGAGGGAGTCAGTACAGCGGGTAAAGAAAATAAATAAACACTGGAGAACTGAAGAGAAGAAAAACATGTGAAGACAGCTGTAGAGAAAATCCAACCTGCTGGAAACTGTCTTGTCAGTCACAGGCAGAACATTCAGCTTGCAAGTTTGACTGTCTGCATGACAGGAAGTGCCAAGTGTAGCAGGGAAGCCCAAATCAGCTGACATAGGGTAGGAACACTTAAGATGATTGAAATAAGGCAGGTGTCTTATTTCATTTTACACTGAGGGTACGTCTACACTACGGGATTACTCCGAATTTACGGAATTCGATTTTTTTAAACCGATTGTATAAATTCGATTGTACGCGGCCACAGTAAGCGGATTAATTCGGCGGTGCGCGTCCATGTACTAAGACTAGCGTCGAATTTCAGAGCGTTGCACTGTGGGTAGCTATCCCATAGTTCCCGCAGTCCCCCCCGCCCATTGGAATTCTGGGTCGAGATCCCAATGCCTGATGGGACAAAAAATATTGTCGTGGGCGGTTCTGGGAACATCCTCCCCCTCCTTCCGTGAAAACAACGGCAGACAACCATTTCGTGCCTTTTTTCCTTGGTGAACTGTGCAGACGCCATACCTCGGCAAGCATGGAGCCCGCTCAGCTAAAGACAGCAGTCATGAACATTGTTAACACCTCGCACATGATCGTGCAGTTTATGCTGAACCAGGACCAGAAAAGCGAGGCAAGGAGGAGGCGGCTACGGCAGCGCGGCGACGAGAGTGATGAGGATATGGACACAGAATTGTCTCGCGCCACGGGCCCCGGCGCTTTGGAGATCATGTTGTTAATGGGGCAGCTTCTTGCTGTGGAACGCCGATTCTGGGCCCGGGAAACAAGCACTGACTGGTGGGACCGCATAGTGCTGCAGGTGTGGGACGATTCCCAGTGGCTGCGAAACTTTCGTATGTGTAAGGGCACTTTCCTGGAACTTTGTGACTTGCTTTCCCCTGCCCTGAGGCGCCAGAACACCAAGATGAGAGCAGCCCTCACAGTTGAGAAGCGAGTGGCGATAGCCCTGTGGAAGCTTGCAACACCAGACAGCTACCGGTCAGTCGGTAATCAGTTCGGAGTGGGAAAATCTACTGTGGGGGCTGCTGTGATGCAAGTAGCCAAAGCAATCGCTGAGCTGCTGCTACCAAAGGTTGTGACTCTGGGAAATGTGCAGCTCATAGTGGATGGCTTTGCTGCAATGGGATTCCCTAACTGTGGTGGGGCGATAGATGGAACCCATATCCCGATCTTGGCACCGGAGCACCAGGGCAGCCAGTACATAAACCGCAAGGGGTACTTTTCAATGGTGCTGCAAGCAATGGTGGATCACAAGGGACGTTTCACCAACATCAACGTGGGATGGCCGGGAAGGGTTCATGACGCCNACCAGGACCAGAAAAGCGAGGCAAGGAGGAGGCGGCTACGGCAGCGCGGCGACGAGAGTGATGAGGATATGGACACAGAATTGTCTCGCGCCACGGGCCCCGGCGCTTTGGAGATCATGTTGTTAATGGGGCAGCTTCTCGCTGTGGAACGCCGATTCTGGGCCCGGGAAACAAGCACTGACTGGTGGGACCGCATAGTGCTGCAGGTGTGGGACGATTCCCAGTGGCTGCGAAACTTTCGTATGCGTAAGGGCACTTTCCTGGAACTTTGTGACTTGCTTTCCCCTGCCCTGACGCGCCAGAACACCAAGATGAGAGCAGCCCTCACAGTTGAGAAGCGAGTGGCGATAGCCCTGTGGAAGCTTGCAACACCGGACAGCTACCGGTCAGTCGGTAATCAGTTCGGAGTGGGAAAATCTACCGTGGGGGCTGCTGTGATGCAAGTAGCCAAAGCAATCGCTGAGCTGCTGCTACCAAAGGTAGTGACTCTGGGAAATGTGCAGCTCATTGTGGATGGCTTTGCTGCAATGGGATTCCCTAACTGTGGTGGGGCGATAGATGGAACCCATATCCCGATCTTGGCACCGGAGCACCAGGGCAGCCAGTACATAAACCGCAAGGGGTACTTTTCAATGGTGCTGCAAGCAATGGTGGATCACAAGGGACGTTTCACCAACATCAACGTGGGATGGCCGGGAAGGGTTCATGACGCTCGCGTCTTCAGGAACACTAGTCTGTTTAAACGGCTGCAGCAAGGCATTTACTTCCCAGACCGGAAAATAACCATTGGGGATGTTGAGATGCCTATCGTTATCCTTGGGGACCCAGCCTACCCCTTAATGCCATGGCTCATGAAGCCATACACAGGCAGCCTGGACAGTAGTCAGGAGCTGTTCAACTACAGGCTGAGCAAGTGCAGAATGGTGGTAGAATGTGCCTTTGGACGTTTAAAAGGTCGCTGGCGCTCGTTACTGACTCGCTCGGACCTCAGCCAAACCAACATTCCCATTGCTATTGCTGCTTGCTGTGTGCTCCACAATCTCTGTGAGAGCAAGGGGGAGACCTTTATGGCGGGGTGGGAGGCTGAGGCAAACCGCCTGGCTGCTGATTACGCGCAGCCAGACACCAGGGCGATTAGAAGAGCACACCGGGAAGCGGTGCGCATCAGAGACGCTTTGAAAACAAGTTTCAGGGCTGGCCAGGCTCCTGTGTGAAAGTTCTGTTTGTTTGTCCCTAATGAAAACCCACCCCCTTGATTCACTCATTCCCTGTAAGCAACCCATCCCCCCTTCGATCCCAGTTTGCTTTGAAAAAAATAAAGTCAGTATCGTTTACAACTCAAGAATTTTTTATTAACGGGTGGTAATAAACATAGGGAGAGAAATAACCAGATAGTCCGTGTGGGGTTTGGGAGGAGGATAGGAGTGAAGGAACAGGGCAGGAAAAACATTCAAAATAATGAGAGCCTTTTGCTTGGGCTCTCGACTGGGGTGGAGTGGCAGGGTGCACGGAGCCTCCCCCCCCCCCCGCGTTCTTACACGTCGGGGTGAGGAGGCTACGGGACTTGGGGAGGGGGGAGGGCGGTTATAGAGGGGCTGCAGCGGCACTCGGTAATCCTGCAGCTGCCGTTCCTGGAGCTCCACCAGATGTCGGAGCATGTCTGTCTGCTCACGCAGCAGCCCCAGCGTTGCATCCCACCACTTTTCGTCTCTAGCGTCCCTCCTCTCCTCACGTGGTCCCTTCTCTCCTCCCGTTGGTCCCTCATGTCCTCCTGTTGGTCCCTCTTGTCCTCACGGTCACTGGCCTCTTTCCTGAACTTTGAGACAGTGTCCTTCCAGTCATTGAAATTAGCTCTCTCATCGCGGGTCGATTGCATTATTTCTGAGAACATGTCGTCTCGCGTGCGTCTCTTTCGCCGCCTTATCTGGGAGAGCCTTCGGGCCGGGGGCAGGAGGATTGAAAAATTTGCAGCTGCAGGAGGAGGGAAAAAAAGGGAGAGAAGTATGTAAAAAGATACATTTTATAGAACAATGCTTATACTCTTTCACGGTGAACACTATTCACATTACATAGCACATGTGATTTCACTACAAGGTCGCATTTTGCATCTTATATTGAGTGCCTGCGGCTTTGGTGTTAGAGATCACAGACGCAGGGCCGGGCAACAGAATTCGGCTTGTATGCAGCCATGGTAAGCCATTGTCTTGCGGCTTCTGCATTAAATCAGCGCCCTCCTTTCCCATAGCAAGCAAAGCCCTTTACGTGCTGCGGTTTTCCTGTTACCGTGCAGCATCAGATAACATAATAACCCCCACCCACCACCCATTCAATTCTGTGGGATGATCGGTTGACCCCCTCCCCCCACCACGTGGCTGGTATCATGGAAGATCCATGCAGATAACAAACTAGCCCCCCCATCCACTTCTGTGGGATGATCGCGTTACCCCTCCCCCCACCGCGTGGCTGGTATCAGGGAAGACCCCTGCTAGCCAAACGCGAAAACCTCAGCGCCATTGTCCACCCACTCCCCCCCGCCCGCTTGGCTAACTGCAGGGAAAGATTTCTTTTCAGCTACAGGCAAACAGCCCAGTAGGAACGGGGCCACCTCTGTCCCCTTAATTACATTCCCGTATTTCAACCAGGTTACCCTGAACGATATCACTCTCCTGAGGATAACACAGCAAGATAAAGAACGGATGTTGCTTGAATGCCAGCAAACACCGGGACCATACGCTGCCAAGCTTTGTCAAGCAATGATACCGGATTACTTGCTGCTAGCATGGCGCGGTCAAGTGTCCTACCATGGAGGACGGAATAAGGCTGCCCTGCCCAGAAACCTTCTGGAAAAGCTTTTGGAGTACCTCCAGGAGAGTTTCATGGAGATGTCCCTGGAGGATTTCAACTCCATCCCCAGACACGTTAACAGACTTTTCCAGTAGCTGTACTGGCCGCGAATGCATCCCAAGTCCCCAGGGCAAATTAATCATTAAACAAATACTTGTTTTAAACCATGTTTGATATATTTGAAAAGGTACACTCACCAGAGGTCCCTTCCAGGGGGTCTGCGATGCCGCCTTGGGAGGGTTCGGAGGGCACTTCGGTCAGGGTCAGAAACAGCTCCTGGCTGTCGGGGAGAATGGAGTGCTGTGTGCTCTCCACAAGTTCGTCCTCGTCCTCGTCCTCCTCTTCCCCGTCCGCAGATTCGTCATTCAAGGATGAGATTAACCCCTCCTCGGAGTCCACGGTCAGGGGTGGGGTAGTGGTGGCGGCCCCCCCGAGAATTGCATGCAGCTCCTCGTAGAAGCGGCATGTCTGCGGCTCTGCCCCGGACCGTCCGTTTGCCTCCTTGGTTTTCTGATAGGCCTGTCGGAGCTCCTTCACCTTAATACGGCACTGATAGGAGTCCCGATTGTGGCCTCTCTCCATCATGCCCTTGGAGATCTTGTCGAAAGTTTTTGCATTCCGTCTCTTGGAACGTAGTTCTGCGAGCACTGAATCCTCTCCCCATATAGCGATCAGATCCAGTACCTCGCGTGTGGTCCATGCTGGTGCTCGTTTGCGGTTCTCGGACTGCATACCTGTGCTGCTCAGCTCTGTATGGTCACCTGTGCTCACCAGGCTGGGCTAACAGGAAATGAAATTCAAAAGTTCGCGGGGCTTTTCCTGTCCAACTGGCCAGAGCATCGGAGTTCAGATTGCTGTCCAGAGCGGTCACAATGGTGCACTGTGGGATAGCTCCCGGAGGCTAATACCTTCGAATTCCGTCCACACTAACTCTAATTCGAACCGGCAATGTCGATTTCAGCGCTACTCCCCTCGTCGGAGAGGAGTACAGAAATCGAATTAAATGGCCTCGTTGTGTGGACGGGTACAAGCTTAATTCGCTATAACGCTGCTAAATTCGAACTAAAATCGTAGTGTAGACCAGGCCTGAGAGTTTTTCAAAATACACCTATTTTTTTCAAAGTATTTTTAGGAGTGAAGGAAAGGCAAAGGAATAAACTTTCCTCCTCTCACCCACATTTGGATTTCAAAAATCCAGCAAATGAAGCTGTTTCCTTTGTCATCTATTTTTCCTTTGCCTACAGTTTAAAGAAGGGGCCAGATATAGAATAATTATATTAGAAATATCCAGTTTCTAAGCTAGGCTACCATAACCTAAAATGTCAGTTTGCTCAGTGCAAACACTTGACATATGTTGTGCTGAATAGGGTGTAATGAGGTTGGAAACTGTCTATTTGCTCCTCTTTAGAAATTTTTTCTAGGTACACACTTGACAAATGGTTGATGACTGTGACACTGTTTCATCTCCTTTTGTACAGAATATTCACTCATTTAATTTGCAGGGAACTAGACTGCTAATATTGTGTGTGAACTTGTCATGTGGCTGGACTGTCAGAATGATTATACTATTGTTTTAGTGAACTGTGGGTAATTACACCTTATAAAACGGTAATGATTAATTAAACTGTAGCACTTGCTGCAGTAGTTCAAAGCTGAAGGATAAAGAAGATACCAATTATAAATTTTAAAGGAAAGTGAGATTGAAACACACAGGGTTTCTTTCTCTTTTCCTTCAGTAGTACTTTGTTTTAGTACATCCAGAGCAGAGGAATGGCTGAACAAATTCAAGAACATTTCCTCTTAGGAGGTTGGGAGTTTAATTTGTGGTTCCCAATCTGCCTATTTTATTCCTCCCTCTAAACCCCTGTCACTTTCACATTGCTTACCTCAGAGAAGAGATGAGAATGAGGCCCTGCTGAGATCCTGAACACAGCTACAAATGCTGGCAAAGGGAGGTTGATTGTAGTGTAACATAAGGCCTACAAACAGAGACTGACTGACCTCCACAGGAGCACTGGGATTCCTTAAGAGCACTCCACCACTTCCCTAGTTGCTTGGGATGTACAGGACTCACACTCGGCAGGTACCTCAAGTGGTAGCTGAACATACAGACATCAGGCCATGATGAAGGAGATGCTGTTCGCTCTTTTGTACTGTAGCATCAGAGGTATCCAAATAAAGGAGATGGAACCACTTTGTCCTAAAAATCCAAACAATTCTTTAATGCAGCCAGAGTCCTCACACAGCTTTTCCCCTGAAGCTGGTGATAGTGGCACCACCCCCAAAAAGAATATTCACTTGCTATTTCCCCAGGCCTCTCTAAGACCACACCCACATGGGAATGGAGTACGGAAACACAGCATTTATAGCATGAAAGAGTATAGTTATAGAGTAGTCAGATATTTTGAGAAAAGGAATGGTGTAGTTTGAAGTCAAACATAGGGTGACCAGATGTCCTGATTTTATAGGGACAGTCCTGATATTTGGGGCTTTTTCTTACATTGGCACCTATTACCCTCTACCCCCTATCTTGATTTTTCACACTTGCTATCTGGTCACCCTAGTAAAACATCTTCAGGTCATTGGAGAGAGCATTTCTGCATCATTTTCATACTCCAATAGGATCAGGTACTCTGTATATTGTAGTGTTGTTGGGTTTTTTTGGAGACTATAGCAGGAGGCAGAAAATTAAAGGCAAGGCAAGGAAAGTCCAACTGTGCTCATATAAGAATTGCTACTAGATAAACGAAACCACACATTCAGGTTTATACTCAATAGCATTGTGTGTGGAAAAATATTTTAGCAGGTAATTGCAAATTAAACATTTAAAGGGCATACGGTTTAGTGTTTCAGTGTTTTTAAAAATGCAATTAGAAACTGGATAACCTTAAATTATTTATGTAATTGTGGGATGAATATTGTTAGACCTAATGGATAAAACAGATAGGACCTAGCAGCTGGTCAGTTTCCAGGCATAGTCTGTTGATAGCTGCTTGAGAAAGAATAGCATGAATATAGCATAGAACACCCATATCCTAGTGACAGTGTGATTAAGGCTGTTGGTACTTGTTTTTAATTAATACATTGTTGTAAAATTGTTTTCCCTCCTGTAGCATCAACAATTAAAATTATAATTATTTCTAAACCAGCTAGCATTAGCGTGATCTGGCAACTAAATGACTGCCTTCTTCAAGAGAAACATTATATAGCTACTAAGAAGTGACAGCAAGTCTTTGTAAGTGAGGGAAACCTAATAAAACCTGCCTTTTGAAATTAAATCCAAGACATTTTGCAGCACAGGGTGTATTGAAAGGAAACTGAAATGTCAGGTCAAAATAACACTGTAAGAACTATTGTTATTTTATAGGCTGATTCATATACATTTCCCTGGCTTTATTTGTATATTTTCCCTCAGGGGAGCTATTAATTTTCATTCCCTTCTGCTTTAAGTGGGCAGCTGTCCAATGACCTGAAAAACTGACATGTACTTTAGCTTCTGTGCTGGCAATGCTTAAACCCTTGTTTTTTTTGTGGTTGGGACTGATAGAGTGGTGACCAGGGCCGGCGCAACCCATTAGGGCACTACTATTTGGGGGGCGCCAGCACCCCAGTCGTCAGCGGCATTTCGGGGGCAGGACCTTCCGCCGCCGCTGTCGGGGGCGGCATTTCGGGGGCAGGACCTTCCGCCGCCTAGGGCGCCGAAAAAGCTGGCGGCGCTCCTGGTGGTGACATGCTAGTTTTCTCTTCTAATGTGTGTCAGATCTGGTCTCTGGTGAAGGTGAAGCCACTTTTTATCAGAACCAGAGACCAGATGAGTCACTGAAGTGACTCACATGGGCTCAGAAGGAGGATGCTGTTGCTCTTCAGGACTTATGATTGACTAAAGTGATCATGATGAAGTGCCTAAGGGCTGGTCAACCCACAAACTCTCAACCATTGAAGTAAATCAGTGTCCTAAACCTGATTTTAGTTGTTTTAGTGCAAACCTGTGTGTGGCCACATGTACTTCAGATTAAATCAGTTTGGTTTGTGCAAGATATGAGTGTCCACATGCAGACTTGGACTGAAATAGCTAACTTGTTTTGAATTCAGAGTTTGTGTTACTTTGGTGTAAGTTTGTGTGCAGATCCGCCGTTGGAAAGAAAAGCTCAGGAGGAGTGAGATTCTTTCTGTCCCTTCCCTCCCACTAAATAATAATAATAATAATAAAATAATAAAAAAAATTCCTGTGATCTGTCCCTTCGCACTACTTTGTGGCAGTGTCCCTAGGTGGCATGATGTATCCAGCTCCCACCCCCATAGGAGTATGACAGGGATTCTGTCTGGAGCACTATTGCACTTCAACTTCTTGAGGCCATAGCCTGAGTTCCTGTTCTAAAACATCCACCACACTATAAAGTACACCTGGTCTGCGACAGACCAAAAATTGGTTCTGTATCAGGCAGCGGCAAGCAGCTCCTGTGCACCCCACTCTCACCCAGCTGCACCCGTAGACAATGAGGGTAGATGATTTAGCTGTAAAAGTAGAAAACTGCTCATTTAGCATTTGCACAATATACTGTAAGGGAAAGCAAATCCAGCAATGCATGTGGCTCATTGCAACTTGGGCCTGTTCTTGCTCCCCTTGAAGTAAATTTGAGTTTTGCCATTAACTTAAATGGGGGTAGGATCAGATAATGTGTTCTGTTTGCTTATACTTTTCTTGACTGTATAGTTATGAGATCAATAAAATGCTATGTCTGATCATGCTTATTAACTTTAATTGATAGAGATTTGTGAATATAATTAGAAAATGGTAAACTTATTTTTAAAAATCATGAATTATGTGAATGCTGCAGGTATTTTTAATCAGTAGGCACCAGAAGAGTTTTCCTAGAAGAATGCATAAATATTAAAAAGGCTCACTTTGCTTTTGTGTGCAATTGTAAGAGGCCTTACAAGGTGAAAATTCTTGTGTTCAGACTGTCTTCTCCCTTATTAAAACTAAACGTACCAAGGATAAGCCTTCTACAAATACCTAATATTTGTTTTCATTAATGTATGATGAATGATTCAGTCATAATTTGTTGCCTTTCTTGAAATGCATTGAGATGTTTAAATATTAACCAATTTAATTCACCTTCCCTCCCCACTGTTTTTTCCGTTTGTTGCTACATGAACATCATTTTGAATGATAATACATTTTTTATTTCCATATGCCAAAGATCTTTAGAAATAAACAGTTTTAGGTTTTAGTAGCTGAGAAACAAATATACAACAGCCACTTGTTCAGACATTCTTTTATCTGAAACCTAACTGTCTGATTAGTCCTATTTAGAAAATGCTTGAGGCTGTGATGATATATGAACACCTTTCTGCTGTTTAATGAATACTTCTGTGTCCTCTAGTGACACAGAATCAGTGTCTTATTGTCTAAGCTGTTATGGGTAGTAATGTCGTGGAGGCACATTTGATTTGTTGTGCTTGATTTGGCTTTAATTTGTCAAAAGACATGAAGATCTTTTCCCATGCTGGGATCAGGGCCGGCTCCAGGGTTTTTGCCGCCCCAAGCAGCAAAAAAAAAAAGAAAAAAAGCTGCGATCCCGATCTGCGGCACTTCGGCAGGAGCTCTACCGCCGCCGCTTCAGTCTTCGGCGGCAATTCGGCGGCTGGTCCTTCGCTCCGAGAGGGAGTGAGGGACCCGCTGCCGAATTGCCGCCGAAGAGCCGGACGTGCCGCCCCTCTCCGTTGGCCGCCCCAAGCACCTGCTTGCTAGGCTGGTGCCTGGAGCCGGCCCTGCCTGGGATTCACCATAATAGCAGAAGCACAGAGCAATCAGCTGAAATTCCATTCTGGAGTTGTTCACCTGAATAATAGGATTAGATGGACATTAGAATTTTTAAATGAGCACTTGTCATAAGAGATGTAACCAGCACATGCAACCATCAGTGGCAATGGCAACTGTAAAAAATTGCTGTTCACTGTTAGCAATGGAAAATGCTTCCCTCTTAGTACTAAGAAGTGGACTGTATTGTAAAAAAACAGATCAGACAGTAGAAATAGTGTGTTTCTGTCTTTACAGCAACTCCCCATTTTATTTCTAAGGACTATCAACTTTATTTCTAAGGACTGCCTCTTGCAATGGGACGTTTAAGGGCACAAATGCATGCTTAAGGGCAGAAAGCAGTCTTTAAGAGCTTGATCAATATTCAGTGAAATCAGTGGAAAATCTCCCAATGTAAAGGCATTGGATTTTGTTTTGGATTGTTGATTAACACTTATGACATGGTTTTAGCCTATTTGGCATTATAAAAGAAACAAACCACATGGAAAGTCTATATTAATGTAATTCTTATTGTATGGTGTGCAAAAATAAAGAAATAAAAAAGGCTACTGCTGCATAGAAATGTAATTTTAAACAATATATTGATTTGAAAGTAGATACATTTAAGATGACATTTTAGCTGTTTCCATATTTGTTCAGAAAATGCAGGCACAAAAAGGTTTGGATGCCAGCTAATGAACAACTTGAAGAAGCAGCAGCATTTTAATTAATTTACAGGTACAGTACAGAATGCATTAAATTAATGGTAATTTCAGAAACTTAACACAGTAGATTTGTGCTGCTTTTCATCCCATATCAAAATTAGCCAGCTGAGTGGTAATGCAGAGGCAAATAACCTCATTGAATGCTGGCATTTGACAGCTTAATATTTTAAGTTGTTTTTAATTACAGAGGCATTACAATTGTTGTTTGTAATTGAAATTTGTTTTATGAAAAGTATTTTTGATGCTGGTTTTAAACAATGTGTCTTTAAATGTGGACTAGTTAAAATAGTTTCCATACATTTGACAACAGCTATATTCAAAAGGCCTAGGCCATGATAGGAACTCCATTGACTAGTCTAGTGTATAGATGTGAGTGAGAAGACTAACATATTTACTTTATCTGAAAAGAATTGCATGCCTTGGATACCACAGTTAGGTCTATTGACAGTTGTTAACAGGCTACATGTTAATTGGTAAATTTGCTTCTGTAGGAGTCAGTTGAAAGTCAGGTACATAAATATACGTGTTCAACAATTTTGTGTCTTCTGTGCTATTGGTATCTGTGAAATTGAGAATAGACTACAAGTTAATATGTGTTGATGACTTAAATATATACATATTCCCCTAAGGATAGCATCAAAGGAGGTGAGAACAGAAAACTTTCTGAAATACATTAGGAAACTCACCAAACAGATTTAATACCTAAGAAATGCTGAGATACTTTACTGAATGGCACTATAGAAACCCAAAAATAAATAGTAGGCATTGTATTCACTTATTGGATTAATTTCAAAGAGTTTTGTTTGTGATTAACCCTTCACTGTGTATATAGCCTTACTGTATATCTCCATCATTTCCCTCCATCATAGTGCATCTTTCTCTCAGATCACATAAGGAAAAGCGGACTGTTCCAGGTTAATTTTTTTGTAGCACATCTTATCACTTGCAATTCTCACTCGGTCCTCTGTATTCTGAAACTTCTCTAATTTTTGGGTCCTTTTCCTGAAGCTCCTGCTTATCTTTGCCTTCACAGTCTTCTCCTATAGCTCATGCTACTGTATCCATCACACTCATTGACCGGCCATGACATTTTACTCTTCCCTGAATTAATTACTTTTAATAATGGTTTTTGTAGTACCTGGAGTCAAACTACATTTTAAGTTTCAACCTTTGATTAAACTGTTTTAATAACAACTTGACTATTAAAGACATTAATTTAGGGATAAAATGAGAGATTTATGAAATGCAGATCTTTATTTTTATTGCAGAATTTATCCTTCCAGATAAAATTTCAGTAGCATCAGACTCAATGTACGTATCAAAATGTTGTATACCATCAGTACATCACCCTGATTATTATGGGGCTTCCACAACCTCCCTAAATAACCAGTTCCAATGCTTAACTAGCCTTAGAGTTAGAACATTTGTTCCTAAAATCTAACCTTAATCTCTCTTGTTGTAGATTAAGATGATTAGTTCTTGTCCTACCTTTTGGTGGACATAGAAAACAATTGATAACCATCCTCTCTATACAACCTTTTACATATTTGAAGACTATTGTCATGTCCTCCCTAAGTCTTCTCTTCTCTAGACTTAACATGCCTAATTCTTTCAACCTTTCCTCTTAGGTCAGGTTTTTCTAAACCTTCTATTACTTTTTTTGCTCTCCTCTGGACACTCTTCAATTTGTTCACATCTTTCTTAAAGAGTGATGTCCTAAAGTGGACATAGTACTCCAGCTGAAGCCTAATTTTTACCCTAAATTTTAGATGTCAATTAAATTAGCCTATGATAATGCTTCTAATTTAACAAAAGGGTAACAAGAAGTTGCCAGGGTGTTACCAGGGGCCTGTCTCTGATCCACAGGGGGCTCCCCAGAGCAAGCTAGTCTTGCTAACCCCTGAAAGGACACAGATAAATCCTTCCACTCAAGGATTGACACACACAAGCAGAAATTCTTGAAAACATAAGAATTTTTTTTGTTTGTTTTTTTAAAAAGTAGTTACTGTATATTTAATAGAAGCAAGAAAGAATACATAAAACATATTAAAACACAGTAGAATTATACATAGGGTGAATTATTCACTTAATACCAACATTTGGCATTTAATATTTAATAGTTAATATTTAATAGCTCAGTATTTAACATCTAACATTTAAACTTTTAACATCCTGTGAGCACTGGCCAAGTGGTAGCAGGATGGGTAGGGGAGATTTAACTCAAAACACAGGCATCCAGCTTTGGTGATTGTCAAGGCCACAATTTTTGTAACTGCTGCTTCAGGCTGCGGGCATAACAGCAGTTGCTGCTGGCTGTTGCTGCTGTCAGGGACTGCTGATTGCACTGCTATTAAAGCCATTGCCATGGTGACCTTTAGAGTTCTGCTGCTGCTTTTCCAGGTAGCTGCTTTTCGGAATTTTCCATTCTTCTTCTCAGGTAGCTGCTGTTCTTCCACAAAGCCTCAAACCCACTACAATCAGCCTGCTAGTTGGCCTTATATGTTGGTTGCTCTCTCAAGGTCTTCTCATTAACATAATTAATTAGCCTGGCTTAGCCAATCATCTTCCTCTAATTGGCATATACCTAGATCCTTCCTATTACATCATACCTACTTTTAGATAGCTAAGCTCCTCCCTCTGACACCATCTTGGGTAGAGCGCCTCCCTCTGATCTATTTTAGATAGCAAAGCTCCTCCCTATGAGTTGCTGGAACTTTCCATACCCTAACCCTGTGTCTTTCATGAAGGATTATTGCATCTGCCATTTTGGATTTCTAACTTTAAACTATCACTAATTACTATTTATCAAAGCCTTAATCTTTAAACTAACTGCTTTTTTATGCAAATCGAAGTGTCCTGATACTGTCACCACTTTAATTGTATCAATGGGGAGAGGTGAAATTTCTACGATATTGAAACCCCCTTTTTTCATTTTTTCTCTGTTGGTCTCTATCAAGGTGCTGCAAAGTTTTTCAAAACAGCTAAAAGCAAAATCTCTTACATCATCAGTGTTGAGTGGAGCAGAGCAATTGCATCCTGTGTCACTTATATGACATGCATAGTAAAACATCTCAGAATGACATTTGTTTTTTTCTCAACAGTATCACACTATTGACTCATATTTCATTTGTGATCCACTATGGTCCCCAGATCATTTTCTGCAGTACCACTGCCCATTGTGTACGTGTGCGTTTGATTTCCCCCCCCCCTTATGAACTGCAATACTTTGTGCATGTCTGTAATACTGGCATTTCCAATATAAAAGATCTGTGTGTTTCTTTAGTCATCAAATACCTATTTTGATGATTTTACAACTATTTTCTGTAAAGCAATTGCCTTCCAAATATTGGTCTTCCCTGGGCTCTATGGGCAGGCTATCCCAGTCATATATAAGTTTGTTGAAACGATGTAACAAAATATAAATGTAAGTGGAAAATTCAGTCAAGTTCAGTAACTGAAGACTGGAACCACAGGCAAAAAATTCTCATGTTGATTTTGCTCGTTGATTTTTTTATTTGCTTTATAAAATATTTTTATTTTAAAACATTTGGCTTGTCATACTTACAGTACTTTGAATCTTTGGAAATCAACCTTTATGACTGCTTTTGGTGTCAGCCTTGTCTTTGCTCCTTTGACTATCTTTCACAAGTTGTGTGCCAAGTCTTTATTTATTCACTGTAATTGAAGGTTTCGCGTGCCAGTAGTACATGTTACATTTACAGGGCCTGGCGGACGGAACCCCAGACTGGCAGCGGGCTGAGCCGGGCCAGCGCCAGGACTCCAGGCCGGCAGTGGGCTGAGCCGCTCAGCCTGCTGTCGGGCTGGGGTTCCGTCCACTGGCCCCTGCATGCTGGGGTCCCGGCCGCCGGCCCTGCTCAGCCCACTGCCGGCTCAGGGTTCTGTCCATCCAGACCGGCAGTGGGCTGAGCGGGGCCAGGGGCCGGGACCCCTTCTGGCAGGGGGCTGGCGGACGGAACCCCAGGCCAGCAGCAGAGTGCCACTGAAAATCAGCTCGCATGCTGCCTTTGGCACGCGTGCCATAGGTTGCTGACCCCTGATCTATATGTATATTTACATATAGTCACTACTTTTTCTTCTGAAAAACACAAGTAGCAGTACATTAATGGTTAAAAATCCACTGAATCTCCAGATGAAGAGCAGTAAAGATCTAAATAGTGCAGAATTATATATGTGAATGTTAGTCTACACTATTTAGATCTTTACTGCTCTTCATCTGGAGGTTCATTGGCTTTTAAACCACTAATATAGTGCAATTTATATTTTAGAAGCAAAATAGTGACTAATTAATGTTAAAGATTGACCAAGAAGGATTTGAAAACACTATTAAGCAGTTTGTGTTTTAGAATTAGTTTAGCTCCTGATTACATTTTTACTTGCCCTCTTGCCCGGATAATCTGGAACCTATTAGAGTAATGACTAGTTTCAGGTTACCCAATAAAAACTCTTATTAAACCAAGAAAGAAATATAAACCGAAATAGCTTGTTTCTAGGACTTTCAATATACAATCTTAAAGTTTCCTTTTATTGGGGTCACAGATGCAGAGTCCCCAAATCCCCTTTTCTCAGGGTAATCATAAGGCATCGCTGGTTCCCTCTGTTTTTTCAGGGCCAACTCAAACAGAAGTCTCCTCCTCCTCCTCCTCCTCCCTTTAAGGTAGAGAAAAGGAAGTTCAAGCTTCCCTTTTTCCTCTTGATTTAGAAGTAAGAATAACTTGGGGCTGTTGCAGAGGTCTGCTCTTTTAAGGAAGCCAGTCTTCTCCCTGAGTAGCTACTTTGGTTGTCTAAAGACACTCCTAGCTGCCTGCTCCTTTGACTTCCACTTCCTACATTTGTACACTCTTAGCTTGTTTCCTGTGAATTGAAAGGGCTGCTGCTGACCCCATTAATTTACCCTTGCTTCCCAGTATTGAACTCTAACCTAGAACTCCAGTGCTTCATGCCCCAGTCCCAGTTGGGTCATATAGTCCATAACATTAGCGTTATTTCAAGTGTATTGTTTGTACAAAACAAATGTTAACAGTTGGTATTTCTATTTTAGTGACTTTGTAAAAGTATGTGTGTTCTGTAAAATCCTTAGATATATTATATTAGGCTGCAGTCACAAAAGCTACATTTTAAATGGAAAAAACATTTTACTTCTCTGTAAATTCATTTTTTTGCTAAAGTAGCTGAAAACATGCTACCTTGGAAAAGAGAAATGTATGTTGGGTTTAAATGTGTTTGTCATAAAACAGCTTTTGGCATTTTTTTCACAGGTTAATACTGAAAGACTTGTATAGAATCATAAATATAGAGGTGGGAGGGACTGCAAGAAGAAACCAAATCCATCCCTCTGCACTGAGGCAGGACCAAGTAAATCTAGACCATCCCTGGCAGGTGTCTGTCCAATCTGTCCTTTAAAACCTCCAGTGATGGAGATTCCACAACCTCCCTTGGAAGCCTGTTCCAGAGCTTAACTACCATTATAGTTAGAAAGTTTTTTTCCTAATATCTAACCTAAATCTCTCTTGCTGCAGATTGAGCCCATTACTTCTTGGCCTACCTACCGTAGACATGGAGAACAATTGAGCGCAGTCCTGTTTATGGCAACCCTTAACATATTTGACTGTTATCAGATCCCCTCTGTCTTTCTTTCTCAAGACTAAATATGCCCAGTTTTTTTAACCTTTCCGTATAGGTCAGGTGTTCTAAACCTTTTGTCATTTTTGTTGCTCAACTCTCTCCAATTTTTCCACGTCTTTCCTAAAGTGTAGTTCCCAGTATTGAACATAGCACTCTAGCCGAGCCTCATCAGTGCCAAAGAGAGTGGAACAATTACCTCCCTTGTCTAACATACAACACTCTTACTAATGTACCCCAGAATGATATTAGCCTTTTTTGAAATTGCATCATATTGTTGAGATACAAGTTGTGTGAGGTAATATCTTTCATTGGACCAACTTCCACTAGTGATGGAGACAAACTTTCAATCTTACACAGAGCTCTTCTTCAGGTCATATTGCTGATTCATATTCAATTTGTGTTCCACAATTATCCCCAGATGCTTTTCAGCAGAACTACCACCTAACCAGTAATTCTCCATTTTGTAGTTGTGCATCTGATTTTTCCTTCTTCTGTGTAGTACTTTGCACTTGGCTTTATTTAATTTCATCTAAATTCAGACCAGTTTTCCAATTTGTCGAGATCAGTTTGAATTCTATTCCTGTCCTCAAAAGTGCTTCAAACCCTCCCAACTTCATGTAATCTGCAAATGTTATAAGCATACTCTCCACTCCATTATTCAAGTAATTAATGAAAATATTGACTTCGTACAGGACCCAGAAGTGACCTGTGCAGGACCCCACTAGACACATCCTCCTAGTTTGACAGTGAACCATTGATAAATATTCTTTGAGTACAGTATTTCCACCAGTTGGGCACCCATGTTACAGTAATTTCACCTAAACCACATTTCGCTAGTTTGCTTATGAGACTGTCACGTAGGACTGTGTCAGAAGATTTACTAAATCAAGATATTGCATGGCTACTGCTTCTCCACTCTTCACCAGGCCAATAACCCTATCAAAAAATAGCAATTTGGTTGGTTTGGCATGATCTGTTCTTGTCAGATCCCTATAAACTATTCCTTATAATCCCATTGTCCTCTCTAGATGCTTACAAATTGGTTATGTAATAATTTGTTACACTATCTTTACAGATATTGTGATTATGCTGACTGGTCTATAATTCCTTGGGTCCTCTTGTTCCCCTTTTTAAAGATAGGTACTATGTTTGCCCTCCTCCAGCCCTCTGGGACCTCACCTGCCCTCCCTGAGTTCTCAAAGATAATTGCTAACAGTTTTGAGATTACTTCAGCTAGTTCCTTAAATACACTAGGGTAAATTTCATCAGGCCCTGGCAACTTGAATACCAGCAACTTATCTTAATCTTCTATTCTTTAACCTGTTCTTTCCCTGTTTTAACTTGCATTTCTTTCCCATTGTTGTTAATATTAATTGTGTTGAGTATCTGGTCACCACTAACCTTTTTAACGAAGATGGAAGGAAACTAGTCATTAAACACCTCTACTTTTTTGATGTCATCTGTCGTTAGCTCTCCTTCCCTGCCAAGTGGAGGACCTACTCTTTCTTTTGTCTTTCTCTTGCTCCTTGTGTATTTGAAGACCCTTTTCTTATTGCCTCTCAAATTAATAGTTTACCTACATTTGGTATCATCCACATTTCTTGCCTTGCTTCATCTCCATCCAGATCCTAAGATGCAGCAGCACTGGATAAAAGTAAAAAATTCACTAGAAAGCAAATGCTAAAAAACATTCTGCGAATTCAAGGTTTTGACTTGCCACTGTGTTGTACATGAATAAAACTGATGTAACTGCATTGATTCCCATGAAGTCACAATAGTGTAAAACTTCTATAAGAGTGAAAAATCCATTTTAAGAAATAATTATAAGACACCAGGCAAATTTGTAGTAGTAATCCCCATGATAATGGGCCAGATCATTCCCTCATATAGAGGGTACTTTGTGTGCAGGTCTTCCTTGCCCTATGTTTAGAACTTCCTCCCTGGGACCTCCAGGATATCATCCCACTCCTCTTAGATACCACAGAATTCCCCACTTAAGACTCATGGATGTGGAGTGCTGACCTGAGAGAAGAAAGTGGGGCCAGAACAGGCTGCATCACCACCTCTCCTCTGAATGGAATTATCCTAGGAAAACACAATAAGTGAAACTGCAGGGAGTTCTCCATCATCCATAGCTCACAGAATGGATTGTTTGGACCCAATACCACTAGAGCCCTTGATTTTATTATGAGAAAGTTGAGCTGATTTTGATGTGCTTTGGTGCTTCAGAAATTGCTGTGAATAGATAGCAGAGAAGAGTCATTTGGTAACTGCAGACAAACAAGAAAAATAGAGATGTGTATATAAAATAGAAATGAATGTTCTTTCTATGTCTATACCTAATTTCCCTGTTCCTGGAAGAATCACTTCTAGCATGCAATACTTCCTTCAGTAAGATTGCTGTACCCATCAACCATTATTTTTGAGATTATAACTAAATCTGGAAGTATCCTGTCAAGTAACTACATCAAGACTTCAGTTCAACTGAATAAAAATAATTTTGTGTTTAAAATAGCAGCTGTCATAGAGTAAACTCCATCTGCAGACATGTGGCATGGCATATCTTGAGGATAAATAGGTATGCAGGTGTTTAAATTAACTGCTCTGCCTCAGGAGCACAATGGAAAATTATTCATTTTTAAATGTGTATAAAGGGTTTACTGTGTAACAAAGAGCTTTTAACTTGGTTTCACTGCATTTCATGAGTACATGAAAAGTACAGATCAGTAAAAGTACAATTCAGTAACTGGATCATAATATAGTTTTCAATAAAGTGAGCCCAGAGACAATTAAAAGCTTCTTGTATTTTCCACTCTTAATTATTTGTTTAAACTCTTGGTCTAACACTTTATAATACTTTTGAGAGAGAGGTTATGCTATCTATGGAGTAATAAAAGAATTGATTGTAAGCACAATGTTTATAATCAAAAGAGATTTAATACAAACACTTTCAAAGTGATATTATAAAAGTGTTTTAAACTTAACATTAATGTGCTAATGATTAAATATTTTACATGTGCAGTTGGCAAGAAAGCACAGCAATACCAGTGCTGTTTGTAACCCATGTATGCTTCTAGAAGAAATGTAATTAGAAATTTATTTTCACCTGACTGGCAATGTTGGAAACTCCTACACTGTGGCTACTGTATTTGTCTCTTTATTTCTGCCTAATTCACCCCACACAGGAGAATTAGCATCAGAGGACGTGCAAACAACACTGCATCCTTGTCTCTGGTAAATTATTTTTAAAATTTTGATTGACATATCAATAATATGTAGGGGGATTTGTTTCAGCTCACATTGTAGTGTTAACCTTTGATCCTGCAAGGACTTGGTATGTGCTTAACTTTACACACTGTAAATTCATGTAAATTCAGTGGGGCTACTCACAAAGTATAAAGTTTAGCATGTGTCGAAGTCTTTGCAGGGTCAGGACTTGACTTATTTACCCTTTTATTCATTTCCCTCTAGGACTACCTAGGGCTTGTCTACATGGTGCGTTAGTCCACGCTAGAGGAGTGTAAATTCTAACTTAATGCATCTGTGTGGACCCTGCTTGTTCTCATTGAAAGTTCTTTGGTGCACATTAATGTAGTCTCATTTCAAACAGTGCTACATTAACATGCACTAGGGAACTTTTAGTGCACAGTGTCGGAGTCCACATAGGCCAGTTAGCACGCACTAGAATTTTAACCCCTATAGTGTGGATTAATACACCATGTTATCAAGCCCATATTCTAGTTCCTTTTTTATGTTAACACTTGGTGCTCTGCTTAAGTCTCTGATCCGGCAAACACTTTATCATGTAAGTAACTTACAAGTTACATAGAATAAGACTTCTCATGTACAGAAGTGTGCAGAATTGAGGTCCAAATATCCTGTTGTTAAATAATTCCCTATTTTCTATGTGGCTCATTTAAGCTCTTTTAATTGTCTCCAGATAAACGGAGTGAGTGAAAATAATTTGTTTTAAATCATAAAATCTATCTGGTCCCGTAAGCACTAACTTAGTGAGTTCACCAAATCAAAGACGTAGCTCTGTACTTGTTTCATCATCGTCTTGAGAAGTTAAGATCCCTGGAAGACCCATCAGATTCATAGAGTGCTTTTGCTGGGGAGTGAGGGTAAAGTAGAATTGTCACATTAGTTTGTGTTAGAAATGGGCAAACCAGTTCAAAGACAATAAAGTCCTCTTGTACCTGCACTAGGAATCCTGGCCCATCTTTATTCTTAAAATTGAACACAAGCCGAACCTTTCTTGAGGTCCTGAAATGTTTTTATCATTTCTAGTTTCTCTCAGGGACCAAAATTTAAAGTGCCAAAATACCAGATGAGGCTTTTCTTGCATTATTTCGAACAGTGGAAGTGCCAGAAATTTCAGAGGGAGCCTGGTTTTTATGAGCAACCCTTGATTTTTTAGCCCAGTGTCAAGGGATAATGGTTCAGATAGTCGGAAAAGTTCTGGATAAACATCCATACTTTGGACCTTTTGAGGTTTTACCCATGACCCGTTCATCTTGACCTGGAAGAAAACATAAAATCATCACTGATGAAGTTTGCAGATGACACAAAAGCTGGGGGAGTGGTAAATAAGGAAGAGAAACTGTTCAGCAACTGAGCCAGAGAGAGAGAGAATTTTTTTCATAAACATTCTAATGAAAAATTCATTCTGTTTTTCAACCAGATCTGTTTAGACTCTCATCATGCTCATGTTGCAATGGTAAGGGGGTTATCCCATGGGAATAGGATTATTGCCACCCCCCTCAAGGGATGCAATGTGTGCTTCTCTCCAAGGCCAGCCCAGCTCAGCAGTCTGGTGAAGAAAGGAGGCAGGGTTATTGCCTCACCTCTTCCCCGCACTTCCTTGTTGGCTATCTTGAGGGTAGATAGCAACATTAGCCCTTCTGTCCTCATGTTGTACAGGTGAGCAAAATGACTATGCTTGTGTTGGGGGAGCAACTCCTGTCCCATTAGTGCCCCCCATATGTCATAATTGTCTCTTCAAGTACAAAAAGGAGCAGGAGTTTTGAAAATAAAAACCAATAGCCTACATGTTTCAGATATTCTTTTTCAGTGTTCTCCTGATACCAACAAGAGGATACAGATTGTTTCTTTCTTCGTCTTTTAAGGGTTTGTAATTTACTTTTGTAAACTGAATAATTAACAACTGCTTTATAGAGAAAGATACTGTTGCTGTAAAAGGACATAACATCTCACATGTCTTTCAAAATTTGTGTTAACATTTTGTGCTTTTCAAAACCACTGCTGTCTGACTTTCTAATTCGAGCTATACTGTCCATTCTGTCAGCTCTAGAGGGGGGGAAACAACACTGATTCATCAGTAGTGTTTGATTTCTGAGCCTGTAAATCCACCAACTCTGAGGAAACTAGTTTATTAGCAACTAATTGGATATTGTATCTGCCCTTCAAAATGCACAATGATTTTATTTTTAAACTTCTTGACAGTTGAAAGAAACCAAATTCCTTCTTTTAAGGCTAATTGGGTAATGCTCAAGAGACCCACTTTTGTTGACTTGAGATATTGACTTTGTTTTCCATTTGCTGTTCAACAATAAATTGGTTTGAAAGTTTATTGAGAAGCTGGGAGAGGAGGGACTACAACTTGCAAATTCATTCAATATGCTTATGTATTCATTTGGAAGTTATATACTTCATTGCTCAGATAATGATGAGAATGAGCTACTGCAGGTCTTGATTTTAAAATTCTGTTTCTATTTATAAATGCTGTTAGGATTGCACAGCCTAAGCAAAGAGACAAATTCAAATTACACTTCCTTATGTAATAGTTCTCATTTCTCTAAGGATCTGAAATGCCCCATTCACCAATTCTGTTGACTCTTGGCTTGATGAGCACTTAAAGCTGAAATGTACTGCTATCTTAGTCTACCTTGAGATGCAGTTCTTTTCAATCCCTACATTAGAATGTACACTGAGAAAACAGTAATAATTTGGTACCTGACACGACTAGTCTTTTTTTTTAAACTAATTAGTTTCTGAACCACCAAAGATGTATTTTTACCAAAAAATATCCCTAAAGATATTACATACTGTATTGGGGGATTAAAATCGATTTGCTACACATACTGATGTCTCAGGCCAGAGAAGGATACTAATGGTAAGGTATAGTTTCAGAAATAAACAAGTCACAAGTGGGATCAATCTTACTTGTGTCTTCGGGGAGGAGACTATTGAAGGATTTAGTATTAATGTGACAGCTCAACAATGCAAGGTTATTTAATCTCTGAAAGCCATGGGAACTGTGTGGTAGTAAAATGGATACTTGTGCCAAAGAACCTATATGTGAAAAGAGTAATGATGGCCCTTATCATGCCCTTGTTACTTACAGAGTTGCAGGATTGGGGCAAGTAGTATTGGATAATCAGGAAGAAAGTCTGAAAGAGCAGGGGACTTTGTCAGTGATTCCTCAGAGAAACAAAGCTAGATAATTTGCTTTTGAAACAAGAATATTTACAGCTTGCACAGGTTTATTTATTTTTTTACACATACTTTAAGGTTAGTTTATGTTCTTTCAGCAAACTAATTGAGAATGAGAGATGTAGGTATAAGATAAAAAAATTCTCTTGAATCATGCTTACACACATAAAATCGGAATAATGCCTAGTACTTAATGACTGGGCACAGCTGTTATTAAAAGCTTCCTGTATGGCCAGAAACATGGTGAGACCTTTTTAGAACATTTATATTTATTTATAAATTTCACTGTTTTTAAATAGGTGTCAAAGCCCATTACATAACCAAAACCATCTGAAAATGTGCTATTGGAAAAAGGTTAGCAGATGCTCCTGCAGTTCAAGGTGGCATCAGTATCGCCTTTCGATTTCATGACAACTGTAACTATTTCTCTGGGAAGTAAATCTGGCCAGATATAGCCATGCCTTTGTAACCTCCAGATTAGATTTTTATGTTGGCTTTTTAAGAGGCTACCCTCAAAAATCTCTCAGAATTTAAAGTTGGTGCGGAATGCTGTGGTGAATGTAAAGGAATTAGTCACAGGGAATATGTTATATGAGTGCTCTGAAGTCTACACTAGCTTACTGTTCCCTTCTAGGTGCAGTTCTAGATTTTGATATTGATCTTTATAGTCCTATATGGCTGGAGACCTAGTTACCTTATAAGGTGTCTCCCTCTGCACCGATGCATTAGTTTAAAATAAGATTATACATTTAGCAGTCTCTAGATTTGAATGTCAGGAGTTGCCAGCAGCTCACTTTGAGTGAAGCATATTTGACAGTTCAGAGGGCACAGTGTTAAGCAGGATGAAAGCTGAGTACATTTTTTCCCCAGGCTAAAATCTCAAAGTCTAGGGTTGAGTCTATCGTTTTTACTTAGCACTGGTTTACTAATTTTTTAATTGTATATAAATTGGTATAAAGAAATATTAACAATTTCCAAAAGACCCCACGATGTGTAACAACTTGAGTTTGGGTCAGTAGCATTGGACTGTTGTTGGATATTTCTCATTCTAAAACCAATGAAGTCCAAAGTTGTTAAATTGGTAGTCTGAGTCTTCTGCTCTAAAGTTGTAATAGCCTTATCTAATCATTCACTAATTTAAAGGGCTATCAGATTTTAGTATCATCCATTGAGCAACACTGCAGAGTGTGCACCTGTAGAATCACTGAATCTCCATACTAAGACTTTGGCTTCTGGAGGGAGTCTTAAAATGGAGCTGGTTGTTGATATTCCAAAGAGGTGTGATATTGTGAGACAATTTCCATTTTACGACATTGTTTTTCCTAAAGATTGTGAGCAGTGTAAGCATATAACTAGCACATAAAGAAAAGTTTATATCTATCTATCTATATATATATATATATTCATATTTAAATAAAGGGGAAAGCTGTGAATTAATACAAGCTAATCTATTATTTTAATGCTTTGGCTACCTTAATATTTCAAAATGTTGTTTCAGCTGAACATTGATTCCAGCAGAACCTGGTCAGTTTATGTGACTATTACTCTTGACTATAATTCACCTGTAGGAGAAGGGGAGAACAGAAACAAAAGATATATCTGTTTTGCTGGATACTGAAAGCAAGGATTGTTCCTTTGTACAATCTTGAGTTTTCCACTTTGTCTCACATGACCAAACTTGTGTGGGAGGGGGAGGATGTGTGTGACCTGAGCTGTAGAAAAGGGAATTATTAGTTTTAGTATTAACAAGATTCATAGATTATAAACTGTGATCCTCTAGTCTGACCTGCATAACACAGGCCATGGAACTTCCCTGAATTCATTTCTGTTGGAAGATCTTTACATAGCTACTGTCCAGAAATATGTGATTAAATACATACATCTACCTACACACTGACATGCTAATTAATCTACATAGATGGTATGTAGAAGTTTTCTACAAGTACAAACTCCTGAACTTTGCAGAACTAGCCCATCCCAACTGTCTGTTCTATTTGTGGGGCAGTTCCTTTGCATTTTTCATTACAAGAGTTTTCTCTGTGGTTTATTACTATGCAAATATTGCATTCCCTTTTATGGTCAAAAAGACCTGTGTCCATAGAAATCATATTCAAATACTGCATTTTCTTTTTTTCTGACCAGATACTAGTGTACAGTCACTTATTAGGAGAGTTTGGAGAAGAAAACTCTCCAGTTCTGCCACACACAAGATCTGTAGGATGAAAGTAAATTTGAACATAGTCATTATGTAGATAACCTGTCTACATACATACAAATATACCTAATTAAAAAATCAAAATGCTTGATGTTCAAAATTATTTGAGATGTGTTACAGCATCTTTAATGTTCACTCAAGTATTTCCCAGACTTGGAATCAGTTGACTAATACATTGTCAAGCCCATGAGGCATTTTATGGTGTTCCACTTCTTAAAATTATTTGGGTTTTAACCCTTGGCTTTGATCTCTTTTACATATATTTCATGAATACAAGAAGGCAAAAAGACAAGACTACACTTTTCACATCCATAGGCTTTGCCTCAGTGGCTAAGCTGAACCATTTTGTTTTAAAATACACCAACTCTAGATCTGTTGCACCTGGGGAAACTTCACAAAGCAGTGACTATGGAACTGACATTTAAAGAACTTGGCTGTTGTGTCACAAGTCAGGCCAATAGATGTCAATCTAAATCCCAGGGAGAAAAAGAAACTAATGAGTCAGAGAAACATACTGGTACTATACATTGCCCTCCAAACCCTGAAATGTTCCTCAGACCTTTGCAGGGAAAGAATAATGACAGGAAAATTATACTCAGATTTTAATTTTACTGGTTTTCTAAGATAATGATTTTTAAGATGACAGATCTATTATTATAGCCATCTTGACAACATTGTTACTAATATTGTAACTCATAAAAAGGCTGCCTATAAGCAGCTTACTTCTTTGTTTTATTTTTCTTCAGGAGCAGCTCTGTAAAAGAAATTAAAAGGAATTATTGTATACAGTATATCCTAACAAAGGGACCAAACTCTCCCTTGCACAGAAAACCCATGTACGTGTGCCTTGTGGGAAGGAGAATTCAGTTAGCTTATTGTTATATTGTTTTCGCCAAATCATTTCTGGAAAAGAGATTTAGGGAATGGGGAAGGGAGGGAGTGGAGCAGAAGGAACACAGGGTTCCATCCCCCTTCCTTCAGAAGCAGCAGATATCAGGGATTCCCTGGAAGCCAGGATCACCTGCATGGAGGCCCTGTGTTTTACCACTGGCTCCTGGATCATGCCCTCCCCTCTTCTTCCCCCGTCTCTCCCCATCCTGTCCTATAGAATCATGGATTCATAGGACTGGAAGGGACCTGGAGAGGTCATCTACTCCAGTCCCCTGCACTCATGGCAGGACTAAGTATTATCTAGACCATCCCTGACAGGTGTTTGTCTAACCTGGTCTTAAAAATCTCTCGTGAAGGAGATTCCACAACCTCGCTAGGCAATTTATTACAGTGCTTGAATACCTTGATGGGAAGTTTTTCCTAATGTCCAACCTAAGACACCCTTGCTGCAATTTAACCCCATTGCTGCTTGTCCTATCCTCAGAGGTTAAGGAGAACAATTTTTCTCCTTCTTGTAACAACCTTTTATGTACTTGAAAACTGTTATCACGTTCCCTCTCAGTCTTCTCTTCTCCAAACTATGTTGTCTTCTTAGCAGAATGGCTCCATTAGAGCCCCACTGCATGGGCTTCTTCCACCAGTGACCGCCCTCAAATGATCTTGAAAGAGGTTCCACTGAATGGAGGGGGGAAATATATAGAAACGTTAATTCTGCTTCAGGGCATTGTGTTTGAGCAGAGGCCATGTGTGTCTCCCCTGACTCCACACCAGGCCTGCTCCTTTGTCCATGATCAAAATATTCCATGATCAAAAAGCCCTGGAAAGCCCTGTCTGAGTTTGGGGCATGATGTCAGCAGTACTTTCTCATTCCTCCACCCAACCACCCAACCACCAACTTCCATAGAAAACTCCATCCATAGAAAATCCCTAGCCATCAGCCACACCATCAGGGGCTCATTCACCTGCACATCTACCAATGTGATATATGCCATCATGTGCCAGCAATGCCCCTCTGCCATGTACATTGGCCGAACTGGACAGTCTCTATGCAAAAGAATAAATGGATACAAATCTGACATAAGGAATCATAACATTCAAAAACCAGTAGAAGAACACTTCAATCTCTCTAGTCACTCAATAACAGACCTAAAAGTGGCAATTCTTCAACAAAAATCTTCAAAAACAGACTCCAACGTGAAACTGCAGAACTGGAATTAATTTGCAAACTGGTCACCCTCAGATCAGGCCTGTATAAAAACGGGGAGTGGTTGGGTCATTACAAAACCTAAAGCTAATTTCCCCAATACTAATTTCCCCCTACTGTTACTCACACCTTCTTGTCAACTGTCTGAAATGGGCCACTCTCATTACCACTTCAAAAGTTATTTTTCCACCCTGGGTATCCTGCTGTCAATTGAATTGTCTCATTAGACTGATCTCGCACTTGGTAAGGCAACTCCCATCCTTTCATGTATTTATACCTGCTCCTGTATTTTCCACTCCATGCATCTGATGAAGTGGGTTCTAGCCGACGAAAGCTTATGCCCAAATAAATGTGTTAGTTTCTAAGGTGTTCCTCATTGTTTTAGCCATAAAAAAGTCAACGAGTAAAGTGCTACAAATATACAGTAATGAAATTATTCACTTCTTGGAATTATGTCTATCATACAGTCAAATATAAACTACATCTACAAAACAATGCATGCAGCTTCTGAAGTTCCCCTACATGTCCACCCTGTTAGCCAGAAAAATGCATATATTCAAAACTTTTTGATCATGGAATATTTTTCCATGGAGAACTAAGCTGTAGTACATCTTATATTTGAAGATTAATAGCTTGTTAGAGTGCCTTTAAAAACATAAAGAAAACAAAACACTTGAATGACTATGTTGTAAGCCCCTAATAGCTGAATTAATCTGTAGCTTTTTGTTTTCCATTTGTAGTATTCCCATTTATTAGTTGCGGGTTTTGTTTTTACAAGGAAGTAACAAAATATTGGTTGCAGATAGAATGTCTGAGTAGCCTGTACTAGAATTGAACAAGCTGCTTAACTGGCAGACCTTCTGTAAAAATGTAGATGTTTTAATATGCTTCTAGATTCGCTTTGCTTCATCAGCAGCTTCCAAATAAATTAAAGAATGATAGCAAAACAAATACAAACAAATGTATATGGAGGTATTATCTTTTGCCCTGGGCAAAAGTAGGTCCAAACTGTGCATGCACAATTTTAATTATTATTAACATAAATTTTCATTTCACTGACTTCAGTAGGAAGTTCTGCTTATAAAATCTGATGACACAGATATAAATGTGCTAATTATTTTCTTTTTTAAAATTTTACATGTTTATTATGGACGTGCATAAGACCCAGCCAAGAATGAGGTCCCATTGTGCTAGATACTGCAGAAAAAGAGTAATAGATGGTCCCTGCCAAATAGCTTACAATCTAAATAGACAAGACGGACCCACAGTGGAAGAAGGGGTAGAACACACAAGCAGAACGAATGTTCTGATGGCAGCAAATGGCATGTTAATTCCACTTTTCTTTTTTTGGAGGGTAGGTTTACTTAAGGGGAATTAGCTAAATGGAAAGAGGGGAAGTGCGGTGAGGAGAACATGGCAGGGAGAAGAGGGGCAGTCATGGAGTGAGACTGAGGGAAGGGGAAGGAGAGGTTTGCAGCAAACAACCAAGGCAGAGAAAGTCCAGCCCAAAGAACAGAAAGTTATATGAATGTGCACAGGAGCAATGGTTCCTGCTTTGTCTGTTGCTTCTCTATTTACTTTTGTAGATATGATCAAAACAATCTCTCATTTTTACACACTCTATAAATATTGACTCTGGTAAAAAATTGAAAGGTGTATAATTCTAGAAGCCCCCTAACACCCAGAGCATCAATACTAATTTTCCAGTTGTTTTTGAATGATAACTTGTGCTTTTTTTTTGACAACTATGTTAGAACGTTAGAGTTGCTAGCATACATTTTAAAGAGCATTTTCTGCATAATGCATTAAGTATATGGCAAATCACTAATGACACATGAGCCTTCTCTCTTTTAATCAAAGGATGAGCTGGGTGATTGTGGAGGAAAAGGAATAATGAAAGAATAAGGTTTTAAGATGATTTGATGGTGTTGCCAGAGATTTGACAATGCCATCCTTTCCAGTGGACTTTCTCTGTGTGCCTTTGAAGCTTTAACATCCAGCATTGCCTTTCGGGGCAGGAAAAAAAAAAGAACAAAAAAGAATGGGGGATGACTGCATAAGATCTGAAAGGCAGACGTCTCACAGTATTCAAATGCCTCTAGATCTCTTGGTTTTCACATTTACTTTTGACTTTTTCTCTTTGGTGTCACTTGTGCTTGAAGATTTAGTTTCCAATGCAGCTAGTTCTCAGGTGACTGCTAGAAAACATTTACGATCTGCTTTGGAACTTGAACACTTTGTCTAGTTATATCTGTGAAATAAATGACATTGTGTAAAACATTATCACAGATCTCTTAGAATTAGATGACAGGATGACAGTACTGTTACTCACAGTTTAGATTACTGCAATAGAAAATGTAATGAGGCATAATGCTATTATTTTTCACTTTAGAATTTTAATATTGTGTTTTCTAAAGCTTTTGAAATATCATGCATAAAACATTTTGCTGAAATCACAGTGAGTTATGTATTCATAATGTCATTACAGGAAAACAATCTAACAACTGCATGAAACAATGGAAATCCATCCTTACTCTTCTTCTTTAAGTTGTTAAAAGGAAACACTGTAGCCTGGAAGGACTTAAATCAAAGGGCACTCTGGTTATATCTCAGAAATAATAGTTTGATTCTTTGTGTTGCTGGCGGGATTACAAATGTAGCTATGGCAAGTATTATCTGGACTTCAGCATACAAGATGATAGGGCAGCTCTACTCCACCATTGCCCCTGCCTTTCAGGAAAGGAAAGCTGAAGCAGAGAGATGCTTTTATGACACTGAATCCTACTGTGTGTGAGTTTGTGTAACCTCTTGAGCTGCTCTGAGCAGCTGAGTGTAGTACCAAAGTCTTTTTCTCACCCTCTGTTCCACCTGCAAGCTGCTGACTGACCTCGGTAGGTCTTCAGTAGCTTGGCCCTCTGGCCAAGTCACAAAATCCAAATGAACCCCCCTCAGGTTATTAAAGAGTCCAATAACTAAACAGTTGATTTGCCCTTGCTAGGATCTTCAGCCCTGGCTCTGGGCCCTTTAAATTTAGCCCTTTTTTCAGGCTCCAAAATCAGGCTTCTCCCCTTCTTGGGGTTCATGCCAGTTTGCCTATGGCTGGTGGGGCTACCTAGACCTGCCCACAACTCTGGATTCCACCCCAGGGACCCTTTGCACAGCATCATGTCCTGCTTACACCAATATGCCACTGCTAGTTCTCTGGGCCTCATTCTACTGGCTCCTTTTATCCCCAGCCCTATCTCCAGCCATCTCCAGGTTCTTCCTGTCTCCAGGCCAGAGAGGAACCCTCTGATTCGCTCCTGGTCCCAGCCAGTGATGGCCCTGCAGCTTCTTTTATTTGAACCTGCAGAGCTCTGACCGGCTGTTGCTAGCCCTTGTAGAAGACCAGGTCTCTCTAGCTTCCAAAGGGGTGCTCCAGTGAGGCCTCTTTAGGCAAGCCTAGAGGACCCACCTGTGCTGGTTTTTTCGTCTCACCTCACTGCTTCCTAAGGCAGTGGGTAACAGTTCTGTGTGTATATCACAACGAAGGCGTGATATACCCTGTCGTGGTGTGTATGTGGGTGGGAGTAATGTTTGCTTTTGCAGAGGAGGCGACAAATACTTTTTTTAGTCATTTGGAACCAAAGTGAGCTGGGGCAATATTTTTGAGCCTTAATGGCCTTAACTGCATATCTTTATCATGGATATCTTGAAGCTCTTATGCTACGAGGCAGACAAAAAACAGTGTCAACACAAAAATAAAATAAGAAACAGCTCTCCCATCAGCCCCATCCCCTGAAGTTATAGATGGTGTTGGTTTAGTCCATCAGTAACACATAGAATAGAGGTAAATTGCAGTAGCAAGCACTATTTATGAATAAATTGAAATTCTCAGTATGTAAATATAACATTACAGCATTTATTTGGATTACGCCTTTAAAAACTTTGAATAATATGACTGTGTTTTAGTCTGCTTTGATTGTCCCAACTGGACGATTTCATAATGTGAAAGAAGTATAGCTAATGGAAAATTAACTTGTCAGTCATTAGAAATGCAGTGATATTCCAGAAATGAGTCCCTATTGGTAGACAAGCAGCTGGTCTGTCAGCTAACACTATTTACCAGCCTTATTCATAAATATGCTACTGTAGTGGAACAGTTTGCATAGTGTGTCTAGCAGGAGGAGTTTCTGGTTTTGTATTACCAAATTCCTGGGTACCCTGGCTAAATGAAAGTGAGAGAGAGAGAGAGAGAGAGAGAGAGTAGGCTGTGGTTTCTTGAAATAAACTGGTATGCTTATGAAACCTTGTAATGAACTGCCTTGTCACTATGATTTTGTTTATGAAGAAATATGAAAGGGATCAAGTCAGCTCCACAGTTTATATGTAATTTTATTATAGGAGGGCTTTAAGCCAACATTTAAACCACAGAAGATGTATCTGTGCAATGACAATACTTTCATATGGAAGACAACTATACTTTAGTATAAACTTCTTGGAAATGTGTGATGTAATTTATGCTTGAAGAGAGAGATTGTAAAACAAACTTAAAATAGAAGCCCCAAGGTTGAGATGATAACTGAAGATGCTCTCTCTGAAAATGGATTTTCTTTAGGTTTTACTAGTTTGGCAATGATACCTGTATGCTCTGGTACATTTAGTACTTCGCTTATTATATAGTCTGACCAATAACTGATTCCAAGAAAAAGTCAAATTCTAACTGGTCTAGATGTTTATGTTAACCAAAGGGAATTCTAATGCCACCCAGAGTATAAAGACATTCTGATACCTCAATATGTGCATGTGGCAACCTAGTTATATAATATGTACCATGGAACTGTACATAAAGCAAATACAAAGGAATGTATGGAAATTAATAGATCTATGTGCTCAGCTGAAGCTGTAGGTTATTTGTGGTCCAATTCTGCTACCCTTAATCCAGTAAAACTTCCATTGCATTCACTGGAAGTTTTGCCTCAGTAAAGTGTTTGAGATTGACCCTGATTTCATAACAGTACTAACACTTAAGGCTACCTTCAGAGGTGCACAAATGAGAATACTGTTCTAGGACTCCCAGTGAATGAGTGCTGCTGCTTATGATATATATTATCAGCAGTAGAGGGCACCAAAATGACTCCTCTTGGTGTGTGTGTTTTTTGTTGGTTGGTTTGTTTGTGTTGGTTTGATTTTTTCCCCCAAGGCAGAATACCATGCCCTTTCTTTTCCCCTAGCCAGCATGCTGGGTGAATTCCTGATCCTGGAATTGAAAAAAACAATCCTGACATTTTGAGAGTTCTATTCTGAGATCAGGAGTGAGGCTTAATTTTACTTAGAAACCGCTGTCAGCCATGGGTGACTGGGGCTCCTGCTGTCAGCCCCACAAGGAGAGGTTCCTGCTGTCAGCCCTGTCTCCTCCTCCATGGAGCTGACAGTGGGAGCCCCAGCTGCCCGGGGCTCCGGCTGACAGCCCTGAGCGGCATGGCTCACTGACAGCCTGGGAAGTGGGAGAGGGGACCCCACTGCAGCCCCTCCCAGGCCTGGGGAGGGTGAAGAACTATAAGAGAATCAGAGGTGAGGCTGAACTATGGTCTGGGGGCTGCAGGGGAGCTGAAATGAAAAGGGTGGGGGCTGATGGGAGGACTGCACTGATGGTTGGTTCTGAGTAGATGGGGTGAGTGCTGTGAATATGAACTGAGGGCGGTGGGGGTCAATGCGGCAGGGGAGCTGAACTGAGGGGGGCTGAGTTGAGGGGGGTTAGGTGCGGCCAGAACTGATGGCGACTAGAGGACAAGATTAATTGCTGGGCAGGAGAGAGACAGAAGTGGGGGTGAGAGCTTCTGCAACAGGGGCCAAAATCACCTTATCCAGTACATGTGGGAGAGAGGGCAACACTAATTGTCACATGCACACACCCTGGGGATGGGCAGGGGGAGTTCAAAAATCAAGAGACTGACCTAAACAGCACAATATCATCTTTTAAAAAAATCTTGTGGTGTTTTTGGCCAATCTCATGATTTTTGAGGGTCTGACTCATGATTTTTGATCTCTTGAAGTTGGCAATACTGGGGAGGGGAATTAAGAGGATGAGGAACTGAGTGAAGGGATTCCAGGGACCAGAGGTCTGTGAGATAAGTAGCTGAGAGGGTGAGTGTCTAAGTGGTTGGGAGAATGAATGGCTAGTGAAATGCAAGTAATGTTTTTGCACCATTTTCGTCCATGATCAGAATGCCATGTAATAGTGATGCCTCTGGAATTCACTTATCTGCTGTTCCTGCCTCAACTATGCATTTGTGCATACCCATTCAGCAACTCAGAATGCATTGCTGCTTCTGACTTGATCCACCACCCTCATTGGGTGAGATAATATAAATGCAGGAGGATGAGCAAAAACATATACACTGGTTACAGAACTCTTTGAAAAAAGTAAAATGATGTTAAATCAGCTGAAGTTAACTAACTGGTAAAAAGGGGGCTAATGAGGTAACATCGGATAGGGGCTGTGCACGTATAAAACAGGAATGAGAGCAATTTTCAATTCTGTTTGGATCATATAACGCTTGTCACCCCGCTGTCACTAGTAAAGTACCCTAGTAAAACAGGGTCAGATTGTGCCACCCTTACGTTTTATACAAAGAGTGTCAGAAGTTAGTGGGACTATTCACCTGAGTAACAATTACAAAATGAGTCCCCTAATTATAATGCAATCATATTACAAAATGGATAGTGTTTCCCTGCATTTTTGGACACTACATTTTTCAGTAGTTTTGGCAGCAATTTTAGTTTAGCAGCAGACACTGATATTCACTGGAGAGTTAGACAAGCATTGCCTATTTATATTCCATGGCACCTCTGCTCACTTCCTGTATGTGCAGAAATGCTGTGTGCCTTCCACATATAGATAGACAGCCTTCATATCCAGAGTTTTCATTGCACTGTCAGCAACATCACATGGGGTTTTTTAGTGTCAAGAGAAAAAAAATGATTAAAAGGTGTCAACTGGTCAGCGGGTTAGACTGTATATGATGCTATGTTTTGGTATTTTCAGTGTTTTGGTATGTTTCAGTATTTAATGAGAATTGGATATGTTCAGCTGGATAGGATTCAGTGTATATTTTATTAGGGATTCACTTAGTCATAGAGCAGTGGATACTTGCTAAATATTTTAACAATGGAAAAGTTAAGTACGTATTTGTTGAAGTAGTTAACTATTTTGGCATAGAAAATTCTCTGTGGCTGTGGACATAATTTACATACGAGGCAAAAATGTGGTCTAAAATATAATCTGAATATCTGTTAGTTACCTGATATGATGCTGAACCAGGGAATTCAACACATTTTAATAAAGAACTACTGAGATTAAAGCTGAAAGTCACCTAACATGGCCTTTTAGTAATAATAACATTTAGGAGAAAATTAAATGAATTGCAAACACAATAAATTGGCATACTGTACTTCTGTTAGATTACTAATTTTGTTCTCTGTACCATATGCTAGTTTCAAGCAGCTGGGGGCTTTTAACCACCTGCTAATACTCTAGAGTGTGAAAGAAGAAATAGTAAATTCCATAATGGCATTAAATAATAAAACAAATATTCTATTTTATAAAATAAAAATACAACCAAGTAGATATTTTATTTCCAATTACAGGTAACTTGCTGTTTTGAACTGGAAGCAATGCTGCAAGTTTTATGATGGTATATTTAAAGGAAATCTGAATCATCATTTTTCCTGTTACTTCCCAAAAGGGAATTTAGAGGATTTACCAGGAGAAAAACTAGCTAGAGGCACATTGTAACAAAGGCTCATTTCTTGATGGGTTCTGTGCTAGCATTACATTAATATACCAAGGCAGGGTGCAGTATATCATATTATTTCATTTTGAGAAATGCTGATTCTCACATTTTCAGAAAGTACAGTTGCTCTGCTCCCCAGAGGAATGACATTGAACTGTTTCCCCCACCCTCACTAAAGCTGTCTTGAGGGTGGTTATTTGGGTGTATTGAGGCTGGCCTGTGACATGTAGATTCCAAGCCACTTGCGTGGATTGACTACACAGTTCAGTCTAGTTCTTTTAGGCAGGGAGTGAAACCACTGTTTCCTGTCAGCAGCTGGAGTTCACCATATCCATCTCTCTTCATAGCTTACTAGGATAAATAAGGTGTTGTCTGGTTGGTACTGGCTAGGGTCGTGGCCCAACAGGTTCAAGCTACATAGACAAGACAAGATTCAAGCTAGATAGACAAGCTTGGATACAAGCTAGTCTTGGCTCCACTACATAATACTGGTTTCAGAGTAGCAGCCGTGTTAGTCTGTATCAGCAAAAAGAACAGGAGTACTTGTGGCACCTTAGAGACTAACAAATTTATTTGAGCATAAGCTTTCGTGGGCTACAGTCCAGTTCTTCGGATGCATAGAATGGAACATACAGTAAGAAGATATTTATACATACAGAGAACATAAGAAGGTGGAAGTAGCCATACCAACTGTAAGAGGCTAATTAATTAAGAGAAGCTATTAACAGCAGGGGAGAAAAACTTTTGAAGTGATAATCATAATGACCCATTTCGAACAGTTGACACGAAAGTGTGAGGCTACTTCAACATGGGGAAATAGATTCAATTTGTGTAATGACCGAGCCATTCCCAGTCTCTGTTCAAACCTAAGTTAATGGTATCTAGCTTGCATATTAATTCAAGTTCAGCAGCCTCTCGTTGGAGTCTGTCTTTGAAGCTTTTCTGTTGCAAAATTGCCACCTTAACGTCTGTCCCTGAGTGATTAGAGAGGTTGAAGTGTTCTCCCACTGGTTTCTGAATGTTATGATTCCTGATGTCAGATTTGTGTCCGTTTATTCTTTTGCGAAGAGACTGTCCGGTTTGGCCAATGTACATGGCAGAGGGGCATTGCTGGCACATGATGGCATATATCACATTGGTAGATGTGCAGGTGAACGATCCCCTGATGGCATGGCTGATGTGATTAGGTCCTGTGATGGTGTCGGACCTAATCACATGCCCCTCTTGAATTAATATGCAAACTAGATACCATTAACTTAGGTTTGAACAGAGACTGGGAATGGCTCGGTCATTACACTAATTGAATCTATTTCCCCATGTTGAAGTAGCCTCACACTTTCGTGTCAACTGTTCGAAATGGACCATTTTGATTATCACTTCAAAAGTTTTTCTCCCCTGCTGTTAATAGCTTCTCTTAATTAATTAGCCTCTTACAGTTGGTATGGCTACTTCCACCTTCTCATGTTCTTTGTATGTATAAATTTCTTCTTACTGTATGTTCCATTCTATGCATCCGAAGAACTGGACTGTAGCCCACGAAAGCTTATGCTCAAATAAATTTGTTAGTCTCTAAGGTGCCACAAGTACTCCTGTTCTTTTTACTACATAATACTGATCATCATGTGTGGGGTTGGGAAGGAATTTTCTACTCTTGAAAAATTAGCTTGGCTACTGGCTTTGTTCCCTTCCTCTTCACTGTAAGCACTGCCTGTCACAGGTATTATTATTATTTAACATGTATTTTACAATGCCTAAAGGCTAACTAAGAAATGGTTCCCATTTGTGCTAGGCACCAAACAAACACAGAGTAGTAGATTATCCCTGCCCTGAAGAGCTTGCAATCTAAATAGAAAAGACAAACACAGGGTGGAAGAAGGGGTAGAACACACAAGCAGAGTGAACAATGTGATGGCAGCAAACATCATGTTAGTGTTGCATTTAATATCTCTCTCTCAGTTCACTTAGAGGGGATCAGTTAAATGGAAAGAAAAGGGAGGGGAAGGAGGTGAGGGGAATTGGGCAAGGAAGAAGAGGCTAAGGGGGCAGGTGTGGAGTGTGACTGAGGTGAAGAGGCTATGAGGGATAGGGAGGGAGAAGGTTGGAACAAACAGCCAATCACCACAGGGCAGAGAAAGTCCAGTCAGAACTGTATGAAGTTCTCTGATTGTCTGAAGGTTCCTGCTTTGGCTGTTTTTGTTACCACTGGCTGGAGTCCAGTTGGCTCCTCTCCTCAGTTTTCTCCCAAACCCACACGAAGGGGGAAGTGGAGGCACCAACCACCTGGGTCATAGCGACGCCAGAGTAGGGGAGTGGTCTTCCCTGCACAGTTCTGAGGAGAGAGGAATGGCCCCAGCTGGACCCCATTTTACTCCCTTGTCCCAGTGCAGCAGTCCCTGGTTTGGCATACAGCATGCCCCAACTGAGTAGGTGCATAGATGTGCCTACAACAAGTTTAGTCCTCAAATTATTGCCTGGATACCATAGGGAGTTATTGGCACCAGGTGGCAGTTTAAAAGTTTGTTTCCTAAGTTGAGTTAATATCGTTTCTAATGGAGGCAAGAGTGTGGGTGGTATAAGGGCTTCATCTGGAGAAGAGGAGACAGACGTAGAAACTGGCAGAACCAGTTCTTCCTCCTCTGAGTCCAAGGGTTCCGATGCAAGGGCCCAGGCTGAAGGGTACTACTGAGAAGGCGGGTAGGGCTGCTGATATGGTTCCTACGGTGGCCATTGAGGCCAGGGGCTGGAGCTTGGAGGTACAGCAGGCCCAGGCGTACCGGTACCAAACCAGTGGTGCTGGGCTGTATGCTGGTGAATGAGTGCAGGAGTTTAAACTCCTCTTGGAGGCAGGTGAGAAATATGGGTCCAGCTCATAGCAGGTGTCGGAGTCTGACGAAGTCTCTGGGAACAGTGAGGCTGTCAGTACTGGCGGGCCAGAAGGCACAGGCTGGAAGTGTCCCTCAGCTGGAGTGGTATCTTCACATGTGATGAGCAGCGGAGAAGGATGTGCTGATGGGAGAAGGGGCTCTGGTGTCTGAATAATATCCGTGTGAGAGGTTGAAGAGCAAGGTGGTGTGCACGGCGGCAAACGGACTGGTGGATGCTGAAATACAGGTGGGATGGGTGATGCATGCCCGTGGGATGGGCGATGCATGCCCCTGGGAGCATTCCAAGCAGGTAGCCGGCACAGCAGTTGGTGGAGCTCTCTGGTTCTTCTTCTTCGCCTTACCCTCAGAGTGAGGAATCTTAGCTGGCAGTTCAGTGGGGTTCACGCTTGATATCTCACCTGACTTGGTGTGGCTCAGGACGAGAGCACTGCACTTGGAAGCAGTCACGAGGGCTTCCAGCTCTCAAGCTTGAGCTTATCCCAGACTGCTGACGCGGCCAGACCCAAGGCACAGGATGTGCTAGGAGCACTCACTGCCGGTGAAGGGCGCTGCACCGGTGGTTCTGCCGGTCTGGGGTTGGAATGCACATGCAGCCAGTACGCCTCCTCCATAAGTAAGTTGTGGAGGCGAAGCTGGCACACTTCCCAAGTCCACAGAGGGAAGGAGGAAAAGATCTCACAGAGAGCAATGAGATGAGTCTACCCAAGACAGTAGAGACAGTGTTGGTGCTCGTCGCTCACTGAGAACAAGAAAGAGCACGACACACAGTTTTTGAACCCCAGGACATGGGGCATAGTCCCCAGGGAGGGACACAGAGAACCAACTACACTACACTGAGAATTATGGACAGCTAAATAAAGAGAAAAACAAAAGGCTAAATGAAAATCTTCATCAGGAAAAACCATGATCACAGAGGAAGAGGGATTTCAACTCAGACCATGCAGTGATAAGAGCAAATTGAGAGAGTGTCACCCTGCACAGCCTCATATAACCTCGCCTGGACCATATGGCTATCTGTGATGCTCTGGCACATGGCGTGCATGCGCACCCACATTTGGAATATGTATAGAGACCATCACTCGAAGAACTTGAAGTCACTGTGGGTTAGGTTGGATTTCAACTGACGAGTGAAACTAGAGTGAAAAGCCTTGTGTCCCATCAGCATTCATTCTAACAATGTATTTTACAATTTTAGAGTAAAAATACTCAATATGAAAAATTTCTGGATTACAATTATTAAACAATACAGGTCTGTCACATCTTACGCGCATTTAACATGCGCGATTTTGGCTTTGCGCGGTCGGCAAAAACACACACAAAAAAAGAGAAAAAAAGCAATTTATGTACTGTGTCTGTAGTGCGGGCAATTCCGCCCGCCATTAAAGTCAATGGGATTTTGGCTATACGCGGTTTTCGCTTTACGCGCTGACCGCGGAACGTAACCCCCGCGTAAGATGCGAGAGACCTGTAACTACTAATGGTTGACCAGTCATTGATAGAGCGATGATTTGATTCATATAACAGACAGGTGTTACCATGATAATATTTTCTGTTATGTGTGGAAATAATCCATCTCATAATCTTTTTTATACGCTTTACACCAGGAAATACATTTCTCTCATCTGCACACTAAATATATGAAATGTGTTCATTGACCTGAATGCTGTAATAATTACTGTGTATTCTCAATTGTTGATCTAAATTAAAGTGCTGTTCATCTACTGATAGTAAACTGTAAATTTTCATATGTTGTTGTCTAGCTTCAAGTATGATTTAGTTACCAACAAGATTGAGTTGATAGTCTTGACTTGGTTCATTGTCCCACATTACCATATAAATTTAGCAGAAACAATAAATCTGTTCATGAAACACCTGAGTAGAAATAGGTAAAGAGTTACATGTGAAAAGTAATAGTTAGACTATGTGGAAAATAGTTTATGGCATTTCTCTACAGAATCCCTGGTTTTGGCCAGTATTATCCATCCCACACCTTCATTATCACTAAAATTAAGGATCTGATTCTGTCACGGAGGTCATGGATTCTGTGACTTTAATGGACCTCCCTGACTTCTTCAGCTTCAGCCTGCTGCAGCGGCCCAGCTGGAGCAGCTGTCAACCCCCACCCAAGAGCAGCGTCAGGAATGCAGTAGTGGCCTGGGCCAGAGCAGCGGCCAGCGGTCAGCCCCCATTGCAGGAGTAGTGGCCCAGGGCTGGGTCAGCAGCCCAGGACCACCAGAGCAGCCCCCTAGGCCACCAGAACAGTGGCTCCCACCACAGGAGCAATAACCAGGGCCAGACAAATGTACTTCATATGCATTTGCAGGCCCTTTGTTTTAATTTTTCGCAAGTATTCTATCAAACAAGTCTACTGGCAGGAATGTTTGCCATCACAGTAAACATTAGAGAATATTGCAGATTATGAGAGGGAAGTTAATTTTGAATTCACAATTTTGGATATTTGCACTGGAAACTTGATTTTAAGAGTTATGTTCATCCAATTAGGAAGTGAAATATACCATGTTGCCTATACATAATTTTGAAATGAACCAACACATTTAGAATATTTGAAATGAACTGCTTGTGAATGAACTACAGGATATAAATTATTTAAAAAATGATTTAAAATAAATAAACACGAGGGGAAAATGTAAGCTGATCATGGAGGATTCATGAATAGAAAGAGGCAAAATTTCTCAAATTATGTATTGCAAGTTTTTCACCCAACTGTACCAGTAATGAATTTCACAAGCACTGTATTAATAATTATATATCCCTTCATTACAGTATTTAATGGTAGATATTAAAAAACAAACACAAATACCATTCCAGTTGTATAATACCATGTATATAATTTAAAAGAACAAAGAGAACTCTTAAGATGCATGACTGTCAAAGAGAAATCAGAATTTTTTTTAATTTCCCAATCTACATTCAGATAGATGGCCATTAGAAATGGCCCATTACTGATTAATAGAAAGATGTGACCCAATGATCATTTTACGTAATTAGTTTGCAAGGAAGAATAACTTCATCCTTTTTTGTGTTATATGCATGTTTGCTTTGTAGATGGTCTTGCATATTTTTACAGTGTGTGTGAGAATCACTAGTTTAAGTTCTTCTGTTTCCTAATCAGTGCTTGTCCCTGTATAGTTAGGCTAACTGTTGTCAGTGTCTCATCTTATTCCCATTCCTGCTACTCACCTTTTTTTGCCCTTGAGACTCCAATAGATCGTGTGCCCATTCCATCAGCTTGCCATCCCTGACCTCTTTCTCCCCCTTCCTACATAACTTTTTGCTGTTGCCCCTAGCACTTCTATTACTTGTTCCTGCTGACCTCATGTTAGTGGTGGTGTAGCTACACCGTGCATTTACTTATCACTTCCACAATTGAGTGCCAGGGAACGGCGACCTAGAACTGCAGAGATCACTCATCCCTAGGTTCACTTACAAAAATTTTAGTCTCCCTTTGTAAAGCAAGGTGGCGTTCATTCCTCAAATATAAACATAATAGTGACCAGATTAAGAACAATTTATAACCCCATAGATCAGGGGTCTCAAACTCAAATGACCTCGAGGGCCACATGAGGACTAGTACATTGGGCCGAGGGCCGCATTTACTGACACCTCCCCCCCGCCCCGCCACCCTCGGCTCCGCCCCCACTCCACCCCTTCCATGAGGCCCCGCCTCTGCCCTGCCTCTTCCCTGCCCCCATTCCAACCCCTTCCCCGAAATCCCCACCCCAACTCTGCCCCCTCCCTGCCCCCAGGGGGCACAGGAGGGGTGTGGGGTGCGGTGGGGGCTCAGAGCAGGGGGTCAGGGTGTGGCGGGGGTTCAGGGCAGGGGGTCGGGTGCAGCAGGGGGCTCAGGGCAGGGGTGTGGCATGTGTTCAGGGCAGGGGGTGCAGGGTGCAGCAGGGGGCTCAGGGCAGGGTGTCGGGGTGTGGGGTGTGTCGGGGGCACAGGGCAGGGTGTCAGGGTGCGGGGTGTGGAGGGGGTTCAGGACAGGGGGTCGGGGTACAGCAGGGGGCTCAGGGCAAGGGGTTGGGGTGCAGGAGGAGTGCGGGGGGCGGGCTCCGGCCCGACCCGCACCGGGGGCAGGGCAGGCTTCCTGCTTGCCTGCCCTGCCGCTGCATCGCAACAGGAAGCAGCTGGAACCTGGGGGAGGAGGGGCGCAGGGGGTGTGTGTGTCTGTTGCTTCTGGCACCGCCCCCAGCAGTTCCCATTGGCCGGGAATGGGGAACTGTGGCCAATGGGAGCTGCTGGGGGCGGTGCCTGAAGCAACAGCCACACACACCCCTGCGCCCCTCCTCCCCCAGGTTCCAGCTGCTTCCTGGTGCGACGCAGCGGCAGGGCAGGCAAGCAGGGAGCCTGCCCTGCCTCCGGTGCTGGTCGGCCAGGTAAACGTTGGGGGGAGGAGGGCGGGAGGGCCGGGGGGAGCTCGCGGGCCGCATGCGATAGCCCTGCGGGCCACATGCGGCCCGCGGGCCACGTGTCTGAGACCCCTGCCATAGATCATCTAATATATCATTTTAGGACTTCATTTATAAGATTATCAGTGCATTGAAATCCCCTGTAACCATCCTATTTTCACTTATAGAGTAGAATGTACAGAATGGGAGCTACAGTGTGATTTTTTTTGGAACTATTACTAGACTTCTTCTAAACTATGCAAAATTCGGCTTTCTTGCATGGCATAGTTCCTGCTGTCATTTATTTATTACTATTGATTTATTTGCATAGTGCCACAGGGGTGCATAATTCTTTGCAGGCACATGATAAAAACTAGGTCTCCCTTCCTATGACTCCATCTTTAGGGGCATTCCCTATAAACAGAAGCTTATATGCAGAGAGGAAATTCCATCTTTGCTACAAGATAAAGTCTGAATTCTCACATGAATGCCAGGCTGGTTGCATCTGTTAATTCCATTGATTTAAATGGGACTACTTAAAAAGTATATAGACTAGTCATTATGAGTAAAGGTGGCAGAATATTGCCCCAAATCAGTCCAGTTTTACTCCCCAGAATTCCTGTTCTACTCTTAAATGAAGCCGCTCCAAATTTAGTAAGAAAATAGCTGCTGACTATTTTGACCAATCATATATTTGGTCAGATCACTGTGTAATCTTCAATCCACTATTCCTGCCATTCCCAGTGGTACACCAGCTTGCTGTGTGCCCCATCCACCACAGCCAGTGGTGGGTGGTACATCTTAAACTGCTGACATGCCCATGCTCCAGGATAGTACCATTTTCTCTCAGATTGCCTCTCACAAAAGTTAGAAAGCTGCCCTTCCTTCCCGTGACTTTGCCTCCAAAGCCTTGTAAGACTCATACGGCTAATTAAGAGGGTGCGGGAAAAATATATTAAAACAAAAGAAATTCTGTGCATAATGTAACTGGTCTGAAACGCTGCAAAACTCATTTAGACAGGTTTCACCTTATTTATACTTTTTTTTTTTAAAACTACCCTTCTTGTCTAGAGAGCAGTGTCTTCTCCTAGGCTACCCTCTGAGCCTCTTGGCACTCTAGCTTGTCAGAAACACATTCTTTGTAGTTTTCAGGTCTTCTTTCTTTTTCTGTATTGGTCCTGTTAATTGTCTTGAGTGGACGTGTCATCCAGACATCTGCTTGGATTGCTTTCAGAGATTTATGTATTTCTTAATATTCCACTCTTAATCAAATATGAATCACAGAAAAGATAACTCATCTTTCACAGTCTGTGAGAATGAAGCAAAAATAAGAGCATGTCATCTGTGATCCTCCAATGCCCAGCAATTGAACCATTCTCCCTACACTATTAGCACTATTGGGGGGGAACTGTTTGCTGGTGGGGGGAGGGGGGGCACTGATCCTGGTCTGGGCTGGGGGCTGGGGCCAGTGGCACCATCCGCCAGGGGCCGCGCTGCAGCTTCTCCTGCTGCCCCCAGTACCGCTGCTCAGGCCCCAGGGCAGCTCCAGCAGCAGCCGGTGAGGCTGTCCCCGGGGCTGTCTGAGCAGCTGTCCCCGGGTCCAGCTGCTTGGGCGGCCCATGGATCAGCCAGACTGGCTGCTGCAGAAGTCATGGAGGTTGCAGAAAGTCACCAAATCCGTGACTTCTATGACCTCCATGGCAGATATGGAGCCCTTTAGATGCACTAGAACTCAGTACAGAGCACAAATTTAATATTCTCTTGGTGGTTTGTGTAAGTCAGAAGCTTAACAGCTAGTTGAAGTTTCTGAGTGGCCTTTGATGGTCCAATTTAGATTGTATTGCAGGAGTCTAGATTTGCAGTAGTGAAGGCATGGATAAATGTGGCAAGATCTACAGCTGAGATGAAAGGATGCAATTTTTCCTCATGATCGAAGATAAGAGAAGGTGTTTGTGGTCACTGTTACTTAGGATCGACAAAAATCAATTGTTCTTTTAAAAATCTTTTTTTATTTAAATCCAATTTTTAAATTTTAAATTTAATTTTTATTTAGAATAAATGTAGGTGTATTTTTTTAAATAATGCATTTAAAATTAAATTTTAAATTGATAACCCATATTAAGGTGTGAAATTATTATAATCTATTAATCATTTAAATTAAATTTAAAAAGATTAAACAGTACATGTTTGCTACCATACTTGTAATGAAAGTAAAACCACTGAACTGGTTGAAGTCACTGACTGCCTAAGTACCTGGAACCAGTGTGCAGAAAAGCTAAACGACCTTTTGACATCAGTAGCCTCTTCTGTAGACGCAGAGAGAATATTGCTTTCATTTCAGTTTATCCAGCTAGTTCAGTTCAATGACTGGTTCATTGAAGGTTGAGAAATCGACTGGGATTTGAAAAAAAACAGAAAACTTGTTTTCCTCTCTAATCTATAAGGATGAAATCTAATATTTCTAAAATCCTGAAGGACATGTTGACCAGGAACGATCAGTGCAGTTCATTAACTACAGCTAATACTACCTTTTTAAAATAAATCGATTAGTTTTAAATGCAAAACTTGTTTAAATAAACTTTTTTCCTTATGTATCTAGCACTTTTTAATTTTTTTATTTAACTGTAAAATACTGTTTTGTGCATTCGTAATTAAACTCAAATTTCCATCCGAATAGAGCTTGATGCAAATCACAAGTAACAAAAAAAAGTCATCTAGTAAATAATGCATCAATCTCTGTTTTCTAATATAAAAAATGAAGAATCTGGATAAATGTATGTTAGTGTATAATTGCTTAAATAAAGGTGTGTAGATACAATGTATCCACCTAGTTTGCATAAAGAAGCCAAATTTAGTGTAAAAGCTGTATTTTGTTGAAAATCAACAGGTTTTAATGGTTACTAACCAATGAGAATCAACATTTCTTTAGGAATAGGGTGACCAGATGTCCTGATTTTATAGGGACAGTCCCCATTTTTGGGTCTTTTTCTTATATAGGCTCTTATTACCCCCACCCCCATCCCGATTTTTCACATTTGCTGTGGTCACCCTATTTAGGAAAATAATTAAAACTACAAATGCAAAATAAAATTAAAATGGATTATTTAAATCAGGGTTTCCTGCTTGCTGATTTAAATCAAATCACCCTGCAGTTGCTATCTGGGAATCCAGAGGCAGTGATGACACTGAAATTGAGAAACATTCAACAAAAGGTAGACAGATGCCCTCACCTGAGGGAGCAGACATAGGCTCTTCGAAATACTGCGAAAATGCTCAAACCTGCTAACACATCTCCAATTTATCCAGATTAAGACTAGGACAATTGGCCTTGTTCCATGTCCCTGTCTCTGTCAGACATTGGAAATGGTTCAGTGTAGATCCAAGGAAGGGAGATAGAATCCTCATCAACATAAGGGTGATAGTATAGCCTCAGGGAGCGAGTCACCAATTCTCCCACAAAATTCACATATATGTTGAACAACAGGTTTGAATATGTTTAACCTTGGGATAGCAGTGGCAAAGAATGAAGCTCTAGGAAAGGAATTAGCATATCATCTTTCAAGCAGTTCTGTACCTCCCTGCAGATTTTGTGATGAGGCTAAGGCTCAGCTATGCCAAAGGCCACTGAAGAATTTAAGTAGTAATAACAGGACATACTACTTTTATCCTTTATTCTGAAGAAGCCATCGACTGCAGACTGGAGTTTGCATGCCATATCCAGATCTGAAATCTGACTAGTTGGGGCTCATGTATTGGAAATCAGTGGATGCTGCTGGATAGTCCCATCACTACCTTCCCGGTGTTCTACCCTAGAAAGTGATTAGTGATTGAGCAACAATTTAGAAGGTCTATAATGTCAAGATGGTCTCCTGAGCAAATACTAGACCACAAACAGTTTGAAGATTGATGGTAATTTGAAGGTTGCCTTGAAGAGGTACTATCACTCATCAACAAAAGGCACAGATAATCCTTAGTGGTTTTCATCAAGGATTATGATTTCATTGAAGGATTATGAATGAGGGTATGGTTGTGCATTGTCAGCCAGTACATTTACTCATTCCACATTAGTAGAACATACCTGTATTGTAGCTAAATAGAAGACTTCAGTCTCCTTCACTTTTCACAATTACTAATTTGACTAAAACTTTTTGTGTCCATAGGTTGGATATGAAAGTAGGTACTGGGGTACACCGGGGACTAAGCTATATATGAGTGTTTGTATATAATCTACTGTTTGTCCACTTAAAACAGTGATCTCATTTACAGAGATCTCATGGTCCCTGATGTGCAACCTTATAATGAGGTTCTTCAGAGACAAGAAAGGTACATAATTTTAAATAAAACAAAACAATCTAATTGGTTCATTTCCCCTTCTGATTTGGTTTTGGGAATGCAATTAACCTCTTGTTATTCTGCACAATATGAATTTAAATCCACAGATGAAATTTAAATGAATACCACGTTTAAGACTTCAAACATTTCCACTATTATGTTTCTGTCTGATAGGAACCTTATTAAAAGAAAAAGAAAGAGATGAAAATTGTGTGGATTAATACACTAGTGATATTTATGTAATGACTCTATAACCAGGAAGCCTTTTTTAAAGTAGCAGCAGTGCAAACAACCAATGAAATCTGACAATTTGGAAGTTAAGGTTGATATCCTTTTCTTAATCCATGAAGTAACTAAAGCAAGAAGCATTTTTTCAGTTTAGCTAATATTTTGCAAGATTTGTAGTAAGATTTTAAAACAGCTAAACTGAGTAGTTTCAGTAATACCTAAAATTTGTATGGAAGGATCTCTCTGTCTAGTGCAGGGCCGGCTCCAGCTGTTTTGCCGCCCCAAGTGATGGGGGGGAAAAAAAAGCCGCGATCCGCTTCATTCTTCAGGGGCAATTCGGTGGCTGGTCCTTCCCTCCAAGAGGGACTGAGGGACCTGGAGTCAGCCCTGGTCTTGTGTATGTGCCTATAATGTCTGATTATATCTATTTTATATCTCCTCTCTTTTACATATAAACGTATGGTGGAGTGATAGCAAACCTGTAGTTAAAGTTCTGTTAGTGTTTATACATATTGTGTATATGTTTGTATGTCTTGGCTCATATTACATTTTTCTGTGTTTGTTCTCTATACTTTGTTATACATACTGTACTGGTTTCATGATATATACGACTCCTTTTGAGCGGTTGCAATTTGATTGGTAAATATGGATTTGGTATGTATGCCAGTTTTGGAACTTTTAGCTGATGTGCACCTACAAGGAATTCAAGGACTATTTTGTGACCATTTTTCTTGTAAACACTTTTTAGCTGATATATTAACTTGGTGAACCAGTATTCTGGTGTCTTAGTTGCCACAGTAAACTTACCAATAAGTCCACATGATAGAAGTGCCTTTGACATTTATTGTTTAACAAATGTATTCCATATGGGTAGCACCATTTTTGAGGACAATTATTATTTCTTGCTCAAAATATCACAAGAGATTAAATCACATTGTGGCTTGACAAATTCAATTTATGAAATTGAAGCTGAGGTATGCTTTCAGAAAAAACTCCCACACCAGTAAAGAACCCATTTATTTATTTATTTTTACGCTCAGTCTTTAAAAGTGACATAATTATTTTCCCTCCTCAAAATTGGAATTACAACTTGTTTAAGCACTTAGACCTTGAATGCCAAGTTTCAGCTGTGAGCAATTTTTTTACATCTAAATTATAGAGCTTTAAAAATAGGATCTGTAATGGAAATGCTGCAAGATCCTTAATTCTAGTCATACAAACATTGTTATAATAAAACACATGAATGTTATTAGATTCAGATGCATTGGTAACTACAAATGGTGTGAATAATACCAATCATTTAGCCTTTCTAGTGTAGGAGACTTCTGGGCCCCATCTCTTCCTCCAGTTTTTTGATATTGTTTTATATTCTTGTTGCCTTATTTATTTACAAACAGGGCCGGATTAAGGCAGGGGCTGGCCCCAGTGCAGCAGGGATCAGGCAGGCTGCCTGCATGCCATGGCCCCACGCCGCTCCTAGCAACGGCTGGTTGCTGGCATGTCTCTGCGGCCCCTGGTGGGGGAGGCGGCTCCGCACGCTGCCCCGGTCCCCAGCACCATCCCCGGCCAATGGGAGCTGCAGGGGCGGCGCTTGCGGGTGCGGACAGCACATGGAGACATGCTGTCCCCCTCTCCCCAGTGGTGCGCAGAGACGTGCCAGCAGCCGGCCGCTTCTGGGAGCGGCATGGGGCTATGGCAGGCAGGTAGCCTGCCTGAGCCCTGCTGCGCCGCCGGCTGGGAACGACCTGTGGTAAGTGCCTCCCGGATGGAGCCTGCACCTCCAACCCCCTCCTACACCCCAACCCCTTGCCCCAGGTCAGAATCCCCCTCCTGCACCCAAACTCCCTCCCAGAGCCTGCACCCCTCACCCTTTTCTGAACCCCAACACTCTGCCCCAGCCTGGAGCCCCCTCCAGCACCCAAACTCCCTCCCAGAAACTAATATAACAGCTGTTCTAAGGTAAGAAGTAGGCTATTTTGAATTTACTTAACTATATTCTACATGTTTTAAGACTGACGTAACCACAGAATGGCTTTATGTTAATTAAAAGGCAAGTTTAGTATACCGTTAATAGCCTCAATACCATCATTGTGATCATTTTGTTTTAAATTAGGAAAAAGACTTGTATACAGGGGCCCCACAAAATCTAATAGCCCTGGGCCCACAGGGGAGTTAATCCGTCCCTGCTCACAAATCATCTTTTTCTAATCCCTATATGTTAGCATAGCTATTCTCTGTTAAGGGAATCTAAGATATTCTTGTAAAATATTATTTTAAACATAGAAGGCCTAAGTAATGGTATATTACAGACTATATTAAATGTGAGAATACAAAACCTATGCAGAGATAATGTTTAATTTCCTAGTGCAGTGCAGTATTAATTAGATGTCTCTGTTATCTGTCTCTGTTATTACAGTATTTAGATGAGACCAGAATGGGAGATGCCGAGTGCCTTCATCCTCTTATTAGGAGATTAGGACAATCTACACTTTTTGGGAACTAATTTATGATCTTTGTCAACTGGAATGCCCCATAAAATGAGCAGAAAAAATATCTGGTTCAATGGACATTGAAATCATTGGGAACTTGTCTGAGTTTAATGGACATTGATTCAGGGCTAGAGCACTGGAAGACATATTAGCACATTAAAATTTCAAAACTGTGTACATTTAGTATACTTTTTCAGTTTGTTGTAGAGCTGAAAAAAATATTTATCTATATCCCCATGAGAAATACTTAATTGTTCTGAGCTTGGCCTCCTGTAGAACCAACAATGTTTCTTTGGGAAGGGAAAAAAAATTTGATTTAGTAAAATTACTCTTACCAGAAATGTCTGTGGGAGTCCTGAGACTAGTGCCTTGAGCTACTGTTTTTCCACTTTACAGAGCCATATATGTTTTTTATATTCGCATGAGTTGAATATATTAAAGTTCCAAAACAGAAATCCAGTCAATCTACTTCCTTAGCTTTTCATATGTGTAGTACACAGGTTTTCTCTTCCGTAACATGTCTAATCAATAATTGGCTGCAAAAAAATGTGGACTCTTCTGGGGGAGCATTTTGCTGATAAGAATGTGGGAGCTAAGGCCTCATGGAAAGGGATCTAACTTGCAAAACTGTGCCAATTACTTCCATTCTCCATACTCCTACTATGTGTATTACATTAAGACATCCCAATACTGCCTTAAATTATGCACCTAACACTTACATGAAATGTTGCTAGAGAAATCAGTTGTTTTCACTTAGCACACAATCCCTTTGGACCTGTGTCAACGCTCTCATCTAATCACATAATCATTCATGTACTTACCATCTCAGCAACTCGCACTCAAAAATCAAAACAAAAGCCTGCAATTAAAGGGGCAAAGAGGAAATCAAATGATTTAAAATGTTAAATTTTGTTTTAATTAATTCTTAAGAGAACATGTGGTGTTAAATAATCTCAGAAGCTTCAATCCAGTGTCCTCTGCATTCTAAAAATAACTAGGCTCCAATTTCTTGATATTATTAACTTTTTAGTAAGGAGAATTAAAACATTAAAAAAAAACTTTTAAAAGTCAGCAGAAAACAGGGTTCTAGAAGTTTTTTCTTTCTTTTCTTTTTCAAACATCAGTCATGTTCTCGCTCATCTTCCTTTTCTTTTTCCTCTTCCTCTTCATCTTAGCAGGAACTGTGTTATCTTTTTGAGTCTCTAAGTTCCCAGAATTGTAAAACCAATCAAATAATGTAACTACTATATAATGTCAACATCAAAAAAAAGATCTACACTGAAATGTGTTGAATCAGGTAAAATTACTTGAAAGTGGGATGACCCAGTGTGTGGTTCTTCTCATATATCATGTGCTAAGTGTTTTCCTTTTCAACATTGCAGGTCAGATTCTGAGCTAGTATAAATTGGCATAGCTCCAATGACTTCATGGTGCTACAAATGTATACCAGTTGAGTGCCTGGTCTTAGGAATTTCAAGATCCTCTGTAAAGCTGCATTTGGGGAGGGAGAGTGTGTGTGGTGGGGCCAGCCTTAGGATAAATAGCCCCCTGTGTGAACTTCCTTTGTTGCCCTTTAAGTACTGCTCCCCGTGCCGCAGGCAGAGCAGTAGCAGGTGTCATGCTGCCAGAAGGACAGAGAGAGGACGTGTGTGAGCATGCATGTGGGCACGGCCCTTCTGCAACCTCTTGACCACAATGCCCCACAACCCCCCGGCCACGGCGTGCTTGTCAGTCGCCCACATCGCACACCTGTAAGGCTGGCTCTGTAGCTATGCAATTTATGCAGTTGTGATAACTTTCTGATAAATTTCAGATTCATGTGATCAACTGAAAATCTGACCCTGATTGTTTATCTTGCAACTCTGATCACTTCACCTATACTGTGACCACTAATCCATCTCCCACACAACTACTCCTTACATTCCAAAAAATACTCCAGCCACTGTACTATAAAATGGAATGAAATCTGATATAGCCTTGAAAAATTGTGATGTAGAATCTTTATTAAGATAAATAGCCACCTGGCTAAAGAAAACAAAACCCTGTAATGATAGCCCTTTTTCCTGGGATTGGTATCCTTGTTTTGCATAATATCCCACCTCCAAGGCAAATAACCTTTTTATTTTTTTTAAACAAGTGTTTGCCTTTCTGTATTTTCAACAATATAAACAATTTGTCAATAAAGAATAATAAACTCACAACAAGAGTGAATTTTTCATTTTCCTCTCTGTACTAGATGGAGGGAAATCATTTATGCTTTGAACTTAAAGGTCAGATACTACCTACACTATTTGAAAAGATATATATTGCTTTAACCAAAAATACTTTTCGTTCAACAATGTAATTGACAGGAAATTGAATATCAGATATGTAGCAGCCACAAAAAAGATGATTTAACACCCACTGTTATTTTATGGGAAATATTATATACACATCAATCTTTCCAAAGGACACATGATAACCAGTTAACCAAACTGGAAATCAGTTGCATATCATGTATGGGAGTAACTAAAAAGCAGTGATAGGAAAGAGGAAAGATAATAATCGCTAGAAGAAGTGTTCTTTTCAGTTGTTCAGCTACTGCTCATTATAAGCCATTAGGATTTCTAATTAAGCATTGAAGATAGAAAATATGCCTGCAAATTTTTATCCCAATGATGTAATCGGGGAGTAAGACTTCATTCACAGCAGTATGTATGACAAACTGGCACCATCCTGGGATCTTACCCGGCCACCGCTCCCATTTAGTCTAGTGCAGGGATATTTTTAATGTTCATATTACATATAGTCTATAAGAAGAATATTAATATCATTAAATTTTATATGTAAACATCCAAAGCAAGCAGATTCTACCACAGGACAACCAAGTATAGAGCCCTTTTGTGACAAGAATTATAGATTACACATAGATTACACATAGATTTGTTACACATAGATTATAATATTGTAGTTTGCAATAGTGCTATATATTTTTACTCAAATAGCCATTATTAATGGAAAGATTTTCCTAGTGGCACTATTAATCATAACTTCCATACAGTCCATTTATTTCTGTCCCCATACTGGTTTTGTGCCTTTATTGGTCAATACTGATCATTATAATAGGAACCTAGCATAGGCTTCAATGATAACCAGTGCCTTATTTGGCCCTAACTAAGATTTTCTTTCCTTTTAAATGTTCATGTTTTATGTGGCTTTACTTTTACTTTTAACATTCCCTGAACACACTTTTGTATGTTTAGTTTCCTCTTTTTTAATTATGGTACACTAGCAGCAACATCATTTTGTAATCATCTTGACATTTGTACTGTCAACTCTGCAGACTTGTGTTAACCTCATTTTGCCATCATCTTAATGTATTAACCTCTGTATAGACCTGCACAGAAATAATTTAGCATTCATCCTGGCATGTGCAATAATGTCTCATTAGACTTGAACTAACAGAATTTTCTCATCATAATTTGCCATCATAATAACCAGGTCTTCACAGATTTAATGTGACAATCTCTTGCCACTGTAACTAACGCTTTCAACAATTGTCTTCCAGAGGGAGTTTAAGGGAAGACAATGTAATTAAAAGAGAGGTCCTCAAACAATCCAGTACTCAAAGTGGTTTCAATTGCATATCTTAAATAATAATTAATCATGCCACTATGCAGCACTTATATATATTCCCTTTTTCCATAGATCTCAAAACACTGTACAAAAGTGGGTAAGCATTATTATCCCTATTTTCAAGATGGGAGAACAAAGCCCAGGGTTCACATGGTGGGTCATTGCCAGTACACTGCTACCTCGATATAACGCCACCCGATATAACTCAAATTTGGATATAACGCGGTAAAGCAGTGCTCCAGGGGGGCGGGGCTGCGCACTCCAGCGGATCAAAGCAAGTTCAATATAACGCGGTTTCACCTATAACGCGGTAAGATTTTTTGGCTCCCGAGGACAGCGTTATATCGAGGTAGAGGTGTATTTGGAACAGAATCTGCATCTCCTGATTCCTAATGTGTTACTCTACGTATTGGACTGCACTGCCTCCACCATACAATTAACTGTGTTAAAGATGGATGGACATGTACCGTATGTTAACCTGTCAATCATTCATATTTGACATAGAGTAGAATAAAGTGAAGAGTGAAGGGGCCTCAATCCGGATTGGGCATCTGCAACACTACCATAATTTAATAATAATCACAAAATACAGACCCAATCTCTTTAAAGACAGACAGCTGGATTTAAGTTGAAACCACCAGCTAGGACACTTAACATGCAAAATGACCCTACATGAGAACTGAATTTAAGGAGCATAAGCTCACAGCTTAGGTGATGTTAATAATAATGGGACAAATCTGCCCCTGTTTCAGGGATCATAACGTGTCCCCTGTTGAAGGAACGGATGCGGGTTTGCCTCTGGAGATAGGATTTGGGGCAGTTCTGTCTGTTGTAGTGCAGAGGGTTTTGGGGGCTAAGCCAGAGGATCCATACTGCCTGGATCCTCTGGTTCTGTGGCTCATGTGAGGGGTGTGCAAAGGGCACACAGCTGTTTGAATAAATAGGCTGACCCAGCTGAAGAAGCTCCACAGCCTCCCTGTAGCCTCGGAAGGAGGAGGGGCAGGTAGGGAAATATTCTCCTGCATATGCCCAGTGCCTTGCCCAGCTGCTGAGGCTGGCAAGGTGCTGACATAAGGATTTTGGCCTAAAAGCTTTTTTTTTTTTTTTACTGCATGAAGCACAGACCAAATTGGGGTGCTGGAATATAAAAATCAGCACTCTGTGCCAATATTGCAATTTCTACAGTGTATTTCTTTATTTAATATAAAAATATACAGGTTTGGGAAAATAAGTAAACATACTGTTCTGCTTTTGTGGTTCCATGCACGGAATGGTTTTGTTAGTCTTGTAATAAAATGAAAAGATCCCTTATTTACTTTTGCTGCGATAAGGATATGGAAGAACTGTTGTTCTTCTGTTGCTAAAACACAGCTAAATCTGTCATAACAAGAAGTGAAAAATAGAAAGAATACGAGCTAGCTAATATAAAACCAAAGCAAATGACAGCTCACATGCGCCACATTAGTGCTTCAAAGATTCACATCCCAGTTTTCCTCTTTTCACTTTGGTGCCGTGATCCTAGAACTCTAACCAACTCTTCCCACACAGATCGATACGATAGATTTGCAAATATTAACAAGAACACTGAAAGAGCTTGTTTATGAGCCTGATAGTTGAATAGAGCAACAGACTTGGATTCCCAATATTTTTCATTCATCTTTGACAACTTTTTAATACAGATTGACTAGTTTTCTGAAGTTATAATCCAAACATCATGTGTATTAGGCTTATACTATCATCATTTTGCCTTTGTGATGATATTTATTGTCAAGCAAATGGGCCACTGTTGTTATAAGAAGTCACAAAAGGTTTTAAATCAGTTCCACTTTGTAGGCTACCTATTAATTATTTTTTGAGGCATTTATTAACCAGACAAGCGACACTGCATGTATTACTTTACTTCAGTCACAAGTCTGAATTATGTGCTTTTTTTACTTTGGATATTATAGTAAATTACAATGTCTGAGAAGATCACTGCTCTGTGCTGATTACTACTACACAGTTGGTACTACATAGAATATTGTTTCTTTATTTGTGGACCTGCCTTGTCATAGAAATTATTCCGTCTGGCCCATGATTTTTTTCCACTCAAAAACGTATTTTTCCACCAAAGTACTTCATGATTAAGAAAAGCCTGCATTTCAAAGCAGCCCAGAGGCTCAGTGTCTGAAAGGGAAACCATAATTAAAGTAATTGTTTGCCAGGAAGTTAGATTTAGGGCTGGTCTACACTACCACTTAAGTCGATGTAACTTACAGCACTTCGGTTGTGAAAACGACACCCCCCTCAGTGGCGTAAGTTCCACCAACTTAAAGCGCTGTCCACACCATGCTATGTCAGCGGGAGATGCTCTCCCGCTGACATAGCTTCCGCCTCTCACGAAGGTAGAGTAATTATGCCGATTGGAGAATGCTCTACCGTCAGCATAGCACGTCTTCACCAGACGCACTACAGCGGTGCAGATGCGTCCATGTTGCTCGGTAGTGTAGACATGCCCTTAGTTACTGGTAAAGGCATGTTATCAAGGGAAAACTTTTTTAACATTTTAAAGGAGTTGTTTTGCATAAAAAAGCAATTCCTTGATTTACGGCTCTAGTTTCCTCAACCTTCTTCCCTGCCAAATCCTCAAATTGCTGCTGCTGTCAGGCTGTCACTGGTGCTCTGCTTCAGATTATTTTCAACATCAGTTCATGACTTTTGGTTCCTGTGAGTTGCAAATTAATCCTTTGGAGTCTGTTTACATGTCCTGTACATCCAGGCTCTTCTGGGCATTCATGTAGCTATCAGAGCAGAAAATGCCAGTTGTTGTAAAGGTTGGATGTGTCTTAGTTTTGAAAACAAAGTTTCTTAAGGATTTATTATCTTCTTTGTCTATGTGTAACTTTGGATCGATAATCTAGAAATTTATTCATGCTTTTGTATTCATCATAACTTCAGACTCCAGTCTTCATCTTAAACTAAATCAAACAATAAAATATGTATTGCATTTTTTCCAGAATAGATTCTAAAAAATAAACTCTGAAGCAAAAGCAGAAAATGACCAGGTTCCTGTTAATGGATTTACAATGGAATTCATGACCCGTTAATGCTGTTCTGTGAGTTACAGTCCATATAATTTCCTGTTTGTGCCCTTTATGGGTCATATTTTGGTTGTGTATAACAGGAGACTGAGTGGCATTTGGCTTTTTATTTTTATGCATAGGAAGGTTACATGCAAACTCTGAGAATTCTTTAAAAAATAAATAGTTTCTACATAAAACCACAATTTCTGCTCAAATTGGTGCAATCACAATTCAAAAACACTTATGAAAACACCTTTTGTAGGAGACCCTAAAGTACCCAAAATATAAGCTGAAAATGAAATTAGACACCGATAAACCAGAATCTCTAATCATCCCCCAAATAGGGAGGAAAATTATGTAACCTACAAAACCTTCCAGTCTGGTGTGTGTTTATTGCTGAAACAAAATCTGTTCTACAGGGCATGTATTCCAGTTGAATGGAGAGCAGGACTGTATCCACTGTACTGTACTGCTGTGGATGTTACTTGGAAAGCTGTTAGACATCATTTATATCCATTACACTTGCCATCCTAGAAGCAGAGCCTTATATGTAGAGTTCATACGCTGTCCTATTATGGGAAACCAACTTGTTTTGAGGGAAGCATAGTTATTTGCTTCTGCGCAGGTCCTGGAATTTGAAACATCTCGGGGCCTCGACAGAACTCTGGCATTAGTTACTATGTCGGCTCACTGGAAGTCAGGATCGCTCATTTTCCCCCTTACAGGCTCCAGATCTTAGAAGCAGTTATTTTTACACCAAAACTAAAGAGTATACTGAAGAGGTTGTTTTTTTTTAAAGTTGGTGTGGCTTCTTGGGACATAATCATCATTATCCAGACACAAGCAAAACTCTGCAAAAATTATTGGAGCAGTAAAGTTGAAACATACTTTGCCAAGAAATATTTTGTTGTTGTTTTGCCTTGAGATTTCATTTCTGCTCACATGCTTTGGTATGAGGAAGTGGAAGATTGTTGTAAGTATGAACAGACTGAAATACTTTTTCACTATACTCAGTTTGACGTAATCTGATAATGCTGCACAGCCTGCTAACAGCATGCATTTTTCAATATTTACTTTCCAACTATGAAAAAGCAGACTAATGGAAAAAAAGGAGTAGTGTCTTGTCTGTTTAACTTTTTTGTAAAAAATAAAAAAAAAATACAAACCCTTTATATTTAAAGAAGTATTTCATAAATCAATACCGCTCTCATGGAAATAAAGAAAATACATTTCTTTCCAGAGTTTCACTACTTAATAAGATTTTTTTGAAGGAAACAGACCAGTATCAGAAAAAAAGAAGCTTTTTCATTATTGTTTTAATAATCTGGCACCACATCAAAGAATTAATCAGTTGCTTTGAACTTTAATGGCATAAGCTGTTTCACTGCCCTAAATTAACATATGCAGTGTGAGATCCCCTCTCATTATTATTAAAGTAGCTGGTAACAACTAAATGAGGGGGTGGAGGTGCCAGCTTTACTCAAAGTGAGCAGCAACTGAGCTCCACTCTGCTTTTTTCCAGTGGGAGCAGAGAACCAGCACATTTTCTTTTGGGTTTGTTTATTCCTTTAAAGGCTGTCCTTCCACTTGAACAAAAAGAGGAAATTAGAAAGGATGATGAGTAAAATAATGAAATAATGCTGCACATTGTAAAAGAAAATAAATGAAGTGCCATGGTTAGAAATCTGGTCAGACCTATTCTGCAGTTCTCACTCCTACTTTGTGGGATACCTTCTGAGCCCTGCACTCATCTCAGACCCATGCTTGAACCATTACCAGAGCTCTCCTGCTTTTGTCTTGCCAGTTTGAACTGATTCCAGAGAAATACATGCTGATGGGTTTTTCCCATTGCATATACTGAACCATACAGTTGTTTCTCACTGAAGTCTGATGAGGTTTCTCAAATATAGTGTTAGGCTTTTATCATGTTTGACAGGAAAAATAGCTTAAAACTCAATTCCATTTTTGACATTTATGACAAGTGAGGGTTTTTTTGTGTGCGCTGCTTTTGTTTAAGGCTAAGTCTGGTTCTGCTTCTTGTGCAATAAATAACATTCTTGGCTTTAAATAGATAGCTGTGTCTTTTGAGACAAGGGTAGATCCAATATTACATCTAGTGCTGTAGGGAAAATCCTGCACTGGCAGGGACTGGACTGGATTGTAAGGTCCTGAGGACAGAAACTTTGTCTCCTCTATTTATGTGTAAAGCACCTAAATGCATTCAGGGAACTCTATCAGAAATAAAATATTAATTACCTTTGCCAATGTCTGTACATCAGATATGGGGCAGATTGCTCCTCCATGAAACAACATATAGAATGGTATTCTTGGGGGGGGGTATCTCTGTGGGGAGCCCCTTGTGGAGTTCACCCCCAATTATCCCATCAAGGTGGTAGCGCTGCATGGAGACAGCTGTGTGGAAGAGATAATACAACTCCACACCGTGTTATTTTTTCTGTTTATGCTCTGTTGGGGAGGAACGGGGACAATGTACATCCCCCCGTATCCCATGCACTCCCCTCCCCAGGCTGCTGAGTTTCTATCAACTCCACAAGATGGACCCCCTGCTTAGCAGGAGAGGGAGATCTGTGTGGCTCGTCTCCTCTCTGTGGATATGGGGGTACAATTCCAGCCCGAGAATGTGGTAAATGAAAGAGACACAAATCTGGAGGTTGTGCCACCTTTGAGAAAATATGAATAAGAGATTGGAGTTTCTTTATCAGGTGGAGCATTCATGGCAGAAGCCATTTAAAAAGTCATATGCTTACTTGTGCCGCATAGCTGCCCAGGTATCTTCTCTTCTACGTACAAGGATAAACTGGTAGCCTCAGACACACTGCTGTGTGATAGCTGCTGAGAACCGGAGACATTTAAAGTACCATGTCTCTGTGGTCCTGTCACTTTGTATTTGCCCCTTTAACAGGGCTAGACTTTTTTCTTAACTTTGACTTCTTTTTAGGATTTTGTTGAGGCCCTTTTTTTGTTATATTCAAGTAAATAGAAAAGACATCCACAGTATATTACAGTTGTTACAAAGTGTGTCCAACATAATGTTCCTAAATTTGTTATCCTCTTCCATTGCTCTGAAGAGATCATTCGTCTCTTTGAATCCCTTCACTGGTGTCTCCTCTCTTTCTCCATCAGGTAGCAAACTTTTTGTCCTCACTCTCAGCGCTGTAACACACTTGCACATAGCTTTGCTCTCTTCTTTCTATTTTCCCTCTCTCCTTTCTCTTTTTAAAAAGCTCCTCCCTTATCCCACCTTTCTTACTCTTCTCCTCTTTCCATTTGGAGTTCTCTCTCCCTTCTCCTGCACCAGATGGCTTCTGTCTTCCTCCTGAGATCCCTCCTTTAGGCACCCTTCTATGAAATCTTTCAAGAGTGACCTTTGCAAAGTCTCCAGTATTCCTTCCCCACCTTGAGCTTGTTACTGTCACCTTGGGTATTCTTTGTCTGATTGTTTTGTCTGTGTTTGAACTATATTGAAACCTCCTTGCGACAGGGACTGTCTCTCCTTATACATCTGTACAGTGTTAAGCACTCTGTCAGTGATCTATAAATAATAACAAAGTGATGGAAAAAATCAGGTATAACAGACTTCATTTAAAAAAACAAACTTAGATTACTCTAACCTTCATCTTAGAATCCTCCGTCTCTCAGGGACATTAATATCAATCAATATATATCTTTCTATACCAGAACAGACCCAATTCTTTTCTCAGTTATACATTGAAAGCAGTGGGGCCAGATTTTGCCTACAGTTACATCCATGAAACTTTCTTCGCTTCATGGATTTGGACAAGTATAACTGAACATAGAATTCATTACAATATTAGATTCAGTACAATATTTGATCTTGTACATGTGTAATAAGGAGCAAATCCTGCCCTTTCCTTTATGGTCACAAGGGGCTACCCTTGCAGAGGAATTAGTGTACAAAAGGGGATTTGGTGTAGTAGGCGGCAGGTCAGACCAGGGTGTATTGGGCTTGAGGAAAGAACAGAGGATCCCCTCTCTCTCTCTCTCACGCACTCACTCCTCTGCCCATTCTCCTCACCCATGCAGCTGTGCAGGCACTCCACAGCCTGTGGGGAAGGATGCCTCCCCAGTTGTCCTGTACATCTGCCCATCACCTGAGCCAGAAACTCAGGTTTGGGGCCAGGCTCAGGATTTTGCCCTAAACGAATAATAGTTCCCCGATTCTTAAGATGCCCTGGTTTCTATGTAAATTGGAGAAAGGTAGAGGCTGCTCTAATTTATAACAGCCTGTGGTTCCTTAAGGACCATTAGCCAGCTGAGGATTACTGTAGGTGAGTGGAGCTCAGGCAGCACAAAAGTGGATGAAACTGATGTGGCTGAGAATCTGGCCCATTATTTTTGGTGTAAAGATCTGATTACATTACTGATTGAGTCAAATATGTAGGATTATTTCATGAGGTAGAATTGTAAAGGTACAATATTTATGAAGGAGATTAACCCCAGGCCAACAGCATTAATATCAAGAGTGAAATCGTTTGAGATTCAGAATTATCCAAAGAGACTCCGCATTTATAAATGGTTGTCACTGGGAGCGGGATTAGGTTTGTACATTTGTTATCAATGATTACCAGATAAACAAACTCAGCTTGAATTCTACCAATAAATGAATTGCAAACCAAGGCTGACTGGTTGGGTTGTTTTACACTGCTTTTTCAATTAAATGGCACCCCAAAGCCTAATCATCATTTAGAAGGATAACCGCTGTGCTGTGTTGTAGTTAACCACTGAAAAAGACTTCTCAGTAAATTTAGCATAACTTCATATCATCACAGTGTTATTAAGAAGAATCCACTTGTGGTAATGCTGTATCAATGTTACAGTAAGCAGAACAGCACCAAGAATTTTAAGCAACCTTACCTTACTGAAGAGTGTGCTTAGTGGAGAGGAAAAGGAAAAGGTTAGCAGACTGTGGTGTTTAATAACTGCTTGCCAGCTGGGTTATTCTAGAGAACATATTCATTAACCTTCGAGGAAAAACACATGGAACAGAGGAGATGGGGAAATACTTATGGTTTTCATTCTGCCTTCAAGTATTAGTTTCAAGTCCATTAAAGCCCAGTGTTCCAAGTTACTTGCCACATGTGTAACAAATAACAAAGTTCTTAACCACATGTTTGGAAGGAAAGTGCTGGCGTTGAAGGAGGAGTTAATCATATTCTCTCTTGCTTTGATAGAAGAGCCATTTTAATATATTGAATAACTTTTAGAGCATTATGATTACAAAATTTGGGATATTTTTCAGTCCCTTCTATTTCTGATTATTTGCTACAGAAGTAGAGTAGTAAATCTCTCTACAGCTCATATATATCACTTGTGTCCAGCCTTCTGCCTGAGGGAAGAACATATTATTTCAAACAGTAATGCAAGATGCTACATATGTGTATCTATTGTTGTAGGGAAAAATTGATATTATTTGATAAACAGTATATGTTTCTGTATCATGTAATGCAAATGCACAAGAAGACAGAATTAAGGTTGGACATGCAAGCTTAACTTTGATTGCTTAAATTAACCTTTTTTAGTTTTTGCTTTTAAAGGGTCTCATCCTCAACTGATGTAAATCAGCCTAATTTCATTGACAGCAGAGGATATGGCCATATAACTTTCATGGCAGAACATGTTACAAAAAATATGCAAGCTGAACAGTTTTACTGTAAGGTTGTGGGGGTGTGGAGAGGGGTTGTGCTAGTTTGTGATTGATTTTGTTTTTAAATCAAAATGGGGAAAAGAATAAAAAAATAACTCCATGCTTATATATTTCAAAGCTCTGCTGTACATAAAAAGGGTCCACCTTGTTTTTGATACATGAAGTCTTGCCCACCCTGCTTTTGTTGAAAGGCTGTATGGATGACTTGAGAACTAGTGGGACAAAGAACCACATGAAACAAAAAGATTGCATGAGTGAGATGAGAAGGCAATTCAAAACTTTGTATGTTTGTCGGCCTTAGCTATTTTACTCCAAGTTCTGACAAACAATTGGGAGAAAAGATCCCTTTACCAATAAGTAAAACACTGTACTCTTCCAGCTGAGAGATGAGAAAGATCTCATTCCAATCCTCTAGCCCTCCAATAGTAATCTACTAAAAACAGCAAAGAGAATACTTGATATTCCTAATATAAAAACCTAAAAAGAAGGGGGGGAGGGGGAGGGGGAGGGAAGAAGAGAGATAAAGAAAAGAAAACCTTTGCCTTCAATAAGCAGAGATGTTATGTCATCCCTCCCCCCAGATTGGTTTGTCAGGGTTTAGTTTACTAAATGTAAAAAATATTATTATTTGTGGGGAAAAAAACAATGACTGATTTCACATTTGACCTTGAATACACAGTAAACCACTCAGGTGCCTCAGTGTCTGGTTGCATAGTTATGTGCCAAATCCTAAGATAGTTGTTTTGGTGTGTGTTTGTTTGCGAGTTTAAAGACATTATCCATGTAAGAGACTCTTCAGCTTTCAGACAGTTTAGGGAATTGAAAGAATTTAAGGGTTATTGGAATTTTGACATTTCGGCCTTTTATTCTGAAAGATACTTTGATTAAAATGTTGGAGATCTCAGTTAATGGAGGCGTTGCTGCTATTTCAGATATACAGAGTATGCAGTTTGAAGGAAAGCCAAATCACAATGAGAAGGAATAATGATGACCTTGGTTTATTTTTTACTCAGTACATTCAGGTTTTGATTGGATTCTGAACAAGGCAACAGTTTTCTTTCCCAGAAAGCACTGCTATAATCCTTGGAGGCTTGTATTCTGTTATCAAAGCAGCTGGTTCATATTGGAGCATTTTCTTGTGAAGGCCGTGGGCTGCTGTGTGGGAAAAAAAAAGAAAGATTTCCTTATTGGACACAACCAAGTACCATTTTTTTATGAGAAAATTTCTGCACTGAGACCTATTACCCTTTTGAACCAGCTAGCACACTACTGATGATATATAGAAAAGCTTTGTAGAGAGCTACAGGATTCTGCCCTCCACACCCACACTTTGATATTTCTCTTGATCGCGTTTATCTCTTTCAATAAAAATACGATTTATTTTCAAATGGTCCCCACTGAATTTCCTTTGTAAACAAAGTTCATGTCTGAAAAGTGGGGATGGGGGAGCATGGGAACAAAGAAATGAAGTCTCTGATTCTTTTATTAACAAAGACAATATTAGTGTCATGTAGTTGGAATGTTTTCTGTTTTATAGCCTGATTATTGAAGACTCTTAAGGAAAGCTGATTAAAAAAAGTCAGGTAAAATTCTCTGCTGGTATAAATGGGTGAATCTCCAATTAGGCGAATAGACCCAGAAGTGGAATAGCAGAAGTGTTTCAGGTCAGGATGCAAGTGTATTGGCAAAGTTGTGGGGAGAAGCCTGCGCAACCCTTGTTTGCATAATGCGACACTGTTAGACCTTCCAAATTAACTAAGAGATTAGGAACACAAAATTAACTACTAGATTTAAAAAAAAATCAGTTTTCCTCTGAGTAACCATGAAGTGATATCTGAAATACCACAGTTGTTCCTTTAGTTGGAATGGAAAGTACTGTGATATGACAGATGCCTCTCTGTAGTAACTGTGGGTAAACATTGAGCTTTTAATAGCCTGGACACCTATAAAATCTCTCAGTAATGTTCAAAATATATTTTTCTCCTAGAACTGTGTGAAATGCTGGGAACAAAATCCAATCTGTTTTCAGTTTCATTAAGGACGTAAATCTCAGCCCATGTTCACAGGAAGGTTCATCCACATTTTGACCACAGATTCAAACTCTTTCATAGCCATGTGGCCTTCTTATCGACTCAAAACCTTCCCCAGAGTCTGAGACTCCGTTTTACCTATTGTCTTCTGTAGAGGTTCTGAAAGCCTTTAATCTAATTTTCCATTCAGTTGAAAAGCCTGTTTCACACAATAAGACCTTTAGAGGATGAGAAGGTAGGTTTTCACTTACCCTATCAAGGTTTCCATTTATCCCATTAAGAACAATCTTTTTCTGAGCACATGTACAGTCTACCCCTAAAGGAGGAAAAGATTCATTAATTTAAAAGTGAAGCAGGTTCCTCCCTTTACCCAAAAAAGACTGATGTGAGAGTAAACCAACTAGCATTCCCATGGCACAGATGGATAGACTGGTTGAAAACCTCTGGGACCGCAGAAGATTTCAACAGGTAAGGGGCTCTTATGATTGGGTAATCAAATGGGTAAATTTGATGCTGTCAAATTTACCTGGGGGTTGATTAGAACTGCCCTATTAAAAATATTCAGCAGAAGAGGACCTCAGAGGGTGCAAACCTTCTTTGAATTGAAACTACTGCAATGAGTTCCCCAAAGCCTTGTGAACTCACATATTTAAAGTGTGCATAGCCATATTAAGTCCACTTCCAGTTTTGTATGTTTCCTTTGTGGCACAGTTCTACAGCCAGATCATTCTCTCTGTTTTCTGATGGTTTAGGCCAAGTTTGTTAGTAACCCAAAACATTATTAATGTGTTATATTGGATCTATAAAAGAGCAACATTGATTTGTCATTCATTCTGACACCATTTTATCCTCATTTTTATTCTCAAACCATGGTTTCCTTCCTCATTAAGTGCTGTTAAGCTATGGTTCCTATGAATAAGAGGTCAAAATAGCTACATCCTTCAGTGCTAGTGTTAATTTTGGACCAAGAGTGCTCGAACACATCCTTTTACAGTAGACTGTAGAGGAAAAATAATTTCTGAAACATTTTGCAAGGGTGATTCCCTGCCGGACCCCACATGAATAACAGGTAAAAATTGGAAGGTGCAAGGGACAATGGAATGAAATTTAACATTGTGAAATGTGGCGTGAATATTAGGAACTATTACTTATAGTGAAACACATTAGACTGTGCCTTAATGGAAAAGTCCTATAAACCTTGCAGAACTTTACTGTAAGTGTTTTGGATCATATATTAATTTCATACAATGTGACATTCCTGCAATAGAATTCTATAGGATTGTTCAGGACGCCTACAGTAAGGATATCAATCTGAATTAAACTGTGATGTTCTTCAGTCATTTCTGCTACAGTTCAATGCAATACTATTAGTTTAATACCTACCAAATCCTATAAGACTTTCTTATAAGGGGAGAATAGGTTTAGTAGTAGTAGTAACCCCATTTGCCAGACTGATTTAAAGCTGAAGTGGAGGATTTAGGCTAAGTAAGGAACATTCCTGCACTGGCAGAGGGATGGGCTAGATGATCTAATAGATTTTTCCATCACTAATTTCTGATGCTCTGAATAGCCATGCTTTGGTATTTTAAACAGGAAGTACAGGCAGTCCTCGGACTTACGACACAATTGGTTCCTGAAAATTGTGTCGTAAGTCAAAACGTTGTAACTCGGAACCGCAATACACTCCATTGCGGGACCGAGTGTCATAAAGTCGAAACCCATTGTCGTAAGTCGAATCAGGGTGTCCATTCCGAAACGTTGTAAGTGCCGTTTGTTGTAAGTCGAACGTCGTAAAGTCGAGGACTGCCTGTACCCTTATATTTAGTTCAGTCATTTATCTCTCTCTGTCTCTCTGCTGCTGTTAAGAAATTACTGATTGAAAACATGCTATATCCTAAAAAGGCTTTAATAAGCATTAACCTTTTAGGATCCTCAGGACGAATTTAGGGTTCTAAATCAAGGGACAGGAGTGGCGTTAACTCAGCACTGAAGCTATGTGAATAAGGGATGCTTGGTTTTATGGCAATTGCAACAAAATAGAAAAAATAGTTTTTGGTAGAACGAGACATTTTGTTGTGACAAAATAGAAATGTTTTGATCACTTTTAAATGTTTTTGATTTTAAAGTAAAATTAAAGGAAATTTCAAAATGAAAAGTCATTTTGAAGGGAAACATTGAAACATTTTATTTTTTTTAATTATTTTGGATTTTTATTTTTTATGCAAGTCAGTAAAACCAACTCAAATTCACAAAACGTTTGAGTGGTGCCAAAACAGCATTTTTTGCCAAAATGAAGTTTCAGACAAAATGTCAGCACCTTCACACAGACACCATTGTCACCTGTCTCCCTTCTCTTCAGCCCTCTTGTTGCCTTATTGCTGTGTCTTTTAGATAAGCCCCTCCCTTCTCCAAGCAGGCCTGCTTATTTCCCACATTATACCAGGGTGACCTGGGCTTCAGCATGAAGCCATTTCAATTAGGCTGCCACTGCTGCTGTATTGAATCAATTGCCTCCTGCTGGCTTTGCTGTGATGTAAGAAAATGAAAAGTAAAACAGAATTGATAAGGAGGACCCAGCCTTTCCTACGCTGGCCGCATATCTTTCTTTTCTCGTTACCCGCCTACCCCCGCCCCAGATAACTGGCCTGACCTGAAGGTGCAAAACATCTTAAGACTATCCAGCCTCGTAAGAGTTACTGTTAGGTGGTGCTCTCTGGCTATTATAGCCAGAGTTTGTGTTCAGTGGGCAGTAGAGCTTTCTGGCCCCAGTTGGGAGTTCCCAGCGTTGTTCTGGCTGACTCTAAATGCTTCCAGGGACTGCGTGCCAGAGAAGAATCTGTTACAGCCCATTAAAAGGTTAAATTTGTGCTCTTGTCTGTAGTAGTTCTGCTCTGCTGGCCAGAGTGGAAGTGGGAGGTGGGAACACATCTCTTCTCCCTGTGAGATGTCTCATGTGGCTCTTGGTTGTGAGGGACAAGGTATTAATTCAGAAACAGAGCCAAATGGCTTTCTAATATTTTGGCTAAGTTATTTTTGATCTAATAGCTACTGGGCCAACTGCAAATTTGAAAGAAAAATCTAATTTTCTATGCTTTTCATGGGTTCATTACAAATTAATAAGCAAACTGAAAATCAGCTGAACTGCTCTCTAAGGCTAACTGTTTCACATTTTTACTGAACTAAGAATAAGACTGTACAAGTATCAAATCAAGGTTACAATTGGAATTAAGTCAGTAAATCAATGAATAAACAATGATATTGAATTGTGTCACTAGATAATCATGTTATCAAATAGACACAGCCAATAATCAAATCATGAGATTAACGTTGCACATACAGTTCATACAAATACTAACCCCAGGAAAGTAAGGCAGTGGTCATTTTATCACTCAACCTTCGAAGAGGTATTTATACTCCTCCCCTCCAAAGTTCCATGTACCAGTTGGCTCCCTTCCCAGTCTAATTTCCCTACTTTTGATATAGAGCAGTCAGCAATTTTTGCTTCCTCTTTATAGAGTAGAATGGTTCCACTGACACTTTTTATAACCCAGGGGGAAACAATGTGATTTACGGTGGGATTCTCTTAGAAGTTGGGTTAGGAAATGATTAATGGTGCATTTCTAATATAAATTTATACACACATAGAGTCATTTAAACACTCACATGGGCTCTCTCATTCACACCTCAAAAAATGTTGCAGAGAAATAATAATTGGAGGGGAATGTCCCTACACAGTAACAAAAAAGAGAAAAAGGTTGCTTCAGGGGCAGAGAGGGGAAAAAAGTTCACTCTTCAGCTTGCATAATCTTCAGAGTCAGCTGGGAGTGAGAGTCAGGACTGGGGTTCAGGGGGCCAGGTGGTGGTGTCTGATTGGTACCTCATGCCAGTAGCTTTCTCTGGGCATTTGGCCGGGCAGAGTCTCCTTTTTCCATAGGACCAGCCTTGGAAAGTAGCTGTCTCAGTTTTTCTTGGTTTGGTGGTGGCCCAAGGAGAACACATCATCTTCCTCATTTACCTTCACATTTCAGGTTGTGATTCTAGCTTGTTCTACCTATGGCACCTCCTTAGTGGTCTTCCAAGCAAATCAGGGCACCACATGTCTTGGACTCCTGTAGCATGGTGCAGTCCTTGTCAAGATTGGACAAGCTTAACCCTTGGTGAGTTTGAAAAGTCCCTTTCAATTAGAAGTTATTTTACAATATCTGTCATTACAACTGCAAGAAGTGTGTGTTCCAAAAAATATAAAAAAGCATGGGATAAACAGGAAATGACTCTACAGAAGTTGCCTCAGCTTCTTCCTTTGGGTAACAGTTGGAGGGTAGACGTGGCTCCCACTTTGTTAGGCCTTGACATATTCCTCGATGTGACATATAGCCCAAAGAATTGTCATTGTTTCTCACCTACATGTACCGCTCACACATCCTTTCACTATTTCTTAAAATACACTTAGAGGCCTCTTTGCAACTCTCTATTGCCCTTTACCAACAAGGAATTGGAAAATCAACTGTTTGGGGCTTAACTGGGTGAAGGGTTGCCTTGCTCTCAGCAATAAGGGATAGAGACAAAGCTGCCTTAGATCATGTTACTATAATCCCCATTTAAGCTAAAGAAAATTAAAGTTTATATCAGGCCCCATTCACATCGGCCTATGCTCATCACATGGTGCAAACACCCTCCGTTTTTGAATGGCATAAACATTAAAACCATGGCTCCCCCGTATGTGCTCTTTCAGAGCTAGCCCCAAAGTAAAACATGGGATGTGTGCATGTTTTGAATGCTCTACCCTTTTAAAAATCACATTCTTTGGAAACCCTATCTAGGCCTATCTAATGAAATTAACATTTAGTCTAAAATATTAATTATAGGTTAAAATCAATTCATTATTTCAAGCTATTGTGAAAGGTAAGGTGCACTAAAGCTAGTACAGTATCAGTAAATATTGTTTGGCATTGCTTAAAAGATACAAGTAACCAAGCTATTTTGGGTGCTATTAGTAAATTGATTTCTCTGAAATCTGTAGTTCTTCCAAGAAATATGGATATTATATCAGAGTTAGAGGAAACTTAATCTTAATAATATAAAAATGTATGTAACGCTTGAAAGACCTTGAATTTAATATTTGTATGAACATGTTGTGCTTTTTGTTCTGTTAGGAATAAAAAAGGATGAGGTTAAAAATGCTACCAAATAGAAACATTCCCAAAATGGTCTCATATTTTTCTACATTGCAACTAAAACTGTTGTTATTGTCCAATAAAGAGATGACGCCTTACTTATATAGCAGAAATATATTTGACTTTGCTGTTCTAATTCTTCATATGCTGGTAAATCCTGTTTGTTAGATCCTAATATTGGATTTGATTTGGTTTGTCTGTGATTTTTTTCTTTATCTTTTCTTACATAAAATAATTTCAGCACATTTCCTGTTCTGATTCTTTTAAAGAAGAAAGCAGAGAAGCAGCAAATGCAATAGGTACAATAGCTCTTTCAACTGTATAATTATTTTCCTTCCTGCCAAAATTTCCCTGCACCAAATAACTTTATTACTTTAATTTTTAACCACCCGTGCATTTATAAAGCTCAGCAAAGAAGCAATTAGCTGCTTTTGGAAGTAATAAATTGGATATTCTGAAAACGTATTAATCTCCAGTATATTAAATTCATATTCATAAATGATCTGGAAAAGGGGGTGAACAGTGAGGTGGCAAAATTTGCAGATGATTTAAAATTATTCAAGATAGTTAAGTCCAAAGCTGACTGTGAAGAGTTACAAAGGGTTCTCACTAAACCGTGTTCCTGAGCGACAAAATGGCAGATGAAATTCAGTGTTGATAAATGCAAAGTAATGCACATTGGATAAAATAATTCTAATGATCATACAATATGATGGGGTCTAAATTAACTGTAACCACTCAAGAAAGAGATCATGGAGTCATTGTGGATAGTTCTCTGAAAACATCCACTCAATGTGCAGTGGCAGTCAAAAAAGCTAACAGAATTTTAGGAACAGTGCTTAATTTGTAATGAAAGAGGTGTCAGGGCCCAAGCAATTTTTTTATATTCATAACTGATGCAGCAAGCCCAGATACGCCAGGGCTATGAACTGCCAAGCCTAGAGGTGTTGGAGCTCAGTCTTGGCACATATTAAGCACTGGTTAGGAACCATTAGGAAAGGGGTAAATAATATGACAGAAAATATCATAATGCCACCATATAAATCCATGGTACAGCCACATCTTGAATACTGCATGCAGTGTTTTTCGCCACATCTCAGAAAGGATATATTAGAATCGGAAAAGATGCAGAGAAGTGCAACAAAAATGATTAGGGGTATGGAAGAAGCTTCCATATGAGAAGAGATTAAAAAGACTGAGTCTGTTCAACTTAGAAAAGGGAGGATATTATAGAGGTCTATACAATCATGAATGGTGTGGAGAAAGTGAATAGGGAAGTTTTATTTACCCCTTCACATAACACAAGAACCAGGGGTCCCGATGAACTTAATAAACAGCAGGCTTAAAACAAACAAAACTTTTTCACACAACACACAATCAACCTGTAGAACTCATTGCCAGAAGATGTTGTGAATGCTAAACATTTTTAAAAATTAGATAAGTTCATGGAAGATATCAACCAAGGTCAGGCAACCTTTGGCATGCGGTTTGCCAGGGTAAGCCCCCTGGCGGGCCGGGCCGGTTTTTTTACCTGCCGCGTCCGCAGGTTCGGCCGATCGTGGCTCCCACTGGCCGCGGTTCACCACTCCAGGCCAATGGGGGCTGCAGGAACCGGCGCGGGCTGAGGAATGTGCTGGACGCCACTTCCCGCAGCCCCCATTGGCCTGGAGCAGCGAACTGCGGCCAGTGGGAGCCGCGATCGGCTGAACCTGCGGATGCGGCAGGTAAACAGCCCGGCCCGCCAGGGGGCTTACCCTGGTGAACCACGTGCCAAAGGTTGCCGATCCCTGGCCAAGATGGTTGGGGACCCATTGTCCAGGTGTCCCTAAATCTCCAACTGCCAGAAACTGGGACTGGATAACAGGGGATGGATCACTCATTAAATTGCCCTGCTCTGTTCATTCCCTCTGAAGTATCTGGCACTGGCCACTGTCAAAGACAGCATGCTTGGCTATCTGGACCATGGGTCTGACGCAGTAGAGCCATTCTTAGGTTCTTTAAGTGCTGGCTTCCCTATGGTAAGTGCTATCTTCCAGGGCTAGTCTTTGTTATACTGTGGTACTAGTAGCTGCTTGCCATTAAATATTAATTAATTAGTCCAGGTTAAATTCCACTAGCTATGAGATTTGAAAATTTGATTTAGTCCCTTCTCATTCTGTTAGTAGTAACCACCCGTGACAGAGATTCTCTTGATGTGGGAAGTTTTATCAGTGTGTATGGGGGAGAGGGTACAACAAGCTCTTAGCTTGAGATGTAATATTTCCAAGGCAAAATGAAAATCTTTCTTACTGTACAACAGCTTCTACTCCTTCCTTATACTGATCTACATTAATCCTAGTTTTCATAAAGTTATACTCAATTTCAGTTGTATAGAATATATCTTTGTAGCCTCTTCCCTCCACCCCTTCTACCCCTTTCCCATATCCACAGCTCCACTATACTCTCTTCTGTTCTTTTTGCCATTCCTGGAACTTCTATCCCTGAGGTCTGGATTTACACATTTGTTGTGGGGCCAGGACTGGGGAAAAACATGAGCTATGACAGCTCCTGGGAAGCCACAGTTTTTAACCTTTTACAACTATCCTGCTAAAATTTCATTCTCATGCAGAAACAGCACAGCACTCTGGCGGTTGCTTGGGGCTTCCTCTTGATACCCAGGCAATAGGTCACTTTTGTATTTGCCTGTAATAGTGATTTGAGTTGGATTGTAGCTACGTATAAAAATGCTGTCAAATTCACAGAAGCTTTTTCTGACTGTGAGCTGAGTAAAGGTTCTGGTGAGAGGGCATTTTTGGGATTCCACTGTTCCTTGCTTTTAGAATGCTATTGATAAGGCCACATTGATTTCCTAATCACCATTGTCTACAGCATGTGCTATTGAAGAAAAAGTCTGAAACAAACACACATACATCATCATTTTTCTCATCGTGTTTGTTGCAGGATTCATGGATCTGTGAGTTGTTTGAATATTAATTGTAAATTGCCAAGTGTAGTGCTGGTGGTCCTTAAAAAGGGGGAAATCCTGACTCCAAAGAGTCCAAGAATGGACACTAACTTTGTAGTAATAATAATAATAAATACATAAAAATTAATAGCTAGATAAAGTAGCAATAGAACCAGGGTAGGAGGCAATCTGAGATGTATGAAGGTAGGTGATGGAGAAGAAAGCTGATTATATGTGGATGGGTCATTGTGACTTTTCATTGTAACTTCCTCCTAGCTCTGTACCCAAATATCAGGGACATTTCAAGAGTTGAATAATAAGATACATAGTAAGCCAAATCTTAATTAGCCAATTAGTGTGGTTCGCATTCCTTCCCAAAAGGGTCATTTGCAGGCCACTAATTGCTTATATATCACTAGCTAATATGTTATATATATATGATTGTTTAAATATACTTAGGCCCTTACAATTTTACATGAGGTAAGTTCACCAACTCAACTTACTGCAACCTATAGCTGAAGTTCTATAAAGTATTGTTAGAAAAGAGAATGCTGTTGTACTCGCTCAGAGACTCAGCTGAGAAAGAAGGCTAGAGAGTGGTAGGAGTCAGTGTTAATGAAGGGTTTTAAAATATGGCAATGACAGATTTTAGCGAATTTGGGGAGGTATCAGAGGAAAACAGTTATTTACAAGGGCAGGAAGGTGGAGAGCTAGGGTAAAGGCAAAGGGATAAGTGAGGAAAGGGGATGAAAAGGAAATTAATGATTATTAAATTAGTGAAACTTGCCCAACTACATAAATTAGTGAGCTAGAAATAGAGGTCTGTCTCATCTTACGCTGGGGTTACGTTCTGTGGTCAGTGCGTAAAGCGAAAACCGCGTATACTCAAAATTACATTGAGTGTAATGGCAGGCAGAATCGCCCGCACTACAGAAACAGTATTTAAATTGTTATTTTTCTCTTTTTTTTTGTTTTTTTCTTGTTTTTGCTGACCGCGTAAAGCTGAAATCGCACATGTTAAATGCGCCTAAGATGCGACAGACCTGTAGTCTTTAAGAGTGACAATGAGGAAAAAAATGGTTAGGATATTTTTATTACAATATAATTTAAATGCATTCATAATTTTCCCAGCTAAAAGAATAAATAGCACATATGTATAAATTGTTATAATTATTAACTATATATTATGACAAATGAAGATACAATTTGGGGGAAATTGCATATTCTAGTACTGTACATTTTAATTATGCTGAAATTTAAAATGTAATTGCAGATTAATTGTGAAACTCCAAGCTAACTTCAGGCACAGAGAAATATTTTATAGGACCCTAATTAGTATAATTTACTTAATTATTTTAAAATAGACAAACAAGCATTAACAATCTCAGCAAAACAACTGAAATTCTATCAGTAAATATTTCTTATGAGACATTTTTGGAATACAACTGCTGTGCCCCACTTTGTGAGACTGGAACAGTTAGGATTCCCATTAATGTCTGTTGCTGGGATCTTCTAACATAACTCCAGATGCAGAAAGATTTCATTGTTTTAAGAAGAGTGCTAACAGAACACCTAGCATATATTCTTTTCCTGAGGACTGGTTTAACCACAAGTAGAGCCCTCGCAGATACATACATTTGGGCTTCCCTCCTGCATAATCGTTTATTCACACAAACGCATCACCTCATGCTTATAACAATGGTAAGTTCTTTTATATTTTTACAAAACGTATAAATAAAACAGCAAAACTATATTATCCTGCAGCAGCTGCCACTGACTAAGGCCCTGGAAACAATATGAAGCCAGTTGAAACAGAGAAGGGAGCAGTAGGCAGCATGAAGCAGTTAGGTGAGGTGTGGGGAAGTTGGAGTGAATGAGGGAAGTAATTGATAGGAAATTTTCATTTGGGACAGAAGTAACTTCAAGAAGGAAGGGCCTAAAGAAAGTCCTTTGTTGGGGCAGTAGTAGTGGTAACCTGGGTGTATGGGACAGGGTTGGTATTTCAGAGGATGCAGCTGGAAGAGAGTTCCTGGAAGAAGCTCCCAGCCAAGAAAAGTAGCAGCAGATAAAGGCCTAATCTCCTACCTCAAATATTCTCCTCCATGCTACCAATTCCCCTCGCATCGCATGTTGGCTAGCATGTGGGTTTGTAGTTCAGAAGCAGGGCCTGGGAACAAACATGAACTTAGCATGTTCATGAGGAATGAGCATGCACAGAATATCTGCCTCCCTGTGAGAGGCCCACATTCCCTGTCTCCCTTCCTCACCTCTAGGTGCAGGTTCTCCTGTGGTGAAAAACAACCAGAATCACATAGCATATTATAGCTACATGAAGCATATGAGTTAGATACTGAAAGGAAATCAAATCAAAAATATTTTGAAAATAATTGACTGATATTACAGAAATAGATTACTATGAGATCATTGTCAGTGAAGAAAACCAAAAGACTTGCCTGTATTATTCCTTTCTCAAGGAGAGGGAATGCATTGATGATCCTGGTCTTTGCTTACTAATTCAACATTGATATTCATTCTTTCTTTCTGATCCTACATATTATACCTGGGGTCAGTAGAGCTCTGTGTAAGACAAAGCATGTTTTCTGTGTGTATAAAGAGTATGTGTGATGGTTTGGTGGGGTTTAACAACTTTATTGGCAAGAGTTTGAGCTGGCCATATTATGCATGGTGACGGATTGAATCCAAACAACAACAATAACTTAAATCAAATACAGGTCTGGATCCCAATACAGCATCCTTAACCTGTCTGAAGTTATGAACACTCAATTGTCTTAGTGTATATGCCTACAAAGGCATGAAAAGGAGAATAAGACACTCTCCCTCCATTTACACCCTGCATTGTCTACCCCAGTGGTTCCCAACCTTTTTGTGGCCAGTAGCACATTCATGTTTTCAGACGAGTGTGGCGGGTGCCAACAATTTTTAAAGGCTTATTTTGTATTTGTACATTAAATAATATGAAAATCATAATATTTAATATTACATAATATATGAATCGAGAGAGAAGAGAGAAGCCGGAGAGAAGCCGCGAGGACAGAGAACACCGGCGCCCGCAGCCCCAGAGTTCTCTGTCCCCAGCAGGCGTGGGGCCCCGGCTTCTCTCCCCTGCTGGACACTAGGCAGGCCCCGCGCCTGCCGGGAACAGAGAACACTGTGCCTGCAGCCTGAGTTCTCTGTCCCCGTCAGGTGCGGGGCCGTGGCTTCTCTCCCCTGCTGAGTACTAGGCGGGCTCACATAAATGCCCCGGCGGGCGCCATGGCACCCGCGGGCACCACGGCACCCGCGGGCACCACGTTGGGGACCACTGGTCTACCCTAACCTTGGTTTAGGAGTACAGGAGTTAGCTGACACTGTGTGCCTGCTTCTCCCCATTGTGGATCAGGTGGAAGGGGAGTACCCCTATGTGCAGTGACCAGCACATGAGCTGGCATGGGAGGTATTGTAATTTGCTGCTGATACAGATTTGAGTAAATTAGTACCCCCAAAGGCTCCCACAGTGAGGGGAAATGAGGGACGCAATTGGCGGTCTCAGATGCACAATTCCTTTCCTGAATCGCTCCTGGAGCTACACTTCTGCTCCATAAACAGTGTTTGGGTCAAAGTTACAATCTACCCGTAGCCATGAAGTAATGAACCTAATATCATTGCTGAAATGTGAATCAGGTACTCAGTCTAACAAAGCATCAAATACCCAAAACAAGCAAGATTTTTTCAACAAAGAAAAGTTGTGTTTTTTATGTTAGCCATACTCATAAGAGCACTCTGAGTGCGGGTCCTGCTACTCACTGTATAGATGACAGTGCCCCTTCTACTTTGTCCAGTAATCTTTTCCTGTATAGGAACTCACTGTGGTTTGGTATCCAGATCACTTTAATAATGACTCTCGGTTAATTTTAAGGTTTCCCCATTCAATACTAAAACATTTATTTTTGAAGTCTCAATGACAAGTTTTCATCTTCAGTGGCAGACTACAATATACAACAAAAAGCTGACATCCACCGTGACTAAATTGGCCTTCAACATTGGTTCTCCACTTGTAAGGTAACTCCCTTCTCTTCATGTGCCAATATATATTTATGCCTGTTTCTGTAATTTTCACTCCATGCATCCGAAGAAGTGGGTTTTTTACCCACGAAAGCTTATGCCCAAATAAATCTGTTAGTCTTTAAGGTGCCATCGGACTCTTTGTTGTTTTTGTGGATACAGACTAACACGGCTACCCCTTTGATAACAAAAAGCTGGGAAGGTAAGAATAGGGCTAGTATTTAATATATCAGTGAAGGGCCCTTCTAGCAACTATCCTACTATTAATGGTGTATGCATCACCTTGTCCCTCTCTTGACCCTTTCTTTGTAACCAGGTTATTATTGAACTAGCAATGTGGGCTGCTGCTGCTAATATAGAAAGCCTTCCAATCATGGTTAAGAGCTGATACAGCAGTTACATTACCTGACTTGACCCTGTCCCACCAGCAAATAATGCTAAACCCTTTTACTGTCTTATCATCATCATGTTCCCATTATGCCTCTGGCGTTTAGGGCAGTGATGAAGCTCCTCCACTCCTGTCTGTTTCTGGCAAGTCTTTCAATGGTTCCCCAGCTTCGCCCCAGGATTTTCAGGTTTTACTGTCTAAGAGGATCTTATTCCTCCACTCTGGAAAAAAATATTCTGAACCTCCAGTCATCAACTAACAAAAAATGACTTAGTGTATGTTTTATTTTACCCAGTATCTGTATTACCACCCCTTGTTCTTTGTCAATGGATATTGTTACCTATAGTACTTTACTGTTTATATTTTAGAAACATAGGTTCTCATGCTTTATAACCAAGAAAAATGCTCCGTGTGATAGTGAGGGAAAGCCTGACTGCTGCTCATCCTATTCCTCCCATCCAATTTTAGGGCTGCAGACATTGCAATATTTTTGAGTTGTGAGTCAATTTTATTTCCCAGTAAATCCTCTTCCCCAAGTCTTTCTCCTATATTTATTTAATCCGATCCCAGTCCCTATAAGCCCCCTGTCTTTTTTCCAGAAGCACTCTTAATTTCTCTTGATTCCTTTCCAGTCTTTCTTGATGCTTTCCTTTGATACTGAAGAAATTGCTATGTCACTTCCTCTGACATAGCTAGCACCGTATCACACCTTTTCCTGGTGCAAGAGTTGCATACAACAGCTTGGGAAACAGGGTCTCAGAAAAGATGGGTGCTCTGATCGGCATTGTGGCCTAAACATAGGCCTGGGAAAAAGCAGCTCCGGGATTCAAATGCAAGTTCTCACAACAAGTTGCTGTGGCATTAAGCAAATCACTTAACCTCTGTCTCAGTTTCTTGTTTTGTACAATAGCAATAATGGGTGTTGAGGATAAATATATAATGATTGAAAAATACTTTGCAGATGATAATGATATTTATATTTAGAAATCGCTGTAGAAAGGCAGGCAGAAAGTGTTATAGTTGTACTGGATGAGAAACATTTCTTCTTTTACAAATAAAAGTGATAAGGGAAAATGTCATATGTCCCATTTTTTTCCTACTAGTACAGTTCACATCCTCCACTGACCAAAAATAGTCTTTTAATTATGTTAGAATGAAGAAAGCAGTAACTTTTCTATATAATGATGTGAGGTAGGAAGTTCAGAAATTCACTACTATATTTATATTTAATGTAAGACTTATTTCACAATATTTTAACATTTAATGTAATATTAATGAATTTTTAAAATCTTTCCCCTGAAATTATACAATAAAACTTGACTAATTGCTTCCACTGCTGTAAGTTCCTAATTTATACATTCCCAAAAGTGACTAAAAAGTTCCCTCCACTTAAAGATTTATTTTTACTGCAGTATTAGCTTCTGGAACATATTTGTCATTATTCTATAAATGAGCTACATACTTACAGAGGGGTGGCCTGGTGGTTAAGGCATAGGCCTGGGCCTCAAGAGACCTCTAGTCAGTTCCCAAATCTGACACAGGCTTCCTTTGTGACTTTGAGTAAGTCAGGCTTACATTTAAGAATGTGCATAACTCTTTACAGGAGTGGGGTCTTACGTCTCTTTGTGTTTCAGTTCCCCATCTCTAAAATGAGAATAATAGTACTTTCTTACCTCAAAGAGGTACCGTGAGGCTAAATCGATTAATGTTTATGATGTGCTCAGATACTATAGTGATAGAGGCCATATAAGTACAATTGCATAGATAAGGAGATACATTAACTGTTTTGTAAAAAGTCTATGTAGTACGTCTTCTGTAAAAGTTATATGCATCTAGTTTCTCTTGTTTTTCAGACTGTGGAAGATTTTTTTATATATATTATTGGGAAACGTACTATTTATAAGGACTCAAGTCATTTTATTCAGAGCTAGATGAGTAGCTAATTACAAACCAAGGGAGACTCAAAATCCTGTTGTTATAAAGCTGGAGATGCAGCAAGTAGGGGTATACAAAATGCAAGCCTTTACTGTCTCTGGGGACAGAGAAAACTACTGTATCAACACAATTAGTCATGTTTGCTTTTTGGAGAACATGCTTAGAATATTATTTAATTCAAAAAAGATACATTTTGATTTTTCTAATTAAATCACAGAAGAGTTGTGTAGTCAAGTGAGATTTTGGGTATAGTAGAGAAATTATTCCTGGAGTGTTTTGTTTTATTTGTGTCTCTCCCCGCCCCCAGCCTGTATGTCACAGGTTACGTGTTGGCTACCTGGGCTAGATTCTAGCACTCTTGCTCTGTGAGCAGCCATATTAATTTCAGTGAGATACCTCATGAAGTCATGTGCTATTCGATGTGGGTAAGGCTGCCAGAATATGGCCTTTTATTTTCAAGGGTCACCAAGCATTAAAAAAAAAAATCATTGTTCCTCAGTGATGCTCATTTATAGCTCATTTCCTAAAATGTACCTTCCCATGTTTAATAAGGTTTTGGAAGCATCAGAACCTTTCCGGTTTGACTTTGAGACCAAGCTGACATAGCAGCATTCATCCTAAAAAAACCTGCACACCACAGGAGGTTGTCTTTTTCTTTCAGTATTGGATAAGCACAATAGTAGTGCTTCAACCTCTGGGTGGCTACCTGCCTGATTCAGCAGCTCTTTAGAAGGCCACCAAAAATAGTTTCAATTTCAGCAAATTAAAACAGCTTTGACCTAAATTACCTGAGGCACAGCCTTCTGACGGCCAGATGGATGAACGTTCCTGGTTGGCAGAAATGACAGCTACAATGTTTCCCATTAAAATGTCAGCAGTTACTACAGTTTTTCCCTATAGGTAAGAAATAAGTATGGTATCAGTCCAATACCACTGTGTAACAACTGTTGGAAAATGGTGACTTTATCAACATAGTCCCCTGTGACATGAGACATTACTAGAGCTGGTCAAAAACAGGAATCCTGAATGTGAACCCCTTAGAATTTTTGGCAGGAACTGATTTGAATCTCTGGATCTGAACTTTTACCTGAACTTTGGTTCAGAGTCAGATCTGTAACAGAAGGGATCTATTTTCCAGCTGTGCTAAAATGTTCCAAGAACAATTGTTCTCATAATATTTTGGTCTAAGCTGGTGATTTCTCTCAATAACAACTGATCTACTAAGATTTGCATTTTTGAGAATCAAAATTTCATGTCATGTTATTCTGGTGCATTGAATCAGAATCATAGCCTAATTTTGTCTTACAGTTGAACCCTGATTCCTGTCTAGGCATTATACTTATCCAGAGGTATGGATCCAAATATTACCTCCCTGGCTCATCTCTACTGTTTATGTGTCAAAGGGGGTTCATCTTAATTAAATTATGGTGTGAGGTCCAGAGTTAGGCTGATAGATATTTTTTTTACAGTGGCAAGATATTAAAAATTAGGGGACATGTTAAAATGAGGATTTCAATCATTTTAATAATGTGAAAATAATCACAACAGTTAACTATTGCTTTAGGGACCTATGTTATGTCTCTTTGGACTAAATCTTGGTTTCATTGAAGTCAATGAGGGCTTTGTCACTGAATTCCATGATATCAGGATTTGGTCATTTATGTGTATGAACAGACAGAAGAAGGAACATTACCTGAACATTATCTGTGTGGGTTTATTTATAACTGACATCTAGTGCGTACTTTTCTGTACTAACAACACCATAGCACGGGCAGAGCGGTGGCATCCAAATGATGAACTGGGCAGTGATCTTCAGGGCATGACATTGGAGACCCTACAGATCACTTCCAAAATGCAGAGAAACCTTCAGTTTCCCTGGCCCCAGATGCATGTTCATGTTTCCCTGGCCCCTTAGCACTGGCAGCATGGCTGCTCTGGTTGCTGTACTGCCCATGGCTAGTGGCATGAAACCTCACTCTGACACCAGTGACAGAGGTTATAGAGGAGTTCATTAACATTAGTTCACTTTTTGTTATGCAACTTAAATAGCTGAACATTCTGAATACTGCTATCTCTTCACCACCTAGGCATCTGAGCATCCTCAAGACATTATACCAACTCCCCCCCCCCCCCCCCCCCCCCCCCCCCCCCCCCCCCCCCCCCCCCCCCCCCCNACCTTTGGTTTTAAAGTGGAGAGTGTCTTGGCTGTGCAGTGAGGGGATGGGAAAGCTACCACTTACTTGCCTTTCCTCTTTCAGCAGCCCCTCCATCCCATTTCTGCTGGATATCTGTGCTTGTGCTCCCCTCTGCCATGAAAAAGCGGTTATAAAATATGTTTAAATTCATCCCAAATATATTAAAGTAAAATCAATTCAATAAGCAAGGAAGTACAAGACATTCAAAAGGGAGTGGGGATCATTCTAGTTCATCACTAAATACTATTAAATCTTAGCGCTGTTACCCAAGGTAGAAATTTCTACAAATTCACTGGCAAACTGGGACCAATCCATAAGGGCCATGTAACTTAATAGCTGCTCTTCCAAATTCCGTTTTGACCTTTCTGCTATAAAAAGCAATTCCTTAGAGTTTCCAAAGGTACACTTCATTGATCTTTGGTTAAGAGTTACAGAACAGAACAGCAAAAAATAGACCTTATTACATTCAGTTTTTTCTTTCTTTTCAAAGCCATTGTATACCCCTTTAACCTTTTTAGAAAAAAGTGCAGATACCTTTGAGCAAGTTTCCAGTGTTAATTTCTGTTGTTCAGTATTCCTAACAATTAAGCCTTAATCCATAAGGACTGAATAAACCCATGCTATTTCTTTTCATAATAGACTTTTTTCCCCTGGATGGTTTGTCTCAGATTTCCCATCATTCTACCTCCCTACCTTTCCCCCCCCTTTCTTTAGTCCTTTGCTAAGTGCAGGAACCACATATGACCATATCACAATAGAAGAGAATTCTCTGTATACTTCTGTTGGCTTATTTGAAACAAAAACCTGTAAATCACAAGAATTCTACCATGATGGGATGTTTTTAGTTTTCTGCACCTCTCAGCAGCCTCTTTAATCTTTCCCTCTTTTTGGTGACTTGAAACCTGAAGGATTGTTTGGTGGTCCTCCTTTTCTTTCCCTCCTTCTCTCCCCCCCCCCCCCAACAGTGTTTGAACAGGCACTTATCACCAACTAACCAATCATTGTAAATGTGAATACGAAAAACAAGTGTTACCCATTAATAATTAGAGCAAACTGAATTAGAAAATGCTCTTACTGTAAGAAGAGCAAAAAATGTTTCCCTTCAGAGATTTTACCTTACTGCATGCAGTGTTTAAATGTTTTCAAATGTTGGGGTCGGGAGGGCAGGGGGGGGGGGAGAGAGGAGGAGAGACACGTACAAGTTATTTTCCAGGATCATCTCATATCCTATCCCCACATGATAGGAAATACAAAAGACAAATGCTGTGTATTGCTGTACTCAAACACACAACGCTTTATTTGTGCCTCTGAGGGAAATTAGCTGTGAAAACATATAGGCTGGTATTAAAGATAGAAGCTGGGTATTCATCACTGTCAGGATATCTATTACTATTATGGTTTCTGTTTTCTGTCCCTAAAGGCAAGAAGTAAGCTTTTATTTTGTAAAAAAAAAAAGATGTCACTTGAAAGCAACACTTGGTAGGTCATTTGCTTGTCGTTCTTGTTAAACTCAGTTCTATGATGCTATTGTCACGCAAGATTGACATTGCAGCCATCCAAACAGTGGCATCTTAGTCAGCTGCAAGTAACACAGGATCTTTGATATCAGTAAACTTCCTCAGCTGGTGTAAACGGGTGTAGTTCCTTTGATTTCAGTGGAGCTATGCTAGTTTACATCAGTCGAGTGTCAGGCCCAGTAACTGATCTTGTTTTTGGAAACTTGTATAACTTTTCCCTTTATGGACAACAATGTAGCACTAGATTTCTGCTAGCTGAATGCAGGCATTATATATATATATATAGTTTTAATGTGAATATATATATATATATATATATATATATATATTCACATTAAAACTATGTGAATACATGGGCTTTGCTGCAGTACGAAGCTCATTAACATTCCAAAGCCCACAAGGACATTTACTGTGAATTGCCACAGTGTTTTCATCTGTAATAGCTTTCTAGTCTTTCATGTAGTATTTGAATTCTAATCTGATTTATTATCGTATACAGTAACAATAATGAAGACTGGAAAAGCTCTGTTGTGGGCAATCCACCAGAAAACAGATTGCAGCCTAAATAAAGCAATTAATTAAATTAAAAAGAAAAATTAAAAGCATGACATTGAATTTATAAAATTCATATTGTGGAGTGAAAGAATATATTGCAAATGACAATAGTTACATTTTATTTCACAACGTGCATTTTCTGCATTCATATACAAAACAGATGTTGCAGGCTAGAGTTTTAATGCAGGGGAAATGACCTAGTCCTTTATATTATATGTGAAACCAACTTCATACTCAATAGTACTTTGTGGTAGGAAATCACTTTTGTGGACAAAAAGAACAGTGGTTTTCATTGGGCATGACAGTCTTGGTAGATGTAAACCCAGATGAAAATACAGGACAGGAATTACATCCCATTATAGAAGTTCCAAAGAAACATATCTCTCTAAGTTTTCAAGTTAGATAGATGAATTTTGAAGTAAAAAGTATACTGCTGCTTTTCGGTGGTAATTGAATTTTATACATTTTATACAGGATGTCCAGATTCAGCAAAACTGAAGATGTATTATAAAAAGTATAAGACAGGGATATGTCTTCAGGCAAGGGATCTGGCAAAAACTAGCAACTAACTTAAACAATATCAGATAAGCTAGCTATTCTTTACACTAAGATGGATGTGTTCCAGTTCCTGGGTGCCTTTATTCAATAGTGATATCAGCAGGAGATTACAAATGCAGGGTCTAATATAACAAGACTGATATAAAAATGGCGGAGTATAGAAGCAGTTGCTTATCTCCATATAACAATTTTTGGCCAAAGAGAAAAGGGATTCAAAACTGCAAACATACTCTTCAAGAATATGAAAAATGTAACTTCCCCAGTGGAGTGCGGTGTGTTGGAGAATGATAGAGTGTACTTTGTTTGAAGTGACTGCTTGACATAAAAATAAACCTGTTGAAAGAATAAATGGAGTCAGCACCAATCTTTATAAACCGTGTAGTGGTTGTGAATGTTTTTAAGACAAATATTTGGAATAGAATATACTAAACAAAACCCCCAAGTACTTAAGAGCCAGTGTATCACTATCAAACCTGCTCAGTGAAAAAAACCTCTTAAACGAATAAATCTATGCCTCATGTATAAACATAACTTATTCCCACACACAGAGTCACATTCTTGCAATCCCCTGAGTGCCACTGGACACACAGGGCTCCATTGTGTCTATATGGTACAGCCTTTTGTAGAGTGTAGGTCGGAGACTCTCCAACAGGAGCTCTTGGAGCACTGCGCTTGAAGTTAGGCAGGAGCAAGGCCTCTGCACACCCCCTTGAAGACGATGAAATCTCCTGTCTCTTATGCAGGGCTGCCTTTACTGTGCAGAAGCTGGTGCTGGAAGCAGTACTAACAAAGTATAGTCCTTGTGATTAAGCACCTTATGCCCAGCCTTTCTATATTGTGTGAAAGTGTGGCAAGGTTCCATATGCCCGCCCTTTCTCCTTGCTCAGTGGCACGGGACTATAGACAATATTGTCCATAACATGAAACCAATGATGAGTTACGATATGAGCTCCAAATGGGTATATTTCTTCAAAATACTATTCATTATACTACTTAGACTTTAAGGTAAATATCTGTAACAGGAAAAGACTATTAAATACATATTTTGATATTATGTTTATTAAGAGTTGTTTACTTAAGAAATTATTCGTAAAGGGACACAATCATCTTGTAAAGAATGTTTCCATCTCAGTATTTTGTATCTTCTAGGTCTGATCCTAATTTAAACTCAGGCCACTTTACACTACTCTTTCAGTGCAAAAGAGACTTACTACATTTACACTTGTTTTAAGGCTCCCTTATAGTGTCAGAGGGGTGTAAAATGGCCTTAGTGAAAATGAGAATCAGGCCCTCTATTTTTAAGAGTAACCTTTAAGATTACTAGAAAAGAAAAAACATGAAGAAAAATATGTCTCTCTCTCTCACTATTTTCCCCCAGTTTGTTTACTTTATGAATTAGACAGTACTTTATGTATAGTCACTTGCACTGCTTTGTTGATGGTCATTTGTATCAATCTTATTCACTAGCATGATGACATTACCTGTATGTACTGCTCTAGGGTCATGCACTTGTTCTTCATTTGGCTCTGAAAAAGGGATGATTGCCAGTCATAGTTAGAGCTGGTTGGACATTTTCTGATGAAAAGAGAGTTCTTTTGGAAAATGTCATTCATTGAAGCTGAAATGTTTTGCAGAAACATCTTTGGTTCATCAAACTTTTAGTGAATCAATGCAAGATTCTATTGTAAACCTGCCATCTCGCTGGGCTGCTGGGGAGCCTGCTTTTCTGATGTCCGCAGCTCCCTGGCGGCTCTGCTGTGCCAGGGCTTCCAGGTTCCCTGCCATGGACCTGCAATCAGGCCCCGGAAACCCCACCCTTGCTGGGTTCAGCTCCAGACTCCACTACAGGGAGCCTGGAACGCCCTGAGAACCCCAGCTCTAGGTGGGACTCTCAGGGCTTCCAAGCCCCCTGTTGTGGAGCTAGGAACATGGAAGTCCTGGGCTCTTAGGGTCTGTGGCTCCAGAGCAGCTCCACTCTGCAGACTCCACCAGACTGGGGACCCTGCGAGCCCCACTAGCTACTGACTGAAATCAGCATTCTTCTCAGTTTCATCACTAACGATAACAAGAACGCCAATTTTACTCAGCAGCTGTTGGGTCCCAGGGAGCAGATTTTGTTTTGGAAACACCATGCGTGTCAGTGTTTCTGAAAGTAGTGTTTTTTCAGGATATCCAGTTTCTAGGATTTTTTCTTAAATGGATTTGTTCTGATTCAGAACAAATCAAATGTCAAAAACACAAAATTTCCCACAAATGGGAAAATTTCCCACAAATTTTCAGCCAGTTCCAGTAATCGTAGCAGCGGAGCTGAAACTGAAGAGGCAACAGACAAGCGTGTAGTTAGAGGGGAGACAAGAGGGGTCATCATATGTTTGGTTAGGTGACATTGCTCTCTAACTTACCTCCAAATATCCTTATCATTAAAGCTGAGAAGAGAAATCTCTATAACTTTGAGAAGTATTTTATATAGTATGTCTGGCTTTTTAAAAGGCACTTTATCGGAAAATTGTTTTTTCTTTTAAAATTAGTAACTAAAAAGTGTCTCTTAAAACTAAGAATTCACTTTCCTCAAAGAAATTTTAGTCAGCAAATAGCACTTGACCTTTAATCCCCCCACTTTTTTAATGCTATATCTATTTTTGTTTGTTTTTAAATTGGAATGAATTTTGTACTTATGAAAGTGTGGTACTAATAGACATGGCATGAGCAAGTCACAATATGCATGATACATATTCTTTACACTTTCACACACAGTAGTATCCATATGCCTTTAATCCAAATTTGAATTGTGCCAAACTATATTGTAGTTTTATGATGTGTTAAAATAGGTACAGGGATGAGATATAAAGTAATTTCCCAGTCCCCCATGACCTAGATTAGTATCTGATTTTTATAGGTGAAAGATGAGTTCAGTAACCAAGTAATCTAGCCCCAAATAACCACTATATTCATGTGGCCCTTTCTCTGTTGGGTTTATATTAGAATGGCTTCTTCCTTAAAAGCTTTTTGTGTGCTGGAAGAAGAGAAGAAGCTGCAGTAATTTTTCTATATCACTTTCCTGTCAAAAGGGGTGACTGGGCAAGTGACCTTTTTTTAAGTGAAAGGCTAAAGTCTCCATACTTTGTAACCATGCACTTTTTATTGTTAATAAACCAGCTGTATCCTATAGGAGAGATAATAGAACTGATGGCTAGATAGTCATGGACAGCAATGCGGTAGTGTACAAAAATTACCACAGAAAAATGTTCTTCTGTACATGCATAGGAATGTGTTGATTTTTATTTTAATACTTTAGATATGCTAATTCTCCACACCCCAGTAATACAAAAGGCAGTGTTCCATGTTGAGTTGTGTATAACTTATTAAATAAAACTTCTAATAAGGTTGAATTCAACTCAGGTTTTCAGAAAGTTTTCTAAAATGTTGAGTGATGCTGTGCTGAATTTTGAGCATGCCATGTTATATATATTTTAGTGGAAACCATGCAGAACTGGAGTTTAGCTCACCTGAAACCAGGTTATGTGGAGTTTCACTTTAGCTTTTTCTTTTTTTCTTGGAATCCAAAATTTAAGAGGAAACTGAACATATGTGAACTAAAAAACAAAAACAAAAAAACCAAACCCAAACACATGAGCACTTAGGACCTCAAAGCATTAAACTGCATACAATATAGCTCAAGTTGCACGTGTATAACAATAAATCTCAGCTATTCTTAAAACAGTAGATATCTTGTTTCTTAAAAATTATACAGAATTGTGAAAATCTATGGAATTAGTGCTAGTAGACATTTTACAAGTAACATTAGCATAAGAAATAGCACTGATTTAGTGACAGACATGGCATGAATACTAGATTTACACTATAAGCTAAATTTAATTTTGTATTGGTGAGATCAGTAGATATAAATTGTTTATAAAATTATTTATTTATTTATTAGCTTTTATGTAAACCCCCTTTTGAATAATTTTTCACAAAGCAGTGACCCGCTTATGATTATGCTGCTCACTTACATTTCAACCTTTACACTTTACCTGAACTCTTTTCAGCACTTTTTAAGTGAAAAGAGAAAATTGTGCTACCTCATGTTTTCTGCTGAAAACGGATTATGAAAGTAGAATTTGAACTTTATGTAATTAACATAAAAATGCAACTATGCTAACTAACATGATTGAAAGTCTAATTTACACCCAGAGAAGGCAGGAGAATCATAGCTAAATCTTGACTCTTCCTTTTCCTCAATCTTTCACATTCTCTCCTAGTGGAGCACCATGGGTGTGTGTGTTAGATTCAGTCTTTATTTAATACATTTGTTAACAATTTAGCTGAGAGTATGAACCACTTAAAAATAGAGTGCATGACAGTAAATCGAGAAGGGTTTAAACACTAGTGGAGAGAGAAGTAGAAAGAAACCTACAAAAATATGGGAAGACAATAACAAAAATGAGATTCAGCTTGGGAAATGCAAAGATGATATATCTAGTGGAAAAATAAACCAATGGGTTTATTTAGGATGGATGGGGGGGAAATCTGCAAAACAGTAATGGTGGATCTTGAAGTGGTTGTTGTTAAAACAACATCTTTTGTCAAAAGTTAATACACAGTGAAATGCAGAGCCATCCCTTGGGTAGGGCGAATTGGGGCGACCGCTCTGGGCCCCACGCTTTGGGGGACCCCGTGCTTTGACATCACGGTGTCAGATGCAGTACTTCGCACGCACCCATCAGAGTGTTGCTTGGGGCGTTCGGGGATCCCGGGGACTGATCAGGGCTGGGGGATCCCGGGGGACCGGTGGTGATCCGTGAGGGGATCCTAATGGTGGTTCTCGGCTTCACACCGCAGTGCTGCAGGCGGTGGTGATTGTTCCTGCGTGGGCCCAGTGCCAGTTGCCCCGGAGATGGGGGGCGGCGGCAGGATCAGAAGCAGGAAGCGGTGGTGGGAAGGTAGGGGTGAGTGCAGGGCTGGTGGTGGGGGGGGGGTGGCGCAGCCAGACAGGGGTGTCCCACAGGCTGGGACATCCCAGCCCCATCTTGCAGGGGTCAGTGCTGCCCTCCTGGGGTCCCCGGCCCAGCCCGCTAGCAGCACGGTCGCAGGAAGGCCCCAGCTTCAGGAGACTGTAAGAGGCCTCTTTGTGGCTGGTTATTTCTATGTGGGGCAGAGGGCTGGGCTGGCCCGTCAGGCCCTGGCCCATGAGCTCCCCACAGGGGTGTGGAGCAGCTCGGCAGGGCCGCCCGGGGGGGGGGGCCAAGTGGGGCAATTTGCCCCAGATCCCGGGCCCCACAGGGGCCCTGCGAGCTCTGGCCCAGCGGCGGTCTGGGTCTTCGGCGGCATTTCGGCAGCGGGGGGCCCTTCTGTCACTCCGGGTCTTCGGCGGTGGGGGTCCCTTCAGTTGCTCTGGGTCTTCGGCGGCATTTCGGCGGCAGGTCCTTCATTGCTGCCGAAGACGCGGAGCAACTGAAGGGCCCCCCGCCGCCGAAATGCCACCAAAGACCCGGACTGCCGCCGGGTGAGTACAAGCGCCGCAGCCAGGGCCGGAATTGGGCCCCGTGCCGCTAAGAGGGCCCTGCAACGTCCCGAAGGAGCTGCTGCCGAAGTCCCGCCACTGTCTTCAGCGGCAGCTCAATCGTTGACACTGTCTTCAGCGGCATTTTGGCGGAGGGTCCTTCCTCTGCGGCAGCGATTGAACTGCCGCCGAAGACAGCAGTGGGACTTTGGCGGCAGCTCCTTCGAATCAGGCCCCGCGGTGCCTAAAGCCGGCCCTGGCCGTAGCTCCCCCACTTTGCCCCAGTCCTCCTGAATCCTCTGGGCAGCTCTGCGGCTCGGACACTGGCCTCCAGCTAGAGAGTCCATGCACAGCTCAGTCCTGGATCGGGACTGCCTCACGATGAGTTTTTTTTTAATTATATGAACTTCATTATAATTATACATAAGAACTACAATATAATATAACTACATTATAATTATACAGCGGGTGCTATCAATATTTAGTCTGCAGCTGCCCTTGAAGTTCACTGCAACCAGATTTCACCTGTATAAAAAATGTTAAGGGGGGCCTGTACAGGCTGATTTGTTCCAGGCCCCGCACCTCCCTAGGGATGGCCGTGGTGAAATGCTAGTGGTATCTTCTATAACAAGGTAACTACCTTTTTGCATATGTAGACATTTTAATAACTTTAGAAGTTAGAGTGGGCAACATATGGCTGAAGGCAAAAAGTGGGCGGAAGGCTAATACAGTCTTAGTTTGAGTATGCAGACATATGACACAGTGCAGAATGGAAGGAATAGTCGTCACTATTTATATGGCTACAGATCAGGGCTATAATCTTTTATAACCTTATCCCATCTTATGCGGCTAGATATCAAATAAGAGGCAGAATAATTCTGTCAGCTGTCAAGGTTGTCTACCATGACTTCGATTCTAGACATCTCTATTTGTGTGTGTATGAATTGTCTGTATCAGTTTGTGGTGGTTGTTTCTGATTTATGTTAAAAGATGTAACACTAGAAATTGGTGTCAGTGGATACCTGCCATGGTGCCTACGTAACTCTGGCTCACATCAGGTGAATGGGGCCAGGACTCGTCTCTTACCAGCACTGCTATGCAGCATGCCTTTATTACACCCTACTTTAGTTTTCATCTGTTTTCTGTTCCTCCTTCCACCCCTCAATCTCTGCCCTTCATCAATTCTTCCTTGCTGTTTTTTCTTGCTTCTCATTCTTTCTTACTACTCCCTCCCCAATCACACCTTCCTTTCCCCTTCTTGTTTCCTCTATGTTTACATTTTTGTTTTCTGCACATTTTCCCTCCTCTAAATCTTAGGATTGAGCCCAGTTGCAAAGCCTTTCATTCTTTGATATCCTCTCAACAGTGATGTTGGAAATTATCTGTGCTGAACCTATACTTGCAAGCCTGTTTCTGCAATATCCTCAATGGGCAGTTTGTTTCTCAAGGTATGTCCTGGGTAGGATGGAAATCTTAACTCTGACTTCATTTGATTCACATAGAGGGTGTTAAATGTATCTCATAACGTTCATTTAATGTTTTGTAAAAGTTATTTTACCTTTTATAAATTGCTTAAGAATCAAAACAAAAACCTTCAATAGAAACATCTGAGACATTCATGTAATCTGCAAAGGACTGACATGAGAGAATAGTTCCTCTTTCTTTTCCTTTGTAAAATGCCCAAAGGTGTTAGTCCAACTGATGGACTAAACTTATCTTGTAAATCAAAGTATTTTTAAAAATTAAAAACAGACCTTGTTTGGGATCACAAAGCTACTTTTATAGTGCTCTAATAATGGATTTTTCTCCACTGCCAATGCAAACGTCATTTGATTGAAACCAAATATGGTAAAAATGAATTCACTTTTAGACCGAAATATTGTATGCTGAGGTCTAACCTAAATATATTTGATGGTAGTTATTTTTATTATTTATGACATTTAATGGACATAATAGGGACATTACATAAGGTAGAAGAGTGGGAGCAAGGCCCTGACCCGCAGTGTCAGAGTCTAAAGTCCTGCTCCATCTGTATGGGTAGCCCCTTATACCTGTGTGGAGCCCCATTGACATCAAGGGAATTTGATGTGTATGTAAAAAAATCTGCTTGCAAATCCAGGGCAAAAATGAGAATGTACAGATGGGAGACTGAATGAATACACTTTTCTTTTTTTTTTTTTGCATTATATATGAGGCCCTACCGAATTCACCGTCCATTTTGGTCAATTTCATGACCAGAGGGTTTTAAAATTTGTCAATTTCATTATTTCAGATGTTTACATCTGAAGTTTCATGTTGTTGTAACTGTGGGGTCCCGACCCAAAAGGGGATCATGGGGGGAGGGTCCCAAAGCTGTTGTGTGTGTTGGGGGGTGAGGGTCACAGGATTGCTACTCTCGCTTCTGTGCTGGCTTCAGACTAGAGTTTCCTGAAGCTGGACGAAGCTCCCAGATCTCCCCAATGCTGCTGGGAGTGCCCCAGATGGAGGCTCCTAGCTGCTAATCACGGCCAGTGATGGATTAACGCATGGGCCCATGGGGCCTGTGCCCAGGGACCCTGGCCAATTTGAAAAAATGAGTGCCCCAAGCCCCAGCAGGGGCCATGGAGGGGTGTGTGTGGCAGCAGCCCTAAGCCTGTCCCCCCTGAGCCCGGCTGAACTAGCAGATTTCGGGGAGATCAGATTTCATGGAAAAGGGCTTATTTCACAGTCCATGACACGTTTTTTATGGCCTTGAAATTGGTAGGGCCCTGATTATATAGCTAACTTCTGGAACTCTCTGCCACTGAATATCAATGAGGAAAATAGTTTAATAGTATTAAAACACAAAATACTATAGTGAGATATATCCTTAACTTGAGCAAACTGACAAACCTCCATTGAAGTCAATGGGACCCCAGTTTACATCAGCTATGCTTCTGGCTCAGCATGTTCAGTTATACTTGCTAAGCTAACACAAGGTCTATCAAGCCATCATGCTTCAGGATTTAAAGTGATCTCCAGATAGTCAGAAAGGAGTGTTCTGTCATGGGAACATTGTATTACTGACCACCTGGTGCATTATAGGTGGCTTTCTCTTTCCAATTGCCTTTTGTATGCCATTGTCAATTTCCAGCAGCAATAGTGGAAAAAGTTGTATAGCTGTTATTCTTATTCTTATTTTATTTTAAGGCAGAGGGCTTCTCTCTCTTTTTCCGAACACTAGATTAATCTCCATTATAAATCATTTACCAATTACTGTCTCAACACAAAAAGTAAAGGCACAATCCCATTTGTCAGCCAGTATTTCCTATTTGTATGGTACATGAACATTTATTACATTTGTTAAACAAGTGACTTATTTTCCACTGAGGCAGTATATTAGACAAGATAGAATATTCTGTTTTGGTTTAGGAAATGCTGTTTTCCTATTTCTTCTTAAGATATTGATGTAAAAATGTAACTTCTTAAGGATATGCTTTTAGCTCAAAGCACAAAGATTTTGCAGCTTATTTTACATTATCCAGTAGCGTAAATGGGGGAATAGTACAACTGAAGCACTTAGCTTTTTTATGTTCTTTGAAAGATCTACAGAGAAATGGCATCTGATCACATTTCAGCAGTCTTGGTAGGGCCAAAATCCCTACCTATCTTGCAACTCCAGTGTTTCAGACTAGTATTTTATTTTAATGTGTTTTTAAACTAAGAGATCACCTCAGAGGCATTGTTTCTCTATAATGAGGAACATATTTCATCTCTTACTTTAATAAATTAGTAGATTAATAGGAAAATGAATTCAGTGCATGAGCAAAGCTTTGATTTCATTGATTGAAATTACAGATGTGAATGTTGTCATCATATTAATTGATGTAATATTTTGTAATAACTGGGCCTATATGAATTTCTAATGTTTGTATTGGATCATTTCAACAGAATAAAATTGAACATATTGCTGTTATTCTGGTAAATTACAGAGTGTCTTGTTTTAAAGAGAGAATATAATGGAGAGTGAATTGAATGGCCAAAACATTGTGAAGTATGAAAAGAGGATATAATTGTTTTACATAACACTGGAGTTTTTAAAAAGTAAAATAAAATATTGAGGATACAGTTATATATATATATTTTCTTTTTGAGCTGGATTTGACAGTAGAACAGGTATTAAAATATTTATAGATGTGCACAGGCCCCGTAATTAGGATTCAAGAGGCATTATTTTTGTGACAATTCAGATTCAGCATTTAGTGTTTGTGCTAGGTCAGAAGGTGGTGAATTTTTTTCTTTGACATAGGTGGAAAGGGACACCAACAGAAGCTGGTCTAATAAAAATTATTACCTCACCCACCTTATCTCGCTAATAGGTGGAAAGGGAAAGAGAATCACCCTCTCTACAGTCTCCCCTTTTCCGAGAGGTGCGCCTGTTTCTGTTAGGACTTGTAGCTTCTTCAGCCAAATCATGGCCACAAAGACCAAATTTAAATCTGGCAAGGGAGGGACAATCACTGCAGCTATCAGTCCAGAAATTGTTTTCTACAGTGCCCTGTCCTTAGCAAGAGATGCAGAGATGATGTTTCAGTGGTAACTGTTCTTAGTCATCCAATAGGACCTGTGTCTATGTCCCTTTTCCATGCTGATAGAACAGTGAGAAGAACAGACAAAGCCGAAATAGGGCATCAGCTAGAAATTCAAGCTGAAGGAATCGATGATCTAAGAGCATGCAACAAAGAAACCATAGCGTACATCACAGATGCCATGGCTGTCATACAATTGATGGCCGGAGACAAATTTCACACAATCAGTGAATTGGCTGCTGAGTACTTAGGGCAGGCCCTAAAAGGATTTGACAAAGTTAATTCTGTGATAGACGTCTTTAACAGATATGACAACAGTAACTCTGTGAAAATGTAGAAATGCAGCACCAGACAGGAGCTAAGGTTGGATGCAAGAAATACCAGGTGATGGGTGGACACCTTATGCCTCCAGGAAAAAGTTTCTAAACATGGCATCCAACAAGCAGTCATTTGTAAAATTCTTCTGTGAATATATGGTTCAAAATGCACCAGGAAATGTAGGAACACACCCCACACTTTTTCTTGCTAGAGGCCTTTCCAGAGGTGAAGGAGCAAAGTCCAGCACTACTACAGGTGTCAAAAAAGCCCAAGACTTGTACAATACTCAAGAGGAAGAGGACACAAGGATGCATCTGCATGTTGTATGTTCCAATATGGCTTTTGGATCTTTTGGTGTCAAAGGAACCATAGTAATTAGGTCACCAGATACAGATATTTTGGTCCTTGATGTTCAATACTTTCCAAAAATGGAACACACGCAGATAAGATGGATTGAGACAGGTACCATTATTAGCACAACTGACAAGTGTCACTTCATACCTGGGCATGCTATTTGTGATGCATTTATTCCAGAGTTCCTGCTGTACACGCATTAAGAAGATGACACTCTGTCTCATCCCTATTTGGTATTGGGAAAACATCTCTGTTTAATGCTATCAAAACAAAGGGAGCTTACTGATTTAGAGATTTCAGTTGGGAGAGTAATGGACAAGCCACAATTTAGGAAGCAGGCAGCAGTGCTGTATGACCAGAGAGAGAGAGAGAGAAAATGAGATCCAAAGGGACCTGTATTGCTTGCACCTCAATCTAGCCATCATAAAAGACAAGTCAATGGCCACACTCCCACCATGTAAGGACAGTTTTGAAGAGCATGTCAAAAGAGCACCTTGGCAGACAAATATTTGGATGTCTTCACACACAGGTAAACAAAATATTGGATCACAATTGCAATATGGATAGAAAAATGTGGATTAACTCTTTCCTGTATTCTTCAATGGCCCTATGGCATCTGAGCTTCTATAAGACCTTATCTGGCTCTATACCAGTAGTGGTCCCTGCACAATCAACTATGTCTGTAGTCAGAACAATCTTCCATGCACAGAACTGTGTACATGCTGAGGCAATGAAGGCTATGATAACCCAGGCGCTTTTGACGGAGATCATAATGATGAATGAGATGATTATGATGATACATGGACTGGAAATGTCACCAGTGCTGTTGCATTCAATGATACCTGTACAAAGTTAGCATTAGATTTTACCCTTTAGATTGTTGTTGTGATGCTTTGAAGTCACAAAGAAATTCATACCTAACAGAAACAAATGCAAATTAACTAACAGAAAAAATGCAAATATTTCAAAGTGGTCATTTCAGTGTGTTGATGGTGTCATTGTTTATCCCCGTTTCTATGATAACAGCACCGCTTGACAGTTCCACATTATTTCTCATGTTAAAGTAGACATAATAAGCTTTCAAATGATGTGTGTGTGTACAGAGGACACATTAAGTCAACCAAATTGGTGGTGTCTGCCACTCGCCTAATTGTTTCTTACAGATGTGTTTGGTCTAAGTGGACATCAGACAGCAAAGTGGACTGTATGGTCTGCTTTGTCCCTCAAAGCAGCACCTGCTGAAAACACTCTCAGGAAGTGTTTGCAAGAGTGTGAGACAGAGCCTTGTGAATATGCTCTGAATGTCAGCGGTGGTATTCCAGAGCTCAGCTTTCCTTGAAATACTGCAAATATGTGGCATATCTTGTCCTTGTCTATGCATTGTCCTGTACTTCTCATTTTGTTCCTACCAGGAAGGAGTAGGTGTATTGGTTAAGTCATGTCCTGTCAGGGACCACAGGTCTTGAGCATTGGTCCACAGGGCTCTTAGGAGCTAGTAAGTTCCAACCTGCTACTCAGGGATCTGATAGTAGATGCCAGGACAGAAGTTGAACCCCAGTAGAGGATTCCAGTCCTGGAATCCGACTGGCAGAATGCTGGCAGTCCTGATTGGTTCAGAGCTTCTATATAAACCCAGCACTGGCACAGGAAGTTGTCCATGCAACTAGGTTCTTGCCCTGTGCTACTTGCTCCTACTGCCTGCTGCTGATCTCCTAGTAATCTGACCCTGCCTTCCTCCTGACACCTGACTCTTGGTTTGCCCTCTGGCTTGCCTCAAACTCTGACCTCCTGGTGTGTGATCTGACTTGGCCTGACTCCTGCTCTGATCACTAGGTCAGACTGCCCATGTCCTGGTTGTGACACATACATCAGTATTCCAGGTTTTATATAATCCAATTTAGTACCCTGAACAAACTGGGGGGAGGGATAGCTCAGTGGTTTGAGCATTGGCCTGCAAAACCCAGGGTTATGAGTTTAATCCTTGAGGGGGCCATTTAGGGGTCTAGGGATTGGTCCTGCTTTGAGCAGCAGGTTGGACTAGATAAACCTTCTGAGGTCCCTTCCAACCCTGATATTCTATGAAACTGAGAGAGTCATTTCATATTATACTAATGCTGGAGGAAGTACAGGAATCACAAAGCAGGTACAAATTCAGTATCTGTATTCTTAAAAGCAGATTTGTGAGTTTTGTACAATAGGGGCTGTGAACTCCTTGTACATGTGCATTTATCTCAGATTGTCATGTAATTTGTGGTTTGGCATCTCTTATCATTCAAACTCCACAAATTTGATAAATTACCTCTTCGTTGTGGTTTAATGGTGCTCCTTCCTATACAATTAGGGAGGTTTCAGGAAATTTACCAGGGTTGCTGAAGAATGTAAATGGAGGGGGTGGGATAGATGTAGCAGTAGGTTTAGAGAAAAACAGAGTTGATTCACTGCTCTACAGCCAAAATGCTTCTGAAATAAATGTAGTCAAACTTTACTAATTCTGGGTCACTGAGAACGAAAATGATGCTTAAAATTGTTGATTGGCTCTAGTTTTCAAGATATGCTATTGGGTCAGTATATACGACCCTTGACTTGGGAATGGCGGAGGATAAGTGAGTTATAAAGGGAAGGGATCTCAATTTAAACCAGAAATGACTAAAATACATCTTTGACTGGATCTATGAATAAATCTATGACTGGGTTTGGACAGTACTTGCTTTTTAGGCAAAACAATGAATGATGCAATCTGAAGCTGGTATTGCGTCATACAGGATATGAATTGCATCATGTTATTCCTAGAAGTCATGGATAATGCAATCATAACGAAGCTTACATCACTCTGCTGAACAAATTGCCCTATATCAGCTCTAGAAAACATACAGTGTCGTGCTCTCTTATTTGTCAGTGTTTGATTTTGCAAAGGGACACATTTCTGTTTAGCCAAAGTGAGCAGAGATGCCTCGTACTTGTGTGAACAGTGCAGATAACTTCTGCTATGTTTGTGGTGAAGTGACTTTTGCATCACAAAAGCGCAGTATAACCACTATGGTTAAGAAAGCCTATCACCTTTATTTTGGCTGCAAAATTGGAGATCAGGACAAGAGGTGGGCCCCACACATATGCTGCAACACTTGTGCAACAAATCTTCGCCAGTGGTTGAACAGGAAAAGGAAATCTATGCCTTTTGCAGTGCCAATGATTTGGAGAGAGCCAACAGATCATACCAGCAATTGTTACTTCTGCATGGTGCCTCCAGTTGGGAAAGGTGTGTCAAAGAAGAAAAAGTGGACTGTGCATTATCCAAACATTCCATCAGCTATACGCCCAGTACCCCACGGAGAAGGACTGCCGGTTCCTGATGCACCAGAATCATTCTCACTTGAGTCAGACGAGGAAGAGGAAGAGGATGAAACTTCTGGTCCTGAACCATCAATGTCACAGGACCCACATTTTCTCCCATCCTCCTCCTCTGAACCACACCTCATAACACAAGGTGAACTGAATGACCTTGTCAGGGATTTGGAACTACCCAAGAGTAAGGCAGAGCTGTTGGGCTCCAGACTACAGCAGTGGAATCTCCTGGCAGGTGATGTTAGGGTTTCCATGTTCCGTGACCGTCAAAAGGATCTTGTCCCATTCTTCTTCATGGAAGGTGATCTTGTAGCCTGCAACAACATCGATGGTGTGATGGCAGCCCTCAACATCGTTCACGATCCAGATGAGTGGAGACTGTTCATTGATTCATCGAAGACGAGTCTTAAAGCTGTTTTACTGCATAATGGCAATGTTTTGCCATCAATTCCAGTTGGTCATGCAGTCCATATGAAGGAAACCTATGACAACATGAAACAACTTTTGAGGTGCATAAACTATGACCAACATCAGTGGCAGCTTTGTGGCGATTTGAAGGTTGTTGCTCTCTTGCTTGGTCTGCAGGCTGGATACACAAAGTACTGCTGTTTTCTCTGCGAATGGGATAGTCGTGCAAGAGATTCCCACTACATCAAGAAAGATTGGCCACTCCGACAGTCATTGGAGCCTGGGAGGAAAAGTGTTCAGCATCCACCACTTGTTGAATCAAGGAAGATTTTGTTACCACCCTTACACATCAAGCTGGGTCTGATGAAGAACTTTGTCAAGGCCATTGACAAAACACAAGCAGCTTTCAAGTACCTCCGTGGAAAATTTCCAAGGTTAAGTGAAGCTAAGATAAAGGAAGGTGTCTTTGTTGGTCCTCAGATTCGTGAACTTCTTCGAGATGATGCATTTGACCATGCACTGCGTGGCAAGGAAAAGACGGCATGGAAAGCCTTCCAGTTAGTGGCAATAAATTTTCTCGGAAACAACAAGGCACACAACTACAGGTTGTTGGTGGAAAACCTCCTCAAGGCNATGGATGTATTTTCAAATATAGGCTTTTATATTTCTAAATTCCTAAAATTTATTAAATCAAAAATATTTTACCAACATTAATGGGCTAATTCTCAGAACACCACTTCAGATGGATAATTATTCTCCCTGTTTTACAGATGAAAACTAGGATCTTGGATGGGACTGTACTCAAGTGGCTAGCCAGAGCCGCCACTGCAGCCACAGCCACATTGCTATTTTTAGTGTGCTAGCATGAGCATGTGTGCCGGAGGTGGGAGTTATACCTACCAGCTGCAGTGTAGATGTACTGTAAGTCCCACCAACATGAGGAGCAAAGCTATGCATATTTTTGAAGGCTAAAGTATTTCATGAGTATTTTTTTCTATATTGAACACAATGTGTTAACCATAGTGAGTCACCACATTTTCTTTCTCTATCGATTTCCCCCCAGTTTTCAGGTTTATTTCCCAGTAGATACATGTTCATATCACAGAACTGCTGTTTTTTACGGGCATTAATTGACACCCTTTTTGTCAATTGACTGGGAGTGAGAAAATGAGTTGAATAAGCATAGAAATCGAACTATTCTTGCACTCATAGCTGATCATAGCTGATGTCAGAGTTGATGCAAATTGGCATGGCAGTGTGGGGAAGCTTGCACTGCTGCCTTACCTGCTTTGTGTTATCAGTTTTGTATCTTTCATGAGAGAAGAAATTTTAACCAAGACACACAAGTTATTCAGCTCCCAAAATGTGCTATGGGATCTCTATAATTACAAAGACATAAGATATCAGTAAAAAGGACCTCGTTTTGGCAGCTTAATAAAACCTCTTTAATTATAATATCACCCACAGATCAAACTGCAGTGCTCATAGTAGGCAGGAGATCAAGTCAGCATGGTTAAAACTGGGATTTCCTGAATTAGTGAAAAATTAGCAGTACTGAAACTATAGCATGCTAATAAAAGAATATTGGGTGAAATCTTGGTCCCACTGAAGTCAGTGGCAGAACTCCCATTGAGTTTAATAGGGCCATTGTTTCACCCATACTCCATTTTGTTAAAAATACATCTTTGGGCTCAGCCTAATGCTATAAAATGTGGTAAATATTACCAAGGGACTCAGAGAATCAGCTGTTGTGCTTATATATGCAGCTGTAGCTTTTTGGTGAAGTTAAAAAACAGTTGTCCTCCTCTTGGCATGTGAAGAGCAAGCACATGGCTCTTGTTTTACTTCCCATAAGTGTGCACTGGCCCAAGTTGTTGAAGGTTAGAGGTGGCTGTCGCTATCTGGAAAATGTCCCATGTAGATGAGGCTGTACAAAATGTGGCATCTTTTTGGATTCAGGAGATGGGCTGAGCATTGAATTATAATTTCATTTAGTTTGAGTGAAACAGTTTTCGCTAGCATAGCAACATTGACAGCATTAGTGTTACCCCAGGAAAGAAAATCCGTGTTTATATTCAGCTTTCTGTGTCATTTGGTCACAACCTGAACTTTAACTGTGTGATCAAAATGAATCATTTTCCTGTTTCCATGTGGAACAAGGGAGGAAATAAAACCCTATACCATACCACAAGCATCAATCTTAAGCCATAATGGTCTATGTTGATTTAAGTGTTTTATTGCTATTTATAAATTAGTCAGAAAATGTGCCGCAGTAAAGAACTTAAAGTAAAGGGCAAAATATTTTTCAAGTGCTAAGTGAATTATTTAGATTATATTTTAGATAAAGCTAGACCTCCCAATAAACTGTCAACATTGTACTAAGGTCATGATTCACTAAGATATTAATGATCTTTGTTTATGTTGCTAGACATTTGAATTTCTTTTAGTGTCCCTGTGTTTCTTAATATATTTTGGCAGCTGAAACAGTATGTTCATCACTTGGAATAAGACATCGTGGGGAAAAAATCTTTAATTATTGATACTGTTTTTTGATATTGTACCTTGTTTGGATCATCTGGACTTCTTGATAAATGATTTAGCTAATAGTTTTTAATCCACAGGAGTTCATAAGAAGGGCAAAAAAACCTTTAAGCATTGTGTTGACCTGAGCTGGCATTATCTTCTGTTCCCTGCAGTAATGATGGTCAGCAGATATTCCTTTTATTCTAAATAAAGTAAATCATGCTAGTTAATAAAATTTTCATACATAGACAGCTGGGTCAAACAGGAATTCCCTGCAGAGAGAAGATTGAATTTCCCTATGGTACTTCTTTTTATAAAGACAAGTATGGGGGGGATCAGACACTTTTATTAATGACATGAAGCTTTACTAGCTGGTATGCTGTGTTTTAGTTTTTTAACCTGGGGATATTATAACTTATTTTCTTTGTGTGCATTATCAAATGAAGCATCTTAATTCCTGCTGAAGAGAAAGATTCACAAAACTAGAATACTGATTTTTTTATGACTGGGCAATGATTTTAAAAAAGGATCTTCTCTTATTCTGACAAATCTTATAATATATAAAAGCATGTACCATGTTTCTATTTTGTGTATGAAAGACATATGTTCTGACAGAGTTTAGGCCTTACTTGCGCTGGCTCTCTGCACAGGGATGAACTCACCCATAAGGCCTGATATTCAAAAATATCCATGCAACAATGTGTGTATTTTGATCACAGTTGCATGCATAATTACTCCATTTGTATTCACAGTATATATGCAGGTGGGAAGTTAGCCTCCTAACTTTTTGGCTATTTGCACATGCAAGTGCTCAGTTTACACAAACACGGTATCCAATTGCATTTGTGTGCTCTTTTTTAAATTGGGCTCACAAACTTCACCTAAAAAAGCAATGCTGGAGCTCTGGTCATGTTCCCCCATTCTTGCCAATGAACAACTAAACATCAAATTAAACACTAAAAGATCCTCTTCATGTAAAGCTTTAGTGTGTGTAGGTGGGTGTATAGTATATGACAATACAGTGTTCTATGATACAAGATTCCATTCATGTTAATTTAGCATACTGTTTGAGAAGGTTATACAAAAAAAAGATTTGATTTTGTATAGGCTGCCCTTGTTATACACTATATTCATTAATTTGTAATGTAACAAATGTTGGTATCTGAGAGGTTAAGAAGTTATTTTTAGCAAACTGTACTCATGCATGCATGCTAGATACATGCATGATAGATATTTAATTATGAATTGAGTTGATTTCAGCATGGTGTGGCTATACAATAGTGTTTTCTTGCAATCAAATATTCTTTTTTCCCCATACTAAATTTAAGAGGGGAAAAAAAGTAGAAAAGAAATGTAAAATTACAGGTTGCCAGCAGATGTATATGGCATCTTAAATTCTATTTTGATTGTACTTTAAATTGTTTTTACTGTTGAGTCTGGTGTTATGTTTATAGGTACTATACAGATGACTTTCAAATACTACTTATGTTCCTGAAGACTAGTTTAAAAATTAGACCTATTTCTAGTAACAGGGCATATAGATAGAAGATATACATGTGCCAATCCGAGTGAATAAGGGCTTGATCCAACCCTTGGGAGCCTTTCTTTTGACTTTGGGCATTAGATTATGAGATAAAATGCATTTTTATGTGGAAAAAATTTACAATGGAAAATCTAATGCAAACTTACTGATGGAGCTACTACTATACCTCCATAAGATACATATTCCACCTTCTTCTTAGCATATGTGCAATGTGCCTCGGGTGGCACATGACCAGGATTCGTCACCAAATTTGGTCCGCTGGTTGGATCATTAGCTTCCTCGGGCCGGGTACTGACGGGGAGCATGATGTGATCTCTGATCCATGCCCACCACCACCACCATATTCCACCAAACAAAGTTTGCTAGTATATGCTTAAAATAGTTCAAGCACAGTTGTCACTAACACAATCATTACAATTGAATGAAATTGTCAGTTAATAATCATATGAACCAACACTATTTGTATTGCAGTAGCTCCTAGGATCCCTGGTCGTGGACCAGGACATTATTGTGCTTGGCCCTATATGAACACAGAACAAAACTCAGTCCCTGCCCCAAAATTGTACTACTCATACATACCTCAGACTTCTCACCTACCCCACAAACTCCCTGCCAAATTATAAATATCCACAATGCACTCACTAATTTATTCTAAATCAAACCCAAGTGCACATTGACTGGCCACTTATGCATTAAGATATATGTTCTCTATGGACATATATGAATTGGTAAAGTGCTGGTTGCACATGAGAATGCATGAAGTCTGAGTTAAGTTTAGAGTCATTGGATGAAGAGGGCTGATGTTGAAGGACTGGGAACTTTGTGGACTAGCCAGGGTGGGCCCGATGTCTCTACACTGAGACACTAGAATTTGAAGGGCTACCTCTGTGTTGCTGCCTCTGCTCTCCAGTACGTTGAGGCAGCTGTGTGAGGGGGTGCCCTTGTTGTCCAGCTATACCAAAAGAAGGACAGGAGACACTTGATATGGATTTAATCAGGCCGCAACTTTATTATTACATGTCTGGGACTACCGGGCAGATAAAAGTGTACAGTGCAGGTAACCCCTGTTTATTCTGTAATTACCTGGGGGCTTCCACCAGCTCCCACTCTTTTCCATCTAAGTCCTTCCAGCAAATCTATTGTCGGGACCCTACCATGCCCGGGTGCCTTTTACCAGCTCCCCCTCTTTTTCCATCCACATCCCTCCATCAAATCCATTGCTGGGACATTACCATTACCCCGCTCGTAGGAGGGGTAAGGTGGGCTATAAGAAAGGGGGGTTGGCTCCCTGCCATTCCAACCATAGGAGCCCCAAACTGTTCCATTCCTTTAACCAGCACCAAGCCGTTTACCAGGCCATTTATCTGGTCACTGGGTGCATTCTCTATGGAGTACCTGCACTGGACATCCGCCACTAGTAGGCGCCAGCAATTAGCTTGGCTGCCTCCCCCCCAAATCTAAATGTGGTCCCAGACATCTACCAATGGCCTTTTGTATAGCAGGCCAAAAAACATGTTATCCCCGTCAAGTTCGTTGTGGAGAACAAATAGTTATAATGACTGAGGGAAATAACTATGTTTGTGTTATAAATGTGTTTGTGTTTGTTGTGTTACAAATGTGGAAAGAGAAGGGTTTAAGTCCAGTTTTAAGTGCAATTCTAAACGTAGCCATAGCAGGGAGCTTCTAGGGCAGGGATCGGCAACCTTTGGCACGCGGCTCACCAAGGTAAGCTCCCTGGCGGGCTGGGCCAGTTTGTTACCTGCCACGTCCGCAGGATCGGCCGATCGCGGCTCCCACTGGCCGGAGTTTGCCGCTCCAGGCCAATGGGGGCTGTGGGAAGTGGCGCGGGCCGAGGGATATGCTGGCCACCGATTCCTGCTGCCCCCATTGGCCTGGAGCGGCGAACCACGGCCAGTGGGAGCCGCGATCGGCCAAACCTGCGGACACGGCAGGTAAACAAACCGGCCCGGCCCACCAGGGGACTAACCCTGGCGAGCTGCATGCCAAAGGTTGCCGATCCCTGTCCTAGGGTGTTTCCATAATATAGATAGATAAATATAAGCGTGTGTAGTGTTTCAGTATCATGTGGTTCAGATAAATTCATGCTGGGCAAATAATGTACTAGAGTTTGGCCTATTTTTCTGCTTAGTCATTCTTATAACCCTGTTTATAAAACAGTTGGATAGCCATATCGTGTCCTGAAAGTGCCAGAACATTTTCAGAGGAATCAAGTACATTCAACTAGTGCAATTGATTAACTGTTAAATATCTCCTGTGTTGCAGCTTAAAGTGTGTAAAGCACTGTCAAAAACATTCTCTTGGAAACTCATAATCATAACCACTTATCCTCTAGTATCTCTAGACTTAATTTTGAAACTAAATCTGCTAAACCTAGGCATTTCTGTTCATTTTAGGAGCTTGACACACGTCGAACCTATGGTAGGCTGTTTCCAAGAATAAAAATGTCTCGGAGGAGATCAAAACAAGCCTTATCATCTGCGATGCTATACATATATAATGGGTTACTCGTCCATGAGCTAGCAAAACCACACACTGTTTTGGAGATTAAAGTGAGAGGGAAATTATTCAGGATGAACTGTCCAGGTTTAGCATTTTTTAAGTGTTTTTACCTGTCTGGCCCACTGTTACCACTAGATTTTAAAAGTAGGGTATAATATGGAAGTCGTAAATTCAGGACTACCTATCATGTTTGGGGTATTTTTGCCCACCTGTCAGATGTACTACCTGAGGCCATATTCTACAGTACAAGATCTCCCAATAAAAGGATATTTTAGAATGTGTTTAGGGATTAATTGCTTTCTTTCAACACGGGAAACTGAACTCCTACTGAATCCCTCATTGTTATCAATGATGGTACTTAGTATGTAATTGAATAATAAACATGTAATATGCAAGTAAATAAGGCTATTTTCCTGGTAAAAGAAATTACTATCATACATTTTAAAATGCAAGTCAAGAAAAAAGTTGGACGGGAAAATGGTTTTGTTCTGGTTTTGGCAATTATTTTCAAGTCAACATTAATGTAAACTAGGGTCAGTGAATATTTCTTCTTGACAAATGTTTAAACATTTTAAATTGCCATTCTGTTTCCTTAAGCTTTTCATTCTTTTGATGTTAAAATAGCCTTCATATACTCTGGAAGCTAACTAACAGTATATTTCCTTGGGATGGAGACAAGAATCTTTTCTGTCGAGGATTTTCAATGTGATAATGTTGCTCACCTTGGCAGGAGCACACCTGGATACCTCATTCTTCTCCTATCTTCTGTCTTATGTGTGTTTCAGAATCCATGAATTATTCATATTCTTTTAGATTATTTCTCTGGCTTCTCTTTGTGAGACTCACAATATTGGTGTTTCTAGGGAAATACAGTTTTAGGGATTTTACAGTTCTCTTCTCTGGAAATTTTCCTGTGGTGTAGTTTAACCCTTTTCAAGGGTTAAGAAAATGTACTTTATTATTATTATTAAGAAATTTTACTTAAAATGTTTGTATTGTACCACTTCTCAGCTACCTTTTAAAATCTCTCCATAGGTGCATTTTTAGTTTTTCTATGTGTTATGATCCATGTATTAAAACTTTACAAAGGATAATCCTTACTCCAAGGCTATATGTATTACTGTAATTGCAGTAAGTACAATTCAGTTGGCCTAGTGTCCAGTGACTGAAATCAGTCTTAAATCCCCTGCTGCATGCATCATGTGTCCCTAAGATGTCATGTTTATCTCTGTTGTAATGAATCCCATATGTATATTTTAAAAGCATGTACACAGTTTTAGGCAGTAAATGAAATTACATATAATAAATTACCTTAAATATACAAGTGTGTACATAGGAAAAAAATAATTTATTTTGAAAAGGTAAAACTGTTGAAGGATTAAATACAGATTGTTGATAATGCACAATATCAAGGTTTGTTTGGATCTTTATTGTTCTGATGACATAACAAATTCTTCTTATATTATCTTATGTCTTTAGCAAGAAAAGTGTTTAGATATCTTTCACCTTATAATGTGTGCATAACCATGATGTAAAATACTACTTAAGATAAATGGTAAGTATTTGGTTACCTCAACTGCAAACTATTTAACCGAAAGAAAAAACCTGGGAAGAGAGAGAATTCAGATGGTGCGTTGCATTGTCCTCTAGAGCTGGTCAAAAATTTTCTGATGGAACAGTTGTCCATCAAAACACTTCACAGGATGTATCAATTTTTGCTTACTTTTTTGACGAAAACATTGAAGTGCTTCATTTAGACAAAGTCCAAGTGTGGTATTCTGACTTACTATATATATGTATAACAATTTTCTGGAATTTTTTTTTCAGGAAAGCTGAAAATTTTGACTTTTCATTCTGATTTGGGATGAAAGGAAATTTCAGAATATCGGAATTTTCCTGGGAACAGAAATTTTGAGTTTTAACCAGCTATAATATACTCTTTTCTTTAAGATAAGAAGAATAAATGGGATACATTTGTTTGTACAAAAGTGTTTTGTGTTCTGCTCCAACCCATCAAAGACTAACCAAATTACCTCAGAGCCATATGCATCAGGTAGCTGGTTACAGCTCCCTGATTCTGGGAGCCTTTCTGCACTATCTCCACCCCCAACAATCATTAGTGTGTCTATGTGGCTGCTTTAAGTTATGCCAGTAGTATAGGGTCCTCAACAGACCCACAGAAGTGGAAGACAGGTATAATAGACCTCTACCACGACCGCTCCCACAGGTATAATAGACCTCTACCACGACCGCTCCCTCATCTGATGCGCCTCATGCATGGTAGAGAGCAACTTGGTGAAGAAATTCCTGCTGGACATTTGTGGCTATAATCTAGTCCATTTACTCCACCAAGCAGTGCAATGGAGCTCAATCTTTTATGAAAATCTGACCCACAAAACACCCAAAAGTGCTTAAAAGATCGACTAGAATAAAATCAGTGCAGAAGCCTGCAACTGTCAAATTACTGAGGATAAGTTGAATAATTTACATTGGAAACAAAAATACTTTAGTAATTTGACTGTACCAGGTATTAATACATATACAGTATTCTCACTTTCAAAGGAACAATATACAAATTTAAATGCCATTACTAGAATCTGAGACATGGTAGGTGGCAAATGTAGAAAAATGTAAATTGTGAAAAAAGATTTGCAGTGAGAGATGCTACCCGATTTAGCCATACTTTTCTTTTATTACATATTATTATTACATAGATTTGTTATTATTTAGTAACTCTCATTCAGATTTTCTAACTTTAAAGAATTGGTGACACAGAGGATTATTAATACTAATTGACATTTAACATTAGAAACTATTTTACAATTGTGGCACCTTTCTTAATATAAAGTCCCCAAATGCTTTTACAAACTATTCTGCATATAGCATTACTGAAATGCATCCATCTGTTGAGTGGAAGGCAGTAATGAATAGGCACAAAGCATGCTGGGAAAGACCCTCATTGACTTCAAAAGACTTCTGGTTGGTGGGTCCTACCTTGGGGAAATGACATTTTGGCAATCCCCTAGTCTTATGAAAAGGGCAATGGGGTCTTTAATGTTCAGGCATAAAGTGATTTCTAAGATCTCATTTGAAAGTTCCCAGCTAATAAACTTTATGGAATGATTCTACTTCCTATTAGGTGTGTTTTCAAATCACAGAACTAGGACAGTCTTTGTTCAAGAGAAGTCATGAACTGAAGTATTATATGTTACAGTAGGATATGGTAGCTTAGGAAAAGTTGCCTACCATTTGCTCTCACAAACTGAAATTTCTAGTGAATATAAAATAACATTTGTTTATGGGAAAACCACAATGCAATGACCATGGAAGTGAAAAACAAATATATTAATTCATTTGCAGAATTGTGAAACTCTACATGTATCTAGCAATAGGAAAACTTTCAGACTCAGTCGTGCCTTCCACCATTCAAATGTGCATCATAATCAATAGAATTATCTTTGCATTTTAGAGGCTAACAGCAGCTTTTTTGTCACACTTTGGTTAATTAATCCTATTATGTGTGTCCGCTGTGTCTGTGATGATCATGAAAATTGGGCATGGTTTGAGCACAGTTTTAGCCCTATGTACCAGTTTTTCATATCCTATCATCTGAAATATGCGCATCCAAAACAAATGTCTTGAGCATAACTTATTCCAAATCTTTATTGGAAGAAGCAACACACACAACACATCCTAAACCCATAGCCGCCAATAGGAAGCTATATGACTTCATATGATTTTATACTTATTTCAGCTAACTCAAAGATGCAAATGCAAAATCAAGCTGTCAGTGGCATTATCTTGATTTGCGACACTCCCTGGAGGACATTGTGTTCATAAAGCAATGAATCGATTACACCCATATAAAGTTGTATAGAATGCAAGTTTTGTTTCCATTTATGACAGATACAATGATTTTTTAATAGTTTGTTTTTTATCAAACGTAGAAATGTAGGGACTAGAAGGGACCTCAATAGGTCATCTGGTCCAGTCCCCAGCACTGCAGCAGGACTAATATTATCTAGATCATCCCTGACAGATGTTTGTCTCACCTGTTCTTAGAAATCTCCAATGATGGAGATTCCACAGCCACCCTAGGTAGTTTGTTCCAGTGCTTAACTATCCTTACAGTTAGGAAGCTGTTTCTAATGTCTAGTCTAAATTCCCCTTGCTGCAATTTAAGTCCATTACTTCTTGTCCTGTCCTCAGTAGATAACGAACCCAATTTATCACCCTCCTCTTTATAACAACCTTTGACATACTTGATAACTGTTTTCATGTCCCCCCTCATCTTCTCTTCTCCAGACTAAACAAACCAATGACTGATAAATCATGTTTTCTAGATCATTAATCGTTTTTTTTGTTCTCCTCTGGACTTTCTCCAGTTTGTTCACATCTTTCCTGAAGTGTGGTGTCCAGAACTCCAGTTGAGGCCTTATTACTGCTGAGTGGAGTGGATTAAGTACTTCTCATGTCTTGCTTATAGCATGTCTGCTAATACATCCCAGAATAATGTTCACATCTTTTGCAACAGTATTACATTGTTGACTCATTTAGTTTGTGATCCACTATAGCCCCCAGATCCTTTTCTGCAGTACTCCTTCCTGGGTAGTCACTTCCCATTTTGTATTTGTGCAATTGATTATTCCTTCCTAAATTCAGTACTTTGCATTTGTCCCTGTTGAATTTCATCCTATTTTTTTTCAGACCGTTTCTCCTGTTTTTCAAGATCATTTTGAATTCTAATCCTCTCCTCCAAAGCATTTGCAACCTCTTCCAGCTTGGTTTCATCTGCAAACTTTGCAAGTGTACTCTCTATATCATTATCCAAATCATTTATGAAGATATTGAATAGAACATGTGTCTAAACACTGCAAAGAGATTATGGAATATCATCAGTTCCACTAGAACACCTGTCGAAACACAGCTCATTGTATCCAAAGTGCGTAAAGAATTTCAAACTATTACTGACTATGAAGGAATAAATTGTAACAAATAAAAATGATTCAAAGGATCTTGATGCAGAAATATATAAGGCAATGCAACAATGCTAGAATTAGAAGAAAATTGGAGATTGATTAAGCAAACAAGATAGGACAATAGAGAAAAATATGTTTAGCAATTTATGTTGCCATAAAAAGAAACTTTTATAAACTTCTCTATAAATGGCATATGTTGGCAGTGAAGTGAAAAAAATAATGATTTAAAATCTTTTCAAAATGCACTGGAAGAGGTGCAGCAAGAGATTAATCCCAGGGCTACTTCTGGGTAGAAATACTGACAAAAATCCAAATATTTAAAGGATATGTGGAAACTATGGGACCAAATATTGGTTTTAACTGGAACTCATAATGAAGGGAAAATATAATAAGTAGAATACTAAATAAACATATCCATCTTCATTTAGGGATGGAGTAGAGGTTGAGCTAGAATAAGAAGTACACCAAACCTTTACCCAGAACTCAGATTTGAGCTTCGACAAGTAATTCCAATATTTTTCAAGTTTTCTTCTGTCTGTGCTTCCTGGTTCAGGCTAAGACCAGAAACAAATGTTCCACTAATCTTTCTAGAGAGCCTTTACTCTCAAGATTTACAGCAGAGGTTTGTAAGCTCAGGAGGTATGGGTCAAGGTCAGATAAACAATCCAACTTTTGGATACTTAACCCAAACACCAGACTTTTTGAGTGTTCCCAGTCACTAGTCTCATGGAGGTTAAGTGGAACTAAACAGTCACCTGAACTTTTCATACTTGGTAAATAGAAGCAGAGATCACCCTTTAATGGAAAAGCTTACTAGATGTTAGGCTGAAGCTTGACAGTTTCTTTAATATTGCTACTTTTGAAAAAAAACTACAGTGAAATAAATCATTCCAGATAATAAAATCAGAAAAATACAAATGGTTTATTTAAACTAAAATCCCATGATACTATATTTAATATCTAGATATGTACATTTCACTCTCCACTTACAAAAAATGGAGAGATGGGGGAAGAAACAAACAAAGGGGAAAACAATCCATTTACTTGTACATCTGTAATCTACAGCATAACCAGTGTAATTTTGTGGCCATTCACTCTTGACCATATCTTGCCTTTAAAATATAGCTTATCACAGACATAAGCCAATGCCCATTAAAGTCAATGGGACTCTTTCCATTGACTTGACCACCTGGCACTGTATCAGGCCTCAACTGTTCCAATGTAATCGGGGGTGGGAAGGAAGTGTGCAATGTTCAGATACAAATCTGAATCAGAAGTTTCTTACATTTTTGGGGTTTGGAACCTAAATTTCAGCTCAGGCCCAACTTTAGTTATGGATATTTTTTAATCACAATTTCAAGCTCGGTACTGTAGATTTCCATCCTCTAAATTTGAAACTTTGATGCTGAATAGAAAGGGCAGCCAAGAAGAGAAATTATAAATAATTATCTCAAAGTAAATTTTACAGTTGGAATGACTGACAGCCCAGTAAACTGAACAGAGCATTACATTTTATTATTCTTTGGAAGAGCTTGCTATACTAATTTTATTGATACATTTATTCCACCCCCAAATTCAGAGCTCAATAATGACATTATTACATCCTCCTTGTTTCCTGCTGATCTGTTCTCTTTATTTTTTAAAAGTAAAGCAGATGACTGCTTCTAAGGTAAAAATATACATTTAATGTCTCAGGGAAGAAAAAGGAAACTGTAGCAGTTTGGCAACTTCAAAGTGTTTTTAGGTATTGACTTGACTTCATAGTTAATTCTCCTTCTTATCACTTTTCATTCTGGCTTCCATACACTGTGCATTTGCAATCATCACACAATAAAGCTTTGTTTATATTGTACCAGTAATAGCAATGCCTTTGTTTCTGTTTTAACTGGTTTTTGAGTTAGAGTATTTAAATGTTATATTTTAAAAATACATATTAATAATACATCATATTTTTAATTTTTTTCTTTTGTAATTGAAAGAAATTTTAAGCAACTTTTGAGAAACTGGGAACAAATTAAAATGAGATTATATGAAAAGGAATATTTAGATAGCATATCAGGAAAAACTTGACAAAGAAATATTGCAGAAGAGACTCCCAAGGGAAGAGAATCCCATCACTTGTAGTATGTAATTTGACTGGACCAAAAAGAACAAGATGTAAGGGATGATCCTGCATTGGCATGGTGTGGATTAGATGACCCACTGTAATAGGACCTTTTCATCATTGTTCTCTGTAAGACTAATCTTGCAGTCCCTATGCAAGCAAATCTCCACAATATCAATGGGAATTTTTCCTGGGTCGAGATGTAAGATCAATCACTGGGATCTATGATAAGTTCTGTATGGTAAATGTTCACATCATGTGCTCACTTGGGAAGTAACACTTTTGCATCTTTTGTACTTTATCTACCTAATACTCAAGATGTAAAAATATTAATTTGAGTTTAAGCTGCACAGATCAAACTTGAAGCGAGTCAGAAAATGTACCTTTCTAAACATTTATTTTTCTAACTTTGATATTGGATTTAGTGCCTCGTAAGGAAACTGCACTCTTAGATTAATACTCCATAGGGAACTCAGCAGACTGAGTGCATATTTGAATAATCAATGAAACATTTCAGAAGCTTATTGAAAAGGATATAAAAGAATTGGAAAATGGCTGGCCAGTCTGTTAGTTAAATGCCCATGCTTTAAAACACACAGTTGTTGCTCTGGCATGTTCTAAATCTTGAGCAGGATCAGAGTGGAAAATGGAAAGATAATCCAAACTCTATTTTTAAGTGAGCCTCTCCAGTCTCTTCCTGCCTCTGTGTGTCAGGAACATTTTGGTGAACAATACTGAAAATGACACACATTCTGTATGCATACACACAGTCAGAAGGCTTCCTTTAAAATGACTAAGATCGCACAAAAGGAAAATGCTCTTAAAAGGGAAATAGTTTGGCTCATTGGCATTTCCCCACTTAAAAATGTACAATAATTAATACGACAGTACTTACCATTGCTGTCAGCTAGAAGAGGGTGAGAGCATTCCCGTGGAGATGGAGAAATGATGATTTGGGGGGGAATGAAAGGGAGCTGATATTTGAAATCCCCAAACCAGAGCAATGTATCATAGAACAGCGAATGAGGAAAATGAGGGTGAAAATAACCTCGTATAGTCACATATCTACTTTTAAAATGTAAGAATCTGTTTTTCTTTTTTAAGTTAGGGCTTGTTTCAAATGTAGGACAAGTCCCAGGTGCACTGCAGCATTACCAATAAAACTAAGCCATATCTTTAATCTGCCTTTCTCTTGAATCCCTGCAATATGCACACCAGACAGAGAAGCCAAGTAAATGTGTTCCCATATCCCCTCCCCCAATAAGTAGGTAGCATCTGTTGCTTTTCATTTTGCAGTATGTAGTCAGCTCCGAAAGGTAAATCTGCCTTATAGTGGTTTATCCCTATTTCTTTCTGCCTCTCTTTCAAAGTTTAAAGGGTTGATAAGTGTTCTCCTTATCAATAAAAGTAGCCTTGCTGTCATAGTGTTGTAGCACTGAGGCTGACTAAGCCAATCAAATGTTCTCCTGGATATGCCCTGTCTCAACTTTAGTGAGAATAATTATGAGATATTCAAATCATTGTGGCAACAGCAGTGTTAATGACACATAGTTAGAAAGTTTCTGAATTCTACAATCAAAATGTACAAAAAAGTCTAACTTCACATATTTAACAAAGGTTTTAATTGAGATAGAAAAACTTTATAGAACACTTCAGGAAAGCCTGACTGCTATTTTTCTTCCTCTTCCCTGAATCACCATTGCTCAATATTGGATTCTTCAACCGAGAGAGACGATGACACTATTCCAACTTCAGTCCAAAGATGAGTTGTTGTGTAATTTTTGTTGAAATAAGCTGTTTTGTTGAAATGTAGTGGTTTCGATCAAATTTTCAACAGGAAGTTGTGTGTGTGTGTGAGAGAGAGAGAGAGGAGTGTCAGACTCCTGATTCGAAAACCTGACCTTTTGGACCTTTTGACTCAGAAAATGGTTGTTTCACCATAATTCCATTCTATGAAAGAGGTTTTTGTTTTCATTCCAATACAGACTGAAAACAAATTTTAAAATGTTGGAAGTTGCAGTGCAATGGAAGTGTCATCCTCTGGCCAAGTGTATAAATAAGGAATCAAAAATTACATAGGGGAGTTGTATCTCCTCCCTCCTACCCACCCCCACCCCCACCACTTGAGGTCAACAATGAAAGATAGTACAATCAATCTACTAGCGTTGGTTAACAATCTGTGTAATGTACACCCTAGATTGGAGCAGACAGTGAGCTGTCAATGCTTTAAGATTGTTTGGTAGTCTTGAGGAAAGGGAATCCTTTGGATGTTAATGTCCCTAAGTGCCCAGTATATTTACTTCAGTGAGTATTATCCAGAAGCAGTTTTCTTGATAGTTGCAGTAGTCCAGCCATCGATCCACTTAAAAGGGCATCATTTAATATTCTGAGACATCTACAAGGAAGATTGCTTCTGGTTAAAATGACATGAATGTGCATTTTAATTTCCATTTACAACTAGTAATGTCTGTATAATTCAAGGTAAGAATAGAGCAACATTTTTGTGATTTGTACAGTACTGCAAGTTGTACTGTATATACAAAATGAAAGGAAAAAGGCAGCGGCTATACTGAATTTAAAGAAGTGCTTAAGGGATTTCTATATGTTGGGAGATATATGATTATTCAGTTAATTAGACTAATATGAGTATTCTGAGTTTGTGCTAATCCAGATAGTCAAACATTTTTTTTTAGCTAAGTGCTCAACTGATGAGCTAGTCCTCTTCCCAATGATTTTTGCTTGAAATCAATATTACCTATAGTTAAATTTAGGCAGTAATGCAGCCCTGGCGATACATAGTTTGATGATATTTTTAATTTCTGAATAATTTATATCCTGAAATACAAAGTTGTGTTGTGGTAATTTCACTCACCGCTTATTTCAACAAAGATGACATGAAAGGTTCCTGAGCCATAATATTTTGGTGTTCTTATTATATTAATCCTGATTGGTTGACTGTTCATTCAAACACTGTGAAGTTTTGGGTCAGTTTAAACTTATTATAGTCAATGCTTAACATTACATTGAACTACTTCAGTGACATAAACTAGTGATAGATGAACCTGTGGCTGTTTTCAGTGTTGAGTCCTCAGCTGTGAAAAGTCAATGTTAAGGCTCCCTTTGACATCAGGGGTCTTTAGATCAAGCCTCAAGTTTTAGCTGTTTAGTCTCATCTGTTTCTCAGGCTGCCTGGGATTATTTGGGGGAATATCTAACCCTCTCTCTCTTTTTGTGTGTGTGTGCGCAAATGCTACATATTTAATAATGTACATGTGATCCAAGATACACAATTGGTTGCATTATATACTAGTAACAATATAAACTATAATATATAGATTTAGAGGGCTTGCTCTATTAGAAAATATCTGCAGCTTTTTAAACCAGGAAAACAACTGTGAAAGATCCTGATTTTGAACTGCATGAAAGTATAACCATCCCAGTGGAAAGTCTGACCCACTGTAAATGGCTAAAAGGAAAAATAACTTCTCAGTCTGGGGAGCTACCCAGTTGCTCCGGGAGGAAAGCTTATGCCCCTGACCCTTCACCATTCCACAGTAACTTGGTTTGTCTGCAATTGCTATGGCAGTCCTATCTACATCAGTTACAACAGGTGGATATAAACAGATGGGGGAGTACAAGTAAACAATTAAACAAATTGGTCAGCGTCGTACGTCTCTGCATACTAGTAGCCTAACACTTGTCAATTTTTTTGTAGACGCCATGGCAAAAGAGCGTTTTGAGGAAGGATTTGAAGGTGGATAACGAGGTAGTTTTGTGGATATTTACAGGGGATGCCTTCCAATCATGTGGGGCAGCATGGGAGAAAGCACATAGATGTTTGTTTGAAAATTTAACAAGTGGGCACTGAAGGCTGGCAACTGGGCTGTTTAGAGGTGAGCACTAACAGCTCAGTGATGAATGAGAGATGATAGGGAAGGTGGGGATTGAATATGAAGGGTCTTCAGAATGAATACAAACAGCTTATGTTTGATGCAATAGAAAACGGGAAGCCAGTAGCGGGATTCAAAGATTTCTACCCCACCTATGTGAAAATATTTTGTGGTTTTAGCACCATTACTGATGGTAAAGGCATAAAATGTCTAAGGAGAGTTTTTTCAAAACCTGTGCTCCTATCTCCCTTAAGTGTTTTTCAGAAAATCACCCAAAGATATTAGTGATTTAGGGTGTCCAACTTGAGTTACCTTAAGGGTGACTGATTTTCATAAGTGATGTGCACCCATCCTCTGAATATCAGGCCCCTTTATGGTGTCACAGGTTGGACACCTATACACTGAGGCAACCAAAATCCCTTTTGAAATGTATTCCAGAGTATCCAGAACTACCAAAATGTTTGCACTTTGTTGGCCCTCTCACCAGAAAGTCCAAGACGGAAGTATCCTCTCAAACTTTAGAAATTGGTTGAGAACATGGTAGCAGGATCTTTCACTGACACATTCCTTGTTGAATTTATTCTGTCTTGTCAGCCCCTATAATTTGACACCCTTTCATATGCAATAAATTAAAATGAAACAAATGTGAAGTATTTCAGAATGAGGCAACGTAGTAACCTTTATTTCACAGCTTTGGTATCCTTTTCTCCTGAACACGCCACCTGTGAAGTATTTGTTTTGAATTTTTTTAAACAATATTTTATTGAACTTTCAGCTACTTGTTATCCTGATTAATCCAGCTGCACTTAAATCCCAATCCTATATTCATAAGCATTTACAAGATAAGGAACTAAATGAGGGGAGAATAACCTGAGATTATTTACAACCCATGAAGGAAATAATGCAAAATGGAAGAAAAAAATACAAACATATTTATTTTTAACTTTGAGTATAGTTTTGATGTGGAAACTTGTAGTTGAACAGATGGATGAAGCAATATGTCAGCAACACAATAGAATTCAGTTGGAAATCTTTACATTTTATGACCTATTTAGTAGTGAAGATTTATGAGTCCGTGTACAGCTAGAGTTTCATCTTGTTATAAACAAAAGGAATCTAAGATTGCCTTTCCTACCTTTAGACATCCCTGTTATTTTAGGTCAATGACAAAAGTAGGTGAGGGGGAAGGCCTGAAAGGTTTCTGCAGATTATGAGCAATTTATCAAGTCATTTTACAGCTACAGCTACTACTGGTTACTTAGATGTTCCAAGATAATTTTACTGACCCTAAATGATATAAAATGGAAAAATACAACGATTTTATATTTTAATAAATAAATGCAATACCGTCTAAGGCACTAGTCCTTCAATGACTTACAATGTGTAAGTTACACAGCTGTTACACTTTGAATACAATGAGACCATGCACATGCTTAAAGTTTAAGAAAATGCATAGGTCTTTGCAGAAAAAAGGACCTATATGTATAATTGGAATAATACTGATCTACAATCTGACTTTAGAAAAGAAAGAATCTAATTACTTTAGATTCCAAAACAAATAAAATATTTGTTCGCTGTTCTTAATGTGCTCTTTTTAATGTGGAGCCTTCTGCCTCTTCTGTGGCGAAGCTGCATTTTGTTTTCATTAATTCCCAGACAGCCTTCCAATTATTTTTTTCATCAACATTTGTATTGGCTGGAGCAGGGATCTTCAGGAAGTATTATGCTGAGAGGTATAAGTGTTGAAACAAAGTGATCTATTAGTGATATTAAAGCTCAAAGTGACTATAAAATTGCAATTGCCTTCTGTAAGTTGTTTTATCTTTGTATCTTAATTGTACTGTATATGTGAGAGAGCCTCCTCAGCAGGCAGGTTTAGTGAGACATTACTACTTTCTGCATTCTAAAGACTCCACACAGATATAAAGGAGGACTAAAGTAAGGTTTTTTGTTTTTTTTTAATAGAGAATATCATTAGAAATGGCAAAGGGGAAAGAGCATTATTTGGTTACTGCTGTATGCATTACTTCTCTATCCTCTATCCACTGGCCAAGGGAAAGGGAAGAGTGCTCTATGGGTTGGGTGGGGGAGAGAAGTCAGAAGCTGCTGTAAAAGGGTGAATGGGTTAGCATGACGGCACTGCCACATCCCCTGGGACTGGAAAGGGAGAAGGGTTGAAAACGGGCAAGCCCAGGCAGGATAAACCCTTTTCCATGGAGCAGGCGAGGCAGCACCCAGCCTCCCTCCCCTTCAGTTGGCAAAATACCAGATTTGGTCAGGATCTGCTGTCGGCATTGCTCTAGCGTCTCCTTTCTAGGGGGGAGCCTAGGTGGAGTGTGTGTGTGGGGAGAGGGAGGGTTTGCCTTCCTCACAGTGGATTCAGGAAAGGCTTTAACATGAGATGTGAAGGAAGTTAGGCTATAAGTCACAACTCATGTAAGTGTGGGGTGGATGTGTAGTGCAGGTACTCCATAGGGAAGGGATACAGTGACCAGATAAATGGCTTGGTAAAGGACTTAAGAAGGAGGTGTTGGTTAAAGGAGTGGAATGGGTGGGGTTTTTTTGTGTGCAGCTCCTATGACTGAAACAGCAGGCAGCCAATCCCCCTTTCCTATAGCCCACCTTAACCCTCCTATGGGTGGGGGAGGGGGATGGCAAGGCCTCAGCAACAGGTTGGCTGAGGGACCTAGATGGAAAAAGTGGGGAGGGGCTGACAGAAGCCCCCTGGGTAGTTATTGAATGAACATGGGGTTACCTGCACTGTGCACTTTTATCTGCTGTGTAGTCCAAGACATCTTATAATATGGTTTTAATCAGGCTGCAACTTTATCAAGTGTCTCCTATCCTTCTTTCAGTATAGCCAGACAAAGATTTGCTTTTTCAAAAGTTTTATGGGGATTAAATTGTAGATGACTTTCCAGGCATTGTGGGATTGTTTAAATTACTTATGCTGTACTACAGAGACTAATAATTTGGGTGTAACATAGATCTGCAAGTGATTAGCCCCTCAGAAGTTAAGTACTTTTGTAGGTGAGGTCAAATATTTGATGAATAAAAATTAATTGAAATAAATAATTGGGATAACTATCGAATGATATCCATACGTTATTTAAACCTGAACTGCATTTTCAGTATATATTCAAGGGATCTAGGGCCTGAACCAAGGCCAACTGAAGTCAATGAAAGAACACACATTGATGCATAGATACTTAAGGTTAGAAGGGACCATTACAATCAGTCTGGTTGCATGACACAGGCTATGCCATTTCACCCAGAATTCCTGCATCAAACCCATAACTTCTAGTTGAGCCACAGCATATCTTTTAAAAAGGCATCCAATTTCGATTGAAAGACTTCTACTGATGGAGAAACCACTACATCCCTAGGTAAGTTGTTCCAGTAGTTTATTACTCTCACTTTAAACAATACATCTTATTTCTAGTCTGAATTTGTCCAGCTTGAGACTCTAGCTATTGGATATTGTTATGTCTTTGATAGCTAAATTAAAGAGATGTCTGCTATCATGAATCTCTTCCCCACATAAGTACTTATAGACTGTGATCAAATTATCTCTTAACCATCTCTTGGATAAACTAAATAGATTGACCAGTTTTAGGCTCTCAATGTAAAGCACGTTTTCCAGAGTAAATCATTCTTTGATTTCAGTGAGCTTTGGATTGGAGCCCTGTAGTGTGTCGATTTAATTTCCTAGGCCCTGATCCCACAGATTGCTCTGTTTAGGCAGACTGCTGCACCTGTATGGAGCTGAAGTGAGTAGGGCTCTGTGTGGGTGCATGAAACCTGGAGCAGCTTGCTGGATTGAGGCTTCTTTGATGAATAATCTTAAAAAAGGTTCAGCTAAGCACTTGAAATATTAATGCTTATCTGGATTTCTTAGGCCTCCAAAATTAGCCTGACATTCTTATGAGAATAGTCTCTCAAGATAACTGGCGGTACTTGTATCTAGAAATACTACAAGAAAAGCCTTTTTTGCACTATTTCACCACTTCGGGTCCCAATTTCAGATGGATCTATAACAAGGAAGCTGCTTCAAAAACATTTTCATTTGAGCTTTGGTTGAAGGCTCAGATCAATTCATATTTTAAAGTGCTGCTTTAGATGAACTAGCAAGCAAAGCCACGAAATCCTAAACGGAGTAATGCCCCTCTCTTCCTGCTACTTTGGGTCTCAATTTACATATATGCAGGGTTTTGTGATTCTTTGAATAAAAAATTACATGTGGCCATTTAATCTATTGCACTGAATTTCAAAATCCAATGATGAGTAAGAGATTTGTGGTAAGATACTACATTTTACTTAGGGAGTGTGCTCCAGGATGGATGCTACTGATGATGATATTAAACCAAGGATACATTTGTAACATAAACCTAGGAATCAATATCTCAGTGTAATCATTTTAAGCAGGAATATCTTACTGGTATTCTATTTAAATGAAACCAACCAAAAAAACAAAAAAACTACCAATCAATTAATCTAAATATTTTTCTCAAGATTCTGAGTTGAAATATCTAATACCCCATTGGAATTTTCCTATATTTGATAAGTTTCTCTGTCCTGACCCCATGTAAAGGAACAACATAGAACATGTTGTGTAGTTGTTGTGTGGCCATTCCATACCAAGAGGTATATTTAATTTCAAGAATTAAGTGGAAATGTCCTTTAACACTTGAGATGTGAGCTATTTTAAACAACACTCATTGATATGTGCTGTTCCACTTAGAAAATGACCCATTAGACTTACATGCAAAATGGCATTAGGAACTTGTATGGCTTAATAGCAAAGCTTAAGCTTTGAAGAAGAAGTTCGGAACTTCTTAGTTGTCTTATAATCACATAGGCTGGAAACTTAGGGACAGTGTGAATATGAATAATATACTACACAAACCAACCAACTAACCTGTCACAGAGTTTGAGTTTTGTTCTTTTTAGGCAGATGGTACTGAGGGTTTCTTTGGCAGATTTTGTGCCCTTTTTTCCAAACACACAGTTTCTGAAGAGAAATGCAAGAGGCAGAGAAATTAGGCCTAGCTTCTATTCATATGGAGTACGATGATAAAACCTTATTGACTGCAATGATCAGGGTCTCGGTGAATATGAAGTCTATGGAATTCACTCTTATTTCATCCATTCCTCACATATTTTAACTTTTGACGATAATTAATGTCCATTGAATAAGGAGTCATTATTTTGCCTAAAGCTCCAGATCTGAAGTATGCAAGTATTTTAAAAAGCCTGTTGTCTTGTACTAGAAAAATAACTATATCCATTGTCTGAAAAGAAAAAGAAATGAATGGGAGGGGGGAAATGCTTTAATCACAGTTGATTTACTCAAAATAAAATTAGTACTAATACAGCTTAGCATTCTGTCTTATTCTTAAACCTTTCCCTAACTTTGATTCAGATCCAGTGTCTGTATTGATTTTTCTTTGTGTAAATATAGCTGAACTGATGGCTACTTTGTAGTGCACATTTCAAATGATATGGCAGTTTGTTTTATCGTGTTGAACACGCTTGATGCTTCTTTCTGTGAGAAGACTCCAAACTTTATTTCTTCAGATAATGTTTGGCTCCCAACAGACATTCTGATGCAAACTGGAATACACATTTGATTTGGGCAGAGGGGGGAAGACATGTAATCGAGCATCATAACTGTTATATTTGGAAACCTCATGTAGACTGGTCTGTGTCAAATGACTATCAGGATGTCTGAGGTACAGCAGTTCAATTTACACTAATCTTTGTGGTCAGTTTAATTTAATTAAATCTTATCAGTGAGATGTATATTAGGAAGGGTTTAATTTTAACTGCAGCCCGCAGCTATACCTCTCTTTGAGTGGTGATCACATCAGTTCTCACAAACTAAGCAATACTGGACCCAATCAGTTCCTAGATGAGAGAACTTCTTAAAAAACCCAGAAGCCATAGGCAGTAGTATTATTGATTCAGTAATTTATGACTCGATAGTGAACCGCTCCAGCATGGATCAGTACTGTGATATTGGAAATGTGCTTCTGACTGGTTTTAGTCATTGACACTATGGGTATTTTTATTTGTATTATGGAAAAGGAGGCGATAGGACTTTTAACTCTGATGTCCTGGACAAAATTCCAATATCTGGTTAATTGTGTTCTGAAAAGAGTTGTGGGGCAAGCTCAGGAACACAGAATGAACAAGGGTGCCAGAAGAGAGAGGAAGCAACAGAATCAGGAAATGGGAAGAGAAAAATAACCTTTTTTTAAAAAAAGAGAAATTTGAGTTTTTTGTTGCCAAAGAATCATGAGTGGGGGTGGGAGGGGGAAGAAAATAAAAATCAATGAAAACATCATGGCAAGGAGGAAAGAGATCAGAGATATAGTGAAATAAGGATAGGAAAGAGAAGAAGGGGAAAGGAAAAAAAAGGGAATGAAAAAGTATAAAAAAGGAATGAAAGCAACAACAAAAAAGTACCCACAGTTATAAGGTTAGTAAATTTTATTTATTTGTATTTACCTGGCCACAATATACAGCTCCTTTTCTAGGGAAGAATGAACGTGGAAACACTTTCAAACATAACTCTTGGGGTTTTTTTAAACAATTTTTTTCATTTATGAAATTTTAAAATAATCTGAAACAGTAGGTATGTGCACTTATAAAAGATTAGCCAGATAACTGTTTCTTTTGCAAATTGTGTTACCCTGTTTCCTTAGACAACTACACAAAATACAATTGCAAAGGGCATCATTTTACAGCTCAAAAAACAAATTGGGAAATCTGCTAATGTATTACCAAATGAGGGCTGAAATGCCATTTGAAATCTCATAATTGATTTTGTGTATAAGAACATTGGACCCGTTTTTTAAAGGCATTTAGGAACCTAAAGATGCTGCAGATAGCCATCTAGTGGGATTTTCAAAAGTGCCTGGTGATTAGCTCCCATTGATTTCAATAGGAGATAGGCACGGAGATATTTTTGAAAAATTCCACTAGACGTCCATCTATGTCTTAAGGAACTTAAATATATTTGAAAATTTGGCCCTTTATTCTTAACAGGTAATCAGATTTCAGTAAACATAACTCTTGAAGACAGAAGTACAAACTCTTTAACTGAAACCTGGAACCTTTGAAATGTGTGGCATTAAAAGTAAACTATTTTAAATCCAATCAGTGCTCAAGGAAGGATGCCCAGCAATGTTCGAATTAAAAATGAAATTCTTAGTGAATGTAGGTAACTGTAACAGTGACGGACTCACAACAGCGGCGCCTCCTGCTTGTTGGTTAGGGAATTAACTCAGCAGCATGCCTTCACTAGTGGTGTCTTGCCCTCCATTACTGTCTCGGTCTCCACCTCCTCACCGTCAGACCCCCGTCATTCCCAGACCGTGGCATCCACTTCTGGACACTGCCATCCAGCTGTGCTCGCTCCACTGGCTCTCCCCCCCCTTCAGGGGGAACGGCAGCTTCTGGTTCCATCACTCGCGTCAGTGGCTCACTACAGTCGTCAGTCTAGCCCCTTCCTCCAAGGGCAAACTGCAGTCTGGCTTTGCCCCTCTCATCACTGGCAAGTGGGGGGGGGAGGAGAGAAGGAAGAGAGGAGGCCCAGGCCCACCCGCTATTCTGGGCCCCGACCCAGGGACCCTCTAGTGGCAGCCACTTACTGCCCTCCTCCAACACTCCTCTACTGCCTGCTTCCCTGGGCCATTTCCCCGTAGCCCCAGCACCTGCCCTTGTGTGTCAGGGCCCCAGTCTGGCAGTCATCAGCCTAGAGCTCTGCTGACCCTGCCCAGCCCTGCTTTGTCTTAGGTACTTTCTATTTTTATTTTTTATTTTCTTCTTCTTCTTTCTCTCTCTCAGAACCAGTTCTTCTCCCTTTGCCCTCCAGCGAGAGACTGTGCTCCTCTGGGCTCTGCAGCCTTCTTATAGGATCCAGCCTGGCCCTGATTGGCTGCTTTCAAGCCTCCACTTGATTGGCTCCCAGTAAGCCCTTCCAGGATTGGCTGGGGCTCTCTCTTTAACCCCTTCCATGCCAGGGTGGGGCAGCTGCCCCCCTACAGTATCAAAAACTGAGAAGAATCTTCATTTATATGGGTCTGGAGCTCTGCTAAAGGCTGTTAGCTGTTAGCTCTGCATTTGATTGTGCAAGCTAAAATGGAAAAAAATTATAAATGGAAAAACTGAAGCTGAACATGCTGTAATTCTTGCCATATAACTTACATAGTTATATTTTCAAAGCATTGTACAAACATTAATTTAGAGCAAAAATACTGTACAGGTTATAATAAAACAATGACTGCCATTTATAAGATAAGAAATAATTGCCTTTAGTGGGCAATAATATCTTTACTCTGTGGCTTCCTAATGTATTTGTCTACAGATGTGTTTCTTTTTTGTGGTTTAATAGCTGCAAAGATATCGTGGAAAGTCTGGGTATTCTATAGGAGTGGGATTGTTCAGAGATACAGATTTAGTAGCATTTCTTCTACTTCATTGATCACAACAGTCTATGACAGTTACACCAGCTTCAGTACAATATACTTCTCTATCTCATTATATATATATATATATAATTCTTATGTTCAAAGCTTAACTGCACCACGTGCACTCTTCAGAGGTGGCTTTAGCATGGGTTAGTGGATTCCATTGCACTCACAGAAATCATGAAATGAAGGGTGCAAAACATGCAAACATGCACTTCAAACCTGAGTGGTGCTAGGACCCTGCGCGCAAGGTCGAAATGCCTGGAGCAGGGGGCTGGGCCCAGCCCTGTGGATCAATATCCAATGCTGCTGAGTGAGTGAAGTGTCTCCAACCTCCCCTCCAGGATCTCCTCTCCACCCTGGACTGGGATTAGGGTTGCGGTGCGAGGGCAGAGGACACTATTGCAGGTAGTCAGTGCCCCCTCAGCAGTTTAGTATAGTGCACCCATTGAATTGGGAGGCTGCATCCATCTCTGGCACTCTTCCAGGGCAGAATGCAACTTTTCTTTCTCAGCCAATGTGCCAGTCACCAAACCAATACGATAGCTGTCTCTGTACATCCTTGAGAAACCTAACCCGAAATTGTTTAACTACACTTCATTAAAGTGGAGTTATATTGTAATTTAGTGAATATCTGGGGTGATAGAATGTTAGCAAATCTTTGACTCCTTAGCTAAAGTGTTTTCATCACTTCCTCTCTCCTAAAGTTCGAGGTATGAATTGAGCTTGTAAGTTTTCTTTTATTTCGTTCATATACAGTTGATATAGTCAGGGAGCTTACCGTGTGAATCACATTAAAAACTTGTCAATAAGATAACATGTAGCATATCTATATACAGCAGTGAAACTACAGAAATGGTAAAAAAAATATTGTAATATAGGTGTATATAATATCCATGTAGCTGAATGAGTGCAGTGTTGGTTGTCTACCTCAGTAAGATGTTTTACTGTTCTACTGCATAGACAAACAACATATTAGAGTGTATGAACACCTTTCTGGTATGCTCAGTTATAGTAGAATCAATATTTTGATTTTTAAATTTAGAAGCACACCAACATACACAAATAGAATGACTCCTAATTGATGCCTGGAGCACAATTTTGGGGATGTGAAAGATTCCTTTAGGGACTAAAATATGATAACATTAGCAATCCTTTTTTCCTTTTGGTTTTAAGGCAGAGAGTGGACGTGGAAAAAAAAGTGAAACAGTTATGTTAACTTGTACTTCTGAGGTGAGTGCTGCTAGGTTGATCTCTGGAAGAAACTACAACCCCTGTGTCACTGAGCGTCCAGACTCACTCTGGCGTTTGGATTCTGGCACAGTGGTCTAAAGAGGGGACGACAGGTCTATGGCAGCCTCCGCTCCTCCATAAATTTGCCTAGGCGTATGCACTGAAGGGCTTGGCAAGATGGTCACAGGGACCCAAGAGAAGCATAAAAGCCCTGGGGTAGCTACCAAGATTTCCAAGCAGCCCTGTATAGGGGTGGCCTGCTTGCCTCATGTGATGTTTGACCCACCTTTTCTAGGGCCACCAAGCCCCACCTCATTGTTTACATCCTACCTCAATTGGTTTTATAAACAGAATTGCTTGCTGGAATATTCAGAGTTTGACCCCTGGATACAACTTTGACTTGAATTCGGATTTGAGGGAAATGGTGATGTTGAGTAACAAACTTGAATGTTTTAGATTTGATATTTCAGCTCTTTTGGAAACTCGGCTTCATATACAGGCTTCATGAGGGAGAAGGACTACACCATTTACTGGCATGGCAAACCTGAAGAAGAAAGTATGGTGTAGGTTTTGCTATCAGAAATGAACTTATGTCATTGTTGAAGCTCCGATTGCAGTGTCCTTACGTATCATGACACTTGGAGTTAGTTTACAGAAGGGATTCATCAACCTCATCAGTATCCATGCTCCAACTCTTCAGGCTAGTGATGAGGAGAAGGATAGTTTTTACCAACAACTAGAAGAGTTGATTGGCAGGATTCCCCAGAAGGAACCCATCCTAGTACTTGGAGACGTCAATGAAAGAATTGGGTCCAATGCTGAGATGTGGCCTGGGATTCTGGGTGGGCATGACATTGGATGTATGAATGACAATGGTCAGAGTTCTTGACTCAGTGCTAGTGAAGGCTTATCAGTGACAAACACCTTCTTTGCTGGTAATATCAGAAGAACATCATCATGGAGACACCAGAGGTCCAAGCAGTGGTACCAGCTGGATTTGGTCCTGACAAGACGTACATATTTGAAAGATATCTTACATAACACAATCCTTCAAAGCACAGACCATGATACATACCACTCTATTGTCTGCTGAAAGGTGAAATGTCAAGCTAAGAAGATCCACTGTAATAAAACTGCTGTACAATCTCGTATTGACTTTCGCCAAATCAATCATCTTGTCAAGAAATTGCTTTTTAATGAAGTAGCAAAGACAGCTGGAATGAATGGAACTGCGTCAGACGCATGGGAAGTTCTAAAGACAAGTATGTACAATGCAGCAATCAAGAGTTTTGGAAAGAGTACTTAAAAATGTTGACTGGTTCATAGACCATTTGGAGGTACTGCTGTCACTCATTGAGAGGAAACATCTCTGATACCTACAAGTCTACTTCTACTACTGTTCACTCAACAACTTAAGAGACACTTGTAAGGTTGTTCAAATAGCTTCCAGGAGGTGTGCTCAAGGATTTTGGCTGGGTTTCTGCAATGGTATCCAATAGGCGGCTGATGCAGGTGACAGTAGACAGTTGTTTGAGGGCATTAGAAAGGCCATTGGACTGATAAAGAATAAGACAGATCAACTGAAAGATCTGGATGGCAATATTATAACTGATAAAGGGAAGCAACTGGAGAAGTGGATTGAGCACTATGGAATGATATACTCAAGGGAGTCTATAGTAGACCAACGTATGTTAGACAAATTGCCTGGGTTTGAAGTTATGACTTCACTGGATGTCAAACCTACACTAGAGGAACTTGAACAAAGCATCAAAAAGATTCCCAACAACAAAGCTTCAGAATCTGACTGCTTATCTGCTGAAGTCTACAAATGTGCAAACAAGACTTGCTGCAAAAATTGCATGAGGCATTGCTACTCTGTTGGAAGGAAGAAACTGGCAAGATTTTAAGGATGCTTGTTTCATCCAACTCTATAAAAACAAAGGAGACAGAAGTGATTATAATAACCACAGACGTATATCTCTTAACATCCCGGGGGAAATCTTAAACCGCATTTTTTATCTAAACTTCAAACTTTTGCTGCGAGAATCTATCCTGAGAGCCAGTGTGGGTTCTTCTTGGGACGGTCCATGATAGACATGGTCTTCTCTGTAGGACAACTGCAGAAAAAGTGCAGAGAGAAGTGTATTCCACTATACGTGGCTTTTATAGATGTAACAAAAGCCTTTGACATGATTAGTAAGTCAGGGATTTACATTGTTCTGAAGAAGCTTGGTTGTCCATCTATATTGCTAAATCTTGTGAAATCCTTACACAATGGCAACTTTAATGTATAAAAAAACAACAGTTTGACTTGTTTAACACCAACAATGGAGTGAAGCAAGGCTGCATATAGGCTCATACATTGTTTAATATTTACTTCTCATTCTGGCTTCAACATGCATTCTGTGATGTTTGAGAAAGTGTCTGTCATAGCGCTAGACATGATGGAGGTCTCCTTAACATTGCAAGGTTAAGAGCTAAGACGAAGGTGAAGGAGATCATCATAGGGGACCTGTTTCTTGCAGATGATGCAGCCTTTGTGGCTCATAGCGTTGATGCCCTACATCATCTTATTACCAATTTTTCTAATTCATGCAAAATCTTGGGCAAGCAATAAACTTGAAGACTGTTATGCACCAAGGCTCTTCAGAACCAGCTCCTGATATCACCTTGGATGGTATTCGTCTAGATGACATTGACCAATTTTGCTACTTTGGCTCTACTGTTACCAACAATGTAGATCTTGATGCTGAACTTACTAGTTGAATCGGCAAAGCAGCCAGGAACTTTGGTCTTTTGCAAGACAGAGCCTGGAACAATAACAAATTGTCAACTAAAGCGAAAATCTGTATTTATGAGACATGTTATCTACTCTTTGGTATGGCTCAGAAACATGGATGATTTAAAGCCAAATATACAAAAAGACTAAACAGTTTTTTCATATCAGATGTTTGCATAAAATTCTTTGAATAAGATGGCAAGACAGGGTGACAAATTTGGAAGTGTTAAATCATGCTGGTATGTCATTCATGGGAATGTTGATTAGTAAGAAAAGATTTAGGTGGTTTGGACATGTCAAGCAAATGCAGAATCCCGAAGAGTGTGCTGTACTCTGAAGCTCGGGAAGAGTATTGAAAGAGAGGCAGACCGCTGCACAGATTTCAGGATGCTTGCAAAGATGATTTAGTATCCTTTGGAAAAGGAGTGCAGAATGCTTCTCTGGCTGGCAGAGTCAGCTTGTAGATGGAGTGAGGCATTGCGAGGCGCTGGATCAAGCTTTGTGATGACCAACATCAGAGGAGGAAAGAATCTGCTGCTCAGATTCAGAGCATTGCTAGTGCATGGGTGTGCCCTACCTCTAGACGGGATTGTCACTCGAGCATTGGACTCAGCAGCCATCAAAGAAATAATTGTAAAAAGCAACGGTGCCATTGACTTCTGAGGAAACAAATGAGTTCTGCTTGAAGAAATGTGTACTACTGTACCAGGCTCTGATATCACTTGAGTGACTCTATAAAGGAGGCAGTCAGAGACAAATGATGGAAACTAGAACAAAAAACAGATTTAAAATTATTCTTATTTATACTACAAAAATGTAAAATAGCCTTGTCCATGTTTTGTAGGAGAATATGCACATGATATTCATAATACTATGTGTGTCTAACAAGACCTCCCGATCCCAATAAGAGTGACAGAGTTTGGTTCTTCAGAGTGTAGCAGCAATGAGAGTCAATTTAGGGCCCAGCATCGATCCTGATGTGAAATTCTGCCTCCAATTAAGTCAATAGGAGTTTTGCCATTGGCTTCAGGGGAGCCAGGATTTTATGTTGATTTTAACAACTTGGCTTTTTTGAAAACTTATTGTTTGCTTGCTTTGGGTCTAGTTTCTTCCTCATCCCAGATTATCAAAGATCACCTCTACCTGAAACGACATGTATATATTCCTCTCTTAGACCTAATCAGTAGCTGTAACAGCTTGCAAGCAGAGAAGAATGTAGCAAGTTTCCTTTTAGAAAGCTGATCCTCTCACTAAAAAGCTAGTAAGCTATTTATGTTCCCTGCATATACTCTTGTTCCCCACTAGAGCTTCCAGCCTCATCTCCTCAATTATCCTAACTACTCATGATCTAAGGAACAAAAGATCAATATAAGGATTTAAATTCTTATACTGAGTCACCTCACTGGCCTCTACTTTAGATAATTAATTATAGCACCTCCTTTAAAAATGACTTTGTTTACACATCTAAAGACATAGCTACATTATATGTAGCTATTATTTACAAATCAGTATTATAATTTCTAAGTGTTGTGGCACAGGGTAAACTAGGCAGTCCCAAGGCTATGTCCATTCTGTACTAAAATGTTTATTTCATGCAAAAATGTGTCACAAATGGTATATAAATAGACTGTACCTTTAAAATTTGTCAAACGATATTTTACCATAAATAAGTCCCTGTACTAGGTAAACAAGCCTTTGGGGGAATGACTCTCTAGACAAAGACCCTACACAGGAAATTACTGCTGGGGAATGCCTCTCTAGGCAAACTCATGCTAGCTCTATCTCTTCCTGAGAGCCAATACTAAAGCTTTTATAATTGCAAGCAGGATGCAAGCCACAGGTAAACAATGCCCTCCTATTTTACCATGTCTAGACCCACCAAGATTGCTTATAAAATTGGACCCCCCCCAGCCCATTAGATTCCTGCTCAAGAACAATCTCTACTAAAATGATGGATGGATCATGCTTTATTGATTTTTACCTCCTCTTAAATATTAAATAGATTTTTAAAATATCTTAAATGAAATACAAATGTGAAAACCACAGTTATTTGGAATCATCAGTTTGTCTAACCAAGTGGGCTTAATTTTATTATCCTCATCCAACTCTTTCCCTCTTGCTTTTCACATTCATTTGTCACATCTTGCCTAAAATGAGTATTCAAGCCCTTCAGGGTAAGGATCAGGTCTCCCTGTGTTTATACAGTGTCTAACTTAATGGGACACTGTTCCTGATTGAGGCTTCTATGTGTTACCATGATACAAATAAAAAATAAAAATAACTAGCTCTAAAATGCTCTAAATCTTAATGTTACTGTTAATAATTATTAGTAACAATTACCAGTATTTCTTTCAGGTGCATCCAAGATGTATTTGGCACTTAAACAATGAAGCAGGCAAAGTGTCTGTGTTGGGTGCGTGCAGTCTGAAAAGACAAACAGATGAAGAGTAGGAGAAAGGGTGTGTGCGCTATATTACAAAGGAAGAGGTCAAGGTGTTGCTTGGGCATGTTTAGCTGTCATAATTTATTAAACATATATTGAGAGAGTGCTATCCTTCACTTCTGCTTGACTGCTCCAATCTGAAAAGCAGATGGGATTATAGAAAATTACCTTGCTCTTCAAACATTTAAGAGAACGGGGTTCTTGCAAACTTCTGTACGTTTCTACAAGCTCATAAGAACAGAGCAGATTGGCACAGTTGATGTCCGCCACTGTATGCTCACAAATACCCATGAAGGGAACCAGTGCCCAGAGGTGTTCACAGTTGGGCTTCCTGATCTACAATTTTAAATTATGTAAACTTATAGTCTTACTTTTGAGGAAAGAGCAATTCAAAAAATTAATGAGATTCTTAAAGTATGCCAAATTTGGGGCCAGTCACCTTTAACAAAAACAGCTCAAGTGTTCTTCCTTTTAAACTATGTTGAACATTTCCTGGGAAAAGTGAATCTTTAGAAATGGATGTTTCCACATTCCTGAACTGCCTTGATTATCTAGTAGAGCTAATGGGCTAGATCAGGGATCGGCAACCTTTGGCACGCATCCCATCAGGGAAATCTGCTGGCGGGCCGGGCTGGTTTGTTTACCTGCAGCGTCCGCAGGTTCGGCCAATCGCAGCTCCCACTGGCCGCTGTTCACCGTTCCAGGCCAATGAGGGCTGCGGGAAGCAGCGCAGGCTGTGAGATGTGCTGGCTGCCACTTCCCGCAGCCCCCATTGGCCTGGAACGGCGAACCACCGCCGCTGTCTCAGTGCAGGACACAATGGGGGTGTACCGAAATGAGACTCACCAGCGTGGCACCTCCTCCTGGTGCTCCTGGGAATTAACTTGACTTCAGCCCAGAGCACCCTCTGCAGGCCAGTGGCTCATCTGCCTCAGGCCACGTGTCCCGCCCAGACCCCAGTGCCCTTTACCTCAGGGTTCTGCCCCTGCAGTGCCCCCGCTCTGGATCTCCTCTCCCAGGGGAACCCCCAACTCCCTATCCCCACCTTGCCTCAGTGGCTACTGCCAGTCATCACCTAGCCCCCGCTCATTGGGGTAGACTGCAGTCTGTAAAGCACTCATCACTGGCAAAGTGGGTTTGGACTAGCTGCCTCTGTCTAACTCCAGTACCTTTCTTTCGGCCTTGCATAAGGCCTGCAGCCTGGGGGTTTACCAGGCTGGAGCTCCCCAGCTCTCTTGCCCTATTCCCCAGCACTGCTCTAGTTCAGGTACCTATTTCTCCCAGGCAGCCAGGTCCTTCTCTCTCCACACCTAGAGAGAACTGACTCAGCATCTGTCTCACAGCCCTTTTATAGGGCCAGCTGTGGCCTGATTGGGGCGTGGCCCCTGCTGTGGCAGCTTCCCCAATCAGCCTAGCCTTTTCGCTCAGGAGCAGGGTAACTGCCACGCTACAGGGGGCAAAATATCCGGGCAGAGTTCCTCCGGGCGGCGTCCACTGTCTCCCTCGACGCCTTTGAGGAGCCGTGGGCACTGTCCGGGGTTCTCTGCTTGGTGTCCCCGTCAGGTTCCCTACTTTTGACCCTTTGACCTCCCCGCTGTTCCTGTTTTTTTTTATTAGTTGTCCCCCCGACTCATTTGGGTTCCCAGTCCTGTGGGTCCTCCCCTTCGGCTGGGGGGGGATCCTTTAGCAGTGGGCTCAAGTTGCCCACTCCCCGGAGAACCCAATAGGTACAGGGGGGAAAATATCCGGGCAGAGTTCCTCCGGGCGGCGTCCACTGTCTCCCTTGAGGCCTTTGAGGAGCAGTGGGCACTGTCCGGGGTTCTCTGCTTGGTGTCCCTGTCAGGTTCCCTTCTTTTGGCCCTTTGACCTCACTCCTGTTCCTGTTTGTTTATTAGTTGTCCCCCGGACTCATTTGGGTTCCCGGTCCTGTGGGTCCTCCCCTTAGGCTGGGGGGGGGATCCTTTAGCAGTGGGCTAAAGTTTTCCACTTCCCGGAAAACCCAATAGGTACAGGGGGTAAAAGCTGTAAATTGCCATCTGACTGAAGTCCCGCAAGAGGCTACTCCACCAGCCAGAAGGTGCAACAGGACTCTGACCAAGCCTGTGATATGGCCTCTATGCCTGGGGAAGGGGGATGTTTCCCTATGGCAGGAAGATGCTCAAATAGTTCGTGGCTCACAAACAGCCACAGCCAGGACCACCAGAATTTGGCCCACTTCCTAGTCAAGTTCCAGGCTTATAACCAGGTCTTAATTTAATAATTGGAGATATACCAATCTCCTAGAACTGGAAGGGACCTTGAAAGGTCATCAAGTCCAGCCCCCTGCCTTCACTAGCAGGACCAATTTTTGCCCCAGATCCCTAAGTGGCCCCCTCAAGGATTGAACTCACAACCCTGGGTTTAGCAGGCCAATGCTCAAACCACTGAGCTATCCCTCCCCCCCCAAATTGATCTAAACTTTCTATACTCTGGCCAAAACCCATTAATCTCAATAAACAAATAACTAAAACGTGTCTATATTTGGCACCTTGCAAATGCTTCAGTAACAGTATAAATCTTCCTGATTTATAAAAGAAACACTTTCTCCAGTGTTTTTCAGAACCAACAGTTTAAGCAATAAACTCGTCTAGCTGGAGAATCTTGAGTGTATTGTAATGTAGTGCTTAAAAATCAGATTGAAGATTGTTTTAAAGGAATTAAAGATTTTTGTTTTTAAGATTTTTTTTGGTTGTACTCCTGCATAGGACAATCTTCCAGGACTAACCTTGCATTGCTTTAGCAAATATACAGATTAAGTTCAGTGAAAGATACACAGTTTTCAAATGACTAGCTAACATTTGTGTCCTTTTTATAAAATAGAGGGGAGGAGGAGAAGGAAGGCGCAAACAAATCCATGGCTTTACTACTTTGTTGGCTTCTAGTATTGTCAAAAGTAGGAATAAAATACTACTAGGCATAAGTGTAACAATACCCGCTGTTATGGATTTAAAGGGGAAATGCTGGAAGCTTTGAAATAATTTAAGGGAAGTTAATATTGAGTCACCAGGTAGGATTTCTTAAGGGATTCAAGTGTACTAACAACAAGATTGTAAAAGTAGTAATAATAATCTCTCTTTTTCTTTCTCTGTCTCTCTCAGACGCACATTCATATATACCACAGTATTAGTATTTAAATGAAGAGCAGACAAAAATAGTTTTTCAAAATGTTATTCCATTGTCCTAGTTCCTGCAGAGTACTATTGCTTTGCTGCTTCTGTCTGCCGTACAAAAATCATCTATGAAACAGGAGGTCCAGCTATTGCTACGGAAAGTAAGATTACTGATTAGAACAGAGAACGTAATCAGGTAGATTGAGACTGTGTAGGAAGGAACCATTGCTGTAAGAGGGGAGGGTTTGCAACACACACTGGATGTATAGCCGTGGAGAGTACCTCACTATTCTTTAGGACAGCAAAATTGAATGTAACACTCCTGTGGACTTCTAAAAAGATTGTGCCTCTTTTCTGTGTCTGTAAAGATGGACATAGATTATGTGGTTGCATGACCTGTACTTGGCTAGGAGTCTCCCTCCAGGTTTTTTGTACTCAGTAGAATGTGTTAGAGAGAAGTACCAACTGGGAAATCAACAAAAAGCTTTCCTATGAAGGTAGCAAGACTCTGCAGTATTTGAAATGTCTGGTGACTCATCTGGTGAGTAAAAGCTGTGGATAAATACCACAAATATTCAGAAGAATAAACATTAACAATATAATCCCTAAAGATAGCAGTTAGATCAGTTTGCTATCTCTTGGGATATTTTTGAAATACGATATCACTATTTGTCTACATGCATAGTATTTTGTAGGACTTAGAATAAAGGGATTTCTAAGTTGAAGGCAGAACTGTGCTTCTGAAAGCTATCTGTCAATGCAGAACATTGAGAACTAACCTTTAAATGCAGCTTTTGTTTGATGGTTGTGTTTTGCATAACTTTTTTAGATGCTTCAAAAATGTTGTTCAGATCATATCAGCTATGTGCTAATACAGAGATTGAAAACTTGGAATAGTCACATTTGCACACACTATCTGTGAGTCTCATTAGAATAAAGAATAAAGAACTCACTAGGAAATTGATAATGCAGATATGTACATAACAGTGATACCAAAGTTATTGCATAAGTATGGCTAACCGAGATTTTACTTTGTGCATGTAAATACATTTTGATCTTTCTTTTAAAGGTGAGGCCTTCATAAAAACAGAAAGATGTTAAAGTTCACTACAGACAAATTCGGACATGGTCAAATGAGCTACCCTACTTATTATACAGATTTAGCTCAAAAACTGGGCTACTGGGTCAAAACAAGCTTGCATTCAGCCTAAGATAATCACTTAGATTTAGTCTGCAAAAGATTGATTGTGAAGGGTAACTATAGTAACTTCAAATCTTTCACTAAATAAATGAAAGCATATTTTAACATATGCTATATAATACAATATTTAACTTTTAAAATGCATACCTGCTTCTGTTCTTTTGTATGCTTTCCATAGAATTAATCCTCCCATATGTCTCCTACTAAGAAGGGACGGAGATATAATATAGTGTATTTCTGAAGCATAAAGCAATATTAAATTTCATGCATGCAGGAAACATATGAAAATCTTTATGGAAGTTATTTTGCAGTGCTTCAAACCGAAAACAAAGTTAGTAAGAGACTTTTCAAAGTGGATTTTGTTTTATCTTCCCAGTTTTCTTCTTATCAAACTTGGAGGTATAAAGTGAAAGTTGCTATAGCTTAAAGATCTATAATAATCCATTATTGCTTACTTTGTAAGCCTCATCCCTGGTGACTGACTAAATTCCATTTCTCATTATTAAAAGCCTTTTATTAATCTCTTTTAAAATACTTTTTTAATTTCTATATTTGTGTTTTATTCATAAGACAGATTTCTCTGGAAACTACAGAGGCCAGTTAATGGTTTATGAGTTCAAGCTGAGCTGAATATAGCTAAGCTCTGTCTTGCTTGACATTTCATCAAAAGCTGTGTTGATTTGCAATGTTTACGGACCTATTTATTGAACCTTCACAGCTTGAACTATGCCACCGAGCTTGTTGACACTGCTGAGTTTCTCTCTCAGTGCTTTTGCAATCTCAGAAGAAAAGTTTAGAGCAAATGTTATAACAAACTTAGCCACATTTGATAAAATATGTGATTATGACAATAAAACTGATCTCATTGTGATATTATGATAAGATAACCGGCTCTGTGGATGAGGGGAAAGCAGTGGATGTGCTATTTCTGGACTTTAGCAAAGCTTTTGATACAGTCTCCCACAGTATTCTTGCCAGCAAGTTAAAGAAGTATGGGCTGGATGAATGGACGGTAAGGTGGATAGGAAACTGGCTAGATGGTCGGGCTCAACGGGTAGTGATCAATGGTTCCTTGTCTAGTTGGCAGCCGGTATCAAGTGGAGTGCCCCAAGGGTCGGTGCTGGGGCCGGTTTTATTCAATATCTTCATTAACGATCTGGAAGATGGTGTGGACTGCACCCTTAGCAAGTTTGCAGATGACACTAAACTGGGAGGAGTGGTTGATACGCTGGAGGGTAGGGATAGGATACAGAGGGACCTAGACAAATTAGAGGATTGGGCCAAAAGAAATATGATGAGGTTCAACAAGGACAAGTGCAGAGTCCTGCATTTAGGACGAAAGAATCCCATGCACTGCTATAGACTAGGGACCGAATGGCTGGGCAGCAGTTCTGCAGAAAAGGACCTAGGGGTTACGGTGGACGAAAAGCTGAATATGAGTCAACAGTGTGCCCTTGTTGCCAAGAAGGCTAATGGCATTTTGGGTTGTATAAGTAGGGGCATTTCCAGCAGATCGAGGGATGTGATCATTCCCCTCTACTCAGCACTGGTGAGGCCTCATTTGGAGTACTGTGTCCAGTTTTGGGCCCCACACTACAAGAAGGATGTGGATAAATTGGAGAGAGTCCAGCGGAGGGCAACAAAAATGATTAGGGGGCTGGAGCACATGACTTACGAGGAGAGGCTGAGGGAACTGGGATTGTTTAGTCTGCAGAAGAGAAGAATGAGGGGCGATTTGATAGCTGCTTTCAACTACCTGAAAGGGGGTTCCAAAGAGGATGGATCTAGACTGTTCTCAGTGATAGAAGATGACAGAACAAGGAGTAATGGTCTCAAGTTGCAGAGGGGGAGGTTTAGGTTGGACATTAGGAAAAACTTTTTCACTAGTAGGGTGGTGAAGAACTGGAATGGGTTACCTAGGGAGGTAGTGGAATCTCCTTCCTTAGAGGTTTTTAAGGTCAGGCTTGACAAAGCCCTGGCTGGGCTGATTTAGTTGGGTTTGGTCCTGCTTTGAGCAGGGGGTTGGACTAGATGATCTCCTGAGGTCCCTTCCAACCCTGAGATTCTATGATTCTATGATTCTATGATTGTCATTTTCCACAGTAGACTAGAAAGAAATCTGGGTACTTTCATAACCTCTGATCTGAGCAGGTGAGAGCACATTCTTCCCTGACACATTAACTTCCATGTTTGAATGTAGCACTTAATATGGTTAAATTAGCTGATTAAGAGAATAAATTTATTCAAGTTAGGAAATTAATTACTTATTTTTGTAAATATGTAGACTGTTTATTTTACACAATGAAATCTCATGACTACCTGGCATCACCTATAGATCTTAGACTGTGAGGAGGTATAATGAGTAACCAAACAGTAACAAAGTGAATCAGGAAGTTTGTAAATATCATAAAAAATATCATAAAAGTATCCATTCAGGTTCACAACCAAACATAATATGAGCTCATCCATGCTCTGTGTTGCTTCTGAACATCTTGTCAGAATGCCTCTTATTTTTAGCAGTTAAAAATAAGATGTATATTACTATATCATCTACTGCTGTTATGAGAGCAATTCAGCACATTACCATCGTCCCAAACACTGCTCTTAATATAACCTGAACTGAAATAGATGGAGTTATTGTAGTTACCTAGTGTCACTATGAAAGCAAAAGAAAACACATGAGGCTGTTTACTTAAATGAATAAAATGTCCTGTGCAGTCCAAGACAATTAATTTCGCTTCAGTTCCTTTTTACCATCCTCCTCCTATTGTGAAGTAAAATGGCATAGTTGCTGTAAAATACCTGGGGTATTTTACAGATGGTAATTTTTGAACCTCTACAAAATAATTTGAAAATGTCTTAGTTTGAAAGCTTTTCAATTGACTTGAATAGGCTTTGGATCAGACCCTTGGCTTTTTGTTTTTTTTTTATTCATTTGTTGCCTCTGCGATGACAATTTTTAAATCTAAGGATGATTTAAAACACAGTTTTGGTTTACTATTTCCTACCTGTTGTTCTGTTGTAAATTCTTTCCCTGTATCAATTATTAGCTTCACTGTGTGTAAGTTTTGTTTCTATGGCACTAGCAGAAGTTTCTGGTCTATTTTTATTTAAATCATGAAAATTTCAATAAGTACAAAGAGAGACACATTGATCCTCGTTTTATTATCAATGGGCACTGAGCATTAGCAATGTGCATGACTCAATTCAGTATAGCTAAGTATTTCTTAATTTAGCACACATTAGCCAGTAGGGCTATATTTTTTCATCTAACTTAATGCCACTTTCATCTAGTCTGCATAAAGTTTGCTTTTATTAGTTAAGCCACATGAACATAATGAAAAGTCCTGAGATTAAGGATAGTATTGAGGTTCTGAGCAAATTATGTATAGATTTCAGCAAAAAATATTTTAACATATATTTATTTGCCATTTTAAAGGACTTTATTATAATGAATTGTAATCTTGTGACATAATTGAAGAGAATAATATAGTTGATCGTATTTGTTGCACTCCACATCATGCAGAACACTTTGGCACCATATCTTGTGGTCTGAGTTTACCATTTGTGCTTTCTTTAAGAGGCTGGTAAGAAATACTATTCAGATTCATTATATTTTAGTATTGGTAACTAGAGGAATTGCCCTGTACTGAAACACATTAGAAAATGAATTAACTTTAAACATTCTGGAATAGGTTCCCCATTGCAAACTTTCTTAAACTTAATGAAACAAGTTATTTTTACAAACAGCTTGTACTCCATCATCAATTACAGTGGGGCATCCAAAGTGTCTATAACGCACACAAACACAATTTAAGATAAGGATTATATTTCTCTTTCTGCTCATTACAGAGCATCAATCCCTATATTTAAAAATATTATTAAAGCTAATGTTAAAAAAATTATATAATACATAGGTTGGGAAAAGAGTGTCTGTACATCTGGGTATACTGCTTAGATTATCCACTAATATAAAGTTAGTTTTTAAAAGTCATATGATACATAGAGTACATAATCAGCAATAACCCAAATTTAGGTTAATAGATTTAACAATACAGTTTAGATATTAGAATCCGAATACTCAGGTACATCACTCATGAAAAAGTTGTACAGAGATTTGGTTGTGGAAAGCAAAGTATACCAATGAGTGGACATTGTCCCTCAGTAATTGAGAATTAGGTTGGTTGTCCATTTAGAAAATACAATCCATGAGGAAAGTATTTATTACTTTTCTGACTGCGCTTCTCATCGGCACTCCAGCTCATCCCTCCTGGTATTGTTCTATGTAGATGTCCCTCGACCACCTAATGGCGTCGAGTTGCCAAATCAGCTGAGCGTAGCATTGACCGATTCCGCATTCTCTAAGCACTCACTCGTTACTGGGGTCCCATGCACCCAAGGCTCTGATGATCAGTGCATGTGTCTGAACCTGGTAACCCTTAGCTCTCAAGGTTTTGGCCAGAGGGGCATATTTCTCTACCTTTCAAGCTCGGGCATCATGGAAGGCCAGTACATGAGTTGTCACCCTTGAACTAGCTTCTGAGAGGGTTGTAACCAGAAGGTCACATCAGCAGACACCATATATCTATTATTTTATAATTAGAGAAGTAATGAGGGAAATGGAGATCTTCTGTAGAATATTTTCTTTCAAAGGCAGATTCTTTCTGTCCACAAAACAAACACAAAAAGCAGAATGTGCTCTTTCCAGGAAGAGGACTAGGTTGTTCTTCACTTTTATGACTCTTTAATGAAAAAGACAGTGGAATTGACAATGGGTCATTTTGAAGCCTTAGAGCCTTTATTGAGTCAGGAGAAAGAAAGAAACTTTCTGAAGTAAAATTTGGTTTTCTTTGGATCAAATTTAATCACTCCGACACAGTGGTTCCCAAACTTCAACAACTTGTGAACCCCTTTCACTAAAATGTCAAGTCTTGTGAGCCCTCTCCTAAAAATGAATATTTCCAGGGATTTTCTCCTTTATCTGAGTATAAATTATAAAAGCAGTGATCTTGAAAATATAAAATTTTGTTTTATGACATGATTATTACACACTATTTATTATTAAGTATTATTTATCATTACAGTATTTTTATTACATCATGAAAACGGCAACACTCTTCCAAGATCTCACTTTCGTAGCTTGTATCACTTTGAATAAGCCTGTTATAAGACAAGGCTCCTATGTTTCATCAAGGAATATCAGATGTGAAACAGCAGGAAGGTATTTAAGAAACCAACTCAGAGTTACTCCTACACAATCATTCAGGTCTTGAGCAGTCCAGGCAAACAACGCATGTTACAACAAAGCTTAAACTTGTTCTTCATAATAATTTTTAAAACAATACTAGCTGCCTATTTCCTTTTAAAAACAGCAAAAAATATCCACCTCCCTTTCCATTTCTTATAAGGAGTCTTGAAGTTTAAATCTCCTCAGTGTGATAGATATGCTTGCTTTGATCTGCTTAGCTCTTGGAAGTCCAGGGGCTCCAGGCTGCTGGCCCCGTGCTGCCCAGGGTCCCTAGGGACAACTCTGTCCGCCATTAGGGAATTTTTTCCTGAGAACCCCCTGTAACATTTCGCGAACCCCCAGGGGTTCACGAACCCCAGGTTGGGAACCACTGGTCTATAGGTTTCTCGAGAAACATGGAAGTCAGAATTAATTGTAAGGATTCTGGGAATAGTTTTCATTCTACTTCCTCCCCACACACACACACACATTATGGAGGGACAGGAAAGGAAAATAAACTCATAAATCATAGCCACAATTTCTGTGGAAGAAATGTTTCTTTCCTGGAAGAAATGATTATCTGTATGAGGTAACTTTCCAGGACACCAAACTTACAAACACCAAATCTACAGGCTGAAAGGAGGGGGGGTGGGATGGGAAAGGAGCATAAATTCTATTTAACAAAATATTTAGAATATAAGCTCTTTTAGGCATGGGTCATTCTTTCTATGTGTTTGTACAGGGTCTAGAAAAGCAGATCTCTAATTCCTTTGGATATTATTGCAAAACACATAAACAGAGGTGCAGATCCAAAACATTGACATTTATTAGTTTAATTCTAGACATTGCTCAAGTAAATGGGCATTATGCCTAAAGGAAATGAGGCCATTGCCCAAATATATAAAATGAATGTTTAGATAGCAGAATGGCACCACATGGGGAAGATACCTATCAATCCCCCTAGTGACCAGATAGCTGAAACCTGGATATTTTTTACTTTTGTTTTGTTTTTTGCTCACCTTCGTCTAAATCCTCCTGGATAAAGTTTGATATTACTGAAATAAAGGCATTTAGAGAAGAAAATTGTCTTGTTGTACATAACCTCAAAAGAATATCCCTGCTTCTATAACAATAATAGATGTGGAATCCCTTCAGGATAGCAGGATGGCAGTATTAACTTTGTCTGAGGAGATCCTTTGTTTTCTGAAAGTAACCTCACCTGGGCCAGGCTCTCAGCCTTAGAACTATCCCCCTCCCCAATAACTAAAGAGCTCTTACTAATGTTCCCTAGGCACAGTATTGTCAATGAAGGAGCTCCACTCTGGAATTTGGCTTTTCCATTGGTGCAGTGGAAATTGTTGATTTTGAGAGCACACTATGAGGCTGATCTGCTTACTCAAGCTTTTGCACTGAGTGGATAATGTCTCCTGAGACACTCAGGTATAATTTAGAATGAAGCAAACTATTCCTGGTGGATCTTTTTCATGACTTAGAAAAAGGCACACCTCTCTTGGTGAAGGGGCTAAGAATTCATTCATTGTCATGACAAATTGTCAGAATCCTGGCAAAGGTAGGTAGGAATAGTGGCAGGAGCCAGGAACTGAAGCCAAGGGTCAAAGCCTGAGACAGAGTCAGGAATTGGGCCAAGGGTAAACAGGAGGTGTCAGTCAGTGTTGGAGTTCTGGGGGTCAATCAGGAGTCAAACGATAAGTCAGAGCTAAGGTCAGTACCGGGAATTCAGAAGCAGAGAAGTAGGCTAGTCATGGCAGCTAGCTAGAAATCTGCATTGTTACCTAGGCATTTCCTGATATGCTCCATAGGCTTATATAGGATCAAGGAGACAATCAGGGATTACTAAAATGGGACTTCCCTTGGCGTGCAATGTCAGCAGCTTGTGAGTCACAGGGAGTGGCTAGGGTACAGCTGCAGCCAGGTGGCAGTGTGGGGGTGTTGATTGTCTAATAGTCTTGTAGGCCTGGGTTCAAGTCCCATCTGTCCTTATATCATCTCTTCCCTAGGGACACTGGCTGCCTGGCTGGATTTGTCTGAATAGGGTTCATGGAAGGCTGCCACAAGGTTGGGTGCACAGACCTGGGATGTCAGCTCCCAGGATCATTCCTTGAGGTTATAGCCTTTCATATCAATGAAATACCTGAGGGAGCAATGTTTCATTTTAGAGGCCAGTATATTGTAGACTGCGTATTTGTCATGAACCTGGTCTTGCACTGCAGGGGAGGCAGTTGTGTTCAGTGCACACAGGGGCTGTTGATATGTGGCTTCAGTAGAGATGCATGAAACACTGGGTGGACCCTTCTAGAATCTGGGTAGTCAGAGCCAAATGGTGACCCGGTTTGTGACAGGGCTGGTCCATGTGAGGTGTTGTGCTGAAAGATACACCTTCTTTCCCACAGCAAATGCCAGGCCTTCCCAATGCTGAAGGTCAGCATGTCACTTGTAGTCTGTCTTTACATTCTCAAGATGTGTTTTAAGCTCCTACTGGAGCTCATGGATCTGCCAGACCCAGCTGGTAGCTGCAGGGTACATAGAGGTGAAGTTTATATAGAAAGGACTCTGCCTAGTGGAGAATACTGTGAGCATTGTTGGTAAACTCTGCTTGGGACAAGAGGGCTGACCAGTCATTTTGATGATAATTCGTAAAGCATCACAGGAATTGCTCCAAAATCTGATTTACTCTGACTGGTCATCAGCCTGTGGATGGTAATTGGAGGACTTTGATTTGATTTGAGGACTTCAGTAACTCAGCAAGAAGTTAGGGGTCTATTACAGAAGTGGGTGGGTGAGGTTCTGTGGCCTGCAATGTGCAGAAGGTCAGACTAGATGATCATGATGGTCCCTTCTGACCTTAAAGACTATATATCTATGAGACTTATGAGCATGGACCAGAAGCAACCATAGAGTTTTCTGCCAAAACTGTGACACAAATTCTGGTTCTCAGTCAGACAATCCATTTGGGGGAGTCCACAGAGACAGCTGACACATTCCACCAGGAGCTGAGCCATTTCCTCTGCAGAGGGCAGATGCACGACGGGGAGGAAGTGCCATTTTATTTAGTTAGTCTACTACCATGAGGATGACTTCCTGTCAGACACAGGAAAATTGACTATAAAATCAAGGATAATGGCCGCCCATTATTCAGACGGGGTTTCTGAAGGCATTAGGGTGCAAGCACATAGCTCATAGGAGTGGACCGTTATGCATGTCCAGGGTCAGCAGAAGAAGCAGGCAACAAGTGATAAGTCTTGATGTAGCTGAAGTGGCCCACTAGCAGAGCCTCATCACCTCCTGTTGGGGTTGTCCACATGGAATGTATAAGCAGGCCTTGATGTAGAGAAAGCCATCTCACATCTGGTGTTGTCCCTTACTTTTTGCCTCAAGGTCCCTGGGAAAGGGCTCCTCCTTCCTAGCTGAACAGATTCGAAGCTGGTGGTCTTGAGGAATGGCAGCATCCATGAAATTATGGGCCTTGAGTACGTATGATGGCTCCTCACAGGAGTGGTCATGATTGGGCAAGTATTCCCCTTGTTCCAGGACAGGGCAGTGGCTGCCTTGTTCTGGCCTCCTGGTTGATAGGTGTTGGTAAGCATGTGAAGAACAGCAGCCATTGGAGCTGTTGTTGGTTCAGCACCTTTGACCTATGGAGATATTACACGTTTTTATGGTCTGTGGGCACCTGTTTCAGGTATTGGGCACCTTTGAGCTGTTAGTGCCACCATTCCTTGAATACAGCTTTGATTGATGGAAGCTTCTTATTCTGTCGGTGTGAGTTTCTGGGAGTAATAAGTACATGGGAGTAAGTGCTGTTGGGGATCCACACCTTTGGGAAAATATTGTGCTGATTGATATGTTAGATGATTCAGTCTTGACAACAAAGGCTCAAGTGGGGTCAGGATGGATGAGGAGTGGAACACTGGTGGAGGCCATATTTAGTCGGTTAAATGCCCTTTGAGCCTCTGGAGACCAGGTGAAGGAGGTGTGTTTGCAGAGGAGCACTGTCAATGGGGCTAATCAGTCCAAAAACCCAGGAATGAAGTACCTATAAAAATTGGCAAACCCTAGAAGAATAACTCTCCTTGATATTCTTGGGGACTGCCCGGGCCTGAACATTGTTCACCTTCCTGAGGTCCATTCTAAGTCCTTCAAGGGACAAGACATAACCTAAGGACTGCTGATCAAAGCTGCACTTCTCAAGCTTTGCACATAGGCCATGTCATTCGAGCTGGTCTAGGATTGACCAGACATGTCAAGTGTGCTGTTCAGGGCTCACCGAGAAGAGAATATCATTGAGATAGACTCTAATGTATTGGCCTAGGATGTCCTGAAATACCTCATTCATGAAGTGATGGAATATTATTGGGGTGTTTGTAAGACCAAATGCCATTAACAAGTATTCGTAGTGGCATGCTGGGTTCAAATGACTGTTTCCCAGTCATCCTCTGCATAAATCCCCATCAGATTGCATGTTCCTCTCAGATTAAGCTTGGTAAACACCTGGGCTGATTGTATGCAATCCAACAATTCCAGAATTAGTGGGAGAGGTTATTAGTTTCTGATGGTTACCTTGTTGTGGGCCCAGTAATCCACACACCAGCACTGGGTCCCATCTTTCTTTTTAATGAAAAAAAAACCACTGGCAAAGGAGGTGGAGAGACTGATAAATTTCTTGGCCAACTGCTCCTGGAGATAGGCTTGCAGAGCAGCCAGTTCTGGCTCAGGCATGGCATGGATGCTCCTGAAAGGTATCTTGTCTCCAGGCTGCAGCTCAATTGGCCAAACATAGTCACAGTATGATGGTAGGACATTCATAATGTTCTTCTCAAAAACATCTGTGTAGTCATGGTACTTCGAGGGAAGACTAGGAGTCTGCTATGGACCAGCTTGGCCACAGCCTGGACCTGAGGACACTCAGTGGCAACCTGGACTCAGGCTGGAGGGATGCATCTTGAAGCTGGGACTTGTCTGGTTGTGTGCACAGGCAAACATACTGACAGACTTCAAAGCAGAAATTGACTTTCTGCTTATGCCAAAGGACATAATTCCTTCCATAAGGCCAGCCACAAGATGCTGAGAATTATGGGGAAGTGTGACACAGGAATTGCTCTAAACTATAGGATTTCCTCATGCTCCTGAGTAACAACGTCCAGGGATGCCATTTCCACTGTTACTGGGCTTGAGGATAGGAGTGAGCCTTCTAAAGTCAAGGGTCATTTTTTGCTGCACTGAGATGCCCAAGGCTTGTGCTGTTTTGGCATCTATAAAGTTATCCACAGCCCCAGAGTCCCTGAGTGCCCACTATGGGGGTATTTGTTGGGGTTTCCCTGGGATGTGCAGGCAAACCTGGACTTGCAAGTGTGGTGAGAACTCGCTGTGCCTTTGACATGCTTTGGTAAGAAGTGGGGAGGAATCAGCAGGGTTGCCTTAGCAGTCCCCTTTACTGGGCCTGGTCATTTTACTACTTTTTTTGTGCGAGAGCAAGATTGTGGCCAGATTCTCCACAGTAGAAACACAAGCCATGGTGTCAGTGGCACTTCCTCTCCTTGGGAGTCAGGGGACGACGGGCTGTGTTGATTTACATGGGTTCTGGGACTAGGCTAGAAATGGGGCCTGGGGGATATTGGCTAGATGGCAGCACAGCCCCTTTTCCTTTCTTTTCTTCACTCATGCAGCCTATTGTCAATAGCGATGGTGAGGTCGACGAAGACATCTAGGTTGATCAGGGTTTCTATGCGAGCTAGCTCATCTTTGATCTCTTCACATAATCCTCACCGGAAATGGTAGAGCCAGGCTGCTTCATTCCACTGTGTATTAGAGCTGAGTTTCCTAAAGTGGGTGGCGTAGGAGGTGGCTGATCCCTGCTCCTGCCCTAGTTCTTGCAGGGCTGTTTTGACCAAGCTAGCGCAGTGAGCATTGTCAAAAATAAAGGAAAAGACCTGGAGGAACTGTCCCAGTTTGATAGTATCAGGCTCTGTCATCCTAATAGGGGCAAAGCCCAATCCAGCACCTCTCCCTTCAGGAGTTTAATTATGAATTCTGCTTTGGCCGGGTCAGTGGGGTAGAACTGGAAGTGAAGCAGGAACAGCAGATAATGTTGGTTGATGATAGCCCTAAATTTTTGGTGGTCTCAGTTGAAACACTTTGAGAGGTGAAGTGTTGGACTGGGGTCCAGGTGTGCATGTTTGGACACTGTTCTCATCCTGCAACTGGGAAGCCTGCTTTCACAGTATCTGTTTCTCAGTAGCATACTGTGCCATTTGGGCCCATAGTGTGGCGTTTTCATTGTGTAGTCAGGTGGCCTGCACCCACAGGGTCTGCTTGTCAGATGAGAGCTGCATCACCTACATTCGCAATGTGAGAAGTTCCTCCTCGGGGCTGGAAACCCATTCAGGTGTGTCTAGTACCCTTTGGGACATGGTGGGTAGGGGGTGGCCCAATGCCTCCATGTCCTCACAGCGGCCGTCTTCTCCACAGGTTAGGGGGTCCAGGCAAACTGTCAGGATCCTGTACAAAGATAGAACCAAGAACCAAATTCATACTTCAGAGCTGGAATTGGAGTCAAGAGTCAAGATGAGGTTCAAAGTTAGAGTCAGGAGTCAAGCCAAGAGTCAGACACAGTCAGGAATCAGGCTGAGGGTCAATACTAGGTATCAGGGTCAGTTTGGGGGTTCTGGCACTTGACTGTGAGTCAGAATCCAAATCAGAGCTGAGGTCAGAACTTGGAGTTCAGAAGCAATATGGTTGTGGCAGCTAGCTAGGGATAAGCATTGTTGCCTGGGCACTTCCTGGTACACCCCATAGGCATATACAGGATCTAGGAGCCAATCAGGGATCTCTAAGTCAACTGTCAGTTGGATCACTAGAGGTGGGACTTTCCATGGTGTGCCAACTCTGCACAAACCAGATTATGGGTCAGAGGGGATGGGCACATTAGAGCTGCTGCTATGTGCCAATATGAGGATGCTTGTTGTCTGGTAGCCCTACAGACCAGGGTTCAAGTCCCACTGATCCTTACACTAATGTATTATGTCAACAGTAGAAAGGAAAACCTTGGTAACTGTGACTTGATCAAAAGCTTCAACACTGGTCTCTCATGACCAGGAAAAGATCCGTGGTTTGAGTGTCTGTTCTCCTAAATGAACATATCTACACTGACTCAAGCAGTCTGTTTTGATGACTAGATTTCCTGCTAGGTGAATCACATTTGATTTACTGTTTTTTTTCTGTATTCAGAATTCTCTGGTTTTGAGGACCATTATATTCCTAATTCACTCCTGTTTGTTAAAATATGTTATTACTTCAGTATCATTTAAGAACTCTGACTGTGATATCATGAGAGGATTTTATCAGGCCTAACTGGAAGTTGAAGACCACACAGACATTTCAGAAGATTAGCTTTCTTTTCTCCTACCAGGATCATGTCTCCTGTACTGATTTAGCTGGAAGATGAGTCTGTTTAGTTTAACAGAGTAATCTTTTGTTATCCAGGCATGCTCTTGTAATTGGATTCCTCTTGATGAAGTGTCCACCACATCAGAGAGGTCTTTACTCATCATTGAATTACTGACCCTTTAATTGAAAACTCCCTACTCTGTTCCACTTAGCTTCCAAACATGTCATTAGAGGACTGGGATGAAAGAAAGCCTAAGGAACAATATTTTAGCAAGATGTCATACGATCAGTAATGGATGTATTTGTAATAGTGATATTCTTTGAAAATTAAAATTTCTTTTAATGGCTGAATTCTTTCTGAAGTGCCTATGACTAGACTTGCACCATTTGGTCCTGATTTTGATCTTAATTACATCAGTGTAAATCAGGAGGAGTAACTCCAGTTGAAAGCAACCTCCTCCTGCCATCATCATTAGAAATTTTGAATATGTTGAAGGGCTGGTGCCCTGGATGGGGCAATTAGAGCCAAAGCTCTGCCTATACCCAGCCCCTCTTTTCCCACTTGCATGAGGGGAGAAGTACCAGGCCCATTTTCATTTGCTTGCATGGCGCGCGTGAGTGATTAAACATTTCTGAAACATTTTTATAGATTAAAATTATGGTTTTCTGAAGACATACCATACAAAGACCCTTAAGGCAAGCATGTTAGTATACAACAAACCCATTGTGGGACTGCGTAAACAAGTCTGTATAAAGTAAAAATCACCCTGAATCATCTCCAATAACCGAATGCAAACTTTTTATCTCAGAACATGTTTTATTAATTCTTCTTTTCATTTATCATTGATTTTGAGTGCCTTTGAAATTCTGAGTTCCAGACAAATTTTGAAGTAGAGGTGCTCAGACATTAGAAGATAGGATAAAAAGCTGAAACAGTCTCTTCAAGTTCTGTGGTTGCCCATTGCTGCTAATTTGCTCAATTAGTAAAATATGGTTAAAATGCACATTATTTTATTCTCTTTTTATAGCAGACATAATACAAATCAGTATTATATAACTGATCAATATTTTCTATTTTTTTCCCATTTTGAATTTAAATATTGTCTCTGAGCACAGGCTTTATGCCAAGTTGCAGTTACAGCCTCACTTAAGTTCCAATAATAAATGCATCAGTATTTCCAATAATAAATATCTTAAAACTGTTTTATACTCATAAAAATTAAACTGATCTCCCCCCAAAAAGGAATGGACAGAAGAAAAAATCTCTTAAGTACACTCCTTTAAAACAGTTTTAAAATATTTTAAGCCGTTTCAAAAAATGTCGAACCTATTTTACCTTGTTTTATACAACTTATCTAGAAGTTCACTTTCAGCTTCTTTCAAGTCTTTTAGTGTTAGGATACTTTTCCAGCCCCAATTTCCAAATAATATATTACTTTGGAAGTTGGGGAATTTACTACTGTGACTTAGTATATAGTGTGCAGATACTGATGAAAAGAGCCGTTCTCCTTTAATAGGATCATGTTAATGCAGGGGTAGGCAACCTATGGCACGCGTGCCGAAGGCAGCACACAAGCTGATTTTCAGTGGCACTCACACTGCCCAGGTCCTGGCCACCGGTCCGGGGGGCTCTGCATTTTAATTTAATTTCCAATGAAGCTTCTTAAACATTTTATAAACCTTATTTACTTTACATACAACAATAGTTTAGTTATATATTATAGACTTATAGAAAGAGACCTTCTAAAAACGTTAAAATGTATGACTGGCACGCGAAACCTTATATTAGAGTGAATAAATGAAGACTCGGCACACCACTCCTGAAAGGTTGCCGACCCCTGTGTTAATGGCTTAGTTCTCATCGAAACCTGCAGTAGGTAGGAAACATTGTTTAAAATAAAATAACTTAATCTTTTGTATGGGTTAGTATTATTATTTACTTGGGTTATGGCAGCACCTATGGGTCCCAACGGAGATTGGAACCTCACTGTGCTCGACCATGTACAATCATTTTAATATTTGAAAGGATGTTGCATGGTTTAGCACAGCAGCACATGGAATCAAATCTGTTACCAAGTGCTGTCTGGGCATCATCTTTTAATTTTTGTTTCTAGCAGCTTGTCCCTAGTCTGCCTAATTGCATTATAATGGTTTTATGTAGTACCAGATGCTAAAGGATAACATTTTCTTTCCTGGGCAGAAATTCATTTTGTATTAGGCTTGGAATACCTGTTTTGCAACTGTTCTTGTGTTAACCAATGCCACAGACAAACCACAGGTACTAAAACTTTGAGAATTTAAAAAAAAATTGAAAGGAAGCTTCTGTGTCATCTTTAAATTCTTGAGAATCAGAAATGCACAAAGTACATTATATGTTTAAATAGTGGAATTTAATTAGCACCTTCATTCAGAAATAGAGTTTAGCTTCAACAGCTAAATTAATGGTTACATGTTTTTTCTTACTATTGGTTGCTATAGCACACTAGTTTATTTCTTTTCTATTCAATTGTCTTGCTTTAGTTAGTTGCTTTTGATAAATGAGTATCATGCATAACTGAAGCTATGTAACAGACTAATTTGTTATGTTGCATGGAATCAAGTTTTATGAGAAGGAAACAGTCTGTCTTTATGGCTAATTGTAGGGACAATCATATCTCATGAAGACTGTGATAAGATTATGATGTGAGCATCCTCAACCATCCTTGCCAGAATCGTATTTAAAAAAAAAACCCTCAAAGGTGGGAGTGCTGTTGCACTTCCAATTACAATGCAGATTTATTATTATTGAATAAGATTACTTCCTTGCACATGTGGTTTTCTTGTAAATGCCTTTTTTGGGAACAGAGCGACATAATAACTACTTACTAAATAGCTTAATAGAATTTTTGAATTTGAAGATGAAAAATGGATTTCTAGTTTAATGGGAAAGAAGACTTGCAGTTATAGCTGCATTATTTAAGTAGGTAGGAGAAAATTCTTAATTACTTTAAAACTCATTATATATATTAGGCAAAGTATAATTTATTGGAGTTTATTTTGCTGTCTTTTTGATTAAATAATGCACTGAAATAATTCAGAATTCAGAACTTGACAGGTATCAGAATGACTTCTTGCTCTGCATCTGGGGACAGCTGTCCATTGTGGGACTGATCAGAGTGAGTGCTGGAAGGAAGGCTAATCCAAGAAAAAAAATTAACGAGGGAGTGAGACACAGAGGGCAGTGAGGGAGTTGGGAAAATGACTCAGCCCTTGAGCATGACAGAAAGATGAGTTGTCCTATTTAGAAAACTAGTTGGATAGTCAGAGAAGCCCAATCCCAAAGGCAGTACAGTTCAAATGAAAGCTTTGAAGAGCTCTGCATCAAAAGGAAAGCTTTGCCCAGGGAAGTAAAGGATGCACCAGAACAAGTCACTGCCAGTGACTGTATCAGTCTTCTTGCAATCAAGTCCTGCTCAGCTGTGAGTGAGTGTTCTTGTGTCTGTATGATTCCCAGATGCTGCTTTCTGTTCAGAGAGAAACACAGACAGGATCTCTATCAATTCCTCTGGGAAACTTTTGGTGTCTGGAGGTTATTAGATTAGCAGGATGTTCAGGCTAGTCTTGTCTTGGGATTCACAAATTTAAGTTTCAATCGAGCTTTTCCTGCATTTGAGTTTGGTAGGGAACAGAATAGGCATTCTGACTCCTGAGTTGTCATCCCTTGGACTCGATCTGTGGTGAACAGACCATTCTGGAAGGCAAGGTAAGCTAGTGTAGGCCGTTGGTGACAATCATACCAGGTTCTATGATGCTGACCAAGTCAGATGAGTCGGCAAAAAAACTGAATCGTAAAATGCTTATTGACTCTGCATTGATCAGCATGTCGGCTTTTGTGTCCTTGTGAGGTAGCTGTTTGCAGCATGGATGCAGCTGTCTGGTGATCTTTGCAGGCAATGGCTGGTGTTTCCTCTGTTTATTTAATCCTGTTAATGACTTGTGTGGAGTAGCAATTCGGATGTGTATTTGTCCTTTTTGACCATAGTGGTGCATCAAATGCCAAGAGAACAACAAGACTGCTCAAATCCAAAAGTGAGTTTTCAAATGGGCATTGTTTTAAAAAAAAATGTAGGTCAAGAGGTAGTGAGAGAGGTAGCCTGAAGTGATGGTGGTACATTGCAGTGAAAGAGAGGCCCCTCTCTTTGTCATGGGGCAAGGAGTGAGAGTAAGGAGTACTTTGCATGTCAGGGTATCACTGCTGAGCCCCCAATATCACCTCCTTTCATTTGTGCTCCGGGAGCTAGGGAAAAAAGGCATTTGTAGGCTGTGTCAAATTATCATCTTAGAGAGGCTGACAAACACACACACACAGAATCCCAGGTTTGGAGAGGTTATGATGATAATTGCTAGGTATTGTTTCCAAAATGAAGCACTCTACATATTCTCCCCTCAGATGATGAAAGCATCATAGATACCTAGGGTGTATTTCAATCCTTATGTAGTCCAGAGACTTGCATATATCCTGTGCCTTGATCTCTGCAGAGTAGTATTTCTAAATTTCTATAATTGACTTTTTCATAATATTGATATCTTGAGTTACATTTAGTTTTAAGAGGGGAAAAATACCTTGCATTGAATATTTCTGTTAATGCTTTCAAAGTATTTTCTGTAGATACCTCTTTTAAGCTACCTTTCTGATGAGATTGCCTAAACAGGAATGGCAGGACTTGGTCCTAAATAAGGATTTCTACAGACCTATGTAAAAGAGCGTATGCATTTCTCCTCAGACGTACTGTACCTAGAGGTGACCCTACATGCTCTAAGAGGCTGATGCAAAAGCCCATTGATGTGAAGAGAGAGACTGCTGTTGACTTCGGTGGGCTTTGGATCAGGAACTACAGGCTCTTTGTACATCCATTTCACACCAATAAGGAGAGAGAACATATATCATATACATTCATAACTCAGCACTGTCTTACTATCTCCTCTCTTCCTTATCTCTACACTACAGGAGAACATTAAAAAGGGTTATGCTCCTTTGCTGGACTATTTATTCTACTGAAGGTCTTATTGACAAGTATTTAAATACATATAATCCCATTAATAACATACCATTTGACTTTTATATGTCATACAATGGTAGTGACTTACCTCTCGGATGTGATACATTTGCATACAGAGAGAAACATTTTCATACTGGAGCTGTATCCATCTGCATTATTAATATTAGAAGAACTCCCATTACAAGTGACAATTTTAGTGCTTGTGAAAATCAGTATTAATTTCACGTTCTTGACATTTTGTTGCATTTTGTGTGTTCTCTGTCTGCAGCAGTTTATTTCCTTACATCATCATGATTAGTGAATTATTTTTCTGTCATGTACTCTCATTTGTTGTGCCTTCCCATGGTTTGATGAGATGCTCCTGTGCCATTGTAATTAGCATGTGATAGCTATAAATTGTGCGATTTTTGAAAACATGACTTTTTAAATTTTATAGGTAGTCCATTTGAATATATTGCATGTAACAATGTGCAGAGAGTTTTATTATACTATTATTCTTATTCCTTGTCTACTGGAGTGCCACAACATTAGTGTCTGAACATTGCTAAAGTTGACTATAGTATTATTCCAAAGCATTCCCTCTCTACATAGGACAAGAGATTAATGCCGTTAAATACTTCAATGCAGATTCTAAATGGGCCATTGACAGTTCAACTATCTCTACCATTTGTCAGTATAATTTTAATGCATACTTTAATATTCAAAACTTTTAATTGCCTTTGTTAATTGAGAAGAAAAACTATGATATGGCCTGTTTGACAGGTAAGAATCATTATCCGCCTGTGAGAATTGTTAGTTGTCCAGAGAGAAGTAGGTTAGTGATATACATATACATACAAAGATCTTACCCACAAAGCTTACCTTACTCATTGCAGTGTTTCCCTATCCTTTTCCCTTGATAGAACATTTGAAGGTTGAGTTACACCAAAGACCAGGTATGTTACAGAGTTACATAGAGAACTTGTACACATTCAATTTCTTTTAAAGGTGTTGAAGAGATGATCAAGACTTAACTTAATAACTTAATAAACACACACACACACACACACACTTCACAGTGGAACTAATAGTCATTTGGTTATTTTTTTCTAGATGTATATAATTTTTTTATTGCTTGATTGTAGGTTGCAGGTTTATGTAAGTGCCTTTATTCTTTTATCTGGGGGAGGTGGGGTTGGGTTTTTTTCCTCATGCACTACACACAATGTAGACTACATAATAATATATGTTCATTATATCATTACTACTAGAGCTGGTCAAATTTTTTTGAATTTGAAAATTTGAAAGAAAAAAAAAGGGAAAATGAGCATTTTTCAACCAGCTCTAATTAATGCTTTCCTGTAGCTTAAAATAACTAAATTTAGATAACTTTAAAGTAAAAGTCAAGAAAAAGGGAATCCAATAGGAAATTCTTTTTCAATAGCACCTGAGTTAGGAGCCCATGTCCCATTTGCAAAAGGAACTTAGGAGACTGAGGGATTGTCTGTGCAGGGCAGCAGCAGGGTCTACATGGGCCAGTTGGTGCACAACACATTGGTGCACGTTAGTGCCCTCTAGTGTGCAATGCTGTACTGTGTAGAAAAGACGACAGGACTTTAGGCTACTATGTGTGTAAGTCCTTTTTGAAAACAGAAGTTTTGAAACATTTATCCCAGACCAGTAGTTGAAAGGAAGAAAAAAATATTATGCAGATGTAACTATATTCTGACTTCTCAGTAACTGTATTTGTATAATAACATAGCCACTTTGAGTTGCTGGGGGATATTATAGTTGGGGATCATGTCTGAAAGGACATGGAATTTCAGTGGTGTTTTAGAGACAGTCCACTACATCAGTGTGGGCAGACACAAACCATTACACACATTGTTGAGGACTTGTCACAGATTGAAGTGGAATTAATTGATAAATTTAACAGTAACAAGTCACCGGGACCAGCTGGCATTCACCCAAGAGTTCTGAAAGAACTCAAATGTGAAGTTGCGGAACTATTAATTATGGTTTGTAACCTGTCCTTTAAATCGGCTTCTGTACCCAATGACTGGAAGATAGCTAATGTAACATCAATATTTTAAAAGGGCTCTAGAGGTGATCCCAGCAATTACAGACCAGCAGTAGCGGCGCCAGCTTTGCCGGCGCCCTAGGCGGCGGAAGGTCCCGCCCCCGAAATCCCACCCCCAACAGCGGCGGCAGAAGGTCCCGCCCCCAAATTTCTATGGGCGGCGGGGGCGCAGGCGCCCCCAAAATAGCAGCGCCCTAGGCGACTGCCTAGGTCGCCTAAAGGGAGCACCGGCCCTGCAGACCAGTAAGTCTAATGTCAGTACCGGGCAAATTAGTTGAAACAATAGTAAAGACACCTAGAAGAACATAAATTGTTGGGCAAAAGTCAACATGGTTTCTGTAAAGGGAAATCGTGTCTTACTAATCTATTAGAGTTCTTTGAAGGGGTCAACAAACATGTGGACAAGGGGGATCCAGTGGACATAGTGTACTTAGATTTCCAGAAAGCCTTTGACAAGGTCCCTCACCAAAGGCTCTTACGTAAATTAAGTTGTCATGCGATAAAAGGAAAGGTCCTTTCATGGATTGAGAACTGGTTAAAAGACAGGGAACAAAGGGTAGGTATAAATGGTAAATTCTCAGAATGGAGAGGGGTAACTAGTGGTGTTCCCCAAGGGTCAGTCCTAGGACCAATCCTATTCAACTTATTCATAAATGATCTGGAGAAAGGGGTAAAAAGTGAGAAACTGCTCAAGATAGTTAAGACCAAAGCAGATTGCGAAGAACTTCAAAAAGATCTCACAAAACTAAGTGATTGGGCAACAAAATGGCAAATGAAATTTAATGTGGATAAATGTAAAGTAATGCACATTGGAAAAAATAACCCCAACTATACATACAATATGATGAGGCCTAATTTAGCTACAATGAATCAGGAAAAAGATCTTGGAGTCGTCATGGATAGTTCTCTGAAGACATCCACACAGTGTGCAGCGGGGTTCAAAAAAGCAAACAGGATGTTAGGAATCATTAGAAAGGGGATAGAGAATAAGATAGAGAGATTCTTATTGCCCTTATATAAATTGATGGTACGTCCACATCTTGAATACTGCGTATAGATGTGGTCTCCTCATCTCAAAAAATATATACTGGCACTAGAAAAGGTTCAGAGAAGGGCAACTAAAATGATTAGGGGTTTGGAACAGGTCCCATATGAGGAGAGATTAAAGAGGCTAGGACTTTTCAGCTTGGAAAAGAGGAGACTAAGGGGGGATATGATAGAGGTATATAAAATCATGAGTGATGTGGAGAAAGTAAATAAGGAAAAGTTATTTACTTGTTCCCATAATACAAGAACTAGGGGCCACCAAATGAAATTAATGGGCAGCAGGTTTAAAACAAATAAAAGGAAGTTCTTCTTCACACAGCGCACAGTCAACTTGTGGAACTCCTTGCCTGAGGAGGTTGTGAAGGCTAGGACTATAACAGGGTTTAAAAGAGAACTGGATAAATTCATGGAGGTTAAGTCCATTAATGGCTATTAGCCAGGATGGGTAAGGAATGGTGTCCCTAGCCTCTGTTTGTCAGAGGGTGGAGATGGATGGCAGGAGAGAGATCACTTGATCATTACCTGTTAGGTTCACTCCCTCTGGGGCACCTGGCATTGGCCACTGTNGGTAAGGAATGGTGTCCCTAGCCTCTGTTTGTCAGAGGGTGGAGATGGATGGCAGGAGAGAGATCACTTGATCATTACCTGTTAGGTTCACTCCCTCTGGGGCACCTGGTATTGGCCACTGTCGGTAGACAGGATACTGGGCTAGATGGACCTTCGGTCCGACCCAGTACGGCCGTTCTTATGTTCATATGACTGCAACTTCCTGGAGGTCTTTGTGTCTTGAACATTGTTGATAAGAATGCTGAGGCTTGGCTTGACCAGAATACATACACTAGTTAAATGACTGAAAGCACATTTTTTAGGTATAGTATAATGCTTCTCTGAGTGACAAAATACAACATGGATATCATTTTCAAGTAGGAAAGCAGAACAACTATGCACAATTATGATGCTATATATTAAGGGAAACAATTTGTATTTACGGGGCCAATGTTTCGTTTTGCTCTAAATCAGGCTGTTGGTTTGATGCATTGCTAAATACTTACTCCATGCCTAACAGCACCTGCTGTGTTATTTATCATCTAGGGTGTAATGACACTTGTGCCTTGGGGGATGACGAGTTTACTAGCAGCTGAATTGCTGTGATACCGCATGGGTGTAATTCATAAAATTTCGTGTGAAAAAGCCAAAAATATTGAACCCGGTGATATTTAGGGTTGCCAACCCTCCAGAATTGGCCTGGAGTCTACAGGAATTAAAGATTAATCTTTAACTAAAGATTATGTCATGTGTTGAAATCTCCAGGAATACATCCAACCTAAACTGGCAACCCTAGTGATATTCTAAACAAAAATAGCTCTCAGCCATACTTGTAGCCCTTTCTATCACTTTACACTGAGTCAACAGACATTCTAGGCTTCAGGGTGATGTTTGGAGTTATTGTGAGTGCTGGTTGTGTTGTTGTGTGGGTGTTTTTTTGTTGCGCTGGGAGATTTGTGTTGATTTGTGTCCATGGCAGGTGAGGGGTGTGTGTATCTGGGGTTCTTGTGTGTGCAGGTTGTGTTGTTGTGTGGGTAGTTTTTGTTGTGCTAGGAGATTTGTGTTGATTTGTGCAAGCTACAGTTGGATGCATGGATATGTCAGTTGGGCCAAGTAATCCACCAGTCTCCCTCATACAACCAATGAAACTCCTGCACAAATTAGCTATATAGTCAGGGTGGTGATTGGCTGAATTACTTCTGATATCACAGTGGTCTAGGACTCTTGGCAATTGCAGATACATGCCTTACAGTAGTTGAACACCACTCAGGTGTAATACATAAAGTCAAAAGAGCTGAGAACTTCGGATGATAACAGACAGCAAATCTCAGTGATGGTTCATCTTGGTGATATTCTGAACAGCAAAGAGCTCTCAGCCATGCTTGTGGCTGTTTCCATTGCTCTGCTCTGACTCTACAGACTTAATAACCTTCAGAGTGACAGGGTGACATGCCTGAAATCTTATTATATAGACCACTAGTGAAAGATTGATCCATATATGTGCAAATATCAGATGCCAGCTTGAAATCCCATTGAATCCTACAGCTGGGTACATTGATTTAGATCTGTAACTGGAAATATGTGACTGTTCTATAAATCTGACACAAAGGGCATCACGGTACCAGAGTATCTCAGCCCTAGAAAATGTGTGAATGCTCCATCCTTCCTGAGATTTTCCATACCTGTCAGGTTCTCCCAAAATCAGTGTTACTCTGCCCGTTTTCTTCTGAAATGCAGTGAACCTCTAAAAAACCGTGTACATACAAAAAGGACACACACTCGACAGCCTAAGAGTTATCTAAAATTACAAGTTTATGATTTATTGAACTTATTTATACGTAGGGAGCTGAGACATAAATGTCAAAAACTGGTAAATGTTGCATTTGAGGACTCTTAGGGTACGTCTACATTGGAGTTGGGAGGTATGATTCCCGGTGCAGATATACTCACTAGCTCAGCTCGAGCTAACATGCTAAAAAAATAGTAGTGTGGGTGTTGCAGCATGTGTGGCAGCATGAGCTAACCACCCAAGTCTAAGACCACTTGACCTCTTGGGTCCACACTCTGATGGCTAATCTGAGCTGCTGCCCATGCTGAAGTGTCCATGCTGATAATTTTTGTGGGGTAGCTTGAGCTGAGCTAGCATGAGTCTGTCTATCTGCACTGGGAATTGAACCTTCCAGCTGCAGTGTAGACATACTCTTAGCAGATTAAGACAATTTGTGTGGCATCTACAGATTAGAAGCGATTTTATATTTCTTGTAGTGGAAGATGCTCTTTCTTTTTAAATGTATTGATTGATTGATTTTTCTGCCAGATTTTATTTTCAGAGACAAATTTCTTTCATCTGAACAATTCACTCATGCTTAGAAAATATATGGAAAAATGGTTATCCTGAATATCCATGGCTTCAGGATTTCCACCCAGTGAGTCTGGACATTTATCCGTTTATCTAAATGAGGGTTTAAGGCCAGATTTTTTAAAGGTATTTAGGTGTTGCTCTGTTCAGCATAGAAATGCCTAAGGGCACAAACAGAGTTAGGTGCCAAAGTCCAATGTTTGGGTGCCACGGACATTCACAAAACCACCGCTCTGCTGCCACCTATCCCTATAGGCATCTAAGTTTCCAAGAATGGACATGCACCATGCTGCCTAAATCCTGATGCTGCCCCATAGGTAATGAGCGACTTGAAGCCCTCATCATGACTAAAGGCTGGCTATGTCCTCAAACTAGGCCTTTTCCTATCTATCTTGAATGTGTGGCCCAGTCCTATAGGCATGCTCAGAACGTGCCTACACTACACATAAGACAGCCAGAGGCACGCAGGTTGGTAACTTGTGGGGCAGGAGAGCTAGCATGTGTCTGCCCCAGAATACCCAATAGCCCAGTGGTTAGGGCACTTATCTGGGATGGGGGAGTCCCAGGTTCTCCACTCTGCCTGATTAGGAGCAGCCACTTCAACCCAGAGACCCACTTCAACCCACTTGCACAGGTCTGGTGGGTGTCCTCTCCACCAGGCTATTGGATATTCTGGAGTGGATCCCACAAGTTGGGAGGGTCCCAGAGCTTGGGCTCTAGCCTGAGCCCAAATGTCTATGCTGCAATTGAACAGCCCCTTAGTCCAAGCCCTGTGAGCCTGAGTCAGCTGACATGGGACGGCCCCAGGAGTTTAATTGCAAACATACCCTAGAAGTCTCATTGAAAGTTAATGGTGCTTACGCTCCTATATAAATATATGATTCTGCATGGATATCTCCAAACAATTTACATTTTAAAAGTTGTATGTTTTCTTTGAGCGAAGGTCTCTTGTGGAGACATATTTTTAATGTAATCAGAGTACATCAGTGATCTCAGTGTATACATTCTGCAAAAAAACCCAAAACAAACCAAACAAACAACACCCCCTACAAATACATATATAAATATAGAACAGAAAGAAAAAGCTAGTCAATGGTTCATTCCACAGGTTTATTTGAGGCTGCAATGGAAATAAACCATGGACTATACATAAAATATTCTGTTTGGAATTGATAGTATTCATTAAATCATTTGGAATGAAGAAAGGTCTGTTTGTACATTGACTCTGAATTCAAAAATAGTCATGAATGCAGAGCCTTTAATCTTGGCAGAGTTAAGTACTAAGATGTCCTAGAAATTGATTAGATTTAGAGGTAATGAACTTAAATGTGAAGGTCAATTAGTGTAGGTAGATTGTTTTTAAGTTATTTAGACAAGAGTTAGGTCTTGCATATTTTATTCCATTCACTGAGCAATTAATATGCAGACAGAAGGAACCTCAAAAAGAATTTAAATGATGCTTAGCATTGCTTATGAAATACTGTACCTCTGTAGGCTTATTAGGCTTAATTTTATGTCACAAATAGAAATGTTGTGACACGGGTTTTACCACAGCTGATTAATAGTTCCTAACACTTTTCTAGACAATGCAGTTGGAACAATTACATTCTTTGGTGGTATCTTAAAACAGAAATATTTAATATATTATGTACCATAATAGAGGCAGCAAATATCAAAAAGTGGCACACTGGTCTATTTCACATTTAGATGGAAGTGTTTCTAAAATTTGTTTTTGCTTTGTATATGAAGACACACGAACAACACCTTGGTGTAATACAGGTTCTTTCCTTTTAAATAGTGGGAATATAATGTGGATTAGATATGATGGGGCAGTAAATAGCACCAAGTTATAAGCTTCCAAAAATCTCAGTTCACAATGCTCATTAGAGACTTTTTTAGAGTTTGACACCAAATTCTTTGAACATTCTATGTGCATTAAGTATGTTCCAGTGTGGAAATGTAGGGGCTGAGTAGTGCAGTCCCTGCAATTGGCCACTGTGGTATCAAGCAGAGGAACTGAGAGCAAGTAGCTTGTCACCCTGCCCTCTGAATCCTTCCTCCCTCCCAACCTCTGTTACTGCTAGAGCTCTGACATTGTGGAGGACGAGGACCACGAAGTAGCCTGACTGAAATGCAGAGAGGTCAGGACAAGTCCATGGGGCCGGATGTGCTGCATCCGAGGGTGCTAAAGGAGTTGGTGGACGTGATTGCAGAGCCATTGGCCATTATCTTTGAAAACTCATGGCGATCAGGGGAGGTCCCGGATGACTGGAAAAAGGCTAATGTAGTCCCCATCTTTAAAAAAGGGTAGAAGGAGGATCCGGGGATCTACAGGCCAGTCAGCCTCACCTCAGTCCCTGGAAAAATCATGGAGCAGGTCCTCAAGGAATCAATTCTGAAGCACTTAGAGGAGAGGAAAGTGATCAGGAACAGTCAGCATGGATTCACCAAGGGCAAGTCATGCCTGACTAACCTAATTGCCTTCTATGAGGAGATAACTGGGTCTGTGGATGAGGGGAAAGCAGTGGATGTGTTATTCCTTGACTTTAGCAAAGCTTTTGATACGGTCTCCCACAGTATTCTTGCCGGCAAGTTAAAGAAGTATGGGCTGGATGAATGGACTATAAGGTGGATAGAAAGCTGGCTAGATCGTCGGGCTCAACGGGTAGTGATCAACGGCTCCATGTCTAGTTGGCAGCCGGTTTCAAGCGGAGTGCCCCAAGGGTCGGTCCTGGGGCCGGTTTTGTTCAATATCTTCATTAATGATCTGGAGGATGGCGTGGACTGCACTCTCAGCAAATTTGCAGATGACACTAAACTGGGAGGAGTGGTAGATACGCTGGAGGGTAGGGATAGGATACAGAGGGACCTAGACAAATTAGAGGATTGGGCCAAAAGAAACCTGATGAGGTTCAACAAGGACAAGTGCAGAGTCCTGCACTTAGGACGGAAGAATCCCATGCACTGTTACAGACTAGGGACCGAATGGCTAGGCAGCAGTTCTGCAGAAAAGGACCTAGGGGTTACAGTGGACGAGAAGCTGGATATGAGTCAACAGTGTGCCCTTGTTGCCAAGAAGGCTAACAGCATTTTGGGCTGTATAAGTAGGGGCATTGCCAGCAGATCAAGGGACGTGATCATTCCCCTCTATTCAACATTGGTGAGGCCTCATCTGGAGTACTGTGTCCAGTTTTGGGCCCTGCACTACAAGAAGGATGTGGAAAAATTGGAAAGAGTCCAGCGGAGGGCAACAAAAATGATTAGAGGGCTGGAGCACATGACTTATGAGGAGAGGCTGAGGGAACTGGGATTATTTAGTCTGCAGAAGAGAAGAATGAAGGGGGATTTGATAGCTGCTTTCAACGACCTGAAAGGGGGTTCCAAAGAGGATGGATCTAGACTGTTCTCAGTGGTAGCAGATGACAGAACAAGGAGTAATGGTCTCAAGTTGCAGTGGGGGAGGTTTAGATTGGATATTAGGAAAAACTTTTTCAGTAGGAGGGTGGTGAAGCACTGGAATGGGTTACCTAGGGAGGTGGTGGAATCTCCTTCCTTAGAGGTTTTTAAGGGCAGGCTTGACAAAGCCCTGGCTGGGATGATTTAGTTGGGAATTGGTCCTGCTTTGAGCAGGTGGTTGGACTAGATGACCTCCTGAGGTCCCTTCCAACCCTGATATTCTATGATTCTATGACCTGGGTGGATGGCGTCAGGCCTGTGGCAAGAAATTGGGGGCCCCAGTACATTATGTTCAATGAGGTGCCATTTCCTTCCATTGCACTTGATTTACACCGATGTGATCATATAATCATAGAGTTTGCCTTTGATCTGCCAGCCACCGCATCCAATGGAGAGGGCCTGGCTGCTGTGGGCCGCTCCCTCCAGTGTGGGGGGAGAGCCCTCAGGCCCGTGGACCGAGCCCGGTCCAGGGGGCGGGCGGGGCGGACAGGCTGGAGGGATCGGTTGGGAAGTTTCTTGCCCTGGGGAAAGTGTGCGGCCTCCGCGGGCTTGGCTGGATGCCATCCACTGCCAATACATGGAAAACCTGAAATGGAAGCCGAACCAGGGCAAGGCGTTCGAGGTGACGTGCAAGTGGGACGCCAGCAATCACTTCCTCCCCGGGGGCAGCTTCACCCAATTTGCCGACTGGAGGTTCATCCACAAGGCCCGGCTCAACTGCGTCCCACTGAACAGAGCCGTCCACCACGGGAATCGGGACAAGCGATGCAGGAAGCGCAGCTACACCAACGAAATGCTACCCACGTCCTGTGTAGTTGCAAGCCCCATTTGAGAGCTTGACAGCTGCGACACAATGCCATCCAAGATCGCCTGGCCAGAGCCATCCCGCAACCCGTGGGGAAGGTTGCTGTAAACTCCGCCATCCCTGGAACCGACAGCCAACTGCGACCGGACATAGTCATCACCAACAAGGACCAGAAGAAGACCATCATGGTGGAAGTCACAGTGCCGTTCGAGAACAGGGCCTTCCACGATGCCTGAGCTCGAAAGGTAGAGAAATATGCCCCTCTGGCCAAAACCTTGAGAGCTAAGGGTTACCAGGTCCAGACATATGCACTGATCGTCGGAGCCGTAGGCGCATGGGACCCCAGTAATGAGCGAGTGCTGAGAGAATGCGGAATCGGTCAATGCTACACTTGGCTGATGCGGCAGCTCATAGTGTTGGATGCCATCAGGTGGTCGAGGGATATCTACATAGAACACGTCACCGGACATCGGCAATACCAAGAGGGATGAGCTGGAGTGCCTATGAGAAGTGCAGTCAGGAAAGTAACTGAAATACTTTCCTCATGGATTGTATTTTCTAAATGGACAACCAATCTAATTCTCAATTACTGAGGGACAATCTCCACTCATTGATATATTTTGCTTTCCACAGCCAAATCTCTGTACAACTTTTCATGAGTGTTATACCCGAGTATTTGGATTCTAATATCTAAACTGTATTGTTAAATCTATTCACCTAAATTTGGGCTATTGCTGATTATGCACTCTGTGTATCATATGACTTTTAAAAATAAACTTTGTATTTGTGGATAATCTAAACACTATACTCAGGTGTACAGACTCTTTCCCCAACCTACGTATTTATATATATATATATATATATATATATATATATATATATATATATATATTTAATAGCTTTAATACAATTTTTAACTCTGTTCTTAAGCTACTACTTATAGATGTTTATTTGGGAGGGGGAGCTGAGCTTGGGGCCCTGGTACAATTGTGTTCCCTTTTCATCAGTCTTGCACAGGCTGGAGGCAATCATTGGTTAAGGAGACTTTGGGAAAAGACTGGAAGCTGAGAGGGAGCCAGGGACTAGGAGCCTGGTCTGGGGCAATACTGGGTTGCAGAGGCAGGAGGGAGATTGAAACTGGGAGCAAGTAGGAGTGCAAGTGAGGACAGATTGATCCAGGAGCTGGACAGAGAGACTGGGACAAGGAGGTCTGATTAATTCCCATCACACTGTCCATCCTGTAAACTGAGTGTGACAGGAGTCCTGTGGAAAATTATTATGTAATTGTGTAATTAAAGGCCGTATCTTAATGCATATGCACAAGGGGGCTGAATTCTGGCATTTCCTAACTTTTGAGTGCTTGACTTTGCAACCTTAACATTTTCTTAACGCTTTTGTGTGTAATATACAAAAACGTAGCTTTAAATAGAGGTCAGTTATTATTTTACTAAATAAATAAATAAATAAACCAGAAAGTGGTAAACAAATAACAATAAACATAAGTCACCTTTAGGTGCCCAATAAGTCCAACAGTATTACAGGCTGGCAATGCAAATCTGAAAACACTCCAGGCTGTTAGCAGGTGTTATTCCTATTGAGAACAAGTTACATGAGTTCTGCTATCTCACTGATAAAGGTGGCTCATTACCCTCTCCATGGACAAAAGTGAAATCGAAGTAGGTCTCTGAAGAAAGAATGTAGGCTATAAGGTGAGTAGTCCTCTTATTGGAGGCCTTGGGGAGTCAAGCCATGAGCTTGAGTTGTCTATGTTATTTTACTGATAACTTCTGTCAGTAAAGCCAAACTCTAGGAAAGGGGTGAAGTTTTGAGTCTACAAAATGTGTAGCCTTGTCTTTTAGAAGGGTGGGAAATGCACCTAATCACAAATGGGTAGTTTTAAAAGTTAAACAAAAAAAATCTATTCTCTCTTTGTGTTGGCTCTACTAGAAGAGATTATGGCATTGCTACTTATGAATGTCTGTTGCATAAATTAATTTTCTGTGGATAGATGTTTATTTTGCTTTTAGGAAGATTAGACTTGTATAGTTATTTAAAAAAGAAAAGACTATTTATACTAATTACAGTACAGATCTTTGATTTGACTTGGCTTGGGCTGAGGTATCCTTGGAGCATAATCTGGAGGCTGATTTGGCCCTTGTGTAAACTAAACCAACCTCAGAGCTGCTCTAAATCATGAAGACAGTAACTGCCTAATAAATGACTGGAGTACAAGAGGCTCTTGCCAGGCCTCCTCTTGCAACCAATGTGCTCCCTATTCCAGAGGAATCCCTGGCTACCACATGGAAACAGCTTTCCATGGCACAATGGAGACCGGGCAGGAATTGAGGATCTGTCCGATAGTTAATAAACAAGTTTTGTCTGCTAATTAACATAAAATCAAAGCATATAACTTAGACTTAAAGTAAGGTAATATATATTAGAATATATTTTACTTTATATACTAATCAGAAAAAATATAATTTTCCGTAGGGGATTATTTTTTAAACTAAATAGATTTGCAGAATGTTCATGTATTTGTCTAAAATGAAGCTACCTCGGTGTGAGGGTTTATGCCCCTCCTTACTGGGCAGCACGGCCTAGCGGCCAGAGTCCATAGAATTGCCCCGGGTTGCAGGGCAGCACGGCCTAATGGCCAGAGTCCATAGAATTGCCCCGGGTTGCAGGGCAGCACGGCCTAATGGTCAGAGTCCATAGAATTGCCCCGGGTTGCAGGGCAGCACGGCCTAATGGCCAGAGTCCATAGAATTGCCCCAGGTTGCAGGGCAGCATGGCCTAATGGCCAGAGTCCATAGGGAGCCCTCGTTACAGGGCGGTAGGACCTTACTACTGGCTCAGCGGGGTGGGTCCTACCGAAACACACTGAGGCTCATCGGGGGCAAGGTACCAGTCCACCGCCCCCCCCAGTTCGCTTCCTACCCGGATGAGGGTTGGGGTGTCCCAGGAATCCCAAGGTTCCCCGCGGGTCTCCGGGTCAGTCGTCTCCCCTGGTCCCTCCCACGGTAGGGGTTCGAGCCAGCCTGTGGAAGCCTCCGGTCCCAGCAGCTTCAAGGGCATTGGCTGGTCCTCCGCAGGAGCTTCCCTGTTGCATCCTTCCCCTACAGCCGCCCGCCTAGACTGAGCTGAGTTCCCTCCTTTTATGCTCCCCGAGCATTTGGAGCATGCCCTATATGAACGGGGCGGGACTTCCTCCGTCAGAGCTACTGGTCTGACACCGCTGGGGCTAGTGCGGGGCGGGGCTGCCCCGTCACACTCGGTCTTTTCAAAGATAAACCAAGGCCCAAACATACTTCCAGTGAGATTAATAGAAGCTTTTCCAGTGACTGGAATAGGAGCAGGATTATGCTAAATTTGTGTATAATGATTAATCCTAAATACATGTGTGGATGGCAGTCTAGGTTAAACTTCCTTACTGGTATACTTGGAAGTTATGACTTTCAGTTTACATTACATGATAGTAACAGATCCAATGTCATCCAGATCCTGTGTTTTAGCTAATGTTAAAAGTACATAATATATTACCTATGGGACGCATTCACTGATGGTTTATGTTAGCAAAATTAGTGGCAGACTACCCTGGAGATCAAAACTCCCATTGAGAGATTGGATTGCAATGGCATAAAATTGCATTGACCTACTCATCAGGAGGCTGAGAGCAGGGGTTCAGGCGGCACCAAAGGTGGCTAATATTGCCCAACGGTGATGTTTGGCCAGAAAATCAGCGGAGGGAGATGGTCTCTAAAGAAACCCTTGCAGCTGGCCTGTGGACACCTGCCTAATAAACACTACCTTCCCTCATCTGGCCCAACAGAAGCAGAGACTGAGACACCTTCCAGTGCGATGAATTTCCCCTCAGAGATACAGTGGAGAAGATGGTGTGAGGAGGCCATTTTTACACCAATGGGTGCCGGTATTGCTGAGTTTATCCCTCCATGTTTGATAACATCAACCTGTGAAGATGTGAATTCTATCACTGTTGATGATATGGATGCATTGACTTCTATTCAATTTCCATTCTTTCCACTTTGTTATATATTTTGGTGGCAACAAGGGCATGTTTTAAGTCGACTGCTATTGATTCTTAAGTGCCCACAGGCTTTTCTTCTTGATTAATGAGACCAGTTTGGGGGAAAGAATAAAGTAAGAGATGTCATTATTAATTCTATCATAGAAATACCATTTTAATATAGGTAAATTAAATTTTATTACAGTTAGCAGGCTTTAGAATGTGATTGTTCCATCTGCACAGAGGTTGAAAGTCCCCCCTTCAAATGCTGACACTCTAGTTTATAGGAAGATACTTTCCACTTCAGTGCTTTTTCTCAATATTTGAAACAAATTGGATGCAGATTACTGATTTGGCTGTAAACACAAATGGAGCAGTGACCGAAATTGATAGTCTGCCTTCAAAATTCCTTAGAAATTACTTTGCTTGTCTGATAAAACTGTAACCAGGAATAAAAGAGGCTGTTTTAATATGTCGTCTCAGTTGTTTACATGAAACACTGCATTACCTTAAAAGGTTTAGCAAACTAATTCTAATATTTATAATGTTCACTATGTTTTTTCTTTCACATCCTTGATGTAACTCGTAGTTGATTTAATGGACTAAATGGATTTGTTTTTAAAAATGGGGCCATGAGTAAAATTAGCCCATTGTGTGTGTTTGTATATATAAAAATATTTGCTAGTACTGATAAGTCAGCACTTTGTACTTTTAAACATTATTTACACTGTAAGCATTCTGTAATAAATTTTACCCAATTATCACTGGGATGGAATGTGTAACTGGGGTGACATCCTGGCCCTTAAAAGTTCTATGGCTTTTTGACAAGAGCAGGGACATAAACCTCATTATCATGGCTGAAATCCATCTGGAATAACTACTTTCTGTCTCCCTAAATTATCCCTCTTGTTTCTAATGGATATGAAATTATTCATCACTTCTTCTAAAAACTGCTAGTGCTCCTGGCACAAAAAGACTGCTGCATTCAGTCCCAGTGATGGATGAATGATCTCTATATCAGATTTGAGATAGTGTAGGATGAAAAATGCTATACAAATTTAAAATGTTGGTAATAATAGTTAATCAGTAATTAGAACAGAAGGGATGGGGTGCTAAGCTCTTCAAGTTAAACTCTAAAATATCATTTGAAGTGTGAATATTTTAATGTAAATAGAAACTTGTGCTTTCTTTGGATCTTCTCAACTCTAATACCCTACAAAGGTCATGCACTTCCTCGGATGCTAAATTAGAGATGTATTGTTAAACAAAACAAAAACAGCAACAACAAAAACAAACAAATCCAATATGTTGCCTGGAGTTGAGAAGAGGGTAATGAGGTTAATGTCCTGCTCTGACTTTTTGACAAAACTTCATGCAAATTTGGTGCATATTAATTATCTTCATTCACAGAAGGTAAGTGGAATGCACCATACTCAGATTAGATGCATAATTAGTATCCTGCATTGCAAGCACTGAATTACTGAAGATGCACATGCACATAGGGGTTGAACTAGGAAAGGAAAAGCAGTTACTCTTCCATATCTTGCCTACAAACCAAGCTCTGTCACAATGAGATGCAAAAAGATTGTGTAGATATTCCAAAAATAATCTTGTGCTCACTTCACCTCTGATGGGGCCTATTACACTTTTGGAAGAACTTGATGTTTTGCTGTGGCCACCTTTTAATGGTGCTTGGATATCCTGCTGATGCACATGGGGTTTGGTTCCTCTAAAGATGATCCACTGGGATCTCATACGCTTTAAGGTTCTCCATCATGATAATCTAGTCTGACTTCCTGCACATCACAGGCCACTGAACCTCATCCATTCACTCGTGCTTCCTCCCTTTGGCTTGTTGGCTCCACAGGTCAGAGGGTTTTTCTGGGGAAGGGGGAAGGGTGCACTCTCCCAGGTGCAGCCACTTGTGCATGAGATGTCACTCAGAGTAGGTTTTACAGTCAGTGTCTGCTCCTCTCCTTTTTCCAAGTGCCCTGCCTTCAAACCCAGTTCCTGCTCCCTTCTTCTGCCTCCCTCAATATAAAAGGAGACCATTCCTAATTCCCTAGACCTCCGCATCCCAGAAGATTCACTTCTCCATGGAACAGATGGGCTGTTGGGCAATGCCAGTGATACCCCATAATCAAGAACTATTCTAGAGTGTGCAGTGGGGACAGATTCCTTTTAACTGATAAATAAATCCCAACCCTACACTTTTTTTTCAGTGCCCAAGACTAATTTTGCAACAAATGAGCAATCAATTTTCCTTCCTAATGCAGTTAGAATGTGCAGTATAAATGAAGGCTTTATGCTGAAAGTACTATGATGGGATCGTAAGCTCTCAAGCAATCTTCAAGATGAAGTATTACATACACAGTCTCTATTATATGTTTCATTGACCTGGACTAGGAATAGCCAAGTTATTTTAAATGAATATCCAAGTACCCAAATTTATGTGAAGTTTTTAAAGCCATGTTAAATAGTGATCTTGACCCCAAATTCGATTCCCCTTTTGTACAATATTTTTTTTTTTTTTGGTGAGACTATGATACTTATACAGACAATGGAGTTTAAAGGCAGGGCTCCATTTTTTCTTTTGCAGCAGGAAGTTATGAAAGGCAGCTGTTAGCTGTGAAAATGTAAGCTTTCTTTGCAATCTGTATTAACAGAAATTGGATTTTTCCTATTTTTTTTTATGCCAGGTTTCATTTTGTTTGCAGTCAGAGGTTGGCAGCTGATTTCAGAGCTTTGAGCAAAAAAAGCTAAACCACTCTTTCTAGATTGTGTTTTTCTTTCTGAACCAAATTTACCAACATAAACTTGTGCATTTTGCAGCTATTGTGTTAGGATGGCAAGTTGTTTCTTCTGAGATTTGGATGTAATAAAGACTCTTTTTTATAATTTGAAGGATTTAATAAATACAATTACTTTAAAATCAGGAAAAACATTTAAAAGTTTTAGTTTTATGTAGTTAACAATATCTAACCTTTCTATCATTACAAAGTTAAAAATTTTATTGTGTCTACTTAGTTCTGTTTCTTGAACTCAAATAAGAGAGAAATTAATTTTAAGGAAAGAAGCTGTCGATTTTGCACATCATTCTAGACTCTGTTTGCATCTTTCTTAAATGTGCTTTGGTACTTAATACTTTTGGTACTTACTGGAATTGTTACTAAGGTGGAGGGTTGGGACATAGGAGATGTGTTTTATTTCCTGGCTCTGCCACAAACATCTTGTGTGACCTTGGGCCAGTCACCTAATCTCTGTGTCTCAGTTCCCCATTGGTAAAACTTGTGTAATATACTTCCTTATCTCCTTTCACTCACCTTTTGTCTGCCTCTTCTACTTAAATTGTAAATATTTCAGAACAGGGACTTTCTCTCATGATGTGCGTGTACACAATCTCATCAATGAGCCTTGATCTCAGTCCTAGGTACAAGTGTAATAAAAATAATACCAGATCTAAAGGGTAACTAAGTTCTGAAAAATACAGTACAGATATGATCAATATAACATAAAAAAAAAAAAGCAAGTGTTACTGATTTACTTTGTTGTGTTCTCAAATGTGGTCATATTAGGTATAATTAGAAAGAGGTCACTAAGCTGAGACACAATCGCTGTTAGGGGACTAAGAAGGACAAAATTGAACTTATATTCATATCTGAATTGTATTGCCTGGTAAGAGAGAGGATTTTTGTAATTTGTGCAAAGGGTTGGACATTCTGTGTACTACAAAAATTAAATAGTAACACTAGCTGTTTTGTGATGAGGTAAAAAAGGTAGTTGAGTTGGTTTTATTTAGTTTCTTGTTGTTTTATAATACTGTGAGGTTGAATATTTTCATGGACATGTTGTGTGTAAGACAAAAACTGTCTGCAGGGAGATCCTGCTGTCCCGGTAAATACAGGAACGGGTACCACATTAGGGATTGTTTTAAGCCTGTTTACAATCAATACTAGAAGGGGGAAAAAAAGAATATAGGATATACACATATAGGAAAAGAGCAAATATAAATTGATAGAGGGTGGAATTAAAGAGGTCTTGTGCCTGAGCTGAATTGGGCACAGGGAATAAGTGTAGGTGCAAACCTGGCTTTGCAACTCCACTTTTATAGATTTTCCCAGTGAACACTTCAGTCCCTTGTGCAGGTTAGAGCAGCTAGACCCCGGCAGCAGTTCTCAAACTGTGGGTTTGAGTGGGGTTGCCAGGGCTGGCTTAGACTTGCTGGGGGCCAAAGCCTGAGCCCCACCGCCCGGGGCCGAAGCCCTTGGGCTTCAACTTTGCCTGCCACCCCGCCCAAAGCGGTATGGCTTGGGCTTGGGCTTTGCCCCCCCCCCCCCCCCCCCCCCCCCCCCCCCCCCCCCCCCCCCCCCCCCCCCCNTGGGCTCAGGCTCCAAATGAAATGATGGCATATGGTCACCTGCCATGCATTTTGCAGCACAAAACCAGGCAAAGTAACTGATGGCTACTATGCCTCCACAAACGAATTGGGCAATCTGTAATATTTTACCTGATTTGGATTTTAAAAGCTGCAGCTTTGTTACAATTGTAATAATCAAAAATAGTGGTGCTGATCTGAACTTTTAAACAATTTAAAGTTATTTCCCCTCATCCACCTAGCTCTTTTCCTCTTCATGCTTACTATCAATTCCTACAGGGCCTGGAGTGCTGTATTTAAAAAATAAGGCATAACAACCTCTCTAAGTGCTATGCCAAACAAATTAGGCCAGGACACCCGTCTGTATACCCACCTTCCCATTACTGGCAGTATAGAGTCAGTACAGTGTAGATCCCTGGAGTAAATATTTCCATCTCTTATATCAGGAGACAACACTAGTAAGCATTCCACAGTTGAAGAAAAAAGCTGCAGTAGTAAATGGCAATATTTAATCACACACACACAATGAGCAGTGGAGGAAAAATCATAATTGAACACAGATAAAAGAAGTGACAGTTTCCCATCATCAGCTCTGACCCTCCAAATGAGAATATATCCAGACAATTAGCAGGCTAACTCTGGCTAAAATTTCCCTCTAGCAAAACCAACTAAATCTAAAGAAGGCTAATTACAAAAAAATAAGAAACCTTAGTCTCAGACTCTGCCATAGACTCTTGAAAACCTGCTGTACTTTGTATGTCTGGCTTTAACAAAGTTCACCTGGTTGGAAGTTTATCATTAAAATCTTAAAGACCAAGAATTGTATTACTTTTATGCCTGCAATCTTTCATCTGTCATTTTGTATCTCAGTTGGATATGGGACCCAGCACTCTGAGAGTAGTGGAAGAGAACGATTCTTCATGTGTTTCAGTGGCTTGCTCTCTGCATATTGTATGCAGGATGTTTGATTTTGTTAGGAATAACATTATTATATAATCTACGAGCACAGGCTTAACGAATCTAATCTAGTTTCTTGGAACAGGCCCATAAACCTTTGAGAGTAGTTTAAGAAATGATCTATCTTCCCATGCACAGATTAAACGAAGGTGTCTTCTAAACTGATGAAACTCAAAATTGTCATTGCTGAAAAGCCTAAGGGGAGGGGAGGAAGCTTCTCTTTCTCATTTATCTCAGCACCGAGAAGTACAAAACTGAAGTAATCAGGGAGGGAGAAAAATACATGACAGAATACCTCCCCTCTGGAAATTGTCTTATGACATCCAGTATCTTTTACAGTGGAAGCCAAAGTGAAACAATAAAGCAATAATACCATAAGAAGTTATTTTTGCCCAGTGGGGTCTCATCACTAATATTTTAAGCTACCCTCATTTCAGTGTTTCTTGAGGATATCTTTGCAGCTGGAAGTGCTACTACACCTCTACCTCAATATAACGCTGTCCTCGGGAGCCAAAAATTTTTACCGCGTTATAGGTGAAACCGCGTTATATCGAACTTGCTTTGATCCACCGGAGTGCGCAGCCCCGCCCCCCTGGAGTGCTGCTTTACCGCGTTATATCTGAATTCGTGTTATATTGGGGTAGAGGTGTAATAGTTATTTAAAAAAAAAAGACTGCTTATACAGAAAGACATTGTATTTAGGAGCTCCCGTAAACATTGAAAGTCAATGAGTATTAGATGTCTAACTCCCATGGGTGCTCTTGAAAATCTCACATGGAGTAACATTTGGTAGATTTACACATGTATTTTTAAAGCAATCGGTTTAAAAGTTATTGAATTACGTGCTTCTCAATTTAAATTGTATGAATCAGCCTGTGTCTGGCAAGGGAGTGTGGAATAACCAATTTTTCACTTTACAGTCCATAATAACATATTACCCATTATTATCTCTGTCTTCTAGTAAATAAATTAGGTAATTCTTATTTACAAATCTTTAATGCCTAATCTCTGACACAGCATCCGTAGCTGTAAAAAAAAAAAAAAAAAAAAGACCCAGAGCGGGGAGGAACAATACTTACCACATATACACCCAAGTTATTCAGGGCTGTCTTCTAACTCCTTTGCTCATATTGAATAATATCATACTCCATAAATAATCCCATTGATGTCAATGGGATTACTATAGTCATTATGAGTAAAGGATCCACCATCTGGTCCTGAGTAATAAGTGTTTTCACTTTTATTTGTACTTGTTCCTTGATTTCCCACTCCCTCTTTCATTCCCAACAGAAAACCTAAATTCCTTTGTGGGTGTGTAACTAGCAATTGAAATGTGAACATCCAAGCTGATTTATTTCCCCCCCCAGTCCCTTTTCGCTTTCCATCCCCACTGGCTATGTACTTATTTGCCAAGACAGAGATGCCACTGTGCATAATAAGACCATTAACATGGCAGATGCACTTAGGGAATTCCAGCCAATGAGTTAATAAAAGGCCCGCTGAAGAATAACAGAAAATTAGAATGGTGGGGATGAATTCACTAGGGCGACTTAGGCACCTAAGTCCAACCACTGTCATTCCCAAAATTCCTGCTCAGCTGTCAATCCTGTAGATCCCTAAATTGCCTAGGCATCCAAGTTTCTGCCAGTAAAGTCTCATGGAAACCTACATTTCTTCTGTTAAGTATATGCAAAGCAGCTGAAGTTCTAATGCAGTGTTTCTCATACTGGGGTCGCCGCTTGTGTAGGGAAAGCCCCTGGCGGGCCGGGATGGTTTGTTTACTTGCCCCGTCCGCAGGTCCGGCCGATCGCGGCTCCCACTGGCCGCGGTTCACTGCTCCAGGCCAATGGGAGCTGCTGGAAGCGGCGCAGGCTGAGGGACTTACTGGCTGCCGCTTCCAGCAGCCCCCATTGGCCTGCAGCGGCGAACCACGGCCAGTGGGAGCCGCGATCGGCTGGACCTGCAGACTGGGCAGGTAAACAAACCGGCCCGGCCCGCCAGGGGCTTTCCCTACACAAGCGGTGACCCCAGTTTTAGAAACACTGTTCTAATGGCTTCAAGTAGCTTGGCGCCTCAGCCGTGTTGAGATTGACCCATTAGACGTTTCCTTCCCCCAACTTGCCTGCAGCGCCCAATCCAGTAGGTATGCTCAGAGCACACCCTTCACCCTTCATCTAGTGGGCCTTAGCGGGCCACCATCACCTGCTCCTCCTCATCTCAGGTGGAAGTGCCCCCCGAAGGCCTGAAAGCCCAGTAGTTAGAGTACTCACTTGGGAGGTGGGAGACTCTGATTTGGAACAGGAACCTAGGTCTCCCACCTTCAGGAGCATACCCTAACTGCGGAGCTACTGGGTATGGGGGCACCCTATCACCACCACCACATGGCACATTTCTGCCCACACATTCCTCCTGTGTTACAGTTCTCTTGCTATATGATTATGGCTATAGTAAGAATAGGAGTTGACAATGTAATGTGGAGGGGGCAATATTTGGGACATTCATACCAGTTATATCAATTATGCAATGACCTAATATACTGTACATCTGTAATTATCATCTCTATTGAGATAGCTTTGGGAGTACCCCGACTCTGCCATCTCCAGAGTTACATCATGTAGTTCCCAACTGCCTGGTTTCAGAATAATTTTTGTCTTCCTTGCTGCTCTTATTGTTAAGTTTTCTCACGTTTAAAATTCTAAATTGCCATTATTTAAGCTTCTTGTAGGCTTGTGAGTGTTGCATATTTTAAAGTTTCTCAAAATGGCATTATAACTGTTGTTTTTTTGGGGGGGTGGGGGGGACTACTCTTTTTAAAAATTTTCTCATATTCAAATCAAATTAATCTATACAAAATGCACTAAACCTGGATTTATGTGCGAATGTCGCAAGTGACAAGTGAATTATTCCAAAAGAAGTACCACCTCTGATGTTATTTCAGACTTCTTTAATTACCCCACATCACCTGTAACAGTTAGAAAAAAATGTGACTGATGGTTCTGAAGACACATTTGTCTGTTAATGTTATTTTAATAAAATGGCGAGGTCTCTGTATTGCCAACCCATAGCTTGTAACCAAATTCTGTCCAAAGTTACTCTGTTAATTTCATGTTTCATTCCCGTTATAAATTAATTGCTTTAGTATCCTTATTTTATAACATTCCTCTGACAAAGTGACATATGTTGCTTTTGAATACATATGTAAAGTACTGACACTTTTTCTTCGTAGGCCACTAAAATAAATGCTACTCCTAAAAAAAAGGACCTGCCCCCTGAGTCTTTGTGAGCTGTTGAGCTTTGTGAGGTATAGAATGGGCTAAAACAAATTGTGTGTGCTTTCATTTCTCTACTTTGTGGCTGAAATCATCTCTGATCACACCTTTAACCTCTTTGCTTCGTCCATTTACTGTTCTTTGAAAGACTTCTCTCCTAATTGGAAGATAACTCGAACCTTTCAGGTTGGAATGTTTCATAAAAAAGGTAAATGGTTCTGTGCTGAACTGAGTATTTATTAGTTGTAATTGTATTCAACATGATTGAAAGAGTGTATGTCTCTATGGCAACTATTTCATTTCTGCTGTGGGTTTTCTTTTTGTCTTTATTTTTCATGAAAGTTCAAGGAAATCCACAGTTAACTTAATGAGGTTAAATTAAAGAGGTCCCATGGATACAGAATCTATTATCCTTTATAAAGGATGGATTATTTTAGGTAGTATTTCTCACACCTACAATAAAAGAATGCTACAGTTGCAAAGTCAAGCATTCAAACATTAAATGCCAGAATTATGGGTGTCTGTGTAACCTTAATTTGTCTCCCATGTGAATACACATGATACAGACTTTCCTTACATGATCACATACAATTTTTTTTCCATCAGACCCTTTCCTCATTTAGTGAACAGAATGGACATTCTCACTTAATGAGCAGCTGTTTATTTTTTTTATCCTCATTGTAGTCACATGTCTTTCTTACTGCATACTATTCAAACCCAGCTGTAAATGGATAATTATTAATTGGCTTACCAGTGGAGCTCAGTACTACAATACCTGAGTGGTTCATACTTATTAATATATTTAGTTTCACCATACCCTTGTGAGATGAGGGGAATGAGCTGCATATTACAGCTGAGGAGCTGAGGCACAGAGAGACAAACAACTAAAATATCAATTTATCCATGTCAGAGTTCCAGTCTCCTAGCAATCCCTGAAATCCCAGTTTCACTCTCTGGGCTTTCCATCCAAGTCCCAGTTCCCCCCAATCTGGGCTCCTTGTCCCAGTCCCCACTCACAACCTGGCTCCTTATCTGATCAATCTCTACCCTTGTCCCCAACCCAGCTTCCAATGTCCTTCCCTCATCCAGTCTTCCCAGAGTCTGGTTCTTGTTCCAATTGCATGAGAGTCTAGTGGCTTCCTCATCCATGCCACATGGGCATCAGCAGGGGAACACCGACAGCACTGGGGAGACATGTCTCTCTCTGCTCTCAGTTCCTGTGCCAGTACCACAATATCCTGCAGGAGTCAGGACATCAATTGCAGGGAAAGTCCTGCTTGGGCCTTGGAGCTCTGGGTTGTAGTACGCTCAGTACAGATGGATTGTTCAGAGAATTTAGCTGCGAATTTCTAACAAGTCTCTGAGCATGTGAAAACTGGGATTTTTCAATTTTTGGTATCTCTTTTCCCCAGGGGAACAACAAAATGTACATTAGTGATACAATGGCTACCCTCCTCCCTTCCAATTTGGAAGCCCTTGTTCTAAAGCATGGAGGTTCTAGAGCTTCTCAGCAAAACAGTTGAAAGAATTTTTTGAACATGTGGAAAAGAATGTTTTTCCCTAATCTCATTTTTCAGAAAAGGCTGAACCATTTTAACTGAAACTTTTTCTTGGGGCGGTGGGGGGACGGGGAAAGAGAGAAATAAAAAGAGCCTGAGGCAGACACAAGAGATGGGAAATTTCAGCCTACCATCTTCAATTTGGCAAAGTTATAAGCAATTAAAATAGTAGCCTGGGATAGAACTCAGGTATCATGACTCCCAGTACTGTCCTTTAACCATATCCTTCCCCCAGAGCACGTCTTCCTATGAATCATGAATGCATAGCTCTGAAGTTGCTACAAAACTCATACAGTATCTGCTGACTCTGGCTGAAGATTAGTTTAGGACAACTTTCTTCTGTCTGATTAGCACTTTTATCTTTCATACGGATCACGTCTGCAACCATTGAATGCAATTTTTGCACGAAATCTCACATGGAGTACAAAAGAGATAGGCATCAGCTGGAGAGGTAGAATTTGTTCTTCATATCACCTTGTTACTGCATGAATTGTTTGAATGCAATAACTATAAGCTATTTACAGAGGTCTTTTGAAACCATGTTTTGTGATACACAATTTCAAATCAATGCCATTAAACAATTGTTGCATCTGAAGTGCTGGAGTCTATGTAACACAAAAGCCCGTTATTTCTAGTTCATAGATATTATGCCAATACCAGTTCTATATGTTCAGATACTAAAGTCTGCTCTCATATTTGTACAGTTAGGATAATTTTGCATTGATAGTATTTTAGCTTGTGTGTCAGCATGATGGAAAGTTTTCATTATAATCTGAAGCAGGCTAGTATTGTAGGAGTCAATGTTGGATGCATTTTTTTCTTATTTTTTTGTTTTTTGTTTTTCAACCAAGTGGCTTTGTTCAATCTGTTGATATAATTAGTGTCCCATTATTATGAGAGGGACTTACTTGAAATATAGATTCATTAAATCAATAGCATAGTTTATACTCTGGCAAATAAATACTGTCTCTATTTAGATTGTTTTTCCCTTCACTTTCCTAAATTTATATTTATTTAGTACGCAGGGAATGACAGCATTTCGGCAAAGGATTTTATGGATGGGCTCATTCTATTAGGTAATTTGTGACAAATGATTCTGGAACTGCTACTTCTGTTTGCTTGGAAGCAATAACCATGTAAACTTGGCCCTTAGTAACATTTTCTCAGCTCATGGCAAAATAATCACTTCTGTTCTAGCCTACTTGTTCTGTGGACAACCTTGGAGTAAGTTGCCTGTGGGTTAGTTTGCTTAGCAAAGTGACTGCTCAGTTATTGTTCATTTTCCAAAATCACTGAAAGCTGTTGTTCTTCAAATTAGATAGATGTTGACAACGGTCTCTTCTCAGCAGCAGGTGTTTTATTATAATTGCCCATTATAAAACCATGTTTTGCTTGGAAACTTGTAGAAGATAACCAAGCTATTTTGTATTTATATAAGTTAGCTTTTGTTGAAAATAAAGCAAAGCAAACAAAAAAGCAACCCAGGTCAGTGGTGAAACATAAAGTAGCCTTTTCTGGGTGGAAATGATTGATCAATTTGACTTTGTTTCTGGGTGTTTCAAAGTAAAACAAATTGTAATGCTTGGATAAAGACATTGTTAATCTTGACTCTGATCTAAATTGTTCTCTTTTTCCCATAAAAATGAAAGTAGAAAATTCTATTCTGCATTTTTTCTCATAAAGAAAAATGAGGTGGTAGAAATTTGTGCGCCTTGATTGCCTATTACAAGTAGATCAGCTAATTTACAGAATTGCATTGGTTATTGCTAGTGCTTAATTTCTATGTAATTGTAAAAGGTGTGATGTTTCCAAGCTAAATATAATGTAATGAGCTACAGCATTTTTAGTTAGTTTTAATTAAAACTGTATTAACTTACAAACACCACATAAGGGACATTATCCCGATGGAGGCTAGAACAAAGTAAAATTAAAGCAATTGGAATGAAAGCACTGAATAACAGCCACTTTCCAGAAAACATGGATAGGTTCCCTAACATACGTAACTCGTCATGCTTAAACAGTCTTCTTACAAAAGTGGCATTATATGGCTGTCATTAAAATTGTATTTTTCTCCTTAAAAGTAGGGGGTTCAATGATTTGCAACTGCACACTATCACCTATTGTATTTTGCATAAACTCATGCTGTGTGTGTGTGTGTGTGTGTGTGTGTGTGTGTGTGTGTGTGTGTGTGTGTGTGTGTAAATTTAGAACAGTATTTCTCAAACTGGGGTCGCCGCTTGTGTAGGGAAAGCCCCTGGCGGGCTGGGCCGGTTTTTTTACCTGCCGCGTCCGCAGGTCCGGCCGATTGTGGCTCCCACTGGCCACGGTTCACCGCTGCAGGCCAATGGGAGCTGCTGGAAGCGGCGGCCAGTACGTCCCTCGGCCCACGCCACTTCCAGCAGCTCCCATTGGCCGGCACCGCTGCGGGCCAGTGGGAGCCGCGATCGGCTGGACCTGCGGACGGGGCAGATAAACAAACCGGCCCGGCCCGCCAGGGGCTTTCCCTACACAAGCGGCGACCCCAGTTTGAGAAACACTGATTTAGAACCAGATTTATACAAAAAAACTCTTGTATAATCAGATTAGAACTTCACTTTTGCAGTTCAACGAGGTGGAACCAGGCCAAAATTGCAAGTTGCAAGAGTAATCCTTTCCAAATTTTTGAAAAGATTTGTAAAACATTCCCCATGCACCTTTGCTCATGTGTCCAACACTTCTGCCACAGATTCCTCTACATTTCACTGATAAGTGTATTACAAGGGTTGAGTGATTTTAATCAATGTATTATGCCCAAGTAGGGTTTTTGTTAACATTAGGCATGCCTAGCTGCTCTTTCAACAAGTTTCTTAAATATATATGTACTGTAGCTAATGCTAGAAAAACATCATGCTACTGTGTCTGACCTTGGTCTTGTAACTTGTTTGCCAGCAATCTCCTGTGCCTGTGTGGAGTCCAGCTGAAGTCAGGGGCTGTCCCTTGATACAGCAATGCATGTATGTGGATGGGCTTTAATTCCTTTGCATTCCATCTGTAGCATCCCAGGGTAATGGGAGAGATTTGAGGAGGAATCCTAACCCCATTGAAGTCAAAAGGGATTTTGTTATTTACTTCAATGGGATCAGGATTTCACCCCTGGTTTTAAACTTCTGTGTTTCCTCGAGGCTCTTTAGTTAAATAGGTGTTTGCCCTAGAACAACTAATATTATATTTGCTGTTTAAGATCACTAGCAATGCTTCGGGGGAGGGGGGGGGGGTTAAGTGAAAGGACAGTAATTAGCTTCATTTCTCATGGGAAAAATTCCAGAGAGTATGCCCTGGCCTCATTCCTTTAGTTCATTAGGAAAGGCATCATCAGGGCATGGCTTAGCTTCCTTTCCATTCATTCAAACAAGTCCCTTTATATCCGAAAACTACACAGTGAACTGTCAATAGAGAAATAATATGCTACAGATACATTTCTTTTCTGAACATAAGTGGTGCCATGTTTTCAAAACCTGTAGGAGAACACTTCAACCTCCCTGGACACACAATAGCAGATGTTAGGGTCACCGTCCTGCAGCAAAAAAACTTCAGGACCAGACTTCAAAGAGAAACTGCTGAGCTTCAGTTCATCTGCAAATTTGACACCATCAGCTCAGGATTAAACAAAGACTATGAATGGCTTGCCAACTACAGAACCAGTTTCTCCTCCCTTGGTTTTCACACCTCTACTGCTAGAACAGGGCCTCACCCTCCCTGATTGAACTAAACTCGTTATCTCTAGCTTGCTTCTTGCTTGCATATATATACCTGCCCCTGGAGATTTCCACTACTTGCATCCGAAGAAGTGGGTATTCACCCACGAAAGCTCATGCTGCAAAACCTCTGTTAGTCTATAAGGTGCCACAGGATTCTTTGCTGCTTTCACTGATGATAGTAGTAGTCATTTACAGACACAATTCAGTAAATAAAACTGCTCTGATCCATTTTGCTGTAGGCTTGCACTAGCACTCACTTGTTTAAAGAATATGCATATCTAAATAAATGTATTTAGCAGTAAAAATAACAAGTCTCATTAATATATTTAAAAATTCCTAGCTTAGTATGCATCCATTAAATTCTGAGCACTGTGCCATTATGCACCTGTATATTTAGATTGCAGTTTGCCTATCCAGCCTTACCTAACAGAGAGATAATGGGCACTTATTTGTTCTTTCACTAATGAAAAGTTCATATATGTTTCAAATTGGGGTTTGTATAATTTCAGTACATTTCTAGTCCTTAACCAGTTGAGAACTATATCCTTAGTGTTTTCCTGTAAGTCTGAATATTCTCTTAAGGATTAATTAATCATTTGTTTGAACTGTGGATGAGGGAAGAAGAATATGATGTTGAATATGCAAAGAAAATCTGGATGAGACCAAATGAAATTAATAAATAAATATTAAGACTCAATTAGGACCACTAAAGTGAGGAAAGAAACAAAAATGTATAAAATATTCACAATCACATTTTAAATCATTATTTGCAGATACTGTTTTGAATTTGATCAGGAATTCACTTTTACTGGTATCTGTTTCCACTGCAAATGCAGGCTACAGCTACGTGTCTAGTTCATGAGTTATAAATGAATAGCCTTGAGACTCCTGGAAAGTAATTGTTTATTGAATAGACTAATAATCAATTCACTGCTATAAAAATTTCAGCATTTTTTATGTCTGTCATGTCTTGCTTATTATAATACAGCACAAAATCTTTACAAAATGTTAGTAATATGCCAAAGCGATTATGAAAATGACCACTGTTTCAAAAGATGGTGAATTCAAGTGGCAAGTCTGTTTTAATAGTTATAAATGTAGAAGTATCCCCTAAGATTCTTTCTGATTTTCTCTGTGAAGCTTGAAAACAAATATCTTTCCCCTTACCAACTTCACATGTGTTCCTTGTGCACCAAAATCCTTGACATGAGCTGGAAACATATATAGTGGATTGTTTTCAACCGTTTGCAACCTCTGCATCACTTAAGCCATGTAGTGGGCCAATGAGGGAAAGTTGCAGATGGTGGGAAGCCTGTGAGTCCCATGCACACCATGAGATTGAAGATTGGTCCTACTTAGGCCCAAGCGATGGAGCAGCTTGGGAACTAGGGAGAGAAGGTTTATGGTAACTGCAGTTATGCAGATGTAGTCCCGAGTCCTGCAAAGGGAACCGTGTGCTTGTGTGGAGAAGCTGCTATTGTAATCTAAGCATATGTTGTATGGCTACAGAAACCAAAGGTCATCCTCCATTGGGGGAGGTGCAATTTCAGGAACTGAACAAACTGTCACAGGTAGCAGATAACAGCAGTTATTAACTCTTGTAATGTTGCAGTCATGTCATGTTGAAATAAAATACTTGAATTGTTAAATACATGCATTCTATGTTTTAATGAAATGAGTAAAAGCTCACCTGCACAGAGCCCATGTGTGTGGCTCCCATTGCAAGATCAGGGGCTCAGTTTGTGACGCTCCACACGTGGCATGGAGCAGCATCTGTGGGATGGAGCAGGGGGCTATATTACTGGCTTCTGACCTGTAGTTCAATTTTGTGTGTAAATTCCAACTCTGTTATCTCTCCTTAGTCCTGTACACAGCTCAGGCTTTGTGTAGGAGGGGATGATTTAACCTACTGGGAATTCTTTAATAGAAAACTGTTGCTACAGAGACAACAAAATGAATACAAAAGCATAGAACTTAACTCATACCAAAATTATCATTGTTTCCATTTAAAATATGGGAATTCCTTCTTTTAAAAATAGTCTTTGATCCTGCAAACACTTAAGACATTAGCTGTTGTCTCAGTGGGACTACTTACACGATTAAAGTTAAGCATATGCATGTTTGTGGGATCAGAACCTTAAAGATTTCGGTCCCATTTAAGCACATGTTTCAGCATGTGTGTAACTTTATTCAGTTGAGTAGACCCATTGAAATTCAACCATTTTTGAAGTGAATTGTACCATGAGATTTTTAGTGGTCACAAGAATTTAGGATCTCTGATTTACTTCTACATACAGGGTGGCATCATGCTGCCTCAATAGCAAAATTTGGCTCTAGATACTATGCTAGCTACGTCCTCTAGTCTCTAGATTTCTTTCAATGTCTCTCATTCCTATAACCTGAGAATATCTGGGCTATTCATATATGTATACAGTATTTATAAAATGTAATGTATATTTTATTATAGTCTTACAGTAGCAAGACTATAATTAAGGTAGTATCAGAATGTTCTGGTTGTCATGGCAACAGCTATCTTGGATAACTGATTTCCCTTGGACTCTCATGACATTGTTACACGAAGGGACCCAGGAGGAGCTGTGATGAAAACATGCTCGGTTTGGATCAGCTCCAGCTAAACTCCTTTGGGTTTGTACTGGGGAAAATTGTATTTCTTTTTAAAGGGTAATTGTTTTGTTACTTTCCTCAAAAAGGGTTACATGAAAATAAGCTACACAATTCTAGCTCCTTTTTGTGTAGGTTTTTACAATTTCTGGACAGTTACCTTTTTTTAAAAAAAGTGGGAAGTTACAGAGATGAGTCCCTACTCAGTTTTTTGGTTATGCAATTTTAAAAAATAAGTCAGAAGTTACAGTAAAACTTGTTACATTAAAAATAACTTTTTAAATTTAATTACTTTTACTAAATTGGTCAGCATGGCACTGACTGAAATATGCAACTGCACAAGATAACAGCAATAAAATAAGCATTCAATACAACAAATGTGTAAGGGCTTTATTATTTAAATAGCCCATATATAAAATGTTAATTTTATTAAAATCTCAGAAAATTCACAAACAAAAATATAAGGATCAAAAAGAATGAAAAGGTTGAAAAGTCAAGCATTCTCAAGTTAGGAAATTCCACAGTGATGTTGCCCATGCAATATTAATTCCTCCCGCATGCCCCCCATGCATATGCATATGATACAGCCTTTGATTAAAGCTGAAGTGACTATGTGAAACTTTTGGTTTAAGTGAAATGACCAGTATCACATAAGAACTCTGTGGCAGATGCAGGGATCTAGTCCAAATCTCCATGGCAACATTCAACTGCCCTACCCACAAGATCATTCTTTCTCTTCCTGCAGTCCCTTGGCTCATTCACTACAAACCTTCCAATTTCTGCAACAAATGAGGCGGGGGCATGCAGACAACAGACTTCCTTCAGCACACAATCCTGATTCATGCCCAGAACAGTTTAATCCTGTGCGCTGAATGAGACAGGGGTTCTGCGTAAGATAATAATATGGGATCATGTAATTGAAGACTGCATCATAATTTATGTACACAAAGAAGCTGAATTCAGGTTGCAAGGTCAACATGGAGTCTGACATTTCCTAACATGAGAGTACTTGATTTTTTAACCTTTTATTCCTGTTTAGTCCTTAATTTTCTATGTTCTTTTATGGTTCATTGGTGAAAGGAAACTTAACTAACATTAGACAAAGTGTTCTGTTAGTGAATTAAATGAAATTTGGTAGAAAACTGTGTTCTAGGGCCCCAATCCTGTAAACACATATGCACTTACATAACTTTTCTTATGTAAGCATTTCCCATTTACTTAATTTAAATAGGGTTGGGATGGCAATGTGAGACATCCATATAAATCTAGGGACTACAAGAAGTAGTGCTGCTTTCTGCTATTTAAAGAATGCCACGTTTAATCTCAATGAGGCTCCATTTCAGTGATGAGAATAGTCCTCCCTATATTGTGTTTGCACCTAAAAGATTTGTTTGTTTGTTCATTTACATTTTGAAAGATCCTGTTTGAGAGAGATTCTGTAAACATCAAATGGGAAATACTGATATAAATAAAAATGGAATATCTCAAACTAGTAAAACTTTTAAAATGTTACCACTGTAAATGTGTTTCATAAATCAGTTTGAAAAGTTTAACATTTAGTGCTTTTCATCTAAAGATGTCAATGTAAACGTCAGTTGTTGTTAGGTCACAAACCAGTTTTACCTTAATCAGTACCCTAGTTAATAGTCTTAGAACCTTAGTTTGCAGCCAGAGATTGAAGAGGCCTGGAGATTTCGCTACCTTGAAACTCTGGTTGTGGAGTCTCCCCAGGACAGGTATGAGGGATGTTTATGGAGAAGAGTGGCCAGGGACACATGCTTGGTGGATAACGAGGAGTTTGTTTCCTGAGCTGTCAGACCTTGGTGTTTTCATGAACACAGAATTAATTTCAATTTTTGTCTTATGTTAAGCATAGAGTATGTGTGTGTATATATATGTGTATATATATACATGATTTGATAGAAAAGAAATAAAATTGGAATTTACTATGGTCCTTTGAATAATACAATTCCTATCCCTGTAAAACTGTATTAATAAAATATTATTAGTCTAGTCAGAAATGACTTCTAATTGTATATCCTACATATGTGTAAACTAGTCTGTTTTAAAAAAAAACTCTGTTTAACGTCTGCAATCCTAACAACACAGATGGCTGAGTAGCTTCATAATTTTCAATCTGTTCTTTAATGAAGTTCTATCATATGTTTATTGATGAAACAGTAGCTAAGTGATACCAGTGTGTTATATCTTCATAGTTGTTGTTGTAAACCAGTGTGTCAAATTGAGCAGCCCAGTAGCCCTCAATTTTCAATGGTATCATATGATAGGTTTAAACACTGAGAGCCAAATTCTTCCTTCTGTTAGACTGACATAAATTTGAAGTTACTCCATTGGTTTCAGTGGATTTTCAATGGAATTCCTTCAGATCTACGGCAAGCCAAATCTGGCCAGTTAGAGCTAGATTCACAAAGAAACATAGGTATGGTGACGCAGAGCATGTTGCCGCACCTAACTTTTAGGCACCTAGAAAATCACTGGGATACTCAAAGCCTCAGTTGGCTCCTATGCTCCTTGTGCATTTAATGTGCAGAGATAGACACCTCAGAATGGGATCACAAAAGCCTGCATACTAGGCTTTTGGTACCACAGCCTGCGGCAGCATGGCTTTGCAAATTGATTGAAACTATAGTAAAGAACAGAATTACCAGACACGTAAATGAACACGATTTGTTGGGGAAGAGTCAACATGGCTTTTGTAAAGAGAAATAATGCCTCATCAATCTATTTGAATAATTTGAGGTGGTCAAACAACATGTGGACAAGGGTGATCCAGTAGATATAATGTTCTTGTAATTTCAGAAAGCCTTTGAGAAGGTACCTCACCAAAGGCTCTTAAGCAAACTAAACAGTCATGGGAGAAGAGGGAATGCCCTCTCATGTTTCAGTAACTGGTTAAAATACAGGAAACAAAGGTTAGGAATAAGTCATCATTTTTCAGAATGGAGAGATGTGTTGTCCCCCAGGGATATGTACAGGAACCAGTACTGTTCAACATATTCATAAATGATCTGAAAAAAGGGGTAAACAATGAGTTAGCAAAATTTGAAGATACTAAATTACTCAAGATAGTTAAGTCCAAAGCTGACTGTGAAGAGTTGCAAAGGGATCTCACAAAGCTGGGTTACTGGGCAACACTATGGCAGATGAAATTCACTGTTGATAAATGCACAGTAATTCATATTGAAATCATAATCCCAAATATACATACAAAATAATTGCTTCTAGTTTAGCTGTTACCACTCAAGAAAGAGATTTTGGAGTCATTGTAGATAGATAGAAAATATCTGCTCAATGTGAGGTGACATTAAAAAGAAAAAAAGCTAACAGAATGTTAGGAACCATAAGTAAAGGGGTAAATAATAAGACAGAAATATCATAATGCCACCATATAAATCCATGGCACGCTCACACGTTGAATGCTGTGTGTAGTTCTGGCTGCCTCATATGAAAAAAAGGATAGAATAGAATAGGAAAAGGTACAGAGAAGAACACTAAAATTGATTAGGGGTATGGAAGAGCTTCCATAGCTGGAGAGATTAAAAAGACTGGGACTTTTCAGCTTGGAAAATAGGTGACTAAGGGAGGATATGATAGAGGTCTGTAAAATCATGACTGGTGTAGAGAAAGTGAATAAGGAAGTGTTATTTACCCCTTCACATAACACAAGAACCTCACCCAATGAAATTAATTGACAGCAGGTTTAAAACAAAAGAAAATATTACTTCACACAACACACAGTCAACCAAGGGATGTTGTGAAGGCCAAAATTATAACAGGTTCAAAAAAGGAATTAGATAAGTCCATGGAGGATAGGTCCATCAATGGCCATTATCCAAGACAATCAGGGATGCAACTTCATCCTCTGGGTGTCTTAAGTTGCCAAAACTGGGAGTGGATGACAGGGGATGGATCACTCAATAATTGCCTGTTCTGTTTATTCTCTCTGAAGCACCTAGAATTGACCATTGTTGGAAGTCAGGATATTGGGCTAGATGGACCGTTGGCGAGATGCAATATGGCTGTTCTTATGCCAAATACAAATCTGCCTGACCCCTGAGGGCGCATACTCAGCGTGGCTAAGCTGTGCTGTCCCTGCTACTGTGGCCACAATACTATTAATACTTCTGCTAGTTCTCAACCAGCTATTGCGAGTAGGTATATGCAAGCCGGGAATCACACCCTTAGCTCATAGTGTAGACATAACCTTAGAGACAAACACCTAAGTCTGAGCTGCAGGAAGGTGCCTCTTTATGCTTGGGATTTACAGCTGCAAGCACTCTCTTGGTATTAAGTGCCACAAGAGGAAAAGGACTTCCCCCTCCATAAATTACAGCCCAGTGGTTGGAGCACAGAGATGGGAGAACCAGGTTCAATTCTGCCCCCGCCTGAGGAGAAGAAGGGAAAGATCTGCCACCTCTCAGGTGTGTGCTATTGGGCTATGGGATATTCTGTTCCTTTAGTCTCTCCTGCTCAAGCTGTCCCACTGTGAATAAATAATTTAAAAATAATAGGAGCAAGAAGCTGGATCTCCCATGAGTGCTCTAACCACGAGGCTGTAGAGTCATTCTCATGGGATTGCTCTCTTTCTCTGGTTCAATGATTCTTTCATTATGTACATAGCACATAGCAGTATATTCCTTTTTAAAATTCAGTATCTAGAAATTAATATTGTGGAGACATTTTGATGTTTAAAATAAAGTAGTATATTCAGCTCATATAGGTCATATAGATCATAGTGAATGATTTGTAATACATTTCTTTGGATTTTACCTCTTTGTGGATTTGCTCTGGATAACATTTATGTATGTGCTTTACTTTCTACACATGAATAGCTCCACTGAAATCAGTGTGACTACTTTATTTAAAGTTAAGCCTAAGTGTTTGCAGAAGTGGAGTCTTTGTGACGAGATTACAAACCTCTGGAATTTATTCATCATATGAAATTATTAATAAATTTCTCCAGTGAATAATTCTTGCTCAGTAGATTAATGCAATATTTGCAATTCCCAATTCACATTTTGATGATGGGGAAGTGCTAGATGTGGTATATCTTGACTTTTATAAGACTTTTGATACTGTCTGGCATGACCTTCTCATAAACAAACTTGGGAAATACAACCTAGATGGAGATACTATAAGGTGGGTGCATAACTGGTTGGAAAACCGTTCCCAGAGAGTAGTTATCAGTAGTTCACAGTCAAGCCGGAAGGGCATATTGAGTGGGGTCCCACAGGGATCAATTCTAAGTCTGGTTCTGTTCAGTATCTTCATCAATTATTTGAATAATGGCATGGAAAGTACACTTATAAAGTTTGTGGATGATACCAAACTCGCGAAGGGGTGGGGGGGTTGCAAGTCCTTTGGAGGATAGGAATAAAATTCAATATGATTTGCACAAACTAGGGAAATGGTCTGAAGTAAATAGGATGCAGTTCAACAAGGACAAATGCAAAGTACTACACTTAGGAAAGAACAATCAATTGCACACATGCAAAATGGGAAATGACTGCCTAGGAGGGAGTACTGCAGAAGGGGAGATCTGGGGGTCATAGTGGATCACAAGCAAAATATGAGTTAAAAGTGTAATACTGTTGCAAAAAAAGTAATCATTCTGGGATGTATTAGCAGGAGTGTTGTAAGCAAGACATGGAAAAGTAATTCTTCCACTCTACTGTGTGCTGATTAGGCCGCAACTGGATTAGTGAAATGCGCCACATTTCAAGAAAGAGATGCAAATAAATTGGAGAAAGTCCAGAGAAGAGCAACAAAAATGAGGGAAGATTGAAAAAAATGGGTTTGTTTAGTCTGGAGAAGGGAAGACTAAGAGGGGACATAACAGTTTCCAAGTACATAAAAGTTTGTAAGAAGGAGGAGGGTGAAAATTTCTTTTTAACCTCTGAGGATAGGAGAAGAAACAATGGGCTTAAATTGCAGCAAGGGAGGTTTAGGTTGCACATTAACTGTCAGGGTAGTTAAGCACTGGAATAAATTGCCTAGGGAGGCTGTGGAATCTCTGTCATCGGAGATTTTTAAGAGCAGGTTAGAAAAACACCTGTTAGGGATGGACTAGATAATACTTAGTCCTGCCTGGAGTGTAGGGGACTGGACTAAAAGACCTCTCAAGGTCCCTTCCAATCTTATGATTCTGTGGTGATGGTGGTATTGTTTGGGACATAATTTTTGGTCTAGAAGAAATTATTTTTGAATTGAAAATAACAAGCAGAGTGTACATTTCAAAATTATATTTTCAAGTATATAATTAACAGATTGAGATGCACACTATTTAGCTACAATTTTCAATTCTCTTTCAATGGCCAGCAGCTAAAAATCTCTTTTCTGAAGTATTTGTAATGGTAGAACTCAAATGCATAACTGCTGGTGGAAATGTCTGTGAATACAGGTGAATCAAAATTTACTTTTTAATTTGAACAAATATTTTCATTATTCATTCATGCTGTGGCTCCTCTTTCTTCATCAGGAATGCAAAGGCAGTTGGTTAATCTGCAAATTAGGACAACATAGAAGATTTTTACTGCCCTAGAACGTGCTCAGCTGTTTTAGGAGCTTTAACACACCTTGGCTATGAGTTTATTTTCAAGAATGTGCAATTACTGCCAAACAAAAGCACACCGCCACTGTACTTCATAACAAAATTCCTCACAACCTTCATAATCTGGCATTATAGTTTTGAATTTAAACTGAAATCAACTAATTCAACACACCAGTCAAGCTTTCTCCAGTTTATTTATATAAACAAACAAATGAAACACACAGACACACTGAAACAAAATAGTTAAATAGCCAAGTTTTGCAGAGAGACTTCCAGTGGAATACATGGTCTATTCACATTGTTGCACAATCATTCTCAACCTGTAGTGTTTCCTGTTCATGTTCTCCTTAGTTAGCATTTTATAGTTGCACATAGCAGTGGCATGCTAAGTAGCTTTATATGTGTGGTTGCACATGGTGGGGCCTGTTCACACTCTGGGTTCTGCTGGCATCTGCTCCAGGTTAGAAAATCAGACTGGAGAGGGACCATGTGTTGTAAACTATCTGCAATTCACACACTGCTGGGCTACCTTGCACAGCTCAGAAAATAGAGGGGGCTGGCCAAGATCCCTGGGAAGTGAATTGATTCAGCATATGTCCAGGATATCTTCCAGTGATGGAGCTCCTATATCATTCTGTTTGGAATTTTAGGTTGGCAGACACGATCATGTACAGCAGCAGAGTTGCCTTTCATTCACTGGCACAGATGCCTGTATAGGAGCAATGGGGTACAAAATAAAAAAGAAAGGATACATTATTTTCACTGAGGAAATGGAGCGAGAGAATACCTAACAATATCTCTAGTCCATTAATGTAGTCCCAGACTCCCAGTCTCTCATCACAGTAAATGTACATTTCACTGGGATTTCTGTTGGTATCAAATAGAGTAGCCCAAATGCCCTGATTTGTTGGCTATAGGATGTGAAATACCTCCTGGTAGATAGCCAACCTTGCCTGTGTCTGAAATCTATGTGGCAGAGCTTGCCAAATTTTCCTGCACTAATTTTGCACCTACACAGCGTGATATATTCAAAAACAAGAGAAAACTGTAAAATGCCCTCAGTAGATCCCCTAGCCTTTTTCAAATACACATCATGATGCAGGAAAAGGAGTACCTCTATCACTCTTGATGGTTATGCTCTCCAGAATTAAAGAGTAAACCATAGGAAAGATGTTTGTAGAAGATATATAGGAAAGTTCATAGACTATGCATAACAGCTCTTAAAAATATAGTTCAAGCAGTTTAAACATAAAGCCCAATTGCAGTTTTTAAAGATGGAGATGACAGTATGTGATAAATTAACTGAGAGCTGCAATCAGACATATGGTATAAAACTGAAAACCAGATACTTTTGCACTACATTAAAGTTTATGCTTCTAGATTAAATGATGAATTAAGGAACGAGAATCACATTTAAGGCTCACCTCAGTGTCAGAGTTGAAAACTACCCCTCATAAATACTTAAAGAAATGGGAGCAAATGCTTTATTATGCTTGAGGAGTTTAATACATTTTGCTAAACATCATTGGCTACATCTGTCTTCTATGCAGAAATAGTGGCAGAATATACAAACTCTTCAAGAATATAGAAACAATGGGTAGGTCACTCACAGCTGCTTGAGCATTCCTGGTATATTAGCCTGACAACAATAGGCTACCTGTTTTTTGTGACGTTCCTTTTATTATTCACTTAACTCTTTGTTGCTGTTATATAATTGTGCTCTTTTGAAAAGAATGCAATAAGATTGCGTATTGGGAGTGCAAAGAGAGTGGAGAGGCTACTAGTTTGGTGATAGGCAGTGCACTGGGATTCAAGAGAGCTGGGTACCTTTCCTGGCTCTTCCACTGATGTGGTGTGTGTCCTTGGGTAAGCTATCCAGTTTATTGCACTGAATGTAACATATATTATTATCTGCACTGTGGGCAGGTGAAGTATGCAAGCAGCTCATGGCCCTCAGAGACTGAGTAGAGGCTCTTGAGACAATAGGTGCCGGAACTAGGGGTACGGAGAGTGCTGCAGCACCCTGGCCCATGCCTGGGGCTCTATTCCTGTCCCTGTGCCCAGGGTCCTGCAGCTGCTGGTCCCATGCCTGGGGTCCCAGCTGCTGGCCCTGTGCCAGGGGCTCTACTCCTGACCCCGTGCCTGGGGTCTCGGCTGCCGGCCCTACACCCACACCCAGCTGTGGCCCCAGCCTCTACCCCTTACCCCTGTCCATGTCCCCCCTCCTGGAGCCACAACTCTGTGGGATAGAAATTCCATGCTTGAATAATGAGAGTATAGCAGTAGGAATATAGTACCAACCACCTGACCAGGATAGAGATGGTGATTGTGAAATGCTCAGCGACATTAGAGAGGCTAAAACCAGAAAACTCAATAATAATGGGGATTTCAAATATCCGCATATTGACTGGATGTATGTCACCTCAGGAAGGAATGCAGAGATGAAGTTGGAGAATGGAAATGAAAAAAGGCATCCTTTAAAAATTGGGAATCAAATTCTACTGAGGAAAAGAGAAAAGAACATAAGCTCTTGCAAGTCAATTGTAAAAATATAATTAGGATAGACAAAAAAAGAATTTGAAGAGCAACTAGTGAAAGATTCAAAAAATTAACAGCAATTTTTTAAAAGTACATTAGAAGCAGGAAGCCTGCCAATCACTGGGGCCATGGATGATCGATGTGCTAAAGGAGCACTCAAGGAAGACAAGGCCATTGCGGAGAAGCTAAATGAATTATTTGCATTGGTCTTCACTGCAGAGGACGTGAAGAAGATTCTCATACCTGAGTCATTCTTTTTACATGACAAAACAGAGGAACTGTCCCAAACTGAGGTGTCAATAGAGGAGCCTTTGGAACAAATAGACAAATTAAACAATAAGTCAGCGGGACCAGATGGTATTAACCCAAGAGTTCTGAAGGAACTCACATATGAAATTGCAGAACTACTAAGTGTGGTATGTAACCTATTACTTAAATTGGCTTCTGTACCTGATGACTGGAGGATAGCTTATGTGATGCCTTTTAAAAAAAAAAAGGCTCCAGAGTTGATCCTGGCAATTATAGGCCAGTAAGCCTATCTTCAGTACCAGGAAAATTGGTTGAAACTATGGTAAAGAACAGAATTTTGAGACACATAAATGAATATGATATGTTGGGGAGGAGTCAACATGAGCCTTTTGTAAAGGGAAATCAATCTCACCAATCTTTTTGAATAACTTGAGGGGTTCAACAAACATATAGACAAGGGTGATCTAGTTGATATAGTGTACTTGGATTTTCAGAATATCTTTGACAAGGTCCCTCACTAGGGGCTCTTAAGCAAAATAAGCAGACATGGGGGATAAGAGGGAAGGTCCTCTCACGGATCAGTAACTGGTTAAAAGACAGGAAAGAAAGGGTAGGAATAAATGGTCAGTTCTCAGAATGGAGAGATGTAAACAGATGTGTCCCCCAGAGATCTGTACTGGGACGAGTATGATTCAATATATTCATAAATGATTTGGAGAAAGGGGTAGACAGTGAGGTGTCAAAGTTTGCAGATGATACAAAATTATTCAAGATAGTTAAGTCCAAAGCTGACTATGATGTCTTACACAGGGACCTCACAAAACTGGGTGACTGGGCAACAAAATGGCAGATGAAATTCAATGTTGATAAATGCAAAGTAATGCATATTAGTATATATCTCGAATATACATACAAAATTACTGGAGCTAAATTAGCCATCACTCAAGAAAGAGATCTTGGAGGCATTGTGGATGGTTCTCTGAAAACATGTGCTCAGTGTTCACTGGCAGTTAAAAAAGCTAACAAAATATTAGGAACCATTAGGAAAGGGATAAATAATAAGACAGAAATTATCATAATGCTGCTATATAAATCCATGGTATGCACATCTTGAATACTGCATGTGGTTCTGGTCACCCCAGCTGAAAAAAAAAGATATGTTAGAAATGGAAAAGGTTGAAGGGCAACAAAAATGATTAAGAATATGGAACAGCTTTCATAAGTGGAAAGATTAAAAATTCTGGGACTGTTAAGGTTAGAAAAAAGACGATAAGGGGGGATATGATAGAGGTCTATAAAATCATGAATGGTGTGGAGTAAGTGAATAAGGAAGTGTTATTTGCCCCCTCACATACCACAATAACCAGGGATTACCCAATGAAATTAATGGGCAGCAGGTTTAAAACAAATAAAAGGAAGTTCTTCATGCTGTGGCACTCACTGCCAGGGGATGTTGTGAAGGCCAAAAGTATAACTGAATTTAAAAATATAGAATAAGATAAGTTAATGGAGGATAGGTCCATCCGTGACTGTTGGCCAAGATGATCAGGGATGCAGCCACATGCTCTGGGTGTCTCTAAACTTCTGACTGCCAGAAGCTGGGATTGGACAACAGGGGATGGATCACTCAATAAATTGCTCTGTTCTGTTCATTCTGTGGGAAGCATCTGGCACCAGCCACTATCGGAAAAAAATGATACTAGGCTAGATAGTCTGACCCATGTGGCTATGCTTATGTTCTAATTCATGTCCCTGCTCCATGTCTTTATTTCCATTTCTACCATTTTTTCTATGTTGTATATTTAGATTGCAATCTCTTCTGGGAAGGGACATGTCTTACTCTGCTTTTACAATGTCTAGCAAAATCCCTGATCCCAATTGATGCTTTCTAAGGACTACCATTGTACAAATAAATAATAATGATGTTGACAGTATAAACCAATTGGAAGTTGTTCTAGTGGTGAGCAGGATTTTACTAACACTTTTACTAACTGTTGAAAATACAATTAAGTCTGTGCAAGTGACGACCCTGATCAGCCAACCACCTGTTGAAGAGACAACTCCAAAATATCCTCCATCATGGCAAGCAAGATCACGTTTCACACTAAGGCCCCTCCAGTAGCGCAAAGCAGCTTTAAAGGTTCACTAAGCAGGCAGCTGAGGGATCTCTCTAACTTTACACCATCACCATTGCCCTTTCCCAGTGTAAGGGCTGTGTCAGGTGTGGGAAGTGTGTATAGCTGGAGTTCCAGTGTGTCTAGCCAGCATAATGTCATCTATGTGGCTGTTATAAGCTGAATAATTTACAGCTTCACAGAGGGCTGACCTGATCCCTAGCAGCCTCGAGGAATGGTGGAGTACACAGATGATGGGAAGCTTTGTCAAGGAGAGCTCTGTTGCATCAGAGGGTCAGGGCCTTTGAATAAAACTCTGCTCCACCTTTATTTGAAGACCAATTTGCATAGGTTCTGTGGGCTTTTGCTTACAGCAGGTCCAATTAAATATATGCCTTGCTGTGTTTGACCAGTCTCTCAATACAATATTTTTATAAATGGTATCGTTAGATTTTAATTCTAAAGCATTTTGTTGATAAAACTTCTTGTTTATCTTCTCTTTACCTTCTGGTGTTTGTGTGGCAAGTCTGTTAATTAGAGGTGAGTTTGTCTAATTCAATCACAATGGAAAACATTAGTCATGCTGTTAAAATTATATTTAATTCATTTGAGTTTGTCATCTGCATATTGCTGTACAGTAACTATATTGAACTGTAAGATCTGAAACTTTTCTGGCAGTGAGACTTCCTTTTGTGAGCTACTTCAGCCATCAACTATTACAATAAACTTCTAGAACTGCTTACATTTCTCACAAAGTGTGTGATAACAGTCAAAGCCAACATGATTCAAGTGAATCTCTCGGCCTATCTACCTAATATCTTGGTAGCTGTATTTGCCTTAGCATTCAAAGGCCTAAAATTCTGTGAAAAATTTAAAAACAAAACTGACATATTTTGAGGAAGCCATTGAAGGTTTACAAACTTACCTATAGCACAGCTCACTTTCCATTATCTGGTTGTATTTTAGCACTAGTATCGCACTTGCTTTAATAGTCTTACACGATGCTGCTGTGAGTCTGCCAAGAGTATAATCCTTAATAATAGTAGTCAGTGGTCCAGCAACAGCAAATTATTGTACTGATTTCTCCCCCGCTCCACCCAGGAGGGCAACCTGTTTGCCAAGTAAAGAAAAGACCTGGAAACTCTCTTGTATTTTCTCTATACAATGATTTCTTACAAGATCAGCAATACAGGAGGAGTTCCAATATGTATTTTTAGCCAAGAATCCAAAATTCTAAGGCATATTGTGTTAAATATACCTTTAGGGATAGTTTGGGTGTGCATATGCTTACATGAAAATAGAGATGTGCTACTTTTTCTCTTGAAAAAAAAGATTAAAAACAGTCCATTTAAATAGAAGATAAATTACGGTACATTATACTTTTACCATTTCCCAGGTTACGAACATTTCCTGCTTCTGAAACACAGGTCTCTGATGATAAACTGCTATGTGCATTCAGTGAATGAATTATTATATTAATCATTGAGATTTTATTTATAATTAATTAGTGAATGGATACCTGTTTTACATTTTTAATTGCCAGAGAAGTCTATTCTGATGTGTTGGGTGTAATTTAGATAGTAAGAACCAGCAATGGAGTGGACAATGAAAATCGCTGTGCTTTAGACTGGAACATTATAGTACAAATACAAGTGAAAACGATCAGTCAGTGTTATTCTGACTGATTATTCACCTCTTCACTGTTGACTTTGGTCTGGAACTCTCACAGTTTCTTGAAAATGTCTGTGTTAATGTTTAGTGAAGTCTCTGTTTATGAGAGGGAATGTTTTCTAGTTTACATTTTACTGTGTTTTTACAGACAAAATATTGAAACATTAAATAATTCCTACTTTTTTTCTAATTCATAACAAAAAAATGGGTCTCCCTTTAGAAAATGTTTGACTAACTGCAACGTTTTCCAGCTTTTCCTTTGTTCAACTGCCAATCACAATTTTCTTGCATTTAGTACACCATATTTCTAGTTCTTCTTTATTTGGAGCTAATCTTTGGAAGTCTCTTCACAAGCACATTTTTGCTCTTCCTGAGCACTTGTACACTTAAAGAATGAAATCCTGGTCCCAATGGCTCATTGATTTCAGCAGCTCCAGATTTTCATCCTTGTCAAAATGAAATCAGACCATTTTCTTAGTCATATGTTCTTCTCTTTGACATTCATTCATGATGTGCAAAAACCATAAAGAGAGAATTGTCTACATTGATGGCTGAATTTCAGAACGTTTGCAGGTTCACTTAATAAGAACACCGACAAGTTTGTAAGCTTATACAAACCTTATCCAAATCTTCTTTTACCATATGTTAGCTGGGCTTGAACAGTAAACATTTAATAAGAAGAATTATCCTTCTCTATGGTGGTCTCCTAATATATTGAACTAATTAATTTAGTATGGAGAATTGCATTTCCCACAGTCCTTTCTCAATTCAAGCACTGTTTATGAGAGGGGAGAGGGAAGCATTCAAGGAATACTGTACACTTTCTTTCCCTTTTAGGGAAAATAAAATAGAAAAAGGAAGGAATCATAAATAGAAAATAGTTTCCACTGATGAATATATCTGAAAAGATAAAGTCAATTTGACTTTTTCTAAATTACTAAATTATTCTTCAGTCTATGATCCTTTATATGTCATTTTCCCTACACTGCCTTCTTCACAATTTTCCACTGAAACCTACTATAACAGTGACACTGTTTTGATTTCCTATATACAAGCCTAATATTTGGTGGCAGACTCTCTGTTTCTTCTCTCGTGGTGGGTAAAGACTCAATTTGGTGTAGAGCTGAAACACATGATATCTGTTGTTATGATCCAAGTGCAATGATCCAGATGAAACACCTGAAAATTAGTAATCCAGAAAAGCTAAAATAATATGGGACAAAGTCATTGAGGATACATGTACATACATGTAATTATGAGTGTGGGGAAGAGATGTTATAGTTGGCCATTCCATTATGCACCCATATTTTCAGTCTAATCATTAATTTTTTCAGATATTTTCCTTTTTTTATTTTTTGGTGTTGGCTCAAGAGTCATGGTTTCCAATAAATAAATAAATACACGCATAAATAATAATAATAATAATAATAATAATAATAAATCTGAACATAATCGGAACAGTATAGAGATGGGCCCCAAATAAAATTTTGATCTGGATTCATAGCTGGATGAATGGAAAGTAAATGAATTGCGGAAGATAAAGGTATAGTGGGTGTGTGGTAAGGAAGTGCATTGTGAGTAGATGATGGGAGATGGGAGTCGGGGAAAAAGTGAAAAATAAGGATAGTGGTTGAGGAAAAGAGGAAGCAAGTTCCCTGGCTTAAGCACTGATTTTTCTATCTCTGTGAAATGGAGATATATAAGTATTGTTGTCTTCCATTTGGGGGAAGGATGGTTGAGAAAGCGATGGCCAACAACTATAGCAGTATTTCCTTTACTCTGACTTGCCTGATTTTAGACCTTGGTTTGGGACTGAACTTTTGCTAATGGTGTTGGTCTATGACGTCCTCCTAGCTATGGATAAGGACAAAAGCCCTACTTGTTTTTGGTCCAGTTTATCTCAGAGTGCGCCTTTATTCTCATTCTATGAAACCACGGTTACAATCAGTGGAAGCACACAATCTTGTGCTCCCTAGAGGCGAGAGGGCTTTAAGGGCAGGTCAATATGGAATCTGCCAGAGACCTGATTTGTTAACCTTCTAGACATGCTTTTGGCATTTGAGATGGGGAGGGAAGAAAGACTAGGCTGGAAGTTTCCTGTAAACCGGAGTTATGGAGTGAAAATAAATTCTATTTCTGTAGGTGGTCAGCAGTGGATTTCAGTGTTTCAGCATATTGGTTGATTGCTGTATTATTTTAAAATTGGAAGGGGTTCTCAGAGCATAGGGTAGGTGCTGCTGAAGTATGTTTAATCCACATGCTTTGTAATACATCACTTGACTTGTTTTTGCAGGGGAGGGGAAGAGAAGTAGTGGGGAGGAGGCATGGTTCTTTCTTGGATACTCATACTCTGTCTTTGCCCACTTGCAGAGAGCAAGGCAGGATAACTCAGTCAGAAAGACCCAGAAACTTCCAGAACAGAGTATGGTAGTTACCAAACATGCTCAGTAGTTGTTCTGAGCTTGTTCACTAGAGTAATTGTAGAAAACCAACCCAAAGTATGTGAAAACAGTTTTTTTCATCTTTCTGGTTCCGGTAAAACCATCCTTGCCAGAAACACCTTTTATCCTTGGCTCAAAGATACGTACAAAGAGCAAATTATTTGACATTGGAATGCATCAGATGACATTTCTCTTCCCATACTGTTTTATTGTTGTTTCTTTTCAAAATAAAGTGGAAAGAGAAGAGAAGGCCTCATGCCACATGTCAAAATGTCAATGATGTTTCTGCAGTCCTTGGTAGTGCCTCAAAGCTGGAATTTAGCTTGGCCAAACGCTAGGGGCTACCAATGATTACAGTGAGATTTCACCAGGCTTGGGTGCGAGGGGGGTGAATTTGTGTTCAAAGTAATGTTGCATGTCTTTTATAAAGGAAAGTTGAATGGGGAAAGGATCTTTTTTTTTTTTTAAAGCCTAGGATTGGTTTTATTTTCAGAGGAAGGTATTGTAAATGATTCACCTTCCAGCTCAGTGGTTGAGTCCTGTGATAGCAGTCATGGGGTTAAGATTGCTTTTAGAAGATGGAATTTGTGAGGAAATTTCAGTACAACAGGGAATAGAAAAAAGAAAGCAATCATAAGTAATCTATTGTCAAAGAAGAACTGTATTGCTCTGGGAGCTCAAACTTAGTTACAGCTATAGTATCATCATTTTAACCGATAAAATAACTCCATGAGCTAATTTGTTATGCATGGTTCCTTTCCAGTTTTGTCCACATACATTTACTTAGCACTCCTATTCTTCCTGCTATATTAAAATTAGGAGTGCAGGGAATGGCAAGATAACTGTTCTCAGCTGGGATGCGTACTAATTCCCATTCATCTACAAAAGTCTGAATTTTCTATCTTTTCAGAATTTTTATTCTTTATTGAAATCTCTTGTGCTTTGGTGTTGTATTTTCCCAAAACACTCATTGTGTCACACTTACTAATGTAGAACTGTGCATATGAAAGGCTCAGGGATAAGAAGGGATGTTTTTCTCCTGTATTGCTTTTGTTCTTGCAGGCAGCTGTGCTGAGAAGGTGTAGACCATTCTTAAATCACCAAATACGCCAGGTATATATAACCACTGGAGCTGAGGTTACACTTAAGGTTGCTGAAGTGTTTTAGTACCTCCTCTTTCCTGTTTTCAGTTGCTCATAACTCTTTCTAACCCTTTTCAGCACTCTGATTTTGAGTAGGAGGCCAAGTCACCAAGAAGGAATGGTGTGGCCATTGCACAGATGGGAGTGAACTGCATCATTCTAAGATCCCTGAAGCAAAATCCAGGGAGCTCCCATGGGGCCCAAACAACTGAGCCCTGAATGCTGTAGGGATTTGTGTCCCATTTTGAGTTTCTCATGTGTGCAATATAAGGCTCTATAGGTTCCTAGGCAACATGCACCTTGAATAAAGCAGGACTCCTGAACCTGTTGTGTACTCAAAACTTTCAAAACATCAGATATTCTGAATCCAGTGCAAGATGAAAAGTTGCTTCATTGAGTATGAAATAGGTGCTCATAGTGAATGTTTTATTCAATATGCACATTGGGTCTCAATCTACAGTGCTGTGTCCTTCTGTAGTCATTTTCATCTGTGCAAAGTGGATATAAAACATCAGCACCTGGGTAGATGAGTGGAGAATTCTGATTTGGTAGTGTTTCATACTTGTGTGCAGAGTGCCTCACACCTTGTGCAGCGGAGAATCAGGTTATTGGACTGGAGTTATATAAGAAAGGGAGTTCTGGTGGTATCTAGCCAAATTCTTCCATATTATGGATTGATAAAACTCAAATGCCTTTAAAAAGTTAGACAGTCAAAATCAGAAAATGTAGAGTTAAGATTTCACATGCCACATTAACTAACTCTCCTCCTTTGTGTGTGCATTATGTTAGTCTTTAGTGACATGATCACAAACTATTTCTCAGGCAGTATAATAGATGATAAGTCTGTCTGCAGGCTTGCAAGTAGCATCTTGTTAGTTGCTTGGTTAATGAGTGTGGGCATCACAGGAGTTAGCTGTAAGTGACTAGAACTATGCAAACCCTGTAGAGTTCACTCGCCGATGGGGTTTGCAGACTGAATTCTATTGTTTTGTCTCACATAAATGGAAGTGAAACAAGCTCTCTGGATGTTCCTAGAAGTTCATGTTTCAGTTCCAGTCTCCTCCTTGTTCAGGAGTCCATCATTAATCCTTAGACATTCATTCAATGCCATCGACTCCTGAGCCCCACCTAAACCATCCAGGTTAATAGGGGGGCACTTGTAGACTTCTGGGGCTGGTTGAGAGAGACTGATACCTAGAGGGAGAAAGGAAACATGAATTTTGAAGCTATACAAACATTGTTCTCCTATTATATCACTCCTCAATCCCAGAGGGTTAGTGAATGGGGCTATTAATTTTATTTTTTAAGTTCATTTGGGATTGGGGAGGCTTCCTTTAACTGAAAATACTGCCATATGGGGAGTGGGCAGGGCAATATTGAGAGGTAGCATACTATGTTGTCAAAAAATGAAATACACTTTATTTATATTGTGCCTCAAAAGAAATATCATTAGACAGTAAAAAAAATGCATTTCTCCTTCTCTTCATTTTTATTGGTGGTACACACAATCTCTTTGGTTTGTGATATTTTTCAAATGTAAATATTCAGTGTGCTTAGAAAGCTTTTGCAATGCAAAGGAAAGTATGCTATACCACGGTACAGCAGATGCCTCCAAAGAATCTGCTGTTGTCTGGCCTGATTTTCAAAGGTTCTGACTATCCACAGCTCCCATTGACTTCATAGAATCATAGAAGATTACAGCTGGAAGAGACCTCAGGAGGTCATCTAGTCCAACCCCCTGCTCAAAGCAGGACCAATCCTCAACTAAATCATCCCAGCGAGGGCTTCATCATTAGAGGTTTTTAAGGCCTGGCTTGACAGAGATTCCACCACCTCTCTAGGTAACTCATTCCAGTGCTTCACCATCCTCCTAGTGAAATAGTGTTTCCTAATATCCAACCTGGACCTCTCCCACTGCAACTTGAGACCATTGCTCCTTGTTCTGTCATCTGCCACCACTGAGAACAGCCTAGCTCCATCCTCTTTGGAACCCCCTTTCAGGTAGTTGAAGACTGCTATCAAATCTCCCCCTCACTCGTCTCTTCTGCAGAATAAATAAGCCGAGTTCTCCCAGCCTCTCCTCATAAGTCATGTGCCCCAGCCCCCTAATATTTTTTGTTGCTCTCCGCTGGACTCTCTCCAATTTGTCCACATCTTTTCTGTAGTGAGGGGCCCAAAACTGGATGCAATACTCCAGATGTGGCCTCACCAGTGCCGAATAAAGGGAACTAATCACTTCCCTCGATCTGCTGGCAAAGCTCCTACTAATGCAGCCCAATATGCCGTTAGCCTTCTTGGCAACAAGGGCACACTGTTGACTCATATCCAGCTTCTCGTCCACTGTAATCCCCAGGACCTTTTCTGTAGAACTGCTGCTTAGCCGGTCGGTCCCCAATCGGTAGCAATGCATGGGATTCTTCCATCCTAAGTGCAGGACTCTGCACTTGTCGTTGTTGAACCTCATCAGATTTCTTTTGTCCCAGTTCTCCAATTTGTCTAGGTCACTATCCCTACTCTCCAGCATATCTACCTATCCCCCCAGCTTAGTGTCATCCACTAACTTGCTGAGAGTGCAATCCATCCCATCATCCAGCTCATTAATGAAGATGTTGAACAAAACCGTCCCGAAGGCCGATCACTGGGGCACTCTGCTTGATACCGGATGCCAACTAGACATCGAGCTGTTGATCACTACCTGTTGAGCCCGACGATCTAGCCAGCTTTCTATCCATCTTATAGTCCATTCATCCAATCCATACTTCTTTAACTTCTTGGCAAGAATACTGTGGGTGACCGTATCAAAAAATTGCTAAAGTCAAGGTATATCACGTCCACCAAGGTATATCCACAGTCAGTTATCTCATCATAGAAGGCAATCAGGTAGGTCAGGCACGACTTGCCCTTGGTGAATCCATGTTGACTTCAGTGTCATCTGTGTATGCTCAGAACTTCTGAAAAAAATCAGGCTATGAATGTTAAGATTTTAATTTTCGCAAATTATTACTAACTTGTATTTCATTAATATCTGGTGTTCCCAATCAGGAAATAGGTTCCCATTGTGTTCGGCCCTGTACAGACAATGCAGTGGATACCACTGCTGTCCTAAGGAACTCGGTATAATGTAAGGCCTTAAGTGACACTGTACCAGTCTACCTTTGAGACTGCCTGCTCCCTAACCTCTCATTTTAAGAGCTGAGTTTGATATGTCAGCCTATTGAGTGTCCTACAGTATATACTCAAGTGAATGAGGGTCTGGGATGTTCACCTGAGGACTACTTACTGTGAATTTTTCTCCCACTTCCCGTGAATCAAAGCTTTACAACAGCATCTGAGTTATGCTTAATGTTTTCAGTTCTCTTTTTAGTTTGTGTTTGTGGGATTATTTATAATTGTTTCATGGTGTATCAGTAGGATTTTTATATGCTGGTTCCAGAATTAATTCTGGTTACTAGTTCTTGCTGTCCTGTATAATCTGCTTTGTTAGACTCATTGTGAAGGGCTCAAAGGCGTCTTCTAAACCTAAAGAACCAATTTATTTTCACTTCTCTAAGGATGGATGTGATTTAAATGTCTATGTAGCTTGATTGAGGTGCCGATAGAGAACATTAGGAACTAAAAAGAAAATTATATTTTCCTTTTGTGTGTGTGTGCACGCATGCGGGGTGGTGTGTGTGTATGTGCGGAATGAGGGGCTTGTTGTAAGTGTAGATCCTGATGATGGGAAATGAGATTGTTGCCTAGGATGTCTGAAAAAAGAACAATGGTAAAAAGGATGATGCATGGTTATTTTTCTTCTTTTTCATTATTGAATCTGTATTAAGGCGATGTGACAGTGTTCTCAGCGGCGCTTGCGATATTGCACTGCAGTGAAAGTGAAATCAATGTTCACTATCAAAACAACAGTATTATATATTTCTTAATCTTCTTTTCTCTGCATTATAGATATGCAGTCACTAGAGCTAGTTCTAAGTAGGGATGTATGAAATAACAAAATCTCTGATCAATACACAGTAGACATACAACAGTGAAGAGTCCTAAATATATTTGAAGTACTAATCTCAGACACAGCCCGAGAAGCCCACCAAATTCAGTTATCAAGACACACCCCTGGGCACTCAAAATAATAGTGTGTGGGGGAGGGGAGGGAGAGGGAGTGAAATTCTCATTACTACAAACATTTTTATTTTTTAATATTGCCCCTTTCAGTACATTTTATGACTCAAAGTATTGGGGCGGCGGACAGTGTTCCACCCACAACACTAAGATTTCAATAATCCTGTAAAATACCCTGCTGCATAAAAAAAGAATTAAATGACATTTTTAGGAGGTGTCTGAGTTCATTTCCTCCACTAGGCATCATAGAGGTCCTGATCCAAAGCTCATTATAGTCAATGGAAATTAATGTCACAAAGGATCTTAGTTCTGAGCCATACTTGAGGCTTTGCAAAGACAACTGACTAGTGTGTAGTTTTTTCTATTACTTCCTTTACTGTCTTTTAGACGTCCTTCCTCTTCAGTTGCTCTATTATTATAGCTATCTTATAACTTCAGCTAAATGTTGAGGTTATAGCATAGTTTCTGTTCTCAGCCCAATTCAGACCACTATCCTAACGCTGGAAAAATTCAGTTGGGTCTGTTTTTAATAATCTCATATTGGAGGAGATTAGCTCAAGAACAGTATGAGGTTAATCAGACAAGCTATTTTTGAGTTAGTGGTATTAGAGGGAATTTTTCTTAATTTTTTTTTGCTCTTTCATAACTGAAAAATGGCTTTATCTAAAGACCAAGTATTTTTACACTTATTTCCCTCACTCACTCCCAAAAAGCATAGTTTTAACTATTTGAAATCCTTGGCTCTGATCGCTGGGTCTGGCAGAGGCCTGACCCCAATTTTCCTCTCCTTCCCATCCTTGGCTTGCCCCAGGAACTCCCCCTATGCCTGCTGCAGGGGCAGAATCCCCAGCTACTCTTTGTCAAATAAACTGGCGCACGCCTTCCTGCGCCGCTTCCGAGGGCTCCGATACGACCGGCAGCTCCTTTATCTCGATCCGAGAGGCCTTCCACGAGACCTCTCCGGGCTGCCGGTCTTCTACCAGGACCTCCTCCGGACTTGGAAGCTGTTCTCAGCGACCAGGTCCATGGCAGCCACCGGGGGGGCAGATCTCCTCGCAGAGCCCCTGCTACACAACCCCCAGCTCTGTGTGCAGGTGGCGGAGTCCCCCTCGGTACGCCGGAGGTTGGTCCTGGCAGAAGTCACCAGAGTCAGAGACCTCCTGGATTACGACCGGGGAGGCTGGCTGGATCCCCTGACGCTCGCTCGGCGCATGGGGCTCTCCAGGCCTTGTGCTCCCCGGTGCATACTTCAGGAGGTGAGGGCCGCTTTGCCGCCCGCTGCTCGGGCCTACCTCGACCGGGTCCTGCGAGAGGGCACGCCCCGCCCCCCCTCCACCCCAGGCCCTCTGGACCTTTTCATCGGGCCCCTGCCCCATGGACCCAACTGGCCCCCCCGCCCCTTCTCCGTGAGCCGGCTGCACGATCTGCAGCCAGTCCGCTTCCAGACCGCGCCAAGGAAACACTTATACACGCTCGTGCTCCACACACTTCACCTTCTCACCCTCGTGTCCCGCCCCGACACAAAGTGGCGGAACCTCCTGCCACCTCTGGAGGGGGAGTAGCCCCGGTGGGCCAGCCTATATTCCACCCTGGTCCCGAGGCCCGCCGGGGATGTCAGCTGGCGGCTCCTTCATGGGGCCGTGAGCACGGGCATGTATTTGGCATGGTTCACTCCTGTCCCTGATATCTGCCCCTTCTGCGGCGTGAGGGAGACCCTGGCGCACATTTACCTGGAGTGCGCCAGGTTGCAGCCCCTATACTGGCTCCTCACGAACATTTTGTTACATTTCTGGCTGCACTTTTCTCCTCACCTCCTTCTCTATGCACTCCCTATCCGTGGCCCCACGAAGTAACGGGACCTCCTGGTCAACTTCCTCCTGGCCCTGGCTAAAATGGCCATCTATGCAACCAGGGCGAGGACGTTGGCCAATGGAGACTCCTGTGACTGTGGGGCCGGTTTCCGATCCTCTGTCCGTTCACGTATCCGGGCAGAGTTCCTCTGGGCGGCAGCCACTGGCTCCTTTGACGCCTTTGAGGAGCAGTGGGCGCTGTCCGGGGTTCTCTGCCCGGTGTCCCCGTCAGGTTCCCTTCTTTTGACCCGTTGACCTCACTCCTGTTCCTGTTTTTCATTAGTTGTCCCCCGGAATCATTTGGGTTCCCGGTCCTGTGGGTCCTCCCCTTAGGCTGGGGGGGGATCCTTTAGCAGTGGGCGGGCTCCACCCGCCCACTTCCCGGAAACCCAATAGGTACTCTTTGTCAAAGGGGATGAAGGCAAGGGGACAGGATTTGATCCCTTGGTCTTTAATTACATATTTCATTGTTTTTCTACCAGCATTCTAAACTTCTGTACAGTGTTTGCAGAGTCTCTAAGTGCCACGCTTACTGATATAGTACATCATCTACAAGCTATACTATATGAGCATCACTGTAGACATTAAAATGTTCACAGGTACAACACATACCTTACTTTTTATAGCCAGTAGAGGGACCACTACAGAGCTCCTAACCCCTATTGACCACTATGGCCTTTTAAAGATACTTAATAATTTCAATGCTCCTCAGTAGTCTCTGCATGATTTTGTGGCACTGTTGGTCACTCCACATCTTCAATTTGTGTTTCACAGTATAAAGAATTTAAAGGCCATCTATTGAGATAGTTACTTTTGTACAATGTCATTAGAATATAAATCTGTCAAATCATTTATAGTAAAGAAATTCAGCCTGTGTTTTACACTAATCTTACTCACTAACCTCACCCTACCCTGCCTACACACAACTACATACTGTGTCTCATCCATATGCCAGGAAAAAAATTTGCATAAAGACCAGTGTACATGATCCAACCTACTCTTTATAGGTGGCAGGTAAATGGAGATATTTCACTTTGGCTCTCCAGTTATGTGTCAGAGGTCACATCTGGCATTTCACATACTATCCTTACAGGACCTTTCTCCAGCTCACCATTCAACTATAGGTGGGGATGGCTATGTAGATCATTCACCCCTTATGTTTGTTTTAAACTTGCTGCCTATTTCATTGGTTGACCCTGAGTTCTTGTGTAATATGAAGGGGCAAATAACACTCTCATTCACTTTCTCCACACCATTTATGATTTTATAGACCTCCATCATAGCTTTTGATATGGTCACCAAAGAGGATCTATGGGCTATTCTGCAGAAACTGGGCTGCCCAAGAAGGTTCATACAAATAATCTGTCTGTTCCATGACCACATGAGAGTGCAAGTTCTCTCCAGTAGTGACTCTGACACATTTCTAATCTCAAATGGAGAGAAGCAAGGCTGCATACTTGCTCCAATATTGTTCAATTTGTTCTTTGCCTGTGTCCTCAGTCATGCCACAGTGGACTTGGATCAGGTGATATACATCCGCTACCAACTCAATGGCTCCCTCTTTGATCTTTGAAGACTCAATGCTAAGACCAAGACACTGGACAGACTTCTCATCAAGGCACTTTTAGCAGATAACTGCACCTTGATGGTTCATAGACATGACGATCTTCAGGGCATCATTGATAGATTTTCTGAAGCATCCCCGCTCTTTAGCCTCACCATCAGTCTCAGGAAGACAGAGGTCTTGTTCTAACCAGCATCTCATTCCAATGCTGCAGCACCAGCCATCTTCATCCAAAGTACACAGCTGAAAAATGTGGTTCAGTTCACGTATTTGGGCAGCACCATTTCGAGAGATGGCTCTCTTGATAAGGAAATAGACTCCAGAATTAGTAAAGCCAGCCATGCCCTTGGCTGATTCTGAACAAAAGTCCCTAACCAACACAACATTCGTCTCTCCACCAAATTGAAGATCTGCAGTGCAGTGGTTCTAATATCTCTCCTGTGTGGCTCTGAGACATGAACTCTTTGCAGACAGCACATTAAACAGCTTGAGCAATTTCACATGTGCTCCCTCTGCTCAATAATGAACATTCACTGGCAGGACAGAGTGACCAATATTAAGGTCCTTGAAAGAGGAAATTGAGGAAATGCTATTGAGAGCACAACTTAGGTGGACTGAACATGTCATAAGAATGGAAGACCACTGCCTCCCAAAACAGATCTTGTATTGGGAGCTGAGTCAGAACAAAAGAAAGAACAGTCGTCTGTATAAGCATGTCAGAGATAACCTGAAGAGCAATCTCCAGTTGGCTGGAATCAATCTCAAAGAACTCAAGCAAATGGCTCAGAACAGGACTCAATGGCTCTCCTTGACAAGATCAGCATGTAACAGGTTTGAGCGAGATTGATGAAATCGTCTGCAGGCTGCATGTGAAAGGCACTACAGAGCTATATTGTCAAACATCATAGATACGGACTTCCTATGCCCTCAGTGCGGCTGACTCTGTGCATCAGGGTTCAAACTTCAGTGTCATATGCGTAGACATAGATGAGAATTGCAACAATATCATCATCATTGTCAGCAATGGACTGCAAACAACATCATATCCCCTCTTAGTTGTCTCTTTTCTAAACTGACCAGTCTTTTTGGTCTTTCCTCAGATGGAAGCTGTTCCATAGACCTAATCATTTTTGTTGCCCTTCTCTGTACCTTTTTCAAAATATTTTTATATGGGTTAACCAGAACTGCACTCAGTATTCAAGGTGTGGGTTTACCATGGATTTATATAGTGGCATTAGGATATTTTCAATCACTTTTCTAATGGTTCCTAACATGGTTAGCTTTTTTGACTGATGCTGCATTTGAACAGATGTTTTCAGAAAACTACCCATGGTGACTCCAAGATCTCTTTCTTGAATGGCAACAGCTAGTTTAGAACCCCTCATTTTGTATGTATACTTGGAATTATATTTTACAATGTGCATTACATTGCACTTGTCAACATTGAATGTCATCTGTCATTTTGTTGCCCAGTCACCCAGTCTTGTGTGACTCCTTTGTAACTCTCCACTGTCAGCTCTGGACTTAACAATTTGAAGTAATTTAGTATCATCGGCAAACTTTGACACCTCAATGTTCACCCCTTTTTTCAGACCATTTATGAATATGTTAAACAGCACAAGTTCCAGTCCAGATCCTGGGGGACCCCACTGTTTACCTCTCTCCATTCTGAGAGCTGACCATATATTCCTACCCTTTGTTTCCTATCTTTTAACCAATTATTGATTGGTGAAAGGACCGTCCCTCTTATCCCATGACTGCTTAGTTTACATAAGAGCCTTTGGTGAGGGACCATGTCAAATGCTTTCTGAGAGTCAAAGTACACTATATCAACTGAATCACCCTTGTCCACATGTTTGTTGACACCCTCAAAGAATTCTAATAGATTTGTCAGGCATTATTTCCCTTTACAAAAGCTGTGTTGACTCTTTCCCCAACAAATTTTTGTTCATCTGTGCCTGATTATTCTGTTCTTTACTATTGTTTCAAGCTATTTGCCTGGTACTGAAGTTAGTCTTACTGGCCTGTGATTGTCAAGCTTGACTCTAGCGATATTTTTTTAAAGGTGTTACATTAGCTATCTTCTAGTCATCTGGTAGAGGCTGATTTTAAGTGACTTACCACACTTAGTAGTTCTGCAATTTCATATTTGAGTTCCTTCAGAACTCTTGGATGAATACTATCTGGTCCAGGTGACTTATTATTGTTTAATTTATCTCTTTGTTCCAAAACCTCCTGTACTGACACCTCAGTTTGGGATAGTTCTTCGGATTTGTCACCTAAAAAGAATGGCTCAAGTGTGAGGCTCTTCTTCAAATCTTCATCAGTGCAGACCAGTGCAAAGACTTCATTTAGCTTCTCCTCAATGGCTTTGTTTTCCTAGAGTGCTCTTTTAGCACCTCAATCATCTTGTGACTCCACTGATTGTGAGGCAGGCTTTCTGTTTCTGATGTACTTCCAAAAAAAATTGTGTTAGTTTGAGTCTTTTGCTAGTTGCTCTAAACATTCTTTTTTGACCTGCCTAATTATGCTTGACTTCCCAGAATGTATTCTCCTTTCTGTTTTCCTCAGTAGGAGTTGACTTCCAATTTTTAAAGGATGCCTTTTTCCCTTTAACCACTTTTTACTCTGCTAGTTAGCCATAGTGGCTTTTTTGTTGTTAAGTTTCAGAGAGGTAGCCATGTTAGTCTGGATCTGTAAAAAGCAACAAAGAGTCCTGTGGCACCTTATAGACTAACAGACGTATTGGAGCATAAGCTTTGGTCTCTGTCTGAGGGGTTGGAGCAAATGCGGTTGTACCTCAGCGCTTGGCTGTAGACGATGGATCGTGTGGTGTGTCCGGGATGGAAGCTGGAGGCATGAGGGTAGGCATAGTAGTCGGGTGGGGGTTCGGTATAGGGTGGTGTTAACGTGACCGGCACTTATTTGTACCATGGTGTCTAGGAAGTGGACCTCCCGTGTAGATTGGTCCAGGCTCAGGCTGAGGTTGATGGTGGGGTGGAAGCTGTTGAAATCGTGGTGGAATTTGCGCTGAGGTACAACCGCATTTGCTCCAACCCCTCAGACAGAGACCAACACCTACAAGATCTTCACCAAGCATTCTCAAAACTACGATACCCGCACGAGGAAATAAGGAAACAAATCAACAGAGCCAGAAGTGTACCCAGAAGCCTCCTGCTGCAAAACAAGCCCAAGAAAGAAACCAACAGAACTCCACTGGCCATCACTTACAGTCCTCAGCTAAAACCTCTCCAACGCATCATCAGTGATCTACAACCCATCCTGGACAATGATCCCTCACTTTCACAGGCTTTGGAAGGCAGGCCAGTCCTCGCCCACAGACAACCCGCCAACCTTAAGCATACTCTCACCAGCAACCACACACCGCACCATAGTAACTCTAACTCAGGAACCAATCCATGCAACAAACCTCAATGCCAACTCTGCCCACATATCTACACCAGCGACACCATCACAGGACCTAACCAGATCAGCCACATCATCACTGGTTCATTCACCTGCACATCCACCAATGTAATATACGCCATCATGTGCCAGCAATGCCCCTCTGCTATGTACATCGGCCAAACTGGACAGTCCCTACGTAAAAGGATAAATGGACACAAGTCAGATATTAGGAATGGCAATATACAAAAACCTGTAGGAGAACACTTCAACCTCCCTGGACACACAATAGCAGATTTAAAGGTAGCCATCCAGCAGCAAAAAAAAGTCAGGACCAGACTTCAAAGAGAAACTGCTGAGCTTCATTTCATTTGCAAATTTGACACCATCAGCTCAGGATTAAACAAAGACTGTGAATGGCTAGCCAACTACAAAAGCAGTTTCTCCTCCCTTGGTGTTCACCCCTCAACTGCTAGAAGAGGGCCTCATCCTCCCTGATTGAACGTTATCTCTAGACCAGTGGTTCCCAAACTTCAACAACCTGTGAACCCCTTTCACTAAAATGTCAAGTCTCGCGAGCCCCCTTCTAAAAATGAATATTTACAGGGATTTTCTCCTTTACCTGAGTATAAATTATAAAAGCAGTGCTCTTAGAAATATTAAATTTGTTTTTATGACATGATTATTACACACTATTTATTATTAATTATTATTTATCATTACAATATTTTTATTACATTATGAAAACAGCAACACTCTTCCAAGATCTCACTTTCGTAGCTTGTATCACTTTGAATAAGCCTGTTATAAGACAAGGCTCCTATATTTCATCAAGGAGTATCAGATGTGAAACAGCAGGAAGGTATTTAAGAAACCAACTCAGAGTTCCTCCTACACAAGCATTCAGGTCTTGAGCAGTCCAGGCAAACAACGCACGTTACAACAAAGCTTAAACTTGTTCTTCATAATAATTTTTAAAACAATACTAGCTGCCTATTTCCTTTTAAAAACAGCAAAAAATATCCACCTCCCTTTCCATTTCTTATAAGGAGTCTTGAAGTTTAAATCTCCTCAGTGTGATAGATATGCTTACTTTGATCTGCTTAGCTCTTGGAAGTCCAGGGGCTCCAGGCTGCTGGCCCCGTGCTGCCCAGGGTCCCTAGGGACAACTCTGTCCGCCATTAGGGAATTTTTTCCTGAGATCCCCCTGTAACATTTCGTGAACCCCCAGGGGTTCACGAACCCCAGTTTGGGAACCACTGCTCTAGACTGATTCTTGCCTGCATATTTATACCCGCCTCTGGAAATTTCCACTACATGCATCTTACGAAGTGAGTATTCACCCAAGAAAGCTTATGCTCCAATACGTCTGTTAGTCTATAAGGTGCCACAGGACTCTGTCACGTTTTTGTTGTTGTTTCTCTTATTTTTTTTTATTTGGGGTATACATTTGAGCTTCCTTTATGGTGTTTTTAAAAAGTTTCCATGTAGCTTGGTGGCATTTCACTCTTTTGACTTTTTGTTTTAATTTCCATTTACTTAGACTCCTCATTTTTGTGTTGTTCCCCTTTTTGAAGTTAAATGCTACCATGGTGGTATTTCCCCCCCCTCCCCCCCCAAGGATATTACATTTAGTTACATTCTGTTTGCCATTACCGAGGCGTTCAGCTATATTCACTTCTTACATGAAGCACAGGATCTGACCTAAGACTAAGTCAAAAATTCCCTCTCCCCTTGTGGGTTCCAGGACTACACATTAATGGTGTCTAGAAATTCTTCCTGAATACTGTATCTTACTCTTTAAACATCCATTTCTTTCTCTTCCAAAGAAAGGAAGAGAATTGGAAAAATATAGCTTAAACATACTGTGTACATATATTTAACTTGGCTACTTTGGAAGATCTAGAAAACAGAGCAATTCTATTTTAATTTAGTTGGTTTGTTTAGTCTAAGCAAAGAACCATTCTTTGGGGCTAAATTTTATAAAGAGTGATTAATGTAAATGGAGTCTAATGAGGCTCAGTGTAATTGAGAGTCTGGAATCAGTCACCTTTTATCAGGGTTGTTATAATGAGGGTTCATCATGTATGTGTGCTGTAAGTGTGTGTGTGTGTGTGTGTGTGTGTGTGTGTGTGTGTGTGTGTGTGTGTGTGTAAAATACAATTACAGGCATACACTCCACTCATTAATAACACAACTTCTGCTGATATGTGTCTCAGTTGTAGCTCATACTAATTAGCTGATAGACTAATTGGGTCATATGAAATAAAAAGTAGACAGTAGTCAGTCAGTCAAGCAGATTAAAATTGCCTGTTCTCTAATTGGTTTATACAGGGGCAAGAGAAATAAAGTAATTTAGAAAATTACTGACTTGTATTGTTAGCCACAGGCTTCCATTCAGTAATTATTTGTAAAAAGTTGTCCATATAAAATAAAACATTTTCAGTTGCACTGATAAATGTAGTGAAGATCCTCTCTCTAAACATTCTTGCCTGACCTCTGCCTATGTGCTTAAAATGGATGTTGTGCGCTGTGAAGGCTGAGTAAGAAGCCTTTGCTTGCCTCTTACTTTTCTAAATACAAGAGCCCTAAAAGAACTGAGATGTACTACAAGTGTTGTATATAGTAGCTAAGTATACTGTGTATCCCAAGGTGGTGTTGCTGGAAGTAGTGCAGTAAGCCCACTGTTACATGGAACTTGCAACATGAACGCTGAGTTACATGCTACATGTGCTTCCATCATCTTCTTTTGGCCCCCCATTACCTATTTTAACTCTTGCTGCTTTGTGCATCTCCATTTTCTACAGGTGGACACAGTATGAATCTATAACTCATGGGCTTTGCCACTTATTTCCCCTGCATGTTGTACATTCTTTTTATGGGATCATGAATATACCTTATTACTCCTGTTCGCTGGTCCTTATTACTCCTGTTCGCTTTATCACATGTTCTTTGTGTGTTTTTGAAAATCTGTATTCAAGATGACAACTCCATCCTGAGGGTCATCCACCTAAGACCACTCACCTTTTCCTGTCCATTTTCTGAACAAAAGAAGAGAATTGTAGAATTTCCCCCCAAAAGCTATCAATACAAACATTATATTTTAGGATTTAGTCTGTTTAATTACATAACCTTGAATTTTTATGATTCTCTGCTTTCTTATATATATAGTAAAACATCCACACAATCTCCTTCTCTAAGCTTATTGAGAGTCTGGCTGCTAGTCACCTGAAAAGTGATCTGCCCTCAGCAAAAAAAAGTTCTCATGAGCAGTAATCACTCTGACACTGCTCCTGTAACACAATGTTCAGTTTCATACTGTGTATAGCAATTTCCAATTATTCAAATCCTCCAAAGCTAAAACAGTTTAAACCAATTGGTTTTTTTTTAATTGTTTTTGAAACTGCTGAAATATGAAGTTTCTCACAACTGATATAGTCCCATAACTTTTCACACCGCTCTGATTGGAACATTTTGAATGAGCAGGCTGTTGATTCAAAACAAGTTTGGTAATAATAAAGGTGTTGATAGAAGATACTGTAATCTTGAGCTCATTTCAACAATTCCCAGATCATTGGTACAATGGAGTGTCAGGTACAATGGAACGTCATCAATGTACAGCAATGTTATATAACATACACTACAGTCTCTGTTGGATCTCATGAGGAAATTAGTTGATTTGGGTTTTCATATAGCTAGCTATTTATCTATCACCTGCATCACCATGTTGACTGTCACATCAGTTAAGGATAGGCTGCAACCTTTAAATCTGTCCTGAATGAGGAAATGCAGTTTTACACTGCCCCTTATGAATAGACCAGAGAATGAAGTGTGGCTCCAGTCACAATTCCTTCCCTGCCCCTTCCGCCCTGCAACTTCGTCTGGGAGGGGAGCAGCCCACTCTCATCATGTGCCCATCCAGCTACTCTAGCTAGTTAGTCAGGAGTCTGAAGCAGTGTTTATCTCTCCCCCAGGAGAGAGGGCTTAAACAATGGGAACATTTCCCCTCAAGCAATGTCCCTTTTTTGTTACAAAATTTATACATTTAAAATCTTGTCACCAGCTCTACTTCCGACCCTCTTTTCTACCTACTTGCTTACAGTGGTGATTAGCCACTACCTTCCTTCCTGAAATCAGATTCACAATCTTTGGGAGAGGAGCAGAGGAATAACAGGGGCCTCCTTTCTCCTTGTTCCCCCAGCACAGCCAAATAAGATGCAACAAAGTAGCCTTCGTGTGCTTGGAGTGCTTAAGAGTGCTTAGACATGGGGGTAAAGAGGTTTATGCCCTGTGCAGCCTGCGCACAACTATTCTCCATGCCTTCACAGTTTTAAAGGTCTCAAAATCTGACACCAGCAGGACTAGACTCCATGAAGTGGCAGAAGAGTTGGCCCTGCATTTTGGGTAAAATATATGCTGCATCCTTTCCCCAGGTGTAACTGGCTGAACTCTAAGGCAGTCCTTATGATAAAGAATGTTTTCCATCAGCTTCACACACATCACTTATCCAGGAAGAGTAAGTTCTCCATCACAAATAATTGGCTGAAATCCAATTAGATGCTGCAATGTTCATCATAAAAATAAATTTATCAAGTTCGTTTGATGAAAATTATTACACTGCAAACTTTGCAGTGTAATTATACATGGTTACAACTATCAGTGTTCATAAATAGAAAATTAAAGAGTTAGTACACTTTTAAAAGTGTCCCAGGCCTTAGATTTTGGAATAATCTACGTGAATCAATTTTAAAAAAATTTAAAAAAATTTGAGTTTATAAAGCCAGAAGGCATCACCTAGTCTCATCTCCTGCATAACACAGGCCATAGAACTTCCCTGAATTAATTCCTGATTGAACTAGAGCATATCTTTTAGAAAAGCATCCAACCTTAATTTAAAAATTGCCAGTGATGGAGAATCCACCAGACCCCTTGGTAAATTGTTCCTGGGGTTAATTACCCTCATAGCTTATAGATTTCACACTCAATAAATTTATTTACTGGAAGAATCAGGAAAAAATGTTAGAACTATCAAATCTCAATGGGGTTATTTTAAAAATTATTCAAACTAACCAACAGATTTACTTGTTAACTCTAAGTAAATGTCATCTATTCTCATAGAACAAGTGGTGTAAATTTGGGAAGGATATGTTCTGTCAATCATTCTTAACAAAGAGGTTTACTCCTTGATCTCAAGGCAAATCTCAGTATCATCACACTTGTGGAACCCCTGTGGTGCCTCCCTACTCATGTAAACAGGAAAGATCACTAAAATTTACATTAATTCATCAAAATAAAAAAAAATCTCAAGGTAAATCTTCCAGATTACTTGCTTGACAAGATGAGGCTACCATAATCAATAACTTCTTGAATTTTCTTTCACTATTGACTAAATTTGGTAACCTTTTCCGTATTATGTAGGGTCAATTCTCAATATGATTCTAAATCTCTGGGGAAGTGTCCTTTAGATGTTGTAGAATAGGCTTCATTTGTACACACATCTTTTGTTGTGCTGTAGTTAATGTATGTTAGACCATCTTTATCAGTATCCTTTCAGAGATAGGCAGTGCAGCTGCTGATAACATGATTTCATCAGTGTCTACTTGAGTCCTTGGTGAACAGAGAAGTAGATAGTATGGCTCATTCATTTGATATTCTGAAAGATCCAACAAGCAACTATACTGGAACAGCTGGTAGTGACAAGCCTTGCAATTTATGTTAAGTTTTTGCCAAGTGCTAGAGTTTTCACTACCATGATACAGAATGGAGTGAAATAAGGTTTTATAACTTCACGATCAGATAGGAGGTGTCATTTACAGTGTTCAGAAAATAGAATTATTAAATTTAATAAACATAAATTTGTCAAAGTATTACTAGGCAAGTCTTAGTATGCCCCTGTAACGCATACCTGCTTGGTGTGATGCTATGTCCACCTCTAGTGGCACCTAGACCATCTAGAGGTTCATAAGTCTGCCACAGCATTAGCTAAGAGGCATGTGGCTTCTAGCTTATGCAGTAGCGGCTTATGCATTTAGCTACAGAGGTCCAGGTTCAATCCCGCCTGCCAACGACTGGGGCCTGTCAGTGTTACATGACTATATGCATATGATGACAAAACATAGGTGTTAGAGGGATGCTGTCAATGCCATGGGTAAACTGGCAGTTAGATACCCAAATATCTGCATGCCTACATAAGCAAACATGCTTGTACTGGAAATTAGAGACTGCAACTTTAATAACAATTTAACCAAATGGCTACCCAGAATCATCTGTCTTTGCTCAATCTGCAACCTTCTCCTTCCCACAACACTTAATCCATTGGCACAGTTTAGCTGCTTCACTTCCCAAATTGTTTATTGTTATGTTAGAGAAGACTTAGCCAGCTGGCTGCCTGGAACAGCAAACATGATCTCCTTGGAGGAGGCAATCTGCCTTACCAAAGTATGATTAATATTTAATGATAATGTTTTACATGTTTGCAGGTTCATAGAATCATCGAATCATAGAATTGGAAGGGACCTCAGGAGGTCATCTAGTCCAACCCCCTGCTCAAAGCAGGACCAACCCCCAACTAAATCATCCCAGCCAGGGCTTTGTCAAGCCTGACCTTAAAAACCTCTAAGGAAGGTTCATGCTTCCAAGAAATTCTAATCTGTTTCCTTGATGAAGTTTCTTCTTCCATTGGAAGCACACATTGGTTATAGAGAAGCAACTATGAGTGCTGGTCTGCTGCACTGACTTATTTATGGAAATGAGCAGTGAAGTATTTGGTTATACACAGAAGTTACATGGTCTTTGCAAGCAAATTTCTGTGTAAGGAAACACAAAATCTCGGTCATGTTTTGGATCCAGAGAACTAAGTTTCCCTTTAATTTGTCCAATTTAATTCTTCTTCTTTTTAAAAAAGTTCTTGGTATATTCAAGCATATTTTAAGTAAGATGTATTTATGAAAGGAATGATTAATGACCAAGCTGGCGAACATTGTTTTTTGTTTTCATTTAGCAAATGAAATTGAATTATTTGTTTAAATCTGAAAGCACTCTAGATCAAACTAGGGCCGCCGCTTGTTCAGGGAAAGCCCCTGGCGGGCCGGGCCAGTTTGTTTACCTGCCGCGTCCGCAGGTTCGGCCAATTGTGGCTCCCACTGGCCGTGGTTCACCGCTCCAGGCCAATGGGGGCTGCAGGAAGCAGCGCCCGCCGAGGGATGTGCTGGCCGCCGCTTCCCACAGACCCCATTGGCCTGGAGCGGCGAACCGCGGCTAGTGGGAGCCGCGATGGGCCAAACCTGCGGACGCGGCAGGTAAACAAACTGGCCCGGCCTGCCAGGGGCTTTCCTTGAACAAGCGGCGGCCCTAGTTTGAGAACCACTGATCTAGATAACATTTATATTAAACCAAGATGTACTTAAATGAAACCAGAGCTAAATATGTACTGGTATACTAGCTTTCAATAAGTACAGAAAATTGGAAGTTACCACAAGAGCAACAGCATTTGTTAAAATTTTGAAAGTAGTCGTAGAAAGAATGCTGTTTTTTAATTAAAAACAAAACAAAACAAAACGAATTGTCAAGTTTCTTCTATAGCAGTTATTGTAAATAACAACTTGTCTACACAGGACAGCTAATCCAGGTTAAGATAGGGTGTGAATCTTAAATGAAGTTATTCCTGATTAACTCCCTGTGTAAGAGTTAATTAGGAATAGTTAATCAGGAATAGCTAATCTGGAATAATTTACCATGTAGATGAACCCTAAGTAATGATCTACTCATTTTTTTCCTCTTTCTGATTACTTGTTTCAAATGTTACTGTTAGAGATGGATCCAATATCCTAGAGAGAAAAACATCCCTGAAATTTGAAGAGATTTAGAACTTGAACCTAGATCTGGATTTTAATTTTGCAGCTATCCCATCTAGTTGTTATGGTACTGAGTCATATATTGTTAGCAGTTATGTACCTTTGAATATTTGATTGCTTGGAAGATTTTCTGAAGTAATTAGTGAAAACAGAATCATGTCACTGTACAAATGATGTTTCAAAGAAAAGGAAACATCATATAATTTAGGTTTAGTCTACACATACCACTTCACTGACTAAAATAAAGGTGTCATTTGAAATCAATTGTAGTTGAACCAGTGTATCTCTGTTTGGACAGAAATTTAAAACTGACGATTTAAATTTAGGCTGTGTTGGAAAGATTATAGGCACAAGCTAAACTAATACCACCAAATTAAAAATGATAGAAGTGTATCCATACTGGGGTTTGGCCTGGTTTAAATAAATCTGTTTTCAAACAAGTTTAAGTTAAACCAATGTGACTTCAGAGTAATGTTAAGTCCTTAGAGAGAAGACACATTTATACTCAGCTATGTAGCATGTTTTACCTCTTGTAGAAAACCCTGATATAATATTATCAACAGTAGATGGTGTAATCAGTGCAACATCAGAGATTGTTGCTCCATCTACAGATAAAGGTTTTTATGACTCTAGTTACAACTGTATACAAAGGATACTTATCTATCTACCCTATTTCTCTAAATAACATGAATTAGGTTAGGTCAGAGCAAAAACCCAAGAGGTTGTGTAAACTGTGGGAAAGACTTAACAGAATTAAAATACAGGGGAAGTCAGCAAGGAATTTTTCCATAAAATACAATGTTTATAATAAAATAAAACTTGTTTATATAATCACAAGAGTAATAGACCACTTCCTCAGTGTGGAGTTCAACCCACTGCTAGGACACTTATATGGAAACTGGCTTTCCCACAGGAATTCTCCCCTATATCTCCCAAGCAATAAATTTATTCTCTATCTCGTAATTCCTGTGCATGAAGAAGGGGAAGTTGAACTGAGATTAATCCTTTGTTAACATACTGCCCCAGCATCTTCTCCCACTTTGCTTGGAATCTTACAAAGCAAAATAATATTTTTTTTAAAAAGCTGGGATTTGATTTGATCTAGGATGATTTAGTTGCATATCTGACAATACTGACCTCTTCTGGAGGCTGAACTCAATAGGTTTACCTTCAAGATTTTGCAAGAGTAAAGCCACACAGTTATGATGATTTGATTAATATGTTCAGATGTGGATCCTAGTGCTGATGTATGGAATGGGGCGAAGGACTAATATGCAAATAAAAACCTTATACAGGTTGTGACATGGTACTCACTCACCGCAGTTTCCTCCTCATGATTCAGCCCTTCAGCCAGGTCACTAGGTGGTTTCTCCATCTTGGATATAGAGTCTCACTGGACCACCGGCCCGGCAATACCACTCCATCAGTGGCTGGTAGGGTAACCTAGGACCAGCTCACTACTCCAGGTTCTAGCCCAGGGACCCTACAATACACAGCCAACCTCTGCTCAATCCCCAGCCTTGCTGCTCTCTCTCTGGAGGGCTGCTTCCTACCCAATTCCTGCAGGCTCTCTTCCCTGCCCTTTTTTCCCCCTGGGTACACCCTTCCCTCAGGGCTAGGCTCCAAGGGTCCTCCTCTTGCCCTGCATTCCCTCTTTCCCTCCCTAATGCAGAGGGTGGTTATAGACTTCCTTACCACAGCTCACCTGAACTTCATCCTCCAACCAAGAGTTGTGGCTCCAGCATAAGCATCTTATGTGTGGCCTATCACACTTATTATCCCTTTCCTCAGCTTCCTTAACCCTTTTAGGGCTGTTGTGGGGTGAATACCCCATCACAGAGTTAATTATTCAAGAACACATTATGCAAATTTCCAACCTTTCTTTGAAAGGCAGCAAATCATGTGCTGTATAATGCCTTGTATAAGCAATAATCTCCAAGACATTGGCTGTCTTTCTAAATTGTCTTTCTAATTGTGTTTACTAGTTTCTTGGGTCACTTTGATGAATAAAAATCTTTGAAGGGAGCTAGAAGGACTTATAGTTTCTGTTAAATGAAGGGGCAAGTTATTAGGGGTTCCTCTACATTTAAAACACTATAGCAGTACAGCTGCACCGCTGTAGCACTTCAGTGTAGACACTGCCTACACTGACAGGAGCAATTCTCCCATTGGCGCAGGTACTCCACCTCCCCGTCGACCTAGTGTTGGCTACATGGGGACTTAGGTCGGCTTAACTATGCTGCTCAGAAGTGTGGATTGTTCATGTTCCTAACCGACATAGTTAAGACAACCTAATTTTCTAGTATAGACCAAGCCTCAGTTTTTGTTAGATCTTCTTGGGGAGGGGGAGGACAGACCAGAATGTATATCAGAACTGATTGGGAAGGGTCTGTGCTAATGTCACTGTTGAATTTGAAAAGGGACATTGAAGCATCGCACAGTATCTCGGGGGGAGAAGGGTAAGCGTCTCCAGATAACTGGGGAAGGAAAAGCCAAGTAGGGGATGTTTGGTTTGGTTTGTCCAGGAGAGTGGCTGTTTCTTTGGCTTGGTCTGCAATAACACTGGTATACTGCTGTACCATTTCACAGTGGTGAAATAGTTCAGAGTTGCTCTGTGTAAACGAGCCATTAGAAAATCTTACATAGCTCTCATTCACAATCACAACTCTATCCATCAAAGAATGTTGTTTAAAAGTATTGCCTTTATATCAGAGTTTTTATTTACCTTATTGTATCCTCTCAAAATAGGCTGTTTAATTTTCTTCATTTAAAAAAAAGTAATTTTCTTTCATTTCTTGTATGGTTTTTTAAAATATATTTTCCTTAAAAGGTAGATCCAGTTTGATTAAAGGATAATCATATAATGTTTTCTAGTCTTGAGGAAACTATGAAGAACTTTCATTGAGGTAATAGATTGCAAATGTGAAATTTTCATTAAGCAGCTATGAAAATTGTCTGCTAACCACTCATCATTTGTAGTAGCATCCTCAATCCTATTGAGGGCTGATTGCATGATCCTAAGCAGTCTTTGCTGTACCACTTGTGCCTCTATTAGCATTGTCACCTGATTAACTTTTAGAACTGTCCCTTCCCCATATGATTAGCTCTATTAGTGCTGTATTTCAGTTTCTTTTCTAGTCCCAATTTCACACTGCCCTGGAAAAATACTTCTTTCAAATCTAATGCTCAATTTAGCAAACTCATGAGGTTTGGAGATACAGTCTGTATTTTGCTGATCATCTGAACCATAACCTATACACAATACCTTATGCATGGAAAGGCTAAAAGGAGAAAAAAAATTAAAGTAAAAGCAAGATCTATGCACTGGGAACAGATGGTATAGTGCCTGAAAACAAGATAAATTTCAAGCATTGAAGTATCAGTTTCTCTTATTTTGTCCATTTACGTATATGGACCCCAAAATTTCCATCTTTATCAGAGTGCCTAAAATGCAATAGGACTAAGCATAGAACCTCTGACTACATAACAAGGATTTTGGAAAACAATGGAGAGGTGATATTTTTGCTGGGGGGAAATGATTATAAATTTGCACATCATAATTACTTTGAGAAATTTGGTACATTTCCAGTATTTCATTTTTAGATTCACCCAAATAGTGAAATTGAGATCCACAGGAATTCTGATTGACAGCTTTAAAGAGAAGTGTGTAGTAGACACAGTATATTACCCTGGGACATCTAGAGAAATTACATACCTGACCACTTGATTATTTTTGTTGCCTCACAGTAAAAACAGCTGCAAGTGCATTCATCTGGCTGTCACTAAAGTATCTATTATACACATAGAAATTCAGAAGTGGCAGGTTGGTGTTTTTGGCACATTTCTACTACATCCAGACAAATGTCATTTAGTTTCCACATCTGGTATTCAGTCCTTCAATCTAGGTAAGAAAAAAAAAGTGTGTGTGTGTGTATTTCTCTACTTTCTATAGGGAAACTGAATGTGCCATGTATTAACACAAAATTGATTCTTTGTAGGGAGGCTGCCACAAACAAATTGCTGTGGCATAAACTTGTCAGAGCAAGCATCTAGAAATAATAGAGATGAAAATAAAGTATACTTGAATGATCGTTATATAAAGATAACAGTGGAAGAGAGTTGTGTATGGAAATGTGCAAAGGTTGCATAGCATCGCTTGGACTGTGAGAGAGCCAAATTCAAATGGTTGGATTTAACTCCCATATTACTCTGGAGACCCTGCTCTTTACTAGCTCAATGGGCATTAATTAATCTGTGATTAGCAGTTCAATGTCTTGCATGTAAATGTGTGGAAAAGTAACACTGTTTCTGAATATGTTATACAGTAGCCCAGCGTGGGAAAGAAATGAAGCTTGGGCACTAGATAATAGTTGTGCCTCCCTTCTTCCCCTCTACACAATCACATATATGCTCTATACAAAATGGTCCTCTGTTTTAATAACATGCTTAAAGCTGCACATTGGGATGGTATTAAAAGGCATTTAAACAGAAGCAGCTATGTGTTTAGCGTTAATTTACTTTCACATTTTACGGGAAGATGCTTTGGGAATTTGTGATACAACATCAAATCAAATATATGCAAGACACCCAGCTCTACACTTCCTTTGTATTCCTGCAAAGAACGCCATCTCCTACATATCCCAGGAGCCTGGGAGAGAGCAGCACTTGTATGGCAAGCCGCTGACTGACATTCAACCCAGCAAAAGGGAGGTAGTGTTGACGGGCAAAGGAAAGCATTGTGAACAACCTCACAATCACCCACTACCAAAGGCACATGCCCTGTAATAATCAAGGTGGTCTGCAGATTGTTTATCCTCTGGACCCTTCATTGCTGCCAGATGCACAAACAGCTAAATTTGCTAAAAATGTCACTTTCAACCAACACCTGACTAGGAAAGAAGCAAGTGCCATTGCTTGAGGTATTTAATATTAGAAAAGACAAAACTCTAGAAAATGTACTCTTGGGAACAATCCTGCATTGGCAGGAGATAGATTGCTTGATGTAATATGTCGTTCTCCAGCTTTAATTTTTATGAAATGGTTCCAAGTACAGTGTATTGTGTTTCAAAAGGAGATGAGCAAAATCAGAATTATTTTGGTCTTGCAAAATGGTGTTGATTACATTAGCTTGTCCCCAAACCTCAACATTACCAGATACTCAAATAAATAGTCGGTGTTTTAACCCTTTTTTAGCGACTTTGGCAAATTTCCAGTAGAGACAACTCATAAGGACTGTTTTTTCCAGGAAAAATAGTAAAATGTTACCCTGTTTTAAATTCATGAATACTTGTGAAACTATCAGTTCTCTGAGCTGAAAACCTTCAAAGGGGAAATTGGTGGTTTTGTAACCGCATCTATTATAGCAATAATATTTTTGACTGGCAAGCAGAAAGTAAACAAGGAATTATTGTAAAAATTTAATCCCAAAACCTTGACATCCAGGAATTGTGTAGACTATAACTCTCTCTATGGAAGCACCATACTTTGCATTTTAAAATACATATTTAATTTTTAAAAGATACTGGGAATTAAAGTCTGACTCTTTATGCTTAAAAATAATAGAAAGTATTCTTCCAGCCATCACTTCAGTATCTTTTGAAATCAGGTCATCCTGGAACTTAAAATGATGGGATTTTGTGCTAATGAATAATTTGACATTTTTGCTAGTGAAATACAGATTGATATTCTACATTTGTAATGCACTGTATATGGTATAATAAGCCATACATTGTGATGAAAATGGTGCCATAAAAATAATGATAATTTATTGCATAGAATAGTTTTATACTAAATGTAATAAAAAGGTAAATATGAAGTGAAGTTGCTTGCTTAAAATATATCCCCATTGTGTTATTTACTCAATAGATTCATAAAACTTCATATATAATGTCAAATGGCTCCTAATGGCTTCAAAATCTATTCTAAATCTCTCATTTTACTCATAATGTCTACATGCAGCATATTTTTTTTAACTTTCTGACAATTTTTGTAACAAAATAGTTTTATCTTTCATATTCATATTTTATCAGTATACTTTATTGTTATAGGTGAAAAGCATTCCTGTGAAAAGACACATTTAGTGGTAGTTATTCAAGCAAGGTTTCTGAGAACAAAAGATGTAATTGTATCATAAAGCTTTGCCTTGTCTTGTCTCATAGAAAGGAAAAAGAATTGAAATACATTATTAATACCATGAATTCCTCATGTAGTTCATCTGTAACTGCCTTTCAGAGTCAACTGAATCCATTAAAATTATTAATCCGTGAGCATTTCAGATGAGAATTACTATTATTTTTTATTTTTAAAATGAGGTGAACTTGACTGCTCACAAGAAGGGGAGAGAGGTGGCACGGGCTGTAGCTTCATTTAAAACAGGCACCATGCCATGCTTCCCACAAAACTCCTGCCTCTGCACTTCATTTCTGATTTAAAATAATCCTGCTATTCTAGCAAAGAGATCCCTCTGTGTTATTGCTTACTTACAGAATTGTCTCTATTGTGACGTGGGCAAATAGTCATCAGACACTAGGTTGAAGCCACTAATTTGTTTCTTATGTGATTACATAACCTAGGGCAAAACTCTACTCTTATATGCTGCTTTCCTTACATTTGTCCATTTTCAGTCATCATCATTACAGTCCTCATGTTTGTGGACAGAGCACTATGTTGGAGTCTAGGGTGAGATACTAGCCCCCACTCCAGGCCTTTTGTGGAAGGTAAAAGGGCTGGAGTAGTTTAAAGGGGCCCTAAAAGCCCTGTTTCTGGCCGGGGAAGGATTCCTCTGGCACAAGCCCTGTAAACAGAGCTGGAAGGCTGCCTTCCATGAACTCCCATGCCCTGAGGTAGGGAGCCTGATGGGGAAGGGTTAAGGTTAGGAGAGGTTATACTTGGTGGAAGGGCTGTAGGGTTTGCAGGAAATATTGTAGTCCATTCAGGCAGCCCAGGGAGGCTGCCATAACTTAGACAGCTCTAGCCTCCAGAGCAGTCCAGGATCGGGAGGACACAAGCCACTTTAGCCTCCCCCTGCCCTGCAGGCTAGAAATTCTATGCTGTGCTTCCTAGGGACTCTCATTGATGATCCCTATACAGATATGTGAGCAGAAGTTCGCTCCTAATTGGGTGCTAATGAGAGGAAACATACTAGTTATGGATGCACTGTGCCAGCCAATGCTTTTCTGTAATTGGGGAAGTGGGAAACCTTTGACGGGAAGGCAAGGTCAAGAGGCACAAATGTTTTCTCCTGTGGCGTGTGGGGGCAGCTCTTCAATTGCAAATCCCTTCCTTGGTTTTTCTTGGGTCCCACTGACGTGGCTCTATGTATGCCATGAAAGCGCCTCTTGCAGTCTGTCAAACAGCCACGATTTTCTAGATCATGAAGGTCCAGAATAGCAGGCAGTGTATGAGTAGGAATATTTAATAGTTTTAAAAAGAGAGAGATTGTTGTCCTATATCCAGGTACTGAAATAATATCTCAACCCTCACTTAGATGGCCTGTATTTATTTTCTCTAATGTAACTTTCACTCTATTTGATTATCTAAAGTGTTATTGGTAGTGAGGATCACTTTGGACTCGTCGACTCTGCGCCGCAGCGTGGACTACAGAGGTGTAAATTGCAGAGCGCACCAAAGCGCCGTACTCTAGATGTCCCATGTGAACACTGCTGGCACAAACTAAAAGTTGCCTAGTTCACATTAGTTTGCACTGCAGCGCAGTGTAGACAGGGCTTCTATTTAATTATACAGCATCAAATATTATATACCATTTTTCATAATTGGAAACAACCATTCATAATAGTATTAGGGATTTTTTTCCTCCAGTCAAAACGTATATGATATTGATATTAATAAATTCCTTTGTTTTGTTTTTTTCAGATGAAAGGGAAGATGTTCAAAAGAAAACATTCACAAAGTGGGTAAATGCACAGTTTGCTAAGGTAAGGGAATTTCCTGTTTTCCTTTATAAATCAAAGACTGTTATGTACATATACGGTCAGATTTTCGAAAGAGCTTATTTTCCACAATTGGGACCAAATTTGCAAGAGAGTTCATCTGGGGATTGAGCACTTTTGAAAACACAGCTCCTTCATTTAGTTGCCTAAATTGGAGCTGAGCTCTTCTGAAAATATGGCTCTTAATATTGAAACCTTTCTCTGTAATCCCTCTTGGTTTTGCAGTTTTATCACTGAAAGGATTTGAGAAAGTTGGAAGAACACAGTTATCCCTTTGCCTTATTTCTCCAATTCTGAAAAAATCAAATCAAATCTTAAAGAGCTGAAGTTTAATGTGTATGTGTGAATAAATTTCAGTTCAGGCTTCTTGCACAATACTGTTACCTCCCTAGACCTGACCAATTAGCCAATATTGAGCATCTTGTGGGTTGTTTCTGTTAGGTGGAGAAATTGATAATATGAATCAGGTTTGTCTTTATTGCAGTCCAGTTTATTTATAAAGAATGTCACAAAGTCCTGTTTCCCTGAACACAGTAGGAATCAAACAATAAGAGACAGTTTCTTTGTTCACCATTCCAAGCCTCTTTCCAGCCAGCACTTAGCCCAAAGCACTTTCTATATTAGCTTTTTCTCAGGGTCTCACTTCAAGTGCTTCTCTGGGGCTTCCTTGCTGCCTTGTCTGTGTGCTTCTTTGTGTTTCTGTTTTTCTTTCTCACACACACAACTCCATCAAACATTAAGCAAGCCCTTACCTCCCCTCCCCACCCCCCCTGGTATTTTCATTCAGACCCCTGTCAAAACCTTTCAGATCACATGGCTGAAATCCTATTCCAGCCTTGCATGTGGATTATGTTTTGGGGTGTAGCTCCTATTGTTTCAGATATCTATTACATAAAGGAGCTTACTTGCATTTTACGTTTATCTTGAATGAAGAGCAGCTGTTACACCCACTAGCTTTAGTGAGGTTTTACCCAACTGCCCAATATATAATGATATAATCAATTACAAAACACAGTGTAATAGTTCTAACAATAGATGAGCTAGAACCAAACCCCGTGATTCAAATGCTCTAGAACATTGGGAGAGAAGGTCTTCAGAAAATGAACACAGATCTGCATATAAGTGTCATAGCTACCCCCTCTCTCCAGCAGGGAACAAACTAAAAGATCACCCTCAGAAAGTATCAGAAATCTGGGATCTCAGTGTTGTGACTCAACCCCATCTGTACTTCCAGCTCTGCTCATCTGCATGATGTGGGGGTTACTCTGTTGGAAGTGATGTTAATTCAGTAATGCTAATGTGGTATGTTGTGATAACATGCTTTATAATTTGTCATCACTGTAGTTTTATGTTGCACCATACAGTGTGTGGAATTTTTAAATGAATAGTCTTGATTGTAGAATTGGCTCAGATAGCTTCTGTATAGTTTCAAAAGTGTGTCTTGTTAAGCTGATTAGCCTTAAGGGTCTGCATTAATTATAAACAAATGGTAAAATATGTTATGTCACTCCTCTTTCTTACTCAGGAGCAATGGAATCCATTTCATTAATCAAGTATGAAATATTCTGAGATGAGTGAGTCAGTTGGCAAAAAAAAACAAAAAACAAGTAGAGATGGACCTAACTAAAAGGCTAATTTCAAATGTCCTCAGACCTTAGGGACATCATAGGAATAAACTCATTTGTCCTCAAAGATAACTTGCTGAGTTGAGTTCCTTCCCCGCAAATGGTTGGGTTTTTTTTAAAGTCCAAGGTGCACCAAACATCTCTTGAACACCCAGAATACCAGTCACATCCAAGTAATCTCCATTCCCTGTTCTGGACTGAAACTGTAGGATATTGAGTCTCACATGCCTGCTACATACAATAATAATCTGAATATATGCAATATTTTATCATAAATGGTAAAATTTTGAAAATCTGCCTCCTAATTTAAGTGTGTTTAACTTACCTAAAAATGTCTGTGGTTTGGCAATCTGTGCCTTATTAAGATCACATACTAGGAAGACAAATTAATGTGTTTCCGGTCAATATTAAATATGGTCTCTTGACACGTTTGTAATGACACCCCTGGGTTAGATCATATGTGGAGATTGAACCTTCATTAGAAAGGGCTTTGAGATCTAATAATGAAAAGCACTACATAAGAGCTTGGTGGTGGTATTATTGTTGTTGTTGTTAATATTTTATTATTATCATTACTACCTCTTAGTTATTGTACCAGGTCCCTTAGCTCAGAGGCAGTAATAAATTCTTAAACTCATTAACCATTAGACGGGGACAGAGAGCCACATGGCATTATTATGAGATATACAAGCTTCAAAGAGCAAGTTATTCTCAGACTTCTGCCTCTTTTCCCACACAGCTGCAGCCTGTGCAGAGAATCTGAAGATGTGAGACTTCAGAGGGGCAAAAGAGATCTGATTAATATTTATGCATGCAGCATTGCAAGTGGATACCTGGTATTTTCTATTAGGGTTTTGTCCAAAGTGAAGTAGTGCCAAAATACTAATAGATTTAAGAGTCGCAAACCTTAATGATCTATGGGCCAGATTCCTAGCATATGTAAAGTGTCATTGCTCGATTGATGTTGGCAGAACTATGCTGATTTACACTAGCTGAGGATCTGGTTTTATATCTCTTCACTCTGTAGTGACATAAATAACCAAGGCTTCATATAGCTTGAGACACACCTGTCTCAGACATCAAGAGAAAGACAAGACAGTAGCTTTTGGGGAAGACAGAATCTTTCCAATAAATAAAGGGTTAACCACTTGCTTAACTACTATACTCTAACAGATCATACAGTGTGGTAAGCTAGGCTTTTCAAAGTGATTAATCAGTCCTATAAAGTCGTTTCTATTCTGTTTAGTATCTTTGTGGTTTTCTCTTTATTTTTTGCCCTATACCCAGTAGCCCTTATCATTAAGATTACTAGAATTGTTTGAAGCGACAAAGAGTCCTGTGGCACCTTATAGACTAACAGACGTATTGGAGCATAAGCTTTCGTGGGTGAATACCCACTTCGTCAGATGCATGTATTCACCCACGAAAGCTTATGCTCCAATACGTCTGTTAGTCTATAAGGTGCCACAGGACTCTTTGTCGCTTTTTACAGCTCGAGACTAACACGGTTACCCCTCTGATACTAGAATTGTTTGGGTAGCCTATTAAGTTGGGAGACAATAGGCTGTCAAGCATACTGGAAGGAAGGAAAGAAGGAAGGAAGGAAGGGAGGGAGGGAGGAAGGAAACTGACCTTTTGAGACTAAGAGAGGTGGGAGCAGGAATGAAGCATTGTCTTGCTCTCTATTAGAGGCAAAGGAGCCATACTTACTTCTTCAAACTGTGACAAGTGGGGATTGGCACAGCTGTGACCAGATGGGTGCTAGGCTTGTTTTATGACCCTATACATTGTTTGGTTTTGCAGGGGGTATGGAAGTGACATCGATATATTTAGGACATTACAATGGTGATTTTGCAGTGTGAGGTTGCTGTGTTTGTCATGTGGATTTTTCACTGAGAAACTCAATTATTTTTACCTGCACAATTAGATACTTTACGTGCAGCTAAAAGTAACCCGCTTTCTGTCCTCTATGGGAATGCAATGGGACAAATGCTCCTAAGGACATGTGTACATTCAGGAAACTAACAGGAATCAACTAAAGCTATGAAGTTAGTGTGCAAAAGTAAAGCGCATTAAACTCCTGTGCAGATGCTCTCCTTCAGACATAAACTGTCCAAAGTTTACTTTAGTTTAATCCTCCTTGAAGGATAATTTATGTGCTTTAACTTCACATGTTTAGTTAATTCATTTTCACTTTCCTAGGTGTCCCCACATAGACAAGTCCTAAATCATTTACGTGCATCTGAAAATTCCATCCTTAATTATACAGAGCTAGAATGTGGAATCTTATTTTCACTAGTGAGCAATTACTCACATAAGTAATCCCATTAATTTCAGTGAGCATACTTGGGTGAGCAACTCCTCTCCAGTGCAGATGAGAGGGGCCCCAATTTGGCTCTTAATGTTTGGAAAGACCTCTAAGATAAAGGGGAATATGTAAATTGAAAAGCAGAAAATGAGACTAGAACTGAGGAGGACTGAATCACAGTTGCATGTTCTAACTGTTATCTGGGGTTTTCTGAACCTGAAACTATGGTAACTAGTCTCTGTTTTTTAGGCAGTTTCAGGACATAAATAAGTGCTTCTGTCCGATAAATGATTGGTACACACAAGAGTGCTTTCACTCAAAAATCCTTGTTTTTATTGAGTCTAAAGCACTTGTCTAAAATAGCCGTAGTCTAGAGCACCTCAGACATAGTTACCCAAAGTCTGAGGTGGTGTCAAGTGATCAGCAGCAGGTTTCTGGTGGACAGACTTCCTCCTAGCCACTGGGGAGTTGGAGGTCAGTCTCCTAGCTTGTTGAAATCTCTCTCTCTCTCCAAACTTCTCCAAATTTCCTACTCTAACTACTCTCTTTATAGGTTGTTCAGAACAAAGCACATAACTCCTAGTAACCGCTAATGGGTTAACAATTTCCCTAGCATCAGTAAATAACTCTTAATTTTAGTTATCAGCAAAGCAACTCCCAGCAAGAAACTCGCAGTCATAGACACCCAGATCCAAGATCAGGGATCCACACTCCCTCCCATTCTCATAAATGTGTCACTTTATCTATCTTTATTAGCAACACTTCAGCTGTGCAGCTGTTTTGTCTGCTTAGTCAGAGACCAAATTATTCCTGACTAAATGGTGTTCTCGCTTTCTGATAATGTGGCTGAATACAGAAAATGGCTACTGTTATGTCAAGTCCAGTTCTCTCTTAACATTAATCACCAGACAACCTGCCTTTCTGTGATTAGTCATGAGATAGTAGACCAAGCAGTTACTGTCATGTAACTGATACGTGATACTTGAGTCATGCCAGCTTTAAAAATGTGGAGCATATTTCTTTTTTTTTAATATTGTTTCATTTAAAATGATAGAAAAGAGTTTCTCTGTGTACATCCTCCAAAGAGGTTAATTTGTAATATAATGAGATTCTTTTCTGTGTGCATCAATGTAGCACAGGTGCATGGCATAGCCTAGTTCTTTATTAATAGTGCACAACTAATTAGAATCATTACAGGAGGTATGTTGGTCCTATGCAGGATGGTTATTTTTAAGATCTGAACTTTATCTAAATTGTAAATGACAATTAATTTTATTTTCTAACAGAGCCTGCGTAATGTAGAGGCTATTTATAGGTATCACATAGACTTTTATAGTAACTAGCTTAAATGTAACTTTAGTGCTTTAATGATGTCTACAGTGCATTTTACAGGAGCTTGGGTGATATCAGTGTTTAAATATTTTTACTAATGAATTGCATAATAGACTCCATAGTAGAAAACATTATTGATGTCTGAATCTCTATCTAATAGTACATAAAAAATAAGGCACTTACAAATGGCAACTAATTTTACAAACCTGTCTAGACACTGCCAGCATAGCAAAAAAAATGCCAGAAAATCAGTGCACTCACATAGGGCAAAAGAAATCAACAAACATTCACCAGGTGTTCAGAATAATTGATTTCACTCTTTCCTGATGGAACGGGCATTTCAAAATAAACAAATACAATTCTAATGATAGTGATAAAAAAGGATGAACACTGAAAGACAAAGCAAATAGCTAAGTATTGTGAGTTTTGTCAGTTTTAATTGTATGTCATGTTCTGATGACTAATTTTAGATTCTGAATTGTTGCTCAACATTGTGACTTATAAGTGGGTTGCATACAAGAACACTAATTTGTGGATGAGTTTTCAACATTTAAACTTCAAATACTGCATGTCAGCAAGATGAATTTGCTTTTCTTTTATAGGCATTTTTGAGTGCACGGGGTTTAAATTGATTGGTGCATTCATGGTAGGGCTGGACAAATATTTAGTGTACAAATGTACAGAGGAGCCTATTATACATCTTAAATGTACTTTTTACCATGGCACAAATACAGCAGTTCACTTTCAATTGGGTCATGATCAGAGCTGGTTGAAAAATTCACAAAAATTCACAAAAAAACATTTGTCACTGAAAAATGAGAAAGATGAGGGCAAGGAAAAGTGATAGACCAAAAGGGAAAAAAAAAAGACTAAATTTTCATTTTACAGTATAATTGAAAAAATGGGGGGTGGGGGTGGAAACTACTATTGTTAAAGAAAATTTTAAGTTTGAAAAAAGGCAATTTTGAAATGGGGAAAAAGTAGTTCTGAAATGTGACCATTTCTAGTTATGTTGGTGATTTTTACAGTAGCATTCAGGGGCATGGTCCAATTGTAGTAGACAATATGAAAACAAACATATAGTAAAGAGACAATTTTTGTCCTCAAGAGTTTACAATCTAGCTTAATGACAAGACCAAACAGGTGACAAGACCTAAACAAGTGGGATAGTACTCACGATTTTTAGAGAACAAGATATAATGATGTTGGTGGCTTGAACGGTGACTGGATGGCTCACACAACTGACAACCATATATGCAGTTTTTATTTTTTAAGTTACTTATAATTTTGAACTCCAGTTGCATAATAATCAAAACTAGTTACCATTGATGGCTATTTGGTGGCTTATGCAAGATGGCTTGATGCTGTCAGTCAAGGTCCTAGGATCTGATTCAATAGCCTTTGAAGTAATTCAAGAATTTCAGGAACTTCACTGTGTTCCTAGGGGTTTTGAATTAGACCCCTTGTGCACAAAAGTCCGTATCACGGAAACTACCGCAACAGTTAGAACTATGACTGGAATTTGCAGAGTGGAGGACAAGGATTTAAAGGTCAAGGACACTGTACTACACCAGAGGAGGGCTGAGTATAAGATGGGCCATTGTGGAGAAATCTGCACTACTGTTTGTAATGTATCTGTTCTGTGGCTAAGCCTTCAGTTTCCCATGCTGTCAATCTAGTGCCCTTCTTGACATGTAAACTAAACCAAAACCCACCACTGATGACACAATGAATGCAAACTGCAGCACAAGAAGTTAGGACACTGAAAGGGGAAGACATTACTGGATGGATTTACAGATCTATTGAAGGGCTAGCACTTATAAAATTGTGTCAACCACTGAGACTAATGCACTTATGATTTTATTAGCTGTGCCATTTTCTTTAGTCTCACTGGACTCGAATTAATAAGCAGGAAAGGATAAAATATTTGACTTTTTTAAAAGATAAAGAAGAAAGAAAAGAGGCAGAGGAGACCCTCCGCAAAGAAAAATCTGCCTACAAAGTTTAGTAACGGTGATATAAAAAGTACTATCTTGACAAGGAACATGCCAGTCAAGTGAAGACAGCTACCGAGTATGGTAAATGAACATCTGGAAGAACTTTCAGATATGTGCGTTCAAATTCCAGTGATACCCATTGGTCCTTTCCAGCATATGTTTGCAATATTAGATTCAAAGTTATCCCTGACTCATGATCTCTTGCACAATATGGATAATCAGCAGGGTGCTCTAGCACTACAGGTCTTCAAAGTTTGGGGCCAAATTCACAGGTGAGTCTAAGCTGGTATAACACACCCCTTCTCCTGTCTGCAGTGACATCAATTTATGCTCTCTCTAGACTAGAGATGGTGAAATTTTTCAAAGTTTGATTAAATTTTCCATCAAAATCTAGATTAAAAAAAAATAATTAAACTTTCATTAAATATTTCTCTCTTTTAAGAGCTGTGCTCTAGATTTACTGGTCCTCATTCTCAGCTACACAAAGACTTGTTTACTTCACTGTAGCAGTGTAAAGAGGCGGAAACAGTCCCCTGAGGATACTCCTGGAGGTGGGCTCTCTTCAGTCCAATCTGGGTTGGTGTAAGGCTTCTAGTCTAGAAAACAAAGGGGAACAGAGGAGGAGGCAGAAGATAGGGAGGGAAGGTAGAAAAGAGTCCAGGGAAACAGTAACAGGGTCTGGGATTGTGTAGATTGTGTTCTAGTCACAGAGTCCCTGACTGGAACCTGTAGTAGTGGGTGGGCCCTAGTTCCTCTACCAGCACTGGGGAAGTAGCACAGTCTAGGCAGTGGAGTGGAAGAGTGTCCAGAGCTACTTTTATACCTTGGAAGAGGAAAACTATAGTGACCTGGCTGGAGGGCCAAGCCACGAATACGGAGCATCCTGAGTCATGACGAAGGAGAAAATTAGTCCAGAGAGAGACAGAGAGACCCTGGAGCAAGTAAGCAAAGGAGGGGTTGTCAGTCTGGTTGAGAGCTAATCCTCAGATAAATCGTGAGGAGGTGCCCCAGTGGTGAATAGTGAATCCCATGATAAATGGGCTTCAGAACTTGCTTAAAATTAAGCATGTTCTTTAGCTGAATCAAAGCCTAAAGTCCTTTCTGTGTCCCTAGTTCGGAAGGTATTTAAATTTGTGCCTAACCTTAAGCAGGCAAGTAGACCCAGTGTGTGAGTATTCCACAGTGCTTATAATTAGGTATGTGCTTAAGTATTTTGCTGAATTAGAGCCTTTGTCTATGGAACAGGTACAGCATGAACAAAGCCAATGTAAGCTTACCCTATAAGCTGCACCTCTATTGTACTTTATTACCCTCTCACCCTCCAGTTCAGAAGTGAAGTTTCTTTTCAGGCTGTCAATTGTCCTACTTCACTATCTACAGTCTGTTGTCATTCTATGTTGTTATCTGTCATGTTGCAATCGTCTCACAATGAGGTCCTTGTCACCTTATACCACTAATGTGCCTTGCACAACAATGGAGCTACAGCGTATAAGTAAATAAAAAAAATAGAGGTAACAATCATGCCAATTACAGTTGTGATTTTGGTGATTTGACAGTTCTCCCCTAGGAATTTACTTCATGGTATTATGGCCATCAAACCATCAGCAGTTTGGTCAGAGTAGACATATCACCTTTTAGTCACTGCTGACATGAATGGGATTTATTTTAACTGTCACCTTGTGGATTTTCTCTTCAGTGATATTGTAATTACAGTAGGGAGGGGAACTCCGGGTATAATAGAATAGGAATAAATTAGGGCTGTAAAGCGATTAAAAAATTAATCACGATTAACCGCGTGATTAATCATGCTGTTAAGCAATAATAGAATGCCATTTATTTAAATATTTTAGATGTTTTCTACGTTTTCAAATATATTGATTTCAATTACAACACAGAATACAAAGTGTACAGTGCTCACTTTATATTTATTTTTATTACAAATATTTTCACTGTAAAACCCAAAAGAAATAGTATTTTTCAATTCACCAAATACAAGTATTGTAGTGCAATCTCTTTATAATGAAAGTTGAACTTATAAATGTAGAATTATGTACAAAAAATTACTGCATTCAAAAATAAAACAGTGGAAACTTTAGAGCCTATGAATCCACTCAGTCCTATTTCTTGTTCAGCCAATCACTCAGACAAACAAGTTTGTTTACATTTGCAGGACATAATGCTGCCAGCTTCTTGTTTACAATGTCACCTGAAAGTGAGAACAGGCTTTTGCATGGCACTGCTCTAGCCGGCATCACAAGATATTTATGTGCCAGATGTGCTAAAGATTCATATGTCCCTTCGTGCTTCGCCCACCATTCCTGAGGACGTGTGTCCACGCTGATGATGGGTTTTGCTTGATAACAGTCGAAAGCAGTGCGGACCGACACATGTTCATTTTCATCATCTGAGTCAGATGCCACCAGCAGAAGGTTGATTTTCTTTTTGGGTGATTTGGGTTCTGTAGTTTCCACATCGAGGTTTTGCTCTTTTAAGACTTCTGAAATTAAACCTTGGGTCAAGTGCTGTAGCTCTCTTAAGAAATCTCACATTGGTACCTTCTTTGCATTTTGTCAAATCTGTGGTGAAGGTGTTCTTAAAATGAACAACATGTGCTGGGTCATCATCCGAGACTGCAATAACATGAAATATATGGCAGAATGCAGATAAAACAGAGCAGGAGTCATAAATTCTCTCCAAAGGAGTTCAGTCACAAATTTAATTAAGACATTATTTTTTTAACAAGCATCATCAACATGGAAGCATGTCCTCTTGAATGGTGTCCGAAGCATGAAGGGGCGTATGAATGTTTAGCATATCGGACATGTGAATACCTTGCCATGCCAGCTACAACAGTGCCATGCGAACGCCTGTTCTCACTTTCAGGTGACATTGTAAATAAGAAGCAGGCAGCATTATCTCTCGTAAACTTGTTTGTCTTAGCAATTGGCTGAACAAGAAGTAGGACTGAGTGGACTTGCAGGCTCTAACGTTTTACATTGTTTTGTTTTGGAGTGCAGTTATGTAATAACAAAAATCTCTATTTGTAAATTGCACTTTCATGATAAAGAGATTGCACTACAGTACTTGTATGAGGTAAATTGAAAAATACTATTTCTTTTGTTTATTATTTTTACAGTGCAAATATTTGTAACAATAAATAATATAAAGTGTGTACACTCTGTATTCTGTGCTGTAATTGAAATCAATATATTTGAAAATGTAGAAAAACACCCAAAATATTTAATACATTTCAATAGGTATTCTATTGTTTAACTGTGCAATTAAAATTGTAATTAATCATGCTTAATTTTTTTAAACACAGTTAATTTTTTTAGTTAATCATGTGAGTTAACTGTGATTAATCAACAGCCCTAGAATAAATATATGCAAACACAATGTTGCTATATGATAGATGTGCTTCAGCTTTGCAATTTGATCTGTAAAAATAGGTTTGGCTTAACACTAGATAATATTTAAGGATTTCTTTATTCTGATAAATTATATACTTATGTAAAATTCAGCAAGATGTACTCTTGAAAACCAGTGAATTTGTCCTATTAATTTTTCATTTCTTTTGGCATATAATTAAAACAAGTGCAATCAATTACATTACACAGTTTATGAAAATTTAATGTAAAACTGAAATGTTATAAATATAGTATTTCTACTTTATGTTAAAAATTGTTTTTAATCTTCACAGAGCACTTGAAAGGTAAGGTGCTAAGTAAATGAAACCATATTAGTGCACTCTGCACAAAAAATGGTACAAAATGCAATTAGCACCTAATTCCACTTGAATTAAGTACAGATTTGCATATTAGCCAAAAGGAACCATTTTTCCTCCTGTACACTCTCAACTAGCCTTTAGTGGCTCACATTTGTGAATAAAGCCCCAATCCTTTTTGCTCTGTGGCTTTCATATAATACATAAAAGTTAATTTCATTAATTTCATAAATATGAAATGTTGATCTATGAGATTAATAAAGCAGTTACCAAGAAATTATATTTCAGAATGATGTGTAGGAAAGCAGGTTTATTTTCAGCATATTTTAAAAACATAAAATTCTGCACAGTCTTGTGGTAAAAGGGAAATATTGACCTGATTCTTAACCCTGCCTTGACGTGAAGCTTGGCTGCTGCCATGGATTAAAATGCAGGTTTAATTCCATTGCAAAAGCCGAAAACATCAGGGATTCAGAGTAGTCTTCAGTCAGTGGGATATGATAAAAACAAATTATTGTTTGAGCAGGTACTTCTACTTACAGCATGCTAACATTAGGGGCATGCAGCACATGACCTCACTGATGTAACACACTCAATTAGAGATGTCTTTGGATACAATAGGCCTGTTCTCTTTCACTGGAAAACATAGAAATGATTCAAATATTTTTGGTTGTGACTGAAAGATTCAAATAGAAGCACTTGGAGTGGGGGTAAAATGGGGACTTTTTAAATTAAAAAACTGATATTCAAACTTCCAAGCGGTCAAGTTATTTCACATATGCCCCAAGATGTGGATGGTTATCCAAACTGATGCTTATCTGAATCTTTGGAGTTGTCTTCAATGGCCCTGCTTTCCCATAAACCCTCTTCTTCCCAGCAGCTGTCACAACTCTCCCGCAGTGACAAGCCCCAGCTCCCAGACACTAGGTGATGACAGAAACCAGTGACTTATTACTTTATTTATAGCCCCCTTCTTCCACTTCAGAGGGTGGTCACCAGTAGACCCTCTTGGGGTGATGCACCCTCCTCCCTCACCCCATCCAGTCAGCCCTGCTAACTGGCTCATGGAGGAAATGGAGCTATGGCTCTGCCTGCTTTTGCATCTCCTCATCTCTGTGGAGACACCATAGACCCCTGAGAGAACAGTGAGAGTGCAATTCTCTTTGGTCCTTTCACATACTACACAAGGGGTGGAGTCCTTACGCTCTCCCCCCTCCCATGGGACATAAGGGCTGGGCACCATCTAGCCCCCAAAATTGTCTGAAATTCATCTTGGTATCTTTTAGTACATTTTATTTGCATTGATATACGTTGTGTAGTGTTGTGGCAGATAATTGCAAGACTTACACTTTTTTAGTTTCTTCTCTGCTGCAAGCTACTCTTTTTCCACAAATGTTCAGGGAAATCATTGCACAGGTTTCTGTGTGACCCTACAATTGTAAATCTTCATGGTCAGAAACACACAAGCTTCTCGTTATAAATAAACCCCGCCCTTGGTGAGGTTAAGATGCTTGCTTGAAACGTTTTGTCTAATATGAGTTGAGTCCTTCAGTGGCATATTTGCTTCAGTCTAATCTTTGCAGAATAACCAGTTAACAAAGGATACCATTTAGATGCATTAAACATACCAAGCAAGGTAAACACTACTGTTAGCAATAGTGGGCACTGGCATTCGAGTTCTAATCTCTTTCAGCAGGATTGAAGAAAATCAATTGAGATCGATTTAGCTCTTTCACCTCTTCCCTCACAAACCTGGACTGTTCTTCATGATCTTTTATTCAAGGCCTCATAGATCTTCACTGTTCTCATTTTAAGTCAGCAGATTCATCTAAAGAGATTTGAATACATGCCCTTTTCTTAGTTACAATGTACATAAGTAGCTTGTGAGAAAAATAGGAAGATGTTAAATATATCATTACAATAATGGTCTCAGTACTGAACATGTCTAGCTTTCAAATTTGTAAACATATAGAAATTTTGCATCATTGTCCTTGTGATCCAAATTCATTGTAACTAGATATTATCATCAAAATATCCAAAAAAGCAAAACTCTACTACATCCATATTTGCCTATATAGCAATTTATATTACATTTGGTGGGAGGGGAAATGCTGTATACTTTCACACAGCTGCACAGTAGCACCAGCTGAGCCACAATATCTGTACTATACCTTATAATATTGGAGTAAAACATCAGTGGGGGGAGTTTATCTATATATAAGAGAGATAAGGTGGGTGAGGGAATATCTTTTATTGGACCAACTCCTGTGGGTGAAAGAGACAAGCTTTCGACCCACACAGAGCTCTTCTTCAGGTCTCGGAATGGTATTCTGAGCATCACAGCTAAATACAAGATGGAACAGATTGTTTAGCATAACCAGTTAGTGCATATTCTAAAGGGACCTTTCAAGATAGAGTGGCCCATTAACACCTCTGCAGTCATAGGATAAAAAAGGGGGGAGAGGAGTTTGTGGGTTACAGATTGTTGTAATAAGCCCCAAATCCAGTGTATCGGTTCAGTCCATGGTTTTTAGTGTCTAGTGGAGTTATGAATTTAAGCTCCCAGGCTTATTTTTTGAAAGTGTTGTGCAGGTTTCCTTTGAAGAGGAGGACTGATAGGTCAGATGTAAAGTGATTGCTTTGTAAAAAGTGTTCACCCACAGGTGATAGGTTCTTTTTGTCTTTTATCATTTTCCTGGGTGAGTTCATTTGAGAGTGTAGGGATTGTCTGGTTTCACCCTGTGGCGGGGCGACAACTCACTGGCACGGCGCCTCCTGCTGGTTGTCCAGGGAATTAGCTCTTTTCAGCCAGCCACTGGCCCCGTGTCCCTCCCAGACCCCAGTGCCCTTCTAGATGAGGGTTCTGCCCCCTGGCAGTACCCCCTTAGTCTGGGTCTCCCCTCCCTGGGGAACCCCCACCCCCTATCCCTCCCTTGCCTTAGTGGCAACTGTCAGTCATCATCTAGCTCCCGCTCCCTGGGGCAGACTGCAGTCTGTACCACTCATCATCGGCAAAGGGGGTTAGACCAGCTGCCTCTGCCTAGGTCTGGGCTGCCCCTCTGCTGCCCTAGTACCCTTTCATGGGCCCTCACCTCAGCCTGGGGCTCTGCTAGGCTGGAGCTCCCCAGCTGCCTCTGTCCTTCCCCAGCACTGCTCTGCCCTAGGTACCCTCCTCAGCTTCCCAAGCAACAGGTCCTCCTCTCTCTATATAGCTAGAGAGAGTGGGTCTCTGGCTTCTGGCCCCAGTCCTCTTATAAGGGCCAGCTGGGCCCTCATTAAGCCAGCCTTGGCCTGATTGGGGCATGGCCCCCAGCTGAGGCTGCTTCCCCCAATCAGCCCCGCTTTTCCTTCCCCTGCCACAGCTCTCTCCCCGGGCTGTTTTAAGCCTTTTAAGGCAGGAGTGGGTGACCACCCCGCTACACACCCACAAAGCATTTAGCCCACTGGATGAGGTACACCACATGTTGTGATAGACTCCATGATGTGTAGGATCCATGAATCTTAAAAGTGTGTTGTGGGCGGTGTTGATCATTGTAATAATGGAGATATGTCTGCAGGTTTTGCACCTGTTGTTCTGACAGGGTCAGGTGGTGCTTTGAGTTGGTGTCTTGGTCTGTGTGGAGCTTGCTTGATATGTTGAGCTTGCAGAGTTTGGGAGGTTGGTTGAAGGCCAGAAGTGGAGGTTCAGGAAAGATTTATTTCAGGCTGGGTCCTCATCGAGTACGGGCTGTAGCTGTTTGACAATACGCTGTATGGGTTCCAGTTGGGTGGCAGGTGACAACTAGGGATGTGCGGTAGGAGGAGGTTTTCTTCTTTATGTTTTGAATCAAGTTATCTCAGGGTATTTGGGTGGCCTGTTCCATGATACAATATGCTTCTCTGGCAGAGTGTCTTTATTTGGTGAAGGCAGTTTTGAGTGAGTTAAGGACTTTCTTCTCAGACCATATTCTGTCGTATCTGACTGCCTGTCATTCATCTCCTGCCCCAAGTCTTCTTTTCACATTATGCTTAGATGTAACCATGACTAGCTTTCCTAGACAAAACCATCACTTTTTCTAACCCATGTAACATGTTCCAGGCTGTATTGGTGGCTTTAAAAATAGGATGCCATTTGGTTGTGTTGACATTTGGGATCTAGTTAACAGTTTTAAAATAAATCCCTTCTTTTTTATGATTGCAATGCAATGTTATTTTTTATTTTTAGATTAATAGAAATTAAGATTTTCAGTAAACACCAAATACCTTTCCATTAAAACCTGCTTATGAGAGTCTATGAAACTATTTTTATAATGGTATGTTATAGTTCCAATTGGCTAACATTTTGTTTCCATTGATTGTAGTGAAGCTTGTTATATGACATTGTATTTTAAAAACAGATTTTTTGGGGAATTTAATATTACCTACAAAATCCCTTAAAGTCTCAGATTCTGCAAAAATGGGTAGTAATCATTGGAACCTAGAAAATTATAGGACTTCTATACATGTCTATGCAGACATAGGTATCCATAACTTGTTGTTTTGACTCTTTCTAGAATGTAGTTACCTGGTCTTAGGATACTGAGGAGTAGGTAGATGTGTTTGGATATACAGAACTACAACACATTATTATTCTTGGAATGGCATGTACGTGGGCTTAATTTAATAAAAATATTTATGGTCTCTTTCATGAATAAGCCTTTAGAAATTGTGGTAAACTCCCTTTTTTTCGTGTTTCTTAAGGCCTTAATGGTGTGGAAGTCACTTTTAAAAAGTTGAATGCTAGAGATTCCAACTTTAGGCAGATCCCCTCTGCAAGGGGTAGTGTATAAGTTGAATCACCTCAGCAATAGCTCTGGGAGGCATTGAGACTCTCAGACACTTCCTATTTGCAGTTCTTCCACATATTATTTTTGCTCCCAATGAAATTTGGGGAGTAATTCACTGTCTGGGTAGTTGTAAGTAGGACTCAATGCAGCTGAAATAGCGTGAACTCTTGGAACCCACTGCAAGCTCAAGGCCTAATATATGAAAAACAAATCAAGAAATGATTATATACAATCTCAAATATTTTACAGGGAGGAGTTTGGGCTCTTGGAAAATGAGTACATTCTCACAAAAATCCAGATACTGATGACATTCAAATATTACATAAACAGTTCAGATTTGTGTACATACATGACTACTGATCCCAAATTGGGGCTAGAAATTGAGATTTAGACTGCGTACTACACAATGGAATATCAGTTCCCCTAAATCTCCATGCAGGCTTCCTGGAGACATTGATACACTCTTAGTCATTACATGTTTTACACATCAAATAGAAAGTTACGAATGGATCAATATGTACAAAAGAATCTCCCGACCCAACAAAAAACATTTTCTTCCATTGAGAGCACAGATGGGAAAAAGACAGGGAAACCAATAGGCCTTGCATTATGCCATGACAGGTCAACAAATCTGGGTTCTGCCAGACCACTTGGGGATAGTAAGTTCCACCATTGATGACCCCCACTGAAAATGAGTTGGCATTTACACCAAGAGATTTTAGGTGAAAAACCCCAATTGAACACAACTGTCAAGGTATCACAAGGAGAGAAGGGGGGTATCTAAGGCCTTGCTTTGACTAGGATTTAAAGGTATGTTGTAATGTGTTGACTAAAATGTCCTAAAGCAGTAGAGTGAACAAGTCAGTGTAGAGGTTAACATGTACTAAGCCTGGGCTCTCCCACTGGGTTTCAACTTGACCAGCTTATCACTGATGTCTGCATTAGAGTTTTGGAATATGTTAGAATTTGTTCGCTATCCTATTCCAATTTACACCACATGTTTAAATCTTCGCTTAAACCAGCTCTGTGCTAACCAGTTTTTATAAATAAAAACCAACACTTAAATAGTACCTATAAACAAATGTGAATCTATTGCAAAACACAGAGGTAATTTGCCATGTGCCATGAGTGCTGTTTAATAAGTAAGCAGCTGCATTCTGCACCAACTGCAGTATAAATGTTTGTGATGCAGTGGCCATCCCACACATGGCCTGACCAGGTTAAAATGGGCCAATTAACCTTATAGGCTGCACCTGGAGGAGGGCCAGGAATTGATAAAGTCTGACTGAAGATGCTGCCCAGCACGTTCTCCTTATATAAATCCAGGAAGTTGAGTAGCTCTGCAGTTACTCCCTAGGGCAGTGATCCCCAAATTGTGGGGCATGTCTGCCTAGGGGTGTGTGGAGGAATGTTGGGGGGGGGCATGTGGCTTGGGCCTGGGCCAGCCCCCACAGGGAGGGAACGCCACCCAGCCCTGCTCTAGCCCCAGCTTCTCTCCGCCCCCAGCCCCAGCTCCACTCTGCCTCCTGCTCCACCCACAGCGCAGCTTCAGCTCCACTCTGCCCCCTGCTCCGCCCACAGCCCAGCTCTGCTTCTAGTCCCAGCTCCTTCCCTATCCCCACTTCTAACCCCAGCTTTTTTGTCAGCCCAAGCTCCTCTGCTGAGCCAACTGTGCTGTGATGTGGGGGACTGTGGAGAGATTCCATTACTGGTAAGGAGTGTGTGACAGGAAAATGTTGGGCACCACTGCCCTAAAGAGAAGGAGATTTGGCTAGGGGCAAGGAGGAGTTCGATGGGGAAAGTAAGCCCTGGGATCCTGCCCTGGACTACAGAGTCTGGTGAGAATCCCACAGGGGTGGATTAGCCATTGGAAGCAGAGGAAGCTTGATTGGTAAGCCCAGAAGTGGGCTAAGAGATAGAGAAGTGATGTAGGAAGGATAGGGTTGGCAGCTTTCTAATCGCACAAAACCAAACACCCAAGCCCCACACCTTCCCCAAGGCCCCACCCCCTGTACCACCCCTACCCGAGGCCTCACCCACCACTCACTATATTCCCCCTCCCTTGGTGGCTCACTATCCCCCACCCTCATTTACATTCACTGGGCTGGGGGTGGGTGTTGGGGTGCGGGCCCCAGGGTGCAGGAAGGGGCTCCAGTCTTGGGGGTGTGGCCAAGGGATTCAGAGTGTGGGAGGGGGCTATAGGTTGAGGCAGCGGGTTGGGGTGCAGTAGGGGGGTGGGCTCTGGGGTGGGGCCAGGGATGAGGGGTTCAGGCTGTGGGAGGAGGCTCTGGGGTGGGGCAGAGGGTTGAGGTATAGGGGGGTGAGGGCTCCGGCTGGGGGTGCAGGGAATGAGGTGGGGCCAGGGATGAGAGGTTTGGGGTGCCGGAGGGGGCTCAGGGTTGGGGTGCGGGCTTACCACAGGCGGCTCCTGGTCAGTGGCGCAGCAGGGCTAAGGCAGACTCCCTGCCTGTCCTGGCACCGTGCTGCACCCTGGAAGCGGCCAGCGGGTCCAGCTCCTAGATGGGGGGAGGGGGTGCAGGAGGCTCCGGGCTCTGCTCTCACCTGCAGGCACTGCCACCCAGCTCCCATTGGCTGCGATTCCCGGCCAATGGGAGTGCAAAGCCGGTGCTTGGGGCGGGGGCAGCGCGCGGAGCCCCGTGCCCCCCCCCCCCAGGAGCCAGACCTGCTGGCCGCTTCCAGCGCAGTGCCAGGACAGGTAGGGACTAGCCTGTCTTAGACCCGCAGCCCCGCTGGCCGGACTTTTAAAGGACCAGTCGGCCGTGCTGACTGGAGCCGCCAGGGTCCCTTTTTGACTTGGCATTCCAGTCAAAAACCAGACACCTGGTCACCCTAAGGAAGGAGCCCAGGGAAATAGCAACAGGGTCTCAGACTAAGTAGACCATGATTGCTAGATATAGGGTCCCTGGGCTAGAACCCATAGTATGGGTGGGCCTGGCTTCTCCTACCAGCCCCTATGAAAGTAGCACTTGATCTGGACTTGTGTCAGGCAGTCTTCTGGTCTGGCATATGGACAACTTGTCCAGTGGGACTTTGACACCCCAGAAGGGGAAGAGTAAATAGTGATGTGGCTGGCGCACCAAGTCACGAAGAGGGGTCATCCTAAATCCCAGAGAGAGAGGCCACAGTGTTAGCAATTTCCATGAGGGCTCACCAGAATGAGTGAGAGCTAATCCCCAGCCACAAGAAGGCCCCCTAGTGGTGAGTGTACCCTATTACAGTGTCCTTAAATTTTAGCCCTAAGCACATTGCTGCAAACCAATCTCAAGGAGACAGATGGTGACAACGGTACACAGGTGAGAGCTTATTGATGAAACACAGGCATGCACGCACACACACATACTCTCACACACACTACCTCTGTACCCATTATGTTAAATGACGTTATTTGAATGAGGGAAGAAAAGGGAAAAAAGAGTCAAGAGAGGCAGGTTATGGTTGAAGAGTTATGACCGAGGAGGAAAAGTGATACTTCTAGAGTGCCTCCCTTCCCTGAGAGCACTAAGCTGCCAATTCTAAAGCAGTTGCTCTCCCATTTTCAAACTCCTACATTGCTGTGGAAGATATGGGCATGATCCAAACCAACCGTGACTTGCTTAAGTACTCATATTATTTCTTCAGGGAGATTGGAAGTGCACGTTTTCTTCCTGTTCAAATGTTTTAATTAAAAATACACAAGAAAATTGTAAACACATGTTGAAACTTGCCTCCTCACACACACACAAAAAGCCCTACACAAAACCCAGAATTCAAAGCATTCCTCATAGAAATCTGAGTTTCTTCCCATCTCTGATAACCTATTCAGTGAGACAGTGTGGATGAAGTCATATCTTTTGTTGGACCAATGTCCGTTGGTGAGAGGGACAAGCTTTCAAGTTACATAGAGACCTGCAGAAGAGTTGTGTGTGTCTTGAAAGCTTGTCTCTCTCACCAACAGGAGTTGGTCCAGTAAAAGATATTACCTCACCCATCTTGTCTCTCTAATATCATGGGACTGACACACCTAGAACAACACTGAATACAATCTGTTCAGGAGCCAGATGGCAGCCTCCTTGGTTGTATTTCACAATACAAATGATAAATCTCAATGTCAAATGTAATTAAAAGCTAATTCTATTGTTTAGGTACAAGACAGAATCTGATTTTTTTAAAATATATTGGATACTTCCTTTTATTTATTTTTCAGGAAGTTGGGGATTAATGCCACAGGGTGCTATGCACCTCAGAATTTGAGTACATCACAGTGGAAGTTGTGAGTTCTCAAAATCCCCACTGCATTGGGTCTTAAATGAGCACAACCAACCAACTAGGCTTTTTGATAAGATGGGGAAAGGGAGATAACATTAAAAGAGCTTTGCTTTATTCCTGTCTCCATCTGTTGGTTTGAGGATTTATACTCTGTTTAGACAGGCAAAAAGAGACTTGAGGAAATCAGATTAACACATAAGAAGAAGAAAATCATACGTTGCTTGGTATTCCATGAAATTATCAGCAAAACTTTTATCTCTAAAGTACAAGAACACATATGATGGCTTTTTAGGGTTGTTGGTTTTTGTCTTTTCATTTAACTGACATGTCCTATCTTCAAATTAGCTAGATCACTTAAGCATATATACCAGTTAGCTATTTTTAGCTCTTTGGTTGTCTTCTGTTTCTGGAGAATTAGCCTTTTAGCAATTAAACTTCCGCATTAATTTTTTCTTGTCGTATTGATGTGCTGTACATATTTTAAGTATCCAAGAACAAAGATTCTTGAATCTCTGTGTAGAGCCATGTTTATAATCTTCTTAATTCTTTTTACTACTCCTTTTCAGAAGGATAATACTAGAGGACATTTCCTAGTGGGGAAAATATATAGGGGTGGAGGGAGGGGGAAGAATAGGTAGGTTCTGTGTGTGCGCGTGCGTGTGTGTAATTCCACTTCAGATAGAGGATAGTAGGTTCCAAATACTTTGTGTTGGGGGTACATTTAGACTCAAGTTAAAGGTGGATTTGATTATGTATCCTTTCCTGCGTGACTTCAGTTTTAGTTGAAGTGTAAGCAGCATGTCCAAGTGGATAGAGCACTGGACCAGAAGTCAGAAGAGTAGGGTTCTATCCCCATCTGTGCCACTGAGTCAGTGCCTGTCATCTGAGCCTTTGTGTTTTCCTCCCACCATATGCCTGTTCTGTCTATTTCGATTGTATACTCCAGGGGTCGGCAACCTTTCAGAAGTGGGGTGGCAAGTCTTTATTTATTCACTGTAATTTAAGGTTTTGCGTGCCAGTAATACATTTTCATGTTTTTAGAAGGTCTCTCTCTATAAGTCTATATTATATAACTAAACTATTGTTATATGTAAAGTAAATAATAGTGCAGCGAGGTGAGCGGGGTTGGCGGCTGGTATCCCAGGCCAGCAGTGAGCTGAGCGGGGCCGGTAGCCAGGACCCTGGCTGGAATGAAGGCGGTGGCCGGAACCCCAGACTGGCTGCGGGCTGATCGGGGCTGGCGGCCGGTATCCCAGCCCAGCAGTGAGCAGAGCAGGACTGGTGGCCGGGACCACTTCTGTCCACCAGCTCCTGCCAGCCAGGGTCCCGGACGCCGGCCCCGCTCAACCCACTGCTTGCCTGGGGTTCCGTTCATCCAGGCCAACAGCGGGCTGAACGGGGTTGGCGGCCGGGACCCCGGCTGGCAAGGGGCCGGCGGCCAGAACCCCAGACCGGCAGTGGGCTGAGTGGGTCCGGTGGACGGAACCCCAGACCGGCAGTGGGCTGAGCGGCTCAGCCCACTGCTGGCCTGGGGTTCCGTTCACCCAGGCAGGCAGCGGGTTGAGCGGGGCCGGTGGCCGGGACCCCAGCTGGCAGCAGAGTGCCACTAAAAATTGGCTGGCTTGCCGCCTTTGGCACGCGTCCTGCAGGTTACCGACCCCTGGTGTACTCGTTAGGGTGGTGACTTTCTCTTGCTGTGTTTGCACAGTGCCTAGCACAATGTGGCCCTGACCTTGGTTGTGGTGGCTATGCACTATTTGAATACAAACAGTAATAACAATAGGCACTGAAGGCCAGAATCTGCAGCCTTTACTGCTGCCATTGAGTAGTACCTTGCTTTGTTGAGTAGTCATTGATTTCACTGCCACTACTGAATATGAGGATGGCAGACTCTAGCACTGCTTTTCAATTATGATAATACAAATAATAATTTAATAATTTGTCATCTTTGTACCTAATTGAGGGCCGAAGACATATATAATTTAAAACTAGATTACTTTCTCTTCACCAACGTTCAATACATGTTAATATTTTAATTCATTTGGCAACAATATATTTTAAATAATTACATCATCCACCCAATCTGAATCATACTCTGCACTTCTTAAGATTTATCCACTAAATTATACTATGCTGTTATTTGAATGAACTGCAATGTAAATACTGCATATGCATTTAACAAACAGCAGTGTCTATTTCATAAATGCATACCATAATCCCTGTGCATGGCTGTCAGAAGAGAAAGAAGGACGATCTTTTTGAGCTCTTTTGGTCTATCCTGCTATTGACTCTTTGTTATATGTGGACAACTCCAACTAATAGTAAAACTGGGGACAATACTCCCGATTTCAAGCTTCTTTCAAACTAGAACTACATCATTTTTTGCATATACTGTACAGAAAGAATAAAATTGAAATGATCACAGTGCTGTAGAAAAAGTCAAAGTCCTTGAAAGGAAAAAGAGACATGGCTGATCATTTCATGATTATGCTCTGCTTCCAGGCAGTGGTATTTCATTCTGTGCCAAGGGAGCTCAGAGCTTTGAGGTGCAGCACATTACACTGGGGCTTGGAACACCTGAAGGTGCTCATGCATTTCCTCACAGATCTTTGACACTGTATATAGTTGTTGCTTCATGCCATTCCTATTAACTAATAGAATGATGACACAAATTGCACAATGTGTAGTAAATGGCTTCTTCAGACAATTACAAAGTATAATTGTGGAGCTTTGGCTTTGTGAATCTTTGACACAGTGCATTAAAATGACTCTGAAATAAGTAATCCTTGTGCTGAAGTAAAGTAAAATAATTCAGTGAGGATACTTTGAAGCCCACTGAAAGTATTGCAGTTGTATATTCTTTCTAGCATCCTGTAAATGATTAAAATGTGTAATAGCAATTATTGAGCGTATGAACTAGCTGATTTTAAAACACTAATAACTGAGCCACTTGAATTGTCCATATAAAAATGAGGATACACATTAAATGCCTTCAGCTTACACTGTTCAGTTTGAACTTCCACAGAGATTCCTCAATTGTGTCAATTATCTCACCCAATTTAAGGGGAGGGTCATACCCATCATACCCAGAAAAAAACTAATGGAAGAGGCTCTGAGAGAAGGGAAATTTAATGAAGTTATGAGCTAGAGCCTTCCAGAGCTCCTAGCTGCACAGGAGAAATGTGCCTGATACCAGGGGCTGGAATGTATGCACAACTACATCCTTAGTATGCGTGACCATAATGGAGGAGTGTTGGCCATACCTCATTCATCTTCCTTACACAGAGACTTTGAAGATGGCTAACTCCAGCACGGAGATAAGGATTCTTGAATCTCCTGCCTTTATGCACCCATATGAGGATGAATTACAATCTGCCCTTTAGCGGGATTTCCAAAGCCTGATTTGCAGATAATTGATAAGAATGATAAATCATAAAATAAGACTGAGGCTAACACCATTAGCTTCAGTAACCTCTTGGACATCTCCCCTCAACTTGATACATTACTGTTTGACATTATAGTTTGTCCTCCAGCAAGTTTTTAATCATTTTAATTAATTTCTCACTACACACTGTAGCAATATATTATACTTGGATATTATAAATTATCTAGTGCATCTCTAATAAAGTTAGGAGTGGGATTTTATGCATATTCAAAAATATGTATATACTTACCATATACAGCCACATAAACACATCTACAAACAGAATCTCCACTTGCTGCTGGTTCACATTTTTAAGAACATTTTTATTCAAGAATCTCATACATTTGATGGCCAAGTGAATGCTCGAATAACTGCTGATCATGGAAATTAATCCTGTTGAAGGCTTAGGCCCAAATTCCCACCCACTGTAAGCTAGTTGTGTGAATTGATTTCAGATGAGGTAAACCCACTCACCATTGGTGTATTCGGTCCATTATTTAACTTGTGCTTCATACTTTAGTAAAGTTAATGTACTCTCTGTGCTTTACTCATTCCTTGTGATCTTTTCAATTTGTGATCCCAAACTGTGTGTACCAAACATGTTATTCTTTCTGTAATCACCTGATGACCTATATATGAATTCCTTTATATAGGAGGACAGTATTGCATGAGACCTACATAATTTATATGAAGTTCAGTTAATAAAAGACCCATAAGTAGGGCCTGGTATTTATAATTTATAATCTTTCCCCCCCCCCAATTTTTAATGGCTAAGGATACTTGTATGTGTAGGAATGACTATATGAAGGATAATCAAAGATCCACTGGAAATCTTTGCAGTTATTGATCATTTAAAGCAGGGGTAGGCAACCTATGGCACGGGTGCCGAAGGCGGCACACGAGCTGATTTTCAGTGGCACTCATACTGCCCGGGTCCTGGCCACCGGTCCAGGGGGCTCTGCATTTTAATTTAATTTTAAATGAAGCTTCTTAAACATTTTAAAAACCTTATTTACTTTACATACAACAATAGTTTAGTTAGATATTATAGACTTCTAGAAAGAGACCTTCTAAAAAAATTAAAATGTATTACTGGCACGCGAAACCTTTAATTAGAGTGAATAACTGAAGACTCGGCACAGCACTTCTGAAAGGTTGCCAATCCCTGATTTAAAGTAATCAGGTATTGAGCACAAAGAGTAATTGTCATTTTCATTTTTAGCAAGACTTCAACTTGACAGGTCACTTTACAACTTAGAAAATTTTTGGATGTGGGATGTTTGTTTTTGCTTTGAGAAATAAAAACATGCTTTGCAAAATGCTGAGTCACATATTAGAAAATACCTCATAATAATAATATTGCTTTGTACGAGGGTTACTTATTTCACAACTATATAAACAAAGAGAAAAATAGAGACACAAGGTGGGTGGCGTAATCTTTCATTGGACCAATCTAAAGAAGAGCTTGGTGTGACTCGAAAGCTTGTCTCTCTCACCAACAGAAATTGGTCCAGAAAAGAGGTTATCTCCCCCACCTTGTCTCTCTAATATCCTGGGACCAACACAGCTACAACAACACTACATACATCGGAGAAAAATAGTTCTTTCCAGTCAAGGGTTAAAACAAAGATACTCCATAAATCAGTGAAAGTCTTGGTAGATCTATATACCTTTCAAAATAAGATACTATAGTAACTTATAAGAATTATTTTTAAAATAGTTTTATTTCCCTTTTTATATCTGCTAGAATCTAAAAGTAAAGTTGGAAAATGCTTCTTAAGACATTTGCAACAAAAACATTTCCTTCATTTCCCAACTGCTAGAATTACTGCTTCCCAGAATTATTTTGGCTTCAGGCACTGGATGGGCAGTAGTCTGTCCTATATCAGATATGGACTTAATGTATATCTCCCAACCTTCTAGGGCTAGAAGTGATTGGGAAGGTAACATTCCCAACTTTGTAATAGGCCATGCCGCACACTCCTAACTCACTTGTGACCCAACCACTCATGGGTAATGCTGCCACTACAAACTCATGCTGATAAAACTTTTGCACCACAGCATCCTATTACATTTTCCCTAGGTATCCCATAGTTGTACCCTAAACCATTTTTTCCTCTTTTAACATTTACAGCCTTTAAGTACAGCTCCTACAGACTGATACCTGCTCCACAATTTTGGCGGCCTTCTTTTAGCCAACCTTTCTTTATTCCATTGTCTTAATTATTCTGTATGTTACAGTTCCTGCCAGACTCTTAATAATTAGACTGAATCTTCTCAAGTCCAACCAGCCATCTTCTATTACAGATTTAGGCACCAGTGCTGCCAACATACACATGCTTAGGAGGACTATTTATGTATGTAAAATTCAGCATGTGTTTGTTAGTAGGATTGGGGTCTTATTGTACACCATTTACCAGACGGTTTTTCATTTAGTGAAAATACTCTTCACTTGTGGTTCCTTACCAAGATCCCACATTGGGTTCTTTGGCAAGAAAGCAATTTTCCTCCTGTATTTTTTTACATATTGTGAACCAATATTTTGAGAGCAGCAGTTCATTATGGAAGAGACAAACTTGGTATGTCGGAATTTCTTTGTGGAATAGCTTTTACTAAAGTATTAGTATTGTCACCGTTAGGCTATAAAATGAAACTTCAGGTGTCTTTAGAAAGATGTATAAATGATCACATCTGGATGTATACAGACACTGATAATGAAAGCCATTATGTATAAATTGGGTTTAAGGACATAAAAGAGAATTCTAAGCAAAAGAAAAATAGGTACTCATTTCTGAAGATGAACATTGCTTTATCTGAATAGACGGGCTTCAAAATAAAACCACTTGGATCCTTATATGTTAAATGCAAAGGCCAAAGAAGGAACACTATTGTGTCACAGATTTGGCCATCAAAACTGACTTGTGAAAAATTGAATCTAATCATGGAAGTACAGAAAGTCAGAACTTTAATAAAGCATTTATTAGATATGAACAATAAAGAGAGGCATAGCAAAGCTTCAGGTTGCCTTTGACATTTGCCTAGATAAGACTGTGCAAATATAATATTTTTGCTAGCATAATATTCTATGTATTTGTCAGGATTATAAGGAAAGCTGCACTTTAGACCCTATTTAATCCCTTTTGAGTGCACCTGTTTGGGGACATGTTTTGCTTTATTCACCCCTCTCTGGGTGGGCTCACGTGGTCCTACCACTCTTAGACTGGATATCTGGGCTGCAGTCCCATATTTACCAACTGTAAACTTCCGCTAGGAATCTGTGACCGAGGCTGATTAATATGACACAAAGAACAGCATTTTTAAAACAAAAGAGTATTTATTCACCTAAAGATGCAGAGCAAATGGATAAAACAAGAAAGGCCTATATTAATAGGTCTTTCCCACACCATAACCTTCCCTTGCAAGCTTTCATAAGATCCCTTAACCCAGGTACTTCCATCTCTGGGTTGGGAGAGAAAGCTTGCTGCAGTTTCTGTGTCTCTCCGTGTGTCTCTGTCAGAGTCTCCCCCTGGGCAGCTGCTGACAACCCACTCAATCTTCCGTCTCCCCAAAGCAAGCATCTTTAAGATTTTAGTATCCCCTTTGGTCCTAGGGTTAGCCTGGGAAGAGTGAACTTTGCCAACCTAGTTGGATCCAAGCCAGGGCTGTTGTACAATTAATAGCTTCCCCCATTTTTCCCCTTACAGTCTCCTTTGATTTAAGGCTGTGCAGCCAAGCACACAGGTAATATCATATTGCTAAACTGTAGTGCATATGACTTTTATAAAAACAGACAAAAGATAATTCCCTCATTCTCCACAATATTGGTCACGAGAGCTCAAAAAGACACTCTAGCTAGCTCAGAACTTGCTTTTTATCCAAGGTCAATCAACAGAGTGAGCATAGGAAAAGGTTGATCATGACCATGCGTACTACATAAACAATGCCACATGTAAGCACGCTTTTGACTAGTCATCAAGAGAATAACAATTTGCTAGTAAAACTGGAATCTTCCCACCTATGCAATATTTATAAAGCAGTCATATGTTTGTATGGGGCATAGATACAATCATTGGATATTGAGTCATCAGAGATTTTAAGAAAATATTTGAATAACAGTTCTATCATTGAATTATTTTATTTGTCAGTTTCTACTGGCGCCCATCACTGAAACATCTGTAAGCTTTGCATGGTTCAAGTTGTTAAGCCCCAGATAGGGTGACCAGATGTCCCAATTTTATAGGGACAGTCCTGATATTTGGGGCATTTTCTTATATAGGCACCTATTACCCCCCACCCTCTGTCCTGATTTTTCACACTTGCTACCTGGTCACCCTAGCCCCAAACAATAAAACTCTCTCCACCCAGAGATTGATACTAAACCCAAATTGCAAATTAGCCTACAGATTAATCCAAATGTTAACTAAATAAATGCATTTTAGTTAATATATATATCTATATTGGTGATATGCAGCATATGGCATCCGTATCATTACTGACGGTAATGACATGAACAGCAGTTAGTGATTATCAAGAAGGTGGTCTGATATGAAAAAAAAAGAAAAAGAAATAATGTACTGAACTTGTGCTCAAAATGTCAGCTTTAACCAACAGCAAAATCAATCTGAGGTTATTCAAGTGTGGTATATGGTCAGCACTCTGACACTGAATGGCTTGAGCTTGACAGCATGAAAATAGGCAATACCACACATGTCCAAAGATGAATGCAAATGGGATTTCAGGCATCTCTTGGGAATAACTGAACACCCTTCCAAATAATGGAGCCACAGCCATGGCCTGCTATGACTGTTAGTGCTACAATTAAACTTCATGATAAGATCTATTTTCTATTCCCATCTAGCTTTATTAACAAACACTGATTGACCTAACATTTTCTAGTCATTTTACATCCCATTTGCACTATTTGGTTAACACAAAGGCACCACAACCCAGCTGCAAATGCCCAGCAGAGAATATGCTGTTGCCTGGAACCTCCCTGCTGGTGTATCTGTCCTAATTGAACCCTACACCTGCAGACCCTCATGCCAGGATAGTGGCAGGTCAGGAACAGAAGAGGGGCATGTGGGAGTTCTGCTACAGCATTCCTCCCCTGATGTAGGGTCTGTTAAGAAGCTAACACCTATGGTGCAATGTAGACCTTTCCAGCAGTAGCTGTATCATACCACGGGTGTGATCAGCAGTGAGAACTGGGGACTATAGCCAGATCCCTTGATATCTAGTGCAGGGAAAAAGCTGGCCCATCATATTTAATTAGAGGCTTAAAAGAATTATTTGAGAGATTATTGCTATTTATGTTCAAAACAGTATTGGAGCCACATTGTGCTAGGTGCTATACAAATAAATAGGTAGAGACAATTTCTGTCCCAAAGCGTTTAGAAACTAAATTACAACAAGAAACAACCATCCTTATAATAAAAGGATGGAAGTGGGGAGGGACAATGTTTGTAGCTGTATTGAGATCATACATATGCAAAGGCTAGCTTTGTGCATAGCTTGATAGTTCTGGATTATTTTAAAGTCTTGTTTTTTTCCTTTATAAAATTAGCTATCCCCAACTTCTGCCCCATCTAGCCATATAGTTGGATAGTTGTTTATAGGCATCATAGAAAATGGCTTAAGCTGTTTTTCAGTCAAAGTGTAGATACCTATCGCTTGGATGAGTCTCTGTACCAGGTGACTGAAGGGTAGCTAATGTAACACCAATTTTTAAAAGCAAGATTCCAGAGTTGTTCCTGGCAATTACAGGCTGGTAAGCCTAACTTCAGTACCTGGCAAATTGGTTGAAAAGAACAGTAAAGTATAGTAAAGGACAGAATTATTGGACCCATATATGAACACAATATGTTGGGGAAGAGTCAACATGGCTTTTCTAAAGGGGAATTACACCTCCTCAGTCTATTAGAATTCTTTGAGGAAGTCAAAAAAACCCATGTGGACAAGGGTGATCCAGTGGATATAGTGTACTTCGACATCCAGAAAACTTTTAACAAGGTCCCTAAATAATAGCTCGTAAGAAAAATGAGGTAAGAGGGATGGTCTTCTAATGGTTCAGTAACTGTTTAAAAGAAAGGAAACAAAGGGTAAGATTAAATAGTCAGTTGAATTTGCCCTGTTCTGTTCATTCCTTCTGAAGTATCTGGCACTGTCCACTGTCAGAAGACAGGATATTGGGCTAGATGACCCCATATAACCATTTTCATGTTCTAATACATATTAACATTTTCTGACTCTTGGAATACATCTTTAACTTTTCATCCAATCAAACCATGCTGCTTGAGTAAAAGCTTTTACTTTTCAGACACTCTATCTACTGGAGACAGTGTTTAGAGAAGGGGAATCGGAATTAGGAGACTTGATGTCTGTTCCTTTCTCTGCCAGTGACTCACTGTGTAACTGGCAAAAAACAGAGGAGTCAATATTATGCAATTCTAAGTGGCTTCTGTGAGATCTGAGACTTCCCATTTTCCTTGAAGCAAAGAGGGAGCTGAGTATTCCTAGCACATCACATTCTTGGGCCATTACATTTTCTGAAGCAATTTGAGATCCAATAATTTAAAAAAAAAAAAAAAAAAGGTAATTATCTCCTTCATCAGTTTTGGCCCTAGTGCTGCATGAAGATGCAGGAGAATGGGATCCCTACACTTTGTCTTGTTGAGGATGCTCATCCACTTGCAGAATCTGGTCCACAGCCATTCCAAATTGCAAGCATTGAGAAATAATGCACTGATGAATTCTGTGGTGAGACTCCTGATCAGCACCCTAGGTATGGGTTTGATTACCAAAATGTTGCTTCGGGCATGTCTATACAGAGAGTTAGTGAATGGCAAGCTGGGATGTACGGTAAATCGACAGTGCTCTAGCGTATCATTCACAAACTGACCACATGGACCCTGCTACTGCACACAAAAAGTACCATAGTATACTTGGACCTGAACAGCAGGTACTTTTAGTGTGCAGTAGCAGGCTCCATGTGGCCAGTTTGTGAATGATACGCTAGAGCACTGTCGATTTACCGTACATCCCAGCTTGCCATTCACTAGCTCTCCATCTAGATAAGCCCTTACATTAGTTTATTTGGAAGTTATGAGAGTTAGTGCATTTATTTGGGAGTATGTGTATGCGAGAGAAGGAGAAAACTATGTGGACTAAAGTCTATTTGCTATTTCTGGCTTTCCCAAATTATTATGCTCTGTAGATGATAGGTTCCCATGACCCTGTGTACTGCAAGCACTGACTTATAAAAATAACAAACAGCAGTAAATCAGAACAGTGCTGCCAGGCAGGGGACTTGAGTGGAATTGTTTGGGCAACGATACTGAAATAATTTTAGTTTCTCCCAGGACTTCAGATAACATGGTTTAATAAAGTGTGAAAAAGTACAGAATTCATTTTGACTAATTTTGCTGCCAGTAAATTACACCGTTAGAAATTAATCCATACCCAAATCAGTGTCGTGGAAGGGGATGAGAAAAAAAAATCTCCATGATAATCGATATTAGTGGACAAATTTGATCTTTTCTGTAATAAGAACCCATTGTTTTAATAAGTCTCAGAAGGCATACTTCATAAACAGCAAAATTGCAATCCCCAGAACTCAACTTAAACATCTGAGGGAGATATCCAGAACTGTCCTTATAATCCCCCCCACACACACACATACACACAATCACACACTTTCCTCCAGTTAGTAAAAGAAAAGCAACTATTTTTAGAGTATGTGCAATTAGTTGAATACCTAGGAGTCAGTTTTAGTATGGATGGTGTTCATAATATTATATGCTCACGTTAATACAAATCATCTACAATTCAAAATGTGCTTCCATTTTAAGCCACTAGTTTCAGTGCCTTATACAATTCCCCCAAATTCCTCCTCCTTCTCTTTTTTTCCCCTTTTAGTCCAGAAGTGATTTTTTTTTAATAAGGTGATTGAAAATCCATGGACTAGTTTAGACAAATGTTTTGTTTGTGAAGGTGATTGAAAATCCATGGACTAGTTTAGACAAATGCTTTGTTTGTGAAGTTGGATAACTTTAAACATAAATCAATGAATCAGTAATAAATCAATGAAGAATCATGCTCTTCCAATTCTGGGGGAAAATGAGTAAGGAAACCTACAATACCTACAAGTGAAAATACCATGCTACAAATGTGCAGTTAGTATATTATTCCCCTTATTTACTTACTGGATCTCCACAGTTGTCTTAATTTGCTGGATCTTCCCAAAGCCTTGGCAAGCCATATCTCCCCTGCAGACCAAGACCAGTCTTTCCTCCTGTGTTAAGGATGGCATGAAAAGTACCCCAGTAAATCTGGAAGCCTCTGTTCTGGGCCCCAGCACCATAACATTAATTTTTCTGCATTTCAACTTGCACTGTGCCCTGCAGGACACACAATTGAAAGTAGAGGTTCAAAAACCCAACAGATAGTCCCTTAACCTTCCTGCATCTCTCATGCTGACATAAAGGTAATAATACTTATGCGTGGCCACCACTAGAAGGCAACAATCACCCACAGTGGTAGCTGAGATACTGCAGTATTGCATTATAGGACATAACTGTTGTATCTCACTTGTGAAGTGGGATTTCCATTTGGGAAAACTGAAGAGATTTAAGTGACTTAGCCAAGGCTACACAGTGGGTCAATGTCAGAAACCCCTCCTTCTCCCAAGTTCAGTGTATGCAATTTATGTATGTCTTAATGTAGCAACAAGGATATACTCCTAGATGGTCTCAAGCAGGAATTTTCTCTGTGCATTAAAGTGCTCCTTTAGGCACCTTGTCAGATTAATTACTTGGATAATAACATCTTCACAGGGGGCTCAGTGATGATGGGCCTTCCTGTGCTTGAACACTGAGGGGCTCATCAGCAGGGCTCAGGTTTAGTTCAGGGCTTGTCCCCAGGGAAGTCTTTGAGTTGTGAGGCAGTTCACAATTTTCTGTCTATCTCTGGAGGGTTGCCTTTGCTGTATATTAGAAATCAAAACTAATGTACCAAGTGTGTTGAATGCTCAAACCTTCATAAATTTGTTATTTATGAACCACATTTCTTCAAACTTGCCTAAGGCAATTGACCTAATTGAGGACTGAGTGGTAAACTAGTGTCCTTTAAACCAAGCTGTTTTTCAGTTCTTTGAGGAGAAAAAGGACTGGAATATGCATTTAAAATGAACAGGTTTTTTTCCCCATTATCATATAACTGAGAAAGGACATGGAGGATTTAAAAAAAAAAATCCTGCTAAAATTAACCAATTTCCCACCTAAAGGGGAAGAGGAAAGATATTAGAAAGTTAAAAAAAAAGCCTCTTACTATGTTAATATTGGATTACATATTTTATAGCCAAGATAAATGCATGAAATTAATACATATTTTTAAATGTGCTACAGTATTCTTCCGTAATGGTCTAATATACTAGAACTTACAATATCAGCACTCTAGTATCTTTGGTGGTTACTTTAGACTCCTTTAGTAGTATTTAATAGGGAGCAAAGGGAAGAAGATATTAGCAGCAATCTAATATTTTGGCTATTTCCTATTTCATGGATTCTTATCTATGAGCAATGGGTAGGGCCCCAGCCCTGGGACCCAGCCCCTGGAATCCTGAATTTAAGTTTAGAGAGAGTGTAAATTCCTAGCAGTCCTGGTTGCATGGAAAACTTTGAAAAGGTGAACGTATTGTAGGTGATATAGTGGCACGCACCTGAATTTTCAGAGTGCCTGAAATAATGGGGGTGGGGATGGACATCCATTCTGCCACTCTGCCCTCCTGAGGGAAGAGGGTCCCACAGCTACTCCTGTTTCTGGAGGAGAATTTCGTGTGCTCTCTGGGAGGGGAGGGGAGAGCCCCCTCACCGCTTCCATCACCCTGCCACTCCAAGGGGCAGGGTGGGGCCATGGCACAAGAACACAGGGTTGGAGCCATGGGGGGCTCCATGTCACAGTGTGCCTCTGCCTCCAGATTACTCTAATCTAGCCCTGGTGATGGGCAGCTCATATTTGGCTTGTACAGAGATGTAAGTTTGTTTTTTAAATTATGCTTTGGGGGGGGGGGGGGAGTCATGAGGAAATTGCTGAAATGTTGCCATTACTGGCAATAAAAAGTAGAGTTTTGTTCAAATCTGAAGGTTTACTTGTGAATCTGAATAAAGCTCTTTTATTACTGAATATAAAAAAGAACTCCTTAACTGAGACTGAAGGAAGCATGAGGGAGCTGTAGCCCACGAAAGCTTATGCTACAATAAATTTGTTAGTCTCTAAGGTGCCACAAGTACTCCTATTCCTTTTTAAGGAGACATAGTAACATTACATCTTGGAACCATTTTTTCTCTTCCACAATAGTTCACAATGAGAATGACTGGCATCTTGCTTTCAGGTCAGCCATCTGTCTGACTCTCTAATCTAATCCAGTTTAAAAGGTTCCCATCCCCATGGCATGTAAGCCATCAAAATGGACAAAGGTTTAGCAATGGGCCACTGGTCTGTGTTAGGGAGAATGTGGAACTACCTACCATGGGGACCTTGAGACTCTGTTGTTAGAAACCTCCTCTCGGTCTAGATTTGGGCTTACTCCATTGTTAGGAGCTGGAAAACAGGTAAGACTTTTCCTGTTGTGTAGACAATCACTCAGATGGTTCACCCTGCTCACTCTGGTATGGTGGGGCAGAGCCATGAGTCCATTTTTCCCTGTCCCATTTCGGGCAACTGTGTGCCCAGACGCACATGGAAAAAGCTTGCCCCTGCTTCTAAGTTTTGTGCAGGCTTCATTTTCAGAACTTTTGGGGTGTAGCTTGACCCGAGTGTGTGTCTTTTTAATATGCAGCTACAGATGAGAGAAACAAAATGTTAGAGTGTATATCGTTGGCATAGTGGCATAGATGTTTTAGTGATATTGTTAAAGTTGGTAGTAGGTTTTTATAAAACTTTCATATCAAAACCTGAAGCCAGACAATCATCTTCTTGTCTTGAGTTTTGATGTGCATATGAACCTGGAAGAAGACTTGCGATTCCTTAGATCTCCATCTAGCCCCTAAAGGACCAGAATCCCACACTTTTCCCCCTTCCATACACAATTCATTGTCTTCTCTATTCAGTGTTTCTAAGTGTCCTGCCACCCCTTGTGTTCAAGTGAATTCAAAGCTCCAGACAAATATCAGGGGGTGTGAACTTCAGCAAAAACAGTACCTGATAGTGTGGGTTTGGCAAAATGAGGCTAACCCACAACAGCAGGTTTTCTACAGGATTGTGCACAGGTCTTTGACTTCATCATCTGTATCTCATTCTGCTTTGGGAAGCTAGTACCCAGTACACTTTCCCTTTCCGTTGTTATCTCGAACTGGCTATTTTGTTTTCTTCTTCAGGATGTGGGAGTGCTGGTGGGGAGGGCAGGGGGAAGAACTTATGTTTTTATCATAGTCTAAAACACTATGGAGCAAATCCTGCTCCCTTTTCTGCAGGTGTGAAAGGTCTTTCAGCGCTAAACTGGTTCAATTCTGCACAATGGGAGCAGGAAGGGGACACCGTGAGATAAACGTGGCTTGATGAGGTTGTACAGGGGTTTAATTCACTCAGCACTGCAGAGTCCACTGCTATCAGGCACTTGGTGGTCAGGACTATTCATGGTGAAGATGAAGGAGCTGCACAGGAGAGAGAATGAGGCGCGAGAAGACATACCACTCCCCCCCCCCCCCCCCCCCCCCCCCCCCCCCCCCCCCCCCCCCCCCCNTATACGAAGATAACGAGGGTGCATTGTCACTCCATGACCAGTGGAATTGCCTTCACACCTTCCCCACTGCAGAAATTCCAAGCCAAATTACACTGAAGGAAGATTAACCATAATGTCTGTATCTGCAAATATTTACCTCTTTCAACTTGGTTAAGATTATTTTTTCATTATAATATAAGCTTCTTTTATGCTTCTACTTCAGCTTTTAAAATACAGGTAGCTTTGGTATAACATTTAAACTGTGACTAACACTCTAGTTAACATTTAATCTTTGATATGATACTTTAAAATTGCTTAAATCAGTGTGTTTAAATTGAACAAGGTCTGAGAGCCACTTGGTAGGGGACTGTATCATTAGCCTGTAATTGTATATTGCATAGAGTACTATGTTTTCATTACTTGGGAGGGAGGGAAAGTAATGACCTTGCAATTGACTCGTACATTTAACATTTTCATCTCACTTTAACACCATTAGATATAACTACTTGCATTGACCACATAAGGAGTCAAAGAGGCATTGTACTGCAGTTAAATCTAATTCAATTTCAGGCCAACAAAGTTAATAATAATTTCTGATTTGCTAAATCAAAGGCTAAATAAAAGTCAAGACCGTGATACCTTATTTGTGGATTGCTGATCTCTGGCTTCTAAAGTTACTGCAATGAATTGAAACGTTCATTTCAGGCTGCCTGAAATTCCCAGCAGCCAACAGATGATTTATATTGTCGAAAGTGTTACCTAAAAAGTCTGAAAAAGGAACATGCTAAGTATGTAAAGGGCTCTCATAAAATGTGCATCTAGGGAATAGTCTAAAAAAGGTTTTCCATATTTGCCTAGAACAAGTTTCTCATAAAAGATTTTCAGTACTAAATTATCATCAGGCCCCACAGAGTTGCCTCATGTTGATAAGGCAGTTTGGAAAGCCTGCTCTACCTCCCCTTCATCTGTTATTTGTCTCATCAGACACAGGGAAGGCCATGGTAGGCTATCCAGACTGGCTGTCATTTCAATAGGACAGGTATGCACAGAAGCAGTAACAAATAATGGCTTCACTATGTGACTAAGGATTCAGTACAGTACAAAAAATGTCACATAGCAAAACCATGAAATTTGGCAGATTGGCTTCGGGATGCTAAGGCACAGAACAAAAACAAATCTGGTGTTTTTTCTTTGCTTGCTAGCAAGCGGAGTCTTTCATATAAAAGTTATTTTGATCCAATGTGCAACTGGTTCTTAAAGCTGGAAAGAAGAAAATATTGAGACAGTGTTATTAAGAAAGCAAACTCCAGAAAAAGAAATAATACAAAATAAAGCAGGATTTGTCTGTCTCAACCTCACTGTTAAGAAAAGAAAGCTATCCCTCCTAAGAATTCTTTCTAGAGCCTGTGGGCTGAATAAAGGAATTACGATACTGAGATGAAGTTGGGAAGTAGCAGAGTTTGTATTTGAAGTACTTTCTGAGTAGATGCAGCTCAGAAAACTCTGTATAAACCTAGCATCCTGGTAAAACAATCATTGAACAATCCACAAGGCTTCTCTTTCTTTTTTATTTTGCTACAAATCCATGTGTGTTTCATCCAAACAGTCAAGAGACAGATGAGGAGTGACACATCAACTGAATCTGTCTATATGGGCATTTTTATTTATCATGAAATGCATGTTCACTAACCATAGGATCTTACAATGAAAACCTCCACTGGGAGTGTAGTATAACCTTCAGATTTTTTTAATCGAAGAAATCTACATCCTATATTGTTCCTTTGAGTGGACTTGTGGCTTACTATTTATTTCAGACTTCATGTAGGCTATTTCAGTCACCTCATGAAACTTTAGAAAGGGCAGACTGTCAGTCTGAAATGGACTCAGTAGGGTAAGAACTAATACAAGTGCCTGCATTTTAAAGTAATTTGAAGGAATAAAGTTCTGGAAAATTCCCTCCTTTGTTCATAATGATTAGACTTGTGGCTGTCTGTTGTGCAATCAGCCAGAGCAAGTCTGGGTCATCATCATCCCAGGTATACAAAGATGATATACCAGAGAAGTTTTTCTTTTCCACATCTTTGAAAACAGCATGTTGTCTCACTTTCAAGTGTTTGTATTTTTAATTAAATTTTAATTACTTTTTAAACTATTAATTAAATCCACTAGCATTACTATTTAGATTACTAATATCACCAATACTTAGAATAATCAGGTTGCTAATACTTTTGTGATCCACACCAAATAGCTTTCGATACTTGACTATAGTCAGTCCAGTCTAAGATACTACATGTGAATATGTAGAATAGTTTCTTGATTGACATTGCATTTTTCAGTTAACTTGAATTTGACCCAATTAATTTCAGCGGGGGAATTTTTTTTTCCAGGTCAGCAAACTGCACATTTCTGTCTTTTTACAACCTTTAGCTCTGTGGTGGTTAGAGCCCTTGTCTGGGATGTGGGAGACAGAGGTTTGAATCCCCTGTCTGGATTCCTATTCCTCCTCTGAATCAGGTACAGAGAATATCTGAATCCATGTTTCTTACCTCCCAGCCTTATTCACCAGGCTACAGAGTTGTTCTCTCCTTGGCCCAATGACTTTTAAATATTGATACAAAGAGGAACAGCTTCAACAGCAGAAGCTGAGGGCAGAATAGCCTGAAGCCTGGTACTGTGGGAACTCACTTGGCAGGCGTGAGACCTGAGTCCAAGTACCTGCTCTGATGAATATTTAAGTGCTTATATGAGGTGGAACATCTTTTAATAAGGGAGACTTGAAAGTAACACCCACCCACCCACCCCATACAGCCTATAGTCTTGTAGTTAGGATGCTTACCTGGGATGTGGGGAGGGGAAATCTGAGTTCAAGTCCCTTTCCCAGAATGTGGATCCAAACCTGAGTTTCCCACATTCCAGGCATGTGCAGTAATCATTATAAGGGACAGACAGCTTGTTGGTTTGAAACAGACTTTTCCCATTTGCTGACTAATTCTAAACAGTTTTGGAACCAAACCAAATATTGTTTCTGATTTTTTTGGTATGCTGGCTGAACCGAAACATCAATTACTCTTCCAGCACTACTGAGATGGAGAATTATTGGAATGAAAACAGATCTTTACAGTTAAAACTTAACTTTGAAATTATTACAAAATAAGTAACCCATCTGTTGAAGAGTCAGAATTCCTTGGTCTATCAGTTCTAAGGAGTGTCCATTAGTAGAGATACAACTGAGTCATAAGCAACCTAAGGGCTAGATCCTACAAAGACTCTCATGTAAGTCAGTTTTATGTACAATGAAGTGAATGGGGATACATAAGAGTATAAGTTATTCACATGTGTAAATCATTGCAGACTCAGACCTTAAAATAGACAACTATGCACTGATGCTATTTTAAGGCATCAGGGCATAGTTAGGCATAGCATGACACGTTAATAAATAAAATAAATTAGTGTTGATCAAAGCTCAGCAAGGTGTCTTGTACACTTGTATAGGTTTTTTCCAGCCATTACTGACTATAATGTCTTTGTAAATAGAAGCTTTTACCTCTACTATTGGAGGTTGCTTCCTGTCCAGTTCCTTTCACAATGTTGCAATCCAGCATTTGGGTCATTGCATTTCAATAGCAAGGAAGAGCTGGTAATGTCATAAACAATTGGCTGTAATTTCAGTGAATGAATCAGACAGGAGGAGTAAGCTGAATATAAATGGAAGATATATTGACATAACTATCTTTGTAATCAGCAATGACAGGAAAAGAAATGTAGAAAAACTGCATAACTGTTAGATGGAGCTTTGGTAAAATAGAGTATTTTGCCACTATCTCACAGAATGTTTTTAAAGATGTATTAAAAATGAAGTTGCTGGAATAAGATGCTTATTTGAGTATTTAAAAAAAAAGACATTTTGTAAGTTCTAATCGCTTCTGGGTTCTTTTGAAAAAGGCCAAGTTAATAGGGTACTAAAACCAACTAATATGCATGTTACATATGTTATATATGGCAAAGGTGATAATGACATGCTTACTAGTTAACTGTTGAGATATGAGTATCTGTTACTAAATTCCCCATAAAAGGGTTACATCTAATAGCGTCACAATGTCTGAGAGAAAATTATGCCTGGCTAGTTAGTTAGGCTATTAAAAGGGTGACTGTAGATTCAGAATCCCTGAAAGACAGACTACAATCCACAATGAGAACAAGAAAAGCCTTGCAGGTGAGGAAGTTGTGGCTTAGCACTGGTGGGTTTACAGGCCAGAGTTTAGAAGCCAAAATTCTGGAAGCAAAATACAGGGAGAGAAGTTTCACTGAAAAGCAGTCTGCTGACTGAGTTCCAACTAGTAGAATTAACTGTGTGTAGCTAAGCTCATGTGTTTGACACCTTTCTGGGTCTCTGCGTTACTAATTCCTCTCTCAGCGAGGAACCAACCCACTGTAAACCCCTGCAGAAGACCCTCATTTCATGTAAGTGGTCAGAGATTCGTTTATAGCAGATGAAGATCTGACCAATAAACTCGGTTTGGTAGAAGTATTTTCACCTGAAGCATTTCCTCTAGAAAAACTCTTAAGAATTAATGAAAGAAGAGTGAAATTGGATATGAAATCGGGGGCACAATAAAAAAAATTGTTCTAAAGTGACTTCCTGAAATAACATGAATATATATTTAGCTTTAGATAAATAGGTATTTAAGTTTCCATTGGTCTTCATTGCAGGTGCTACTGAAAAAATCCCACAGGAACGATCAGATTGCAGGAAAAAAATCAAGTTTCAAAAACTGACCATAATGAGCGTAGACAACTGAATATAATGAATAAAATTATAAATAAACTCTATAATGACAAAGGGGGGGGGGAAGCTTGGACTATAAGAATTTGGATCATCTGGTGCAAAGGCTGTAAATCCCACCACAGACGCTAAAGAGCAACTCCTTAAATAATTGAATGAGCAGTTTGAAACAGACTGACTTGAAGAGGCCCCTGTGACTCAATAAATATGATTGTTTCTCCGGGTAACAATCTGGTGAAGCTGAAGGTGAATAAACATGTAGATTTGCAGAGTTAGACAAAATAAAAAAAAGAAATCAGCTTTATATTGAAATAATCCTGTTTTTCACATTTTTTATGCAAAAAGGTATTACAGCTCTAGCGCTATTTAGGACACTAGATAAAAAGTAGATAATTAGTAATAGTGGACTTAATTAGACTCATACCCTAAGGGCAGGAGAATGGATAAGTTACAATAGTTCTAAAGTTATATAAACTACCATTGTGACAAATACAGCTAATTAATACTAACATATTAAGGTCTAAGATTAACCTATTTATATGGAAACACTTTGTATCTATGTATAATTCTGAGAGTCCCAAGAGGGGAAAATATCTTGTATCTCTAGTTTTATAGCAACAATTCCACAATAAGAAAGAATGGTATACCCATTTGATAAGGGCTTTTTAAAAAGACATTGTGTTAGAAAAAGTAAGATACTAAAACAAATCTTTTGTTTTTTAAATTTTTTTTTACACAATCTGACATCTTTGTCCCTGAGCATTTTTAATTTAATCAGCTAGTAGCTCTCTAGAGAGAGTAGTAGCAGTTGCGGTAGTAAAAATCTCTCTTCCTCTTTCTTTATCACAGAAGATTAAGTGTTTATAGCACAAGAGATCAAGAATAGCAAGAATCTTCACGCTGTCTCTCTCGCCTCTGCGGTCCTCTACTTATATAATAAAATGATACTGTATAATTTATGTATACACATTTAAGTATCCTCATGATATAAAGTGAGTAATTTGTTTCATTAGTTTTGATGTTAATGAGAGTACTCATAAAGGTTCTCTCATGCTTTAGAACATTTTCCACATATTTGCCATGGGATCCACAGCTTAAATTATAGTGGAATAGTTGGTCAAAGAAATTTCCTGGCTTTTTGTTTCATTTTATCTTTTGTCTGTGTGTGTGTGTAAAAATTAAACGCACAAAACTATGTTAAAAAACATTATAAAAGTCACAAAGTCATGCACTCAAAAGTTGAGAAATGCTAGAATTAATGTTGCCTGTACAACTTGAATATCCCCCCCTCGCCCACTCCTCCAGTGCATATCCCTTATGATACAGTCTCTCTCAGATAAGAGCCTGATCTGACAAGAAGCTGGGGTGCAGGGAGAAAAATGGGACTGGCTGCGCAAAGAGATATTTTGAGTATTCTTTATGGTACAATCCAATTACATGGTCACATTTTTCTGCAGAACCTCTGCCTCATTCAGTGCACAGAATGAAAAGTGATCACGTAATGAGCAGCTACTCAATGTTTTATTTATATTCATTATTCGGTATATGGTCTTAGGCCTTATTTACTGCACACTATTCAAACCCTGCTCTGAAGACAGAGTTGTTAATTTCCTGATGGTCTTTCTATGGCACTCATAGAATCATAGGACTGGAAGGGACCTTGAGAGGTCATCTAGTCCAGTCCCCTGCACTCATGGCAGGACTAAGTAGTATCTATTCTAGACCATCCCTGAGAGGTGTTTGTGAAACCTGCTCTTAAAAATCTCCGATGATGGAGATTCCACAACCTCCCTAGACAATTTATTCCAGTACTTAACCACCCTGACAGTTAGGAAGTTTTTCTCATCACTATGGTATCTGACTTCTTCAAAAACATTAATCACTATTTTCACAACACCCCTGTGAGATGAGGGGATTTTATTATTCACATTTTATAGAAGGAAAGCTGAAGTACAGAGAGATTAAGGTCAAGAGTTTCCACTAATTTGGGGTGCCCAATGTGAGATGCCTAGGACCTGATTTTATTTCAGGGTATTTAGCATTATATAGCACTTTATATGTTCAAAGCAGAGCTCCCATTGACTTCAGTTGCTGCTGTGAGTGCTCAGCACTTATGCAAATCAGGCCTCAGGGTCACAAGTTGGGCATCTAGAAAATGAGGAACGCACTGTGAAATGTTTGGCTTAAGTGACTTGACGAGCATAAAACAGGAACCCTGTGGCAGAGATGGGGATAGAATCTAATTCTCCAGGTCAAAAATTAAACTATATTAACCATGAGACTATCCTTTCTCTTCCTACAATCCACTGCTTAATTCACTACACGCCTTCTAACTTCTGCAACATATCATGCCAGGGTCCCACAGCCAGTCTTCTTCACTACATAACCCTAATTGATCTCCATAGCTGGTGCATCCTGTCCCCTGAATGAGGTAGGAGTCCTGTGGAAAAAATAGCATGTGATCATGTAATTGGACTGTACCATTAAGCATACCCAAAATATTTCTTTGCACAGCCAGTCCCATTTTGCTCCCTGCACTCCAGTGTCTTGTCAGATCGGGCTCTTCTCTTCCCCTGCTCCCCTACCTCCCACTGATTTCCTAGTCTCAGTCCCCTTTTCATCCCAACTCATTGGCTCACTTCGGTGTTGCCCCCCCGTCCCTTCCCACACTGGCTCTCAGTCTCCCCTCTCCCTGGCTCCCAGTCCCAATCTTCTTGGCCAAACAGGCCTAGTCTACCCTCCCTCCAAGTCACAGTTTCTCTCCTTCATCTCCAGTCTCAGTCTCACCAGACTCCTTGTCCCAATCTGTTCCTTTCCATCTATTCCTTTCCTTTGTATTAGCAAAGGCTAATAAAAAAAATAACACATTGACTTTTGTGTGGCTCCACTACACATATTGATAATGTATTCAATGTAAAATATGATACAAATTGGTTTTCTTATACAGCCTTACATACAATATGGTCAGTGCACTTGAGGACTCATTGTCCATTCCATTACACATGCTCTTTAATAGAGTTATATGGGTGTAACTTCAGTGTAATGGAGTGGAAAATCAGGGCCATGATCTTCAGACTCTAGTTAATTTCAAAAGTCTAAAACACAAGACTAGTTTAAAGTTTAAAATCATAAACTTTAAAATCTGGTAAACTGGCACATTAATCTAATCTAAAGTAGCTCTAACCTTCTTGGCTTTACAGTTTTTTGGATTCTATATAGTGCTATTAGCTTTGAATCAGTCTCATTTGTAGGTGACAGATGCCTCATAGTTAAAGGGGAGGGAGGGATGGCCTTGAAGTTACAGTAGAAATCTCATGAGATCAACACTTCTTCTGTTTTGGGTTTCAACCTCATGAAGTTTTGATACCATTGTATACAAACCGTAATGAGAGTGCTGTTTTCAAAATGAGCCCAGAAACCCAGCCTGAATCCGGATCCCTCTTCCTTAGCCTATCTCAGATTGTAGCATTGCCCAGAATATATAAAGTTAGTCAGAAAATGTGGTGAATTGTTGCCACCTAATGAAATCAGTTGGTACAACACCCATGACTACTAGGTCCAGTCATGCAGAGGCTGGCCAAAATATGACCTAACAACCTGTGAACATTGTTTTGACTGTGCTGCTATTTAGTTCATTGGTAAGCTCCCTTTAATAGCTATGTTGAGAGATCAAAATTGACTTTGGCATTTTTACATGTTCTTGCTGCTGCCAAACTCCTTGGGCTTCCGTGTTCTGTTTAACATCATGTGTTTCACTCAAATCAGCAGAAGCTTAGCCTATTGAAACCAACTTAAATTAAGGTCACTAAAGGGGTACGCGGTATACCCCTGCGTATCCAGTCCCTTGGCCCCACTCCTAACAGATTCAGGGACACTCCAAGCTGGTTCATCACACGTGCTCTTTATTTGTGTCATTTCCCACCCCCAGTTTCCTACTGTATACAGGCTATTTACAGTGCCTTAGCCTAACACAGGCTTGGTCAGCAACAGAATTGCAGGCTCTTACTGCTCTCTCCCTCAGCTAGTCTCTCCCCTTTCACTCACTTCCTCCCAGCCTTATAGCTCCTACCTAATGAGGCTGGCAGGTGCAGTCAGTGATTAGGCAAACCTAGGCTATTTACCTAACCCCAATCCATTTCCCCTGATGGGGCTGGAGTGGCAGGAGCTGATTGAGGCTTCCCCAGCAGCGCCCTGCCACAGTCACATATTAATTTGTCCAAATGACTCTACATACATTACAGGAAGGTAATGAAGCTCTTGGATGGGTTCCAAATTAATTAATCTCTTCTGAATATGTAGGATTTTAATGAAATATTGGTTTTATTTACTGTGGTCAAAGATGAATGAACTCCACAGATTCTCTGCTCAAAAAAAAAAAAAGTGGTTTAAAAAAAATGTTTGGCCATATGTGGTCACTAAGCCTTACACAGGAACACAGAAACGTACGAACCTCTTGCTACTCTTCCCAATGAGCAATAGTATTGCAAGCCCTGTTCAGGAGCAAATAGAGAGAACCAGCTTTCAAAGTGAAAACTACGACAATTGCATTATGGGAGGTAAGGAAAGGGCAAGTGGGGCAAGGGATTGGTTGGCTGAGATTTCAGGCAAAGGTGCACATAGGTGGGTTGGAATTAATTCACAAATGTGTAGAAGCTTATTGGGAGGTGTGGTGGGGAAGGCAAGAGGGCATCATATGACAAGTCTAATTAGTGTGGGGGGGTCACTGAGATGCTTGTGCAATACCAACTGCCATTTATCGATGTCACTGACTCAGCTGACCAGCAGGTCCTTCATGTGCCCAAAGACTGAAGAGTTTTAAAAAATTGGGAGAAAACAGCTATGTTTGTACAGCTGGCAGGAGCACTGGGACACATTCCGTAAACAGGGACTTTCCAGGTTTTCAGCGACACAAGAGCCTTATCCAAAGCTTCCATTTGCTTCATTGCTTTTTGGATCAGGCTTATGGTGACCCAAGGGGCAGTAAACTAACAGTACTGTATTCCATCAACCAGAATGGAGGCCAGTTGTCAGACCATATTGTCAACTGGCAAATAAATGTATTGCCTTCTGAATGCCAAATGCTGCCTTCGTCTCCCCCACGGACACAGAAGGCCTGATATGCAGAGGAGTGTCACATTTCCACAGTGCAACAGGAATAAGCCATGTAGAAGCTGTGCCAAAGGACTCCATACCCACCTTCTCCACAGTACTTTTCTTTATGGCATCCACTGCTACGCAAATCCACAGACCTGGACCCTTCCCATAGGGGATTCACAGGGGCCCTCAGATGTCACTACAACCCATATTCAGAACAGAATTCCTTTGGAATAACTCCATCCCAGGCTGAGAAGAAGGTAATTATATCCACTTTTCTCAAAAAATATCAAAAACCAACCAATCAGCAACAAAAACTGTGAGGTCTTTTGTGCAGTCTCTTTATTCAGACCATTTTCAGACTAATGGGCGGGGGGGAGGGGAGGGAAAGGCAGCATTTGGCTCTGAAACACTAAGTAAGCATTCAGTTCCTTTATACTTTATGGATGAGATTTTCAAAACCATGCAGGGAAGGCCTAACTCTGCTCCAGTTTTAGTCAGTGATAAAATTTCTATTGACTTCCAAGAAATCAGAGGTAGGCCAACAATAGGAAGTTCTGAAAGCCTCACATAAGAGTGGCCACATTGAGTCAGACCAATGATCTTCCAACAGTGGCCAGTACCAGATGCTTCAGAGAGAATGAACAGAACAGGGCCATCATCCAGTGATCCATCCCCATCCTCCAGTCCCAATTTCTGGCAGTTGGAGGTTTAGGGACTCCTGAAACATGGGGTTACATTCCTGACCAACTTGGCTAATGGCCATTGATGGACCCATGAACTTATCTAATTCCTTTTAGAACCCAGTTATACTTTTGGCCTTCACAACAATCCCTTGCAAAAAGTTCTACAGCTTCACTGTGCATTGTGTGAAGAAATACTTACTTATGTTTGTTTTAAAACTGCTGCCTGTAAGAATTTCATTAGATGACCCTTGCTTCGTGTGTTATTTGAAGGGGGAAATAACACTTGCCTATTTACATTCTCCACATCATTCATGATTTTATAGACCTCCATTATGTCTCCCTTAATCGTCTCTTTTCTAAGGTGACCAATCTCAGTCTTTTTAATCTCTCCTCATGTGGATGCTGTTCCATAACCCTAATCATTTTTGTTGCTCTTCTCTGTTGTTCTTCACTTTTTCCAATATTTTTTAAGATGCAGTGACCAGAACTGCATGCAGTAATCAAGGCATGGGCATACCTATGATGTATATATAGTGTCATTGAGATTTTCTCCCTCACCCCAACCAATGAATTTTCTAGTCCACATTTTCTAGGAAAGATGTCTGGAGGAGAAGGTTGGAAATCTTTTTCAAGCCAAGCATCCCATTCTGAGCCTAATTCAGAACTTTTTAAAGTCAATGGCATAAGTCCCATTGACTTCAGTTTTATTAGATTAAACTCTCTCAGAAAGTCAGAAAACAGCACACATGGCATTGTTTCAATGTGGACATTCACAACTAACCAACCTTGTTCAAATGTAAAATATCAGATACTCACATTAAACTGTGGCTGGAAGCTGTGGTGTGACAAATTCATACTAAAATTTAAGCACAAATTTCAAGAGTAGTTAACACTTATAACAACTTATCTAGGGGCATGGTGTACTCTCCATCATTAGAATGCTTTTTAAATCAAGGTTGAATGTCTTTCTAAAAGATATATAACTCAAAGAGAAGTTACAGGCATGGTACAGAAATTACTGAGTGAGGTTCTCTGAGCCTATATTATGCAGGGGGTCAGACTGGGTGGACATAATGACCTCTTCTGGCCTTAAAACCTTTGACGGACTAAAATAATCATAGTCAGAGCTGGTAGCACTGCCTGTTATTATGGTTGCTAGATACTTCCCACATAACACCCTGTTTTTGGTTGCTTATAACTTTGTGAAACTTTAACTGTTTGGAATGTAATTTTCCATGTGGAGTCTCTGCCTCTGGCTGCTGCTGATTTATTTATTTCACAAAAATGGTCCAGTCATTTTTGAGAATGAAGCTAGGGATTTTTTTTGGGGGGGGGAGGAAGGGGGGGGGAGGCCCATGTTAAATTCTGGCAAATTTTTCTTTGAGAATCTCTAGCTTCCCCCATGTTTTGGAGCTGGACCCTGAAATTTGGCATGGGCTGGCCCTTAATGGCAGGGACAACCCTTTTGCCATCCCCATGAAAATTCTCTCATATATGGAGGGTATGTAAACTGTGAGCCATTTGATGGTGGTGATGAGATTGAGATCAGATGAGGAGCTATGGGGACAAGAAGACTGAGAATGAGAAGCAAAGGAATGGAGGGGGAGGGAAGGAGATGGATCTGATGAGGGGTTGAGGTGCAAGGGAAAAGCTAGAACTAGCTGGGTAAAGAGACTAGGACAAGGACCTCTAGGGGGGCGGGAGGAGGAAAGAGACGCTGAGTTTGGGGGAAGAACTAAGGAGGGAGACTGGGACTGGGAGCCAGTGTGGATGGGAAATGTGGGCAGGGTCTGTCAACTGCAGGTCAGGGTTTGGAGAGAGAGAGAAATCAGATGAGGAGCTAGAGAAGGGAAGGAACTGGGGCTGGCAATTGGGAAGACATTGGGACAGAGAGTCCAGAGGAGTGAGATTAGGAAACTGGGATGAGAAACCTGAGGAATGAAGACTACGACTGGAAAGACAAGGTGAATAGGACTGTGATGAGGAGCTAGGGTGGGGACTAGATAGGACTAGGACAGGAACAGGTTGGAGGGGAGAGATTAGGCATAGGTTGGAGGTGTTGGACGGTAGAAAGGGTCACATTGTGGGGTGGGGAGAATGGGCAGAAGAGTGTATACCTTCTAGAACACATTCCCCTCTAGAGTCTGCAGTCCAAGATTCCTGAGCCTCACCATTCCTCTGCTGCCAGCAAATATCTGTGAACCCCACTGGCAAAATGTCCCATCCCCCACTTCCACTGTGCCACACAGAAGACAACAGCCTGCTACTGCTGTCAGATACTAGTTAGCTCAAGTGGCTGAGGTCTGTGTCATGATGGAATTTCTTTTTTTTTTTCTGTTTGCTTTTATAAACACCTAGGAAATGACACACACAAATACTACATTAAAGGAACATAACTAAGGCTGCAAAGTCAAGCACTCAAATTAGAATATGATAGAATGAAAGTTACCTAGCAGGAAGGAAGTTGTCATGGTAAAGGAAGTTGAATGCTGCCCTGGGGAATTGAATTATATTCTTGCCTGAGCCACAGAGTTTCTATGTAATGCTGGTCAAGTCACTTAAACCAAACTTTTTACACGTAGTTACTAACTGTGTGCAGGGCTTCACAGAGGCTTTTTGAGGCCTGGGGCAAAATCTGAAACTGAGCCCTCCAACCCTTCCAAAAATATTACCTTGAGGGTAGGCCTGGGGGGAGAAGTTGGAGAGTGAGTTCACGCTGCAATGACAGCTCCTGTTCTGCAGGTCTGGGTCTGGATTCGCAGTTCAGGAGTCGCAACTTGGCATGCGGAGTTGCAGCACTACCCAGCTTCAGCCCGGCTGCCCTCGGTCATCATGAAAACTCAGTTTATGAACCCTTAAATGAGGGGGGCAAGGGCAAACTGCCCCTGTCCCCCTCCCAGATGGCCCTTATTGTGTGGTCCTAATTATCTGGGTTCCTGTGTTGAGGTGCCTTGTGATCTGGATGCCTGTGATCTGATTTGCACTCACAGCTCCAGCTGAAGTCAATGGGAGCTGTACTCTGAACATATAAATTGCTATATAATGCTAAGTTCTCTAAAAAAAAGTCAACTCCTACATGTCTCAAATTAGGCAAAATTAGTGGATACTTTTTACCTTAATTTTTCTGTGCCTCAGTTCCTTATCTATCAAATGGGGATGATAATACCCATTCTTCTCCCAGGGAAGTTGTGCAAATAAATTAATGATAATTAGTTAATGAAGGGCTTGAGTATTGTAGTGATGAGAGCCATAGAAAAGCCCAGGAGGAAATTGATAATTCTGTCTTCAGAGCAGAGTTTGACTAGTGTGCTGTAAATAAGGCCTAGGGCCACACAATTAACAATGAGGATAAAACAAAATATTGAATTGCTGCTCATTAAGTGAGCACCATACATTCAGTGCTCTGAAAGAGGCAGTGGTCTGTGAAAAACAACAGTATGTGATTATGTAGTTAAAGACTGCATCATAATGCATACACATACAGGGACAAATCAAGGTGGCACAGGCAAACTAAATTCTGGCATTTCCTAACATCTGATTGCTTGACTTTGCAACCTTATTAAAGTTTTTGAGAGATAGAGATAGAGAGAGAGAGAGAGAGAGAGAGAGTAATAATAATTATACAAAACCTTATTCACAGCTCATTGAAGTTAATGGAAAAGCTCCCATGCACTTCAGTGGACTTTTGTTCAGGCCCATAATTAAATTAAAAGAAATCAGTATGTATGTTGACATTCTGTATTCTTGCCATTTCTGACTAGGAACATTAATAAATGCTGATAGTTCTCCAATTTCCTATTAAAGGTTTGAGCCCTGATGCTGAAAACTTCTCCACTTCGAGATGCATTGAAGACTATGGCGCTCTGTGTGAGGGACTGTCTGCATGGAGCAGTTAGGCAAATCAGGCTCCTAGGCCCTGATCCTCCAATTGATTGTGTGACGGTGCATACAGTTGTTTGGAGGTTTGGGGCCCGAATGATCAAATACAGCAAAACATATTTATTTTAAAGAGTGCCTGACTTTGTACAGCAACATTCCTCATGGAGAAAGAGAGAGAGAGTGTCTGAATTTTCCAAGTAAATTATTTGTTGTGAATTACTTTCTACCTAACACTTGCTTATCATTCCACCCAGATACAGAAGTAAACAAATTATTAATAAATAATTTAACTAAATTATTGTTCAAAAATATTTAGAAATTTCAATACAACCTAATTTTGTTAACTGTATCAGTCTTTGACCTTAGATTATGTTTAACCCAAGATATAGTAATTAGTCTTTAAGAGCCCGAAGGTGCCAAACTTTATGTGGCATACCTACCTATGCAGACAGTTCTATTGATTTTAATGGGATTACTTATAGAGTAAGGTACTATCCAGTATTAGTAAAAATGGCACAGTCTAGTCGCAAGGAGGAAACACTCTCAAATTATGATCTAGTGGCTAAGTCATCAGGGGCTTGATTCAAAGCCCATATTAACATCAGTGGTGTTTGAATCAGGCAATTGTTCTATATGACCTCAATCACCTCATATGATTTTATGACTCCAATAACCTCATTGTCTGAGCAACTGAAAATCTTTTAATGTACTTATCCTTACATGCCCATGTGCTGTAGGAAAGTATTGTTATCCCCATTTTACAGATGGAGGAACTAAGGCACAGAGAGACTAAGGGCATGTCTAAGCTGTGATTAAAAAATCCCTGTAGCACTGAGTCTTAGAGCTCGGGTCAGCGAAATCAGGCCAGCAGGGCTCTAGATGTGGGGTTACAAAATTGCACTGTAGACATTAGTGCTTGGACTGTAGCCCAGGGTTTAAGACCCTAAGAGGGATCTTGGAGCCTGGGATCCAGCCCAAATATCTACACTGCAATTTCATAGCACAGCAGCTCAAGACCCATGAACCTGAGTCAGCTGACCCAGGCCAGCCATGGCCATGTCACTGGTCATTTATCACAGTGTAGACATCCCCTGAATTACTTGTCCAACATCACACAGTAAGTCTGGCAGAGCTGGGAATCAACCTAAGTTTCCCAAGTCTGTCTAGTACCCTAACCACTAGATCATCCTTTCTCTCATGGGTACCGTTTCTAGCTCTGGTTTCAGACTTGCTGCATGACCTAGCTAGGCAATTATATATTCCCCAGTACCATGGGATTTGAACACTTTGGACAAATCCTTTAAGGGACATTGTGCAGCTAGAATAATTCATGAAAGTTTCTAAAGCACTTTGGCATCTTTGATTGGAAAGGGCTGTATCATAGCAAAGCATTAAATACAGTGCCTTGTGCACTAGTGCTAATATGTGAACAAAGTAGAATATTGGCAGGGTGGGGGATTGAATAGAAAACATTTTAAAAAAATTCAATAAACATTTTGTATTGAAGAAAATTGTGCCTTAATGACTGAGAAAACTATTAGGAAATTTTATCAGTAATTACAGTGTGGAAACTGCCAATGTATGAAAAGAAAATTGAGCTTCCTTCAGATACTTATCACTGGTGTTTAGAATTGTTTGCCCTGAAGTTACCTTTTTAATTATTTCAATTAAATGTTGGGGTATGAAAATTAAGTGACAATTTTGGTTGTTTCTGAAGCAGACCTTAAGCTATACTATTGAAATCACAGTCATAGGAAGTGGGAGAAATTTTGTTTGTTGTCCTAATTATATAAGCCCCACTCTCTTAGAAATATTGGGAGAGTTGACAAAAAGGGTGACGCAAACAGTGTCTACAAGTGATTCATACGATAATGGCTCATATTGAAAATGTAGTTGAAGTCCTATCTCTCCCTCTCACAAACTACAATTAAAATGAAAAGTTGCCAGTAATATCAGTTGACATTCCTCCCCCCAGCCCCCGGTGTCCAGTTCCCGATCCACATTTTTGCTGGCTGATGTAGTGAGATAGGTAGGCAAATGAGACATTTTTGCTCCAGCTTGCCGAGCATCTCTGTTTTGGATGTATTTCAGACCTTTTGGAAATGTAGAGCTATTTACCATGGGAAATGAAGGAATTCAAACTATTCATTTTATCCTTTTAGGGAAAAAAAATGCTATTCTAGAGAGAGAGAGAGAGTATATAATATTAACTGATGGGACCTGAACATCCAAAACTCCTCTTAAATTCAATAGCATTTAGGGCATTTTGCGGTTCTCCAGAATAGGCCTTGCTTGAATAATTTCCTACACTACTTGTGGATTAAAACATAACAATTAAAAAAAATATCTAGTTGTCTAGTCATGGTTATTTTGAGGAATCCCTACGGTATCATCCAAATCAGATTTTTAGGACACTGATTTGAGCCAACAGTCAGTTTTTGCTGTACCTATTAAATAGTGACTTTAATTTTGTAAGAACACAACAAATGTGAGAAATATCTATATTTGAATGTGTAGCCTATTTATTTAATCATATGTTTAGTATCTTATGTTTTGCTACAGTTTGTTTCCTCCACGAACGCTTTTCAGGGATATTATGTTGGAGAAGATTAGAATAATTTTAATTAAATAACTATCAGCTTGACAACTCTGCTTTCTCTTTTGTGACCTTTACAATATTTATGTCATCTTTGCCTGTTTTTAATCATCGTCGAGTGCCCTGTAGGTTTGCTGAGTTCACTAAGATTTGTGGCATTTCTGCCATTACCACAAACATGACTAAATGATTCTGACCAATTTGTTTGTTTGGGGGGGGGGGGGGGGGGGGGGGAAAGGAAANATGAAACCGCGTTATATCGAATTTGCTTTGATCCACCGGAGTGCGCAGCCCCGCCCCCCGGAGCACTGCTTTACTGCATTATATCCAAATTTGTGTTATATCGGGTCGCGTTATATCGGGGTAGAGGTTTATAATGTTTAAGGAAATGTGTTATCTAATTTAATCAGGAAAACATCCAGTTCTGATCAAAAACATATTTTTAAATTTCTCATTCAGTTGTTCTCTATGGGCTGGGATTCAAAAGAGAAAATAATAAATATTTCCATTTTTTTTTCTTTTTAATTAGTCCTTTAAAGTTAGGGCTTGCAGTCTGCTGCAGTCTCTTGGTTACTTTCTTAGCAGCAGCCTGGTACAGAGCCATCTCCCCTTTGCTATCCTAGGCCTTTCTGCCTCTGCTTCCTTCTCTGTACTCTCCCCTTTATAGCAAGTCTTGTTTCCCCTATTGGTTTCAGCTATGTGGGCCTGTTTCTATAATTGGCAGGTCTGGCAGCTGCACAGGGATATAACTAAGCTGTTTCTTGTAAATGGTGGGGGGGGGGGGAGGTTCTCCTCCCTTCTCTGTCTAAGATCAGTATGGGGTTTGTAGACCCCATTACACCTGGAGTAAAACTGTACGAGTTAACACCACTGGTGTTAACTACTACATGATTTATGCCCATTGGGGAGATTGCTGTAATCCTTAAACTCTGTGGGAATTGCAGAGCAGCTCTGCTGTCTCTCACAGCCTGGATTTGGGAGGGCTCTGTAACCTTGACCAGCTATAGAACTCCCCTGCACACACCCCATTTACTTGGGTTGTGCCCAAAGACCAATATATGGCCAGAGGTCCATATACTCTGAGAGAGTTAAGCATTTATTTTGCCTTTATTGGTTTAAAAAGAAAAAATATAGAAACTAGCTGTTGGTCTTTGACATGTCTTAGCAAGAGACATTTCATTTTGTCAATCTTTAGTATTAGGATATAAAAATAGCATGCAAGTGTGAGCATTGAAATATTGGCTTTTCTGGATGTTATGTTGCTTAGCAATGCAATAAACCTTTATAGCTATACAGAAATTTTCCCTTAGTAAAATTGCAAATTTAAATTTAAAGGGCTTAGTTGTAGTAGATTGAAATTGTTGGGAAACTCCTCTAAATCTTTGTGTCAATAAATTTGAGTAGCTACTTAATTTTCAAGTGGATTAAAATTAAGTTTTTGATATTTCATTTGTACAAAATCTCAGAAAGAAAAAAAGTAATAAAAAAAGCAGTGCTCCGCAAACAAATGTTTGGATACCACTGCAAATTAATTAATACCCTGGAATACATGATCTTCAAATGAATCAAGTTACATAAATAAGAGATGTAGTAAAGGAATGAATTATCCCCAAATGTTATAGGTGAAACTTGAACAATCCCCTATCACTTTGTGAGCAAAAGCATTTTCAAAATCAAACCACTGCTATTCCTGATGCTGGGATAGCAAGTCTCTAAGTGTAAGAGATCAAGGAGAGAGTCTTAATTGACGTTCATTCTCTTCTCATTTTGTCTTTCGTGTTTGTCCTATTTATTTTATTTCTGCATCATGTGCAACAAACAAAACTACAGTTCAAATAGTTCACAATAATGTACAAAAAGATTTAGGGCTGCAGCAGAGTGAGGAATTTCGGCCTGCGAAAACTATAAGGTTTTACCCTATCACGAGCCCAAGACTCCAACGCCAGAATCCCAGGTTTTTGACCTCTGGGAACCATTCATTTTATTCTCTTAACTACACTGGAAACTGGCCCCTTATAGGGGGCAGTGTGCCAGGACTCAGCTGAGTCCTGGAAATAGGCTGAGAGCCTACCCAATTTTATGGGTTGTATGGTAAGGAACCTGTAATCCTGGCACCAATTATGGGTTATATGGTAAAGAGCCTTGTAAACCCTACAATGGAACCAATGAAATGCCTAGTATGGGAGATCATGAGTGGGTAAAACCCCTCCTTTGTGTTAAAAGTTTAATGAAAGTGGTGGCCTGTTGCTTAATTCCATGCATGAATCAGTCCTCATTTTGTTGCTGTCACTGTGCCCTCATCAAAGATACAGGGTCTGATTTCTAGAGGTGTTTAGTACTCATATTCCAAATTATATCAAATAGGAGCTTGCACAGTATCTCTGCAAATCACCCATACAGTTACTAAAAAAAAAGATGGGGAAAAGATTAAGATCCATGAAATTAAATACAGAAGTACTACAGACATTCCATACACTTACTCTGTCTTTTGATAATCAGTTAATCATGTATTGTACAATGAAAAACAAGGTTCATATACTCTGAAAGACGATTACTTCTGTCCAATTTGCTAATTCACTCACACTGCAATATCATTTGTTTAAGGACAAGAAGGTTTTCCAATTTTGTAGTAATAATATTCTAGTCATTATTACAATCTAAATATAAACTTTTAGCAGGCTTGGATATATTTTTAATCAGATGGATCTTTCTAAATATGCATAATTTGTGATCTCTATCTAGATCAATGCTCAGAGTTATTTTTTACAATTCCAGCTGTTGCTATTCTCTTTCATTCCCACCTCTCCATCCTACTTGGTGGCTGGCAACTTTGGGCCTGGAGGGAAAGGTAGAATGACTGGATTTGTTTGAGCTTGCAATCACGACACATTATTGAAGTATTAGTATTGGAGTATTAGCTCATACTTCATTTTATCCCATCTTTTTTCATCTACTCTAGTATTCTGATCCTCACTTCAAACTTGTCTTGTCTTTCTATTATAGTTGTATTTTCATTGATGTATGTATAGATTACAAAAAAAAAACCAAAACCAAATACCTCTTTAAAAGAATATTAAGATTGCAAAGTCAAGGTCTCAAAGGATAGGAAATAATTTAAGGTTGCTTCTGAAAGTCTGATCCCAAGTTTCTCAAGCTAGGCACCCAGAAAATGAGGAACTCACAGTTAGTGTAAAAGGCAATACACATCTTCCAACTTCTGCAATACATGAGGGTAGGGGTGCTACAGACAACAGCCTCATTCACTACACAATTCTGATTCATTCCCTGAATACCATCTATTGTGTAGACTGAATGATGCATGTTTCCCATGGAAAAATATGAGATTGTGTCACAATGCATATGCCCAAAGAAGCCAAATTAAGGTTTTCAAGCAGCATTAATTCTGGCATTTTCTAACCATTGAGTGCTAAGATTCCAGAGTCTTTTAATGTAAGTATTTGAGCTAAGTGGAGGATGAAAATTCCACTCTGTGAAGGATTTCGAGATTTCAAAATTCAAAACATGCATTGCATTCCTCATTTGTAGTAGCTATTTCCAGTAACATGAGCTGTTTATATTATATTTTGGAATCTTGGAATAATTGATTCAGTTCTAAAATTCCTCTTTCTATCCATTCCAGCCATTACAGATGCTTACTGTCCACTTTCAGAGCTGGAATTTTATTTGTTATATATATTTTTAAGGGAAGGGGTGATTATGTGGGGGGGTGGGGGGGGCGGGGGTTGTTGTTTTCATTTTGTTGTTTAGGTTAGGTTAGTTTATAGTTTATGAAAGCCTTTGGCATTTTTTTCTAATAATTATTTTCCAGATAATAAATTCCCTCTAGTAAGTAAAGGTGAAGCAAATATCAATTCAGAGGTGATGGGAGGGACCTCAAGTCACTGGGGATTTTCCATGAGTTCTTATTTCTAGGGCTGAAGCATATAGATCAATTACCAACTCAAAAATGAAAGTGAGAAACATGTTTTTTCTCCAAAATGTCCAGACAATCTAATTTTGCAGACAACTGAGAAGGAAACAAAAAATCTTAAACTGTAACTAGCCATTTTCAGAAAATGTGTTTATTAGAAACACTTAGACTACTTTATTTTTGGACTTTGCTACCTAGAAGCAGGTGGAAATGTAGTTGGACAAACATCCGTTTGTAACTTAATAAAAAAAACCAAAAAACATTGCAGCTGTTAAGCATCACTGAAAAGCTGAGTTAGAATAGAAAATACTTTAATATCTGTAGGGTTGTTTGATTTGCAGCGACTCATTCTGAACAGATTCATGCAGATGGATAACACGACACTCCCATAACGAAATTCCCTACATTGAGGTCCTGTAAGGTTTGGTCTTCATTTTAATGTTATTTTGCTTCCATTTAGAGCCTTGAATGAATGACTCCCAATGTACTTGACCCATCTTTTCTTACCACATTTCCCTAATCGTTCATTTAGATTTCTGTGCTCCCAGAAACTTTGGGCCTGCCTGCCTGCTTTTAGGAGCTGGTTCTAGTATCAGACCTTGCTCATCTCCTCAAATATCATCTCCATCACCAAGGTCCAAAACAACATAGCCAAACCAGTGCATTAAGTCAGGTTTATAGAGATTTAAACCATGAGATTTAAAAAATAATAATTTGGAGGTTCTCTTTATTTGTCTTCTGGTTTTTTGAGCCTTGAATTTTTTTCTGCAGATGTGGGGCCTTGCAACTGACTTTTTTTTAAAAAATGAGAGCCGAGATTTCCCTCAATTACCGACTCCTATTCTATATTGGTTCTTATTCTGCCCTCATCTTTGTAGTATCAGAGCACTTTACAGGAGTGCAGTAAGCAACATGACTAGTATCAGTCACATATGGTGGAGGGTTTTCTAACTTTCTTCTGCAGTGGAAAAATTGTGTGTGTAGTGCAGTGTTTAGTCTTTGTAGGTTTTATTTTTAATATCAACAAACATATAGCAACATATTAGAGAAGGCAAGGTTGAAGATGTGTGCCTTGCACTTGGAATGGATGTTGGTGATTGTCTTGGTTGTCTTTAGTTCCTGTGGAGTTTGTTTTATAGTCTCATACCAGGCCCTGGGAAACCTTTGTCTCTTGCTTTATCCCAGGATAGAAAGTTGCATTGTGCCTGAGGGGTGGAGTTGTTGAACATGGTCCTCTTCTCAGAGGTTTAAGTGGTATTTCTTGTTGGGTTGGCCATTGAGCACCTTAAAGATAAGGATCAAGACCTTGGAATGGAATGGAGTTTCCTAGCCAGATGGTAGAAAGTGTTATCTAAAAGTATTAAACTGCAGACTGATTTGACCACTTGTGGGTATGTCATCAACTGTCATGACTGTAAATGGCATAACTTTCACTTTGCTCAGGTTCTGCTTCAACCAGCTATTCTTCATCCATGACCTATTTAAATCTCCGGGAACTATGGCTTTGAGAAAAACACCAAATATTGCGGGACTCATGATAAAATCATGAAACTTGGCAACACTGCTCCAACAATAGGCCATGGCTTAAAACAGGGGTAGACAACCTCTGGCACGCGTGCCAAAGGCGGCACGCGAGCTGATTTTCAGTGGCACTCACACTGCCCAGGTCCTGGCCACTGGTCCGGGAGGCTCTGCATTTTAATTTAATTTTAAATGAAGCTTCTTAAACATTTTGAAAACCTTATTTACTTTACATAAAACAATAGTTTAGTTATATATTACAGACTTATAGAAAGAGACCTTCTAAAAACGTTAAAATGTATTCCTGGCACACAAAACCTTAAATTAGAGTGAATAAATGAAGACTTGGCACACCACTTCTGAAAGGTTGCCGACCCCTGGCTTAAAACCATTGTCAAGCCCTAAGTATGATATGAGGCAGAATACTGCATGACACAAGATTCTCACATCAGACTTCCAGGACAGGACAGTTTTCTTTTCCTTTTTATCATATGTATTGATGCACTAGATCCTTGATGTAGCTGCTTAGGTTATAATAGCAAAACAATGGGGCCATTGCAAAGGAAACAAATGCGGTAATTATTTCAGGCTTGAATAGTCTCCTTGTAGGGAGCAATGCCAGAATGCTTCGAAGAGCTCAGGAGCTAGGCAAGGCTATGCATCTATTGCTGCACCAGCCTGCTCTGCAGGCTATTGTGCATGTGTGGGGAGTGAGGAGAACCAGGGCCCAGCTTCCTCCCCACTCTTGCTCCCTTTGTTTGGCATGTTGTGTATACCCAGGAGAATAGGTATACAGCAATCCTTGTACTCCCCGGAATGCAAGGACTGGAATTCTACTTGGCATTAAATAGGCATGTTTTAATGGTGTGGAGATGGGCCTTCTCCCCTTTCCCCCCTACAAAATGCATACACGGAATACCAACGAAAGAGCTAAAATGAAATGGCCCTCGTATCCTAGAAGAGTTTTCCAGATATGCTTTTTATTGTGTTAATATGTTACCCAGAGTATCAGTGAAACTGAGACACCAAAGAATAAAATGTTGTGGTGATATGAATGAAAATGGGAGCCTGTCCCTGAATACACAGACCAATAAAAGGACAGATAGGGCAATTTTAATGGTGTATTGACAGGAAGTGGCTAAAGCTGCACCTGCTTACTTGGGGAAAGATTAATGTAGAGGATCAAGCTTGATATTGTCATAACCTTCCTATATTTCTGGGTACAAACAAAGCTTTTATTTTTGTTGTTACTTTTATTGTCAGTTAAGTGAAGTTTCCAGTCCTCTCTAATCTCCGCAAGTACTTTAATCTTTCTCAGAGTTTGTGTGGTTTCATCTTTGGCACCTTTGGAAATCAGTTAATACCACTAAAATGTATGATGGGTATGACATTGATAATCATTGAAACTTTGTCCCTGAAGTACTTTACTACTGACATGCTTAGTGTTTTATATGTAAAACTTTCAATTAGTAGGCCAAATTGTGCCCTTACTTACACCCACGTAATTCCTTTGGGCAGAAGTGGGCAAAATTGGGGTGGACTTGTTCTCTCTCTGTGTGTGTCTGTGTGTAAATTTCTACCACTTATAGTATTCAGAGCTGTTTCTGCTGCTTTCTGTATATCACACTTACAAATTCTACCCATGGATTAACATTTGCAGATACAGATATATTATGCATGCTTTTACCAGTTGAGATTGAAAAAGGCTTTGCATAAATTGTAATTTTGGAAATAACTCAATACTACAATATATCAATTTGTGAACAATAAAATAAAATATTTATATTTTCCAGATTGTGATCTGAAATCAAATTTTTAAATTGAGTACCAATGGAACAAAAAGACAGATTCATAACTTTGCCAGAATAGTTATAACATTACAATCCAGCAGAAGGAAGGTCAGGTTAGTTTTTAAAAGTTTTTAAAGCATCATTAATTTAAAAGCATATCTGAGCTTTCAAAATGAGGTAAAATCAGAACTGAATTCTCAGCTTCAAGCAAAAAACATTAAAACTGCATGCCTTCAAACTGTTCACGGGACAAGCAATGTTTCAGGCTCTCTGCAGACTCTGACAGATGTCTCTGCATTGGTTATACTTGGGTCATGTTTGAAGGTTTTCTTTGCAAACAACAGCTAGAGACTTACTTAGTATTTTAAATTAAAAGCTGAGACTTTGGAGAGCAGTTGAGATGGCTCTCCATCCTCCCCCAACTTCAATTAACATCTCCCCCATAGCTCTCCAATGAGGTATGCCTCAGAGTTGGGGAAACACTGATATAGGCAGAAAAGAGGCCCCTTATGCAAATGAGCAAAATGTCCCCCCCAAAATCTGACACCAGCATATAACTGCTAAAATAAGAAGTACTCTAACATAACAGAACAATCATTTAGTTATTAAAAAGTCTTTTTTGTGAGAAGTCTGAGTCCAAGAAAACTGTTTTGTCTCAGATGTCAGCTCAGTCTCACATGCTTCAAAATAAAGATGGATTTTTAAGCACAGGATTATTTGAATGCTTTATGCTTTGTTTTTATCTTTAAATCCTCTTGAATTTCTCCTAGTGAGAAATTGGTATATGTATCCATTTTTGTTTTTTTGTAGAGGTTGCTTTTTTTGGCTAAACTCAAAAGGAAATCACACAAAACCGGTAAGTTTTGTCTGTGGGTTTTGTGTGCCTCTTTTCTGTGTGCTGTATAATGTAACTCATAATATAGTATATTCTGCTATGCAAATGGCAAATTACTTTGTAAATTAAGATCTTACTCCCTTTTGTTCTAATTGGATGAGAGCACATTGAAACAAACACTGTTTTTACATTTACCCTTGCTGCTGCAAATACCCTGAATTAGGGCTGTCAATTAATCACAGTTAACTCACATGATTAACTAAAAAAAATTAATCACAATTAAAAAAATTAATCGCGATTAATCACTCATAACAATAGAATACCAATTGAAATTTATTAAATATTTGTGGATGTTTTTCTACATTTTCAATATTGATTTCAATTACAACACAGAATACAAAGTGCACAGTGCTCACTTTATATTATTTTTTATTACAAATATATGTACCGTAAAAGTGATAAACAAAAGAAATAGTATTTTTCAATTCACCTCATACAAGTACTGAAGTGCATTCTCTTTATCGTGAAAGTATAACTTACAAATGCAGATTTTTCTTTTTTGGTTACATAACTGCACTCAAAAACAAAACAGTGTAAACCTTTAGAGCCTACAAGTCCACTCAGTCCTACTTCTTATTCTGCCAATCACTAAGACAAACAAGTTTGTTTACATTGACAGGAGATACTGCTGCCTGCTTCTTATTTACAATGTCACCTGAAAGTGAGAACAGGTGTTCGCATGGTATTTTTGTAGCCAGCGTTGCAAGGTATTTACATGCCAGATATGCTAAACATGCTTCCACGCTTCAGCCACCATTCCAGAGGACATGTTTCTATGCTGATGATGCTCGTTTAAAAAAATAATGCATCAATTAAATTTGTGACTATACTCCTTCGGGGGAGAATTATATGTCTCCTGCTCTGTTTTACCTGCATTCTGCATATATTTCATGTTATATCAGTCTCGGATGATGACCCAGCACATGTTCATTTTAAGAACACTTTCACAGCAGATTTGACAAAACGCAAAGAAGGTACCAATGTGAGATTTCTAAAAATAGCTACAGCACTCGACCCAAGGTTTAAGAATCTGAAGTGCTGACCAAAATCTGAGAGGGACGAGGTGTGGAGCATGCTTTTAGAAGTCTTAAAAGAGCAACACTCTGATGCGGAAACTACAGAACCCAAACCACCAAAAGAAAATGAACCTTCTGCTGGTGACAACTGTCTCAGATGATGAAAATGAACCTGCGTCAGTCCACACTGCTTTGGATCGTTATCAAGCAGAACCCATCATCAGCATGGATGCATGTCCTCTGGAATGGTGGTTGAAGCATGAAGGGACATATGAATCTTTAGCGCATCTGGCATGTAAATATCTTGCAACGCCGGCTACAACAGTGCCATGCGAACGCCTGTTCTCACTTTCAGCTGACCTTGTAAACAAGAAGCAGGCATCATTATCTCCTGCCAATTGTAACCAACCTTGTTTGTCTGAGTGATTGGCTGACCAAGAAGTAGGACTGTGCGGACTTGTAGGTTCTAAAGTTTTACATTGTTTTATTTTTGAATGCAGGTTTTTTGTACATAATTCTACATTTGTAAGTTCAACTTTCATGATACAGGGATTGCACTACAGTACTTGTATGAGGTGAATTGAAAAATATGTCTTTTTGTTTTTTACAGTGCAAATATTTGTAATCAAAAATAAATATAAAGTGAGTACTTTTCACTTTGTATTCTGTGTTGTAATTGAAATTAATATATTTGAAAATATACTAAACATCCAAAAATATTTAAAATAAATGGTATTCTATTGTTGTTTAACAGCACGATTAATCACTATTAATTTTTTTAATCGCTTGACAGCCCTACCCTGAATGTTTTACAGTATGCTACCAGTACATTTAAAATAATTTGACAAGAAGCCCTAGTTATATTTCTAAGTGATTGTGAAAACCAGGCATCTGCTATTGAAACAGGTAAGGGAAGCAAAGCTACTCTACAGTTCTTTTACAATTGATATATATTTAAAATTCTAAAATGATTTAACTAATACGTAGAAAAAGCAAATATGAAAGCAAAGATTTTGTTTGTTTTTTTAATATGGCTAGAGATCTGATTCACAAGAAAAAGCCAATTTGTGCTTTATGGAAAGGACTCTATATGCACTGGGGCTCTGAAACCATGCAATGAGCACAATATTAAAATATAGACAGTTGTAAAGGCTCACTTCTGCAAAATGTTGAGCATTCTAGACCTGGTCCAGCAACGTAAGCACATGCTTAATTTTAAGTATGGACAATGTCCCATTGACTTTTTGATTTCTTTTTTAAATTAAAATTTAGACTGAATACCACAGCACAGTCATAAAAAGTCAGTGGGACATCCTACCTAAATCAAGCATGTGCTTACATACTTTGCTGGATCAGGTCTAGAGTGCTCAGCAGAACTGAGCCCTTACTACTGTCTGCTTTTTAATATTTCACTAATAATGACGGTACCTCCAGGGTATGTGCGTAGGGGGCTGGAGTGGATGAGGAGGGCATGATTCCAAGGAGGTCACAAGACCCGGGTATGTCCTGCATCCAAAATAAAATAACTGATTTTCCAGCACAAAAGTCTCAAGAATGTTTGTGAATATTTACCAACTGTGATCTGTAATTCATTCTAGGGAACGGAGTAATCTCCACAGTACCCCCCCGAGTCAGACAGATGTGTGCTGAATAGGAATATTTCCCTGTTTTTATATTAACAAAAATAAAATAAATCCTCACCTGATAATGAATGTATTCTAGCCCTACTTCATTGGCCTGGCTGAGTTCTTTTTCAGCTGTCAGTCAGAGAGAGCTGCTAAAAATTGTTAGTTAGTTAGTACGTATCCATTACGCCTCTGGTGTTTAGGGCAGTAATGAAACTCCTCAACTCCCGTCTGTTTCTGGCAAGTCTTTTAGTGGTTCCCCAGCTGTGCCCCAAGTTGTCCAAACTGTAATACCCCTTTAAATGTATTTCCACACTAATTGATTTTTGGTCAGGACCGAACCATCTGCACTCCTCCCCTGTGTTAGGTTAGCATAGGACACAGCATAACCAAAGTGTATATGTGTAGGTCTATTGTGTACACATCATGGATCAGGACATGCAGACAAATGAAACATAAGACACAAGTGGATTTCAAATGGAAGGATGCAACTTTATCAACTTAAAACCCTCCCCACAATCTTATCCATCCACACGCACAAGCAAACATACAATTGCATTGTGGGGTAAAATGGCCTCAAATGAACCAGTAATGCAGGTTTTGCTCTCTTTGGCTTACCCCCTAAGAGTCAGCCCATTTCTGAATATTCTTTCCTGCCCCTTACCAGGGGTATAATGATATCTTTAAGGGATACCTCAGTCTGTGGCTACATCTACACTACGAGCTATGGGATTCCCAGCTTGTGTACACATACTCACACCAGCTCTCATCTGAGCTAGCACACTAAAAATAGAAGCATAGCTGCAGTATCACGGGCACCAGTGGCATGAGCTGGCTGTCCTGAGTACAAACCCACCTAAACCCTGGAGGTATGTGCTCGGGGTGACTAACCTGTGCGTCTGCTGCCCATGATACTATGGATACACTACTATTTTTAGCATGCTGGCTCAGAGGACGGCTAACATGAGTATCAGAGGGGTAGCCATGTTAGTCTGGATCTGTAAAAGCAGCGAAGAATCCGACTTGCATCCGAAGAAGTGGGTATTCACCCACGAAAGCTCATGCTGCAAAACGTCTGTTAGTCTATAAGGTGCCACAGGATTCTTTGCTCCTCTAACATGAGTATGTATCCATGAGCTGGGAATCACATCTCTAGCTTGTAGTGTGGACACACCTAATGACACCTCAAGATCTCCCTTCTCCTTACAGGCACTAGCAATGTCCTAGGTCTCTTACTCATATTTACTTCTGGGAACTGAATACTGACTTCAACTTGTGGTGAACTAACCATTCCCACGTTACTTCCTAACATTAAAATTCCTGTTCTCATTCTTTTCAGCCTAAAACTGTACCTCTGCCATGCTGCAAGGAGGGTGAATAACCCTATGGCCACTCTGACACAAACAGAAAAACAATGAGATCATTTTTGACACCCCCCCACTCCCCCAAATACTATTGATCAGACCCATAGCATCTTGGAAACTCAGCTTGACACTTCCCCAACTTCAGGGAGGGAGGAGGGGGCAGCAACGGTGGCAAAATGACCTTTGGATATTGGGAAGGGCTTCAAACTAAAAAGGCTCCATGAGAGCCAATCAGCTCCACCAAACCTTTCCCGCACATCAGGCTGGCCAGAATCATTCTCCTCCTCCATACATACTCCCACATGTGCTCTAAACCTTGAAGAGTGAAGGGGAAGGCCCTCACACATGTTTGAACACAAGCACTCCCCCACTCCACAGGACATCTGGGGTTGGCAGTCACCCACTTAGTCCAACCAAACCATCCCCATACTTAGACCTACTGGTGCATTACTGTACGCCTGATTTCATTGCAATATTTTTACACTTTTTAACAGTAGAGACTAATTGGGGGCTGGAAGATGGAATTATCTGAACAGAAGTTGAGTTGTTTCTTAGAATGGCAATTACATACTGTGCTGTAGGCTTGTTTTAGTAATTACTACAGCCTCCTTGGAAAAAAAAACCCACTTGATTTTTCTTGTTTATCCAGCAGTTAGAGTGAAAGTCAGATTCTAATTGCAGATGTACTCTATGCATGAGAGATCAGAATCTGCTTCTAGGAAATTTCCAGAAAAAGAAGAAAATGTGTTTTTTCCTTTTCAGATGTTAATTTAGTAGATCTTTCCCTTCAGGTTTCTTAAATGATTGTGTGAAATCCTCTACAACAATGTTAGGTATTGCTGTGATTTCCAAGTTATTGGGAAGGTTTGATTTCCAGCAGAAGGCTGTTTTCTTGTTGGATGATAAATCCACAGAGTCAAGATAGATTTACTAACAGTAAATTTGTTTCAAAGAGAGGTATTAGATAGCAAAAAGAGACCTTAGCTTACATCTTCTAGATCATAAGAAAGCAGCTGTATCCAGTCCCCAAACAGTTAGTTTTTCCAGACTGCTTCGGGAATTCTGGCTACCCTTTTTGACTTGGGAACCTAAAATTAGGCACCTAAATCTCTACTTAAGACACCTCCATAAGTGGTCAGATTTTTAGAGATGCTGAGCACCCAACAGCTTCCATGGACTGTTGAATTATTTATTTTATCAACTTTAGTCTTAAAATATTTTAGTTATAATAAATAAAAATAACATTAAAACAAAGCAACAGACATTCTACCCATAAATCATAGTTACCTTTCAACTTCAAAGGGATATTGTGCAGTTTCATTAATTGGCTTGTATAGCATTTTGAGTACACAAAATGCTATATAAATGCTGGACATTAAGAATCATCTTCCCCATTGTGAGCAGACTCTCACAAAAAGTGCCCCAGCACTTACATAATAACTGAATAGTGTCTATCTAAATCCAGACAAACTAAAATAGTTGTGATATTATCAGAATGATAATATCAAGCATTTAGTATCCCCCAAGGAGCTGTATCCCCAAAGGATCACTACTAATTGCTGTGTTCTCTCTCTATATTCACTATATAGAAGAAAAGCTTTACTTGTTTCTTAGGCAGTTTTAAATTGCTCACTCCTTACTTGCTTCATTCTCTGCTTCTAGGGCCTTGCCTTGTCTCTCAAAGCTGTGCCCATTTTCCCTGTGCTAGTGGCCTATGCGGTGACAAGGTCCATAGGAAGCACAGGAATTGAAATCCAAACACTCCCAGACTGTGCAATGGTGGTGGAATCCCTCCACAGCTGCAGCCTTACCATTGCAGTTGTTCCCTTGGGTCCTGTATCTATTTTCCAGGCAGAGGCAGGAGTACTGGGCAACTGAATTTATGTCTTTGTGGATACATTGGGTTGCCACCTAATGGTTCATTTCCAAAACCACCATTTAAAAGAAGGAACTAAGCTGAATGGATTTAGCAGAGTAAAAATATCATTCAGATATATGCCCAGGTATAGATAAATATAGATATGTTTGCTCCATTATCTTTCCCGGTATCAAAGTTAAGGTGACTGGTCTATAATTGCTTGGGTTGTCCTTATTCCCCATTTTAATAGATAGCTACTATATTTGCCCTTTTCCAGTCCTTTGGGATCTCACCTGTCCTCCATGAGTTCTCAAGAGAATCGCTAATGGCTCAGAGTTCTCTTTAGCTAGTTCCTTAAGTATTCTAGAATCTATTTCATCAGGCCCTGCCGATATGAAGACATCTAACTTGTCTAAGTAATTCTTATTTTGTTCTTTCCCTATGTTAACCTCAGATCATACCCCATTTACACGGATGTTCACTATGTTAGTCGTCCAATCGCTTCTTAAGTTTTTGGTGAAAACGGAAACAAAAAAGGCATTTAACACTTCAGCCATTGCTGTGATTTTCTGTTATTGTCTTTTCTTCCTCATTGAGTAATGGGCCTACTCTGTCCTTGGCCTTCTTCTTGCTTCAAAGACAACTGTAAAATGTTTTCTTGTTACCCTTCATGCCCCTAGCTAGTTTAATCTGGTTTTGTGTCTTGGCCTTTTTAATGATGTCCCTACATGCTTGTAGTGTTGTTATGCATATATACAAAATCACATTTTCATCCTTTGTAATTCATACTTAGTTGTTTTGCTTTTTCAGTTGGATTTTTGTTATTTTTGTTATATGAATATATAGACTGTATGACAAAATATAAAAGGATATTAAAGCAAAAGGATAAACCAGAAAATAGGTAAAATATATTGTGAAATTGCCATATCTGATAAAAATAGGATTTGTGGGGAGATCCTCATGTGATGATACAAATAAATAAATGTAAGAGAAGCTAACATTCTTTGCTGTTAGATTCTCCAACAGAAAGGATCTTTGTGGGTATATGTATATACTATTATCTGTTTCTCATATTTATTTGGATTTCTAAAAATAAGCCCTCAAAAAGGTACCTTTCCTAATCATTTGGTGTCCTTGGCAGTTATTTAAAAATACAATCAAATATCAGTAACAAAGCTACCTGTGTTTTATTGCAGTGACTAGTAAAGCTTACAGGAGAGGAGAAATGAAGAAAAATATCCCACCCTCTTTAATCATTACACCTCAAACAATGCTCTCTGTAAAAGAGACGGGCTTTGCATCATATCTAAAAGTAAATGAAATTGGGCTGTTTTGGACCAGGAGCTAGGGTGAATTCCAGTGCTCACTGGCATTAATAGATCCATATTTTTTTTATATTGGAGGAGCTCCAGCTGATCTGAGATACAACAGTCTGGCATGGGGAGAGAGACAGTCTAAAGACAAGATGATCTCAGGTTATTCAAAAGTTTGTAGTTCAAAACCCAACATCTTAAACTTCTCCGGAATTTATGGTTGGTCAAAATTTTTCAATCAAAACTGTTTTTGACTAAATGAAATATGTCATGGTGAGTATCTTCTTTCCTCAGATAATTTTTACTTTTCATCAAAAAACCAAACATCCAAAACCTGACCATTTTTGGCCAAAACCTGAAACTTCCAATTGGGAAATGTCAAAACAATTCATTTCAACATTTTCTATCAAAACAAGACATTTTGATGTTCCTATCCCTAATGTTTTGTCTTTATTAATCCTGCGTCAGTGTGGGGGGCCTCGGGGGGGGGGGGGGGGGGGGGGGGAACNACATGGACAAGATGACCTTTTGAGGTTCCTTCTAGGCCTACATTTATATCTATGATTCTATGACATTCAACCATATCCTCCTGAGCCACTACGATGCCTCAGGGGAACTGTAGTTCACGTGCCTCATGCCCACATTTTCCACTATGGCTAAGCTCCCCATCTGGACTACATCTCCCATCATGCACCACAGCCAGGTAATTCCTATGATGGTAGGATGTCGTCTAGGCAAAGAGCCCAGCCCATAAGGGAGCATGGATCATTAGGCATCACAAAAGTGCTGGCAGACCCAATTTAATGTTAAACTGCCTAGCAATTAAACATTTTGATTGTGTGTGATAAACTGAATTATTTCTATTTGTGTCAGCCTGACCCAAAGCAAAATATTTAGTTTTAATTTTCCCAATGGAAACTTTTGATTTGTAACTGAAAGCCTTTGGGTATGGGGTTTTTGATGAAAAATTAGTTTTAGTCTTTGTCAAAAAAATTAAATAAAACACTCCCTTTTCAGACCAGCACTGCCCCAAACCCACAAACAGCACTGCAGTGCAGATCAGAGCATCAGCATAACATATTTGTGGTGAGGGATCTCACTGAAGAAACAAGGCACTGCTTTCAGTACTACTTTAGTTTTCAAAGGATTGAACTGTAGCTCAAATAGAGTGCATTCCCAATATACAATAAAAAAGCAACCACTCGCAAATCAAACTGAATCACTAGTAAAGTGCTTCTCAAACTTTAGACTAAGGTCAAGTGCTGCTATCCCTTTACGATAGTATCTCAAGTTATTGATAGTATTTATTGAGGATCTGTACTTTATACTTTCACTTGACTGATCTAACAGGGCTTCTTCATCTCTATCTGCTATCAGCCATAACTTAAAAAAATATAATGCATCAGCTTTTGTCCATGATTTAAAAAAACTAAGGTTTTTTTATGTGCTCATGTACAATTAATTGATGTTTTGTGACTTATTTAGGTTATGTCTACACTGTCCCACAGTTTAAACTATGGAAGGGTTAATAGCCATGCACACCGAAGTTCTGCACTGTAACTTCCCCACGTGGATGCTGCGGGCATGAACTAAAAGGGTCCTAGTTTGCATTCATGCATTCCTGTCTGAAGAGCACTATGTTACTAGGAACCCTTTATTTCACACCTGCAGTAATCAGGGGGAATTACAGCACAGCAATTTGGTGCACACTGCTATTCACACCCCTGTAGTTCAAATGCGAGGCAGTGTACACGAGCCATAGACAACATAGAACAGCATAAACTTCAGATATCAGGAGCACAACCTTTGGGAAAACTCAAACCTCTCTTATAGTTTGTCCAGTTGTCAGGCTCAGTGATGGGTCGACAAATGCTCTCTTGTAAAGTTTGTAAAATCTTGATACATAAGAATTTGCTGTGCTAGGTGACAAGAAAATAGGAAGTAAATATTTCAGGGAAAATCAGCTTAAGAAGTTTAAATAAAATAAACCTATTAGTGGACAAGCCACTAAACTGATCCAAAGGCCCACTTTCTCTTAGGGTGGGTTACACAGATACAGGGGAGGCAGTACTCTAGGATACAACTGGAATAAAGTTTAAATGACTGAGTAAATCTAGATAATTCTAGAACAAATTTTGAAGCACTTGGAGGAGAGGAAGGGGATCAGGAACAGTCAACATGGATTCACCAAGGGCAAGTCATGCCTGACCAACCTGATTGCCTTCTATGATGAGATAACTGGCTCTGTGGATATGGGGAAAGTGGTGGACATAGAATATTAGGCTTGGAAGAGACCTCAGGAGGTCATCTAGTCCATCCCCCTGCTATATATGATATACCTTGACTTTAGCAAAGCTTATGATACACAGTATTCTTGCCAGCAAGTTAAAGAAGTATGGATTGGATGAATGGACTAAGATGGATAGAAAACTGGATAGATCGTCGGGCTCAATGGGTAGTGATCAACGGCTCGATGTCTAGTTGGCAGCCGGTATCAAGCGGAGTGCCCCAGGGGTCAGTCCTGGGGCCAGTTTTGTTCAACATCTTCATTAATGATCTGGATGATGGGATGGATTGCACCCTCAGCAAGTTTGTGGATGACACTAAGCTGGGGAGAGAGGTAGATATGCTGGAGGGTATGGGTAGGGTCCAAAGTGACCTAGACAAATTGGATGATTGGGCCAAAAGAAATCTGATGAGTTCAACAAGGACAAGTGCAGACTCCTGCACTTAGGATGGAAGAATCCCAGGCACTGCTACAGGCTGGGGACCGACAGGCTAAGCGGCAGTTCTGCAGAAAAGGACCTGGGGATTACAGTGGACAAGAAGCTGGATATGAGTCAGCAGTGTGCCCTTGTTGCCAAGGAGGCTAACGGCATATTGGGCTGCATTAGTAGGAGCATTGCCAGCAGATCGAGGGAAGTGATATTCCCCTCTATTCGGCACTGGTGAGTCCACATCTGGAGTATTGTGTCGAGTTTTGGGCCCCCCACTACAGAAAGGATGTGGACAAATTGGAGAGAGTCCAGCGGCGGGCAACGAAAATGATTAGGGGGTTGGGGCACATGACTTATGAGGAGAGGCTGAGGGAACTGGGTTTATTTAGTCTGCAGAAGAGAAGAGTGAGGGGGAGATATGATAGCAGTCTTCAACTACCTGAAAGGGGGTTCCAAAGAGGATGGAGCTCGGCTGTTCTCAGTGGTGGCAGATGACAGAACAAGGAGCAATGGTCTCAAGTTGCAGTGGGAGAGGTTCAGGTTGGATATTAGGAAACACTATTTCACTAAGAGGGTGGTGAAGCACTGTGATGGGTTACCTAGGGAGGTGCTGGAATCTCCATCCTTAGAGGTTTTTAAGGTCCGGCTTGACAAAGCCCTGGCCGGGATGATTTAGTTGGGGTTGGTCCGGCTTTGAGCAGGGGTTGGACTAGATGACCTCCTGAAGTCTCTCCCAACCCTAATCTTCTATGATTCTATGAATTGTATAATATCTTTTTTAAACTAAATGTAATATATATATATATATATAAAATATTGCAGTACAACTGCAATGTAAGTATATTACTTAACTTTAGTGTTTTAAATATATTAATTTATCCTCTCAACAGCCCGGTAAATTGAGTGTCATTCTGCCTCAGCTGCCAAAACTGGGACTAGCATGTAGTAAAAATGATTTGTACCACAAATAAATGACAGTCAAGGATAAGATCTCTGAAGTTCCTAGATCCTCAACTCCATGTTCAATTCCCTAGTACTGCTAGTCCATATAACTTGTTTACTTCAAAAAGTCTTACATGGTCTTGTTTCACTGAGTTGAGATGTTAAGCATTGGATTTACGTTTGAATATATACATCATTTTCTTTGGGAAATTTGTGTAGGTTCTGTATTTATGAAAAATATAAAAAGCAGGTGACTGTGGCAAAATTGAACAGCATTTCTGCATTTATTAAAAACGTACCAGTTGCTAGGATGAGGTAGATTTAACATATTGTAAATATAAAAACAGGACAGTGTCAAAATATTGTGCCAGAATATAGCAAGTTTGATGAAAAATAAGGGCAGAAATTGCAAACAAACATTTTTTTCTTCCAACAGCGAGGCAGTGGTTGGGAAACAGATAGAAAAAGGTATATGTACAGAGCAAACTTGATTATTACATATTGCTAGGGCTTCTCAAGCATTATTTGCATAAGAATGGGTCACCATAGAGCATATTGATTTGTGTCACTCGCATGGAACCCAGAGGGAGATTAGTAGATCTTTGGGGAGCAGATAAAGAAATAGTGATTTAAGAACTGTCTGTAAATGTAGATTAGCTGTGCAGACTGTTGAATTGTTTATTGAATAAGGTTGCAGCCTGTTTCCTTTCCATTTGATACACTGACTCTCTCTTTCATTCAAGGTGTCATCATTAGTATCACTATCAGATTTGCTTTAATGAAATTGTACAAGTGAGTTCCCTTTTCAGATATACATACTGTGTTCCTCTAGCACCAGTGGTGTCTGATTAGGCTACTGCTGTTTAAGTAGAACCTCCAGTTTACCATTATTTGTGAGAAAAAAAAAAGTATTGTTTTTGGGTACTGCTGCAGAGATGCTCAGTGAAAGAGAAAATTCTGTATTTTAAAGGCTTTCCCCCCATTATAGGAAACACGAATATAATGATTTATTGTCTACAAGAACTGTCTAACTTCTAGTGTTGGATATGGGAAGTAGGCAGAACCTTCTAAAGACTAAGCATAGCATTGTGCATTGGAACTTAGACAGCCTTAGAGTTTGCTTACCTACTCCTTTACTTGCCTATTGTTTGCCACTTTTACTAGTTTTATTAAATTAGAATATAATTTAAAAAAATTGCATAGGAACTACCGGATTAAATGCACTGCATTCTGTCTAATCACACTTACCTTTGCCACTACAGTAAACATGAAACTTGCTTTGAATCTTTTAAAAGTCCAAACCGCAGTAGTTGTATACATGTATTTAGTAGAGTTTGATATAAACCACAGAGAAAATGTTAAGAGGAAACTAGTTTCCTGCTTCTGTATTGGCTTAAGGTATGATCTTAATAGACTGGGTGTATTCTAGTTATTCTAGAGGAATATTAGTTTGTGATAAAACATCAAAGAAGGACTTTAACTGGGGGAGAGGAATTTAAATGTATCAGAGTACTAAAAAATTTAATCCATTCTGCCTCACATGGCGTTCATAGTTTTCACTGTTACTAGCAGTCAAAAGTCACATATTTTTAGACAAGGGTTTTCTACCTCACAGCCTATTCCTTCTATTCCAATGAAATCATTAAACTGAACTTATTGCATCACAATAATTTCCATAGTAATTCAGCATGATATCACAAGCTGTTATTTCACCGGAGGACGATAAATTTGGTTATGTTGGAGAACAAAGATTGGCAAACATCATAACACCCAGGAGAATGGAGAACATTTCTGATAAACAATTTTCCGCTAAAGCTTTATAGACAAAGGTTGTCTTCTTTAAAAGTTACTTGAGTGTGAATGTCCTCTTTAATAATACTAAGTAAGAAAAATGAGTGGAAACAACAATGTTAAGAGTTATTTGCTTTTTTTAATTTTTGAAGGGGAGATAATTGGTTCACAAATTATATTCTTTTATCAGCATATTCATTTAGGCCCTGTGATGATGCGCACTCCACTCTCGTGAGTGCCTCCTGTCGGGTGCGTGTGAACCTGCACTCACTTTTTCTCTGCCCCTGTCAGCAGTTGCCCTCGTCAGGTGGGTCTTCAGTGGCTCAGCACTCCGGCTAAACCACACATAGTCTAAACACATGAAGGAACACCTTCTGGGGTAACACAATCCAACAAATGATTGGCTTCTCCAGGGTCTTCAGCCCTGTCCTTGAGCCCTTTAAATTCTAGTCCCTTTCTTGGATTTCTAAACAAAACTTGTTCCCTTCTCGGAGCTTTGGCTACTCTACCAGTGGCCAGTGGGGAGAACCCGGGCCCACCCTACAAATAGCAGCCACCTGCTGCTTCCTTTAATAGCTGCTGCTGCATTCCCTGGGCCACTTCCCATGTAGCCCCTTCCACTTCCCCCTTACCTCAGGGCAGACGTTCTTCTGTACAGAATGCCAGTGTCACCAGAACCCATCCTCTGGTTTTCCCTTGAGCACCAGCAAGGAGCACCTTCCTTGCTCCTCTGGTCCCTACCAGGAACTGCCCTGCTCAGGTCCTGTAGCTCCTTTTAACTGAGCCTGCTGAGCTCTGAAGGACCCACTTCACTGCGGCTTTTTCCTGGGGCAGGGTGTGGTAGGACTGCAGGGCCTCCAGCAGGGGGCCTCAAAGGGCCTGGCAGATCCTGTCACAAATATCTCGATACAGACAGACTCCTCCACTTGCCCTGCTCCCTGGTAAAGTCAATGGGGCTTCATATGGGTTCAGAGGTCTACCCACCTGTAACAAGTTGCAGGATCAGGGCTTTAGTTGCTGGCTTGAAAATCTGTGCCATTTGACTTGTATCTGTGTGAAAAGTAATAATCTAGTACCAAGGTACGCAAACAACAATCTCTTCCCTGTGTCCCTCTAGGTCAGTGGAGTTTGCCTAGGTTGTCTTTGCTAGCAGTCACTCAGTACTGTATTAGGACTGGTCAGAAATCCTTTTTAAGGGACTTTTTCCCTAAGGGCTAAGTCCCACTGAAACATGGCTCTTTTGCCATTAACTTCTGTTGGACCAAGATTTGGTCCTAAGGATAAACACCATTTTACTGAAGTAAGCAATACTTTTTTATTTTCTTTGACTTGGCTCAAATAAGTGAAATTTTATATTTGTTTGGAAATGTCTGAAAAAAGACTAGAAATATTATCCCTGTGATTGACCATTAAAAGTTCAGGAATTTATGCTTTCTTAAGAATATAACACAATTCTCAATTGTCCAAATTGTGTCCAGTCACGAGAATATTGGCATTAACAATGTGGCTCAAACTGTCCTGTCATAAACTCATTAATGTTATGCTTTGTGGAGGACAATCTCCAGGCATATAATAGCAATGGTTTTGACTGACTGCTTTGTACCGTAGTTTATGATGGTTCACAAAAAGTCTCTCCCAATGGAATTGAATACTCTACCTACTCAGTTTTTCTCAGTTGTTCGCTAAGTTGCTATAACACTACAGTTGACACCAAAAATTAATATTTAACAGGTGAACTGCTTTCCTTGGGCTTTCTTTTCCAGAACTGACACACCAACTCTCCACCTTTTATTGGTTTTTACTTGTATCTGTCATTTTCTTGAGAGCTCCCAATTTCCTCCTTTGTCGCACAAAAGGAACCATTACATCATTGTTATTTTATGCAACTAATTCTTCCCTTTTACTATAGGCCAGGTTTGTATTATTGTAGTCTGAAGTTGCACCAGCAATTCGCCTCAGCATTTCATTACCTTGACATGTGCGTCAAGCCAAGTGTACAGAAATATAATTAATACAGTGATCTTAGAAAAGAATATTCAAGGTTTTTCATTTAATAGCTTTCTATTGTAATTTATGAAAAGTGAATGATGCATAGTAACTGTGCTTCAGAACTCCTGGTAGTTGCCAGATCTATGGCAATCTAACCATCATTTTCTAACGCATCTGTGTACTGTTTGCTAAATCAGTGTCTTTGTGGGATCTCCTGCTCAAAATGTTCAAGCTCATTCTAATAAAAAGCAATAAAAATAGGTCTTAAATAATATGTCCTTTTATCATTTATCCTTACATTCAGTCTCACTCAACACTTCCACTTAATATCATAAGGCCAAATTCCATATCAGGGCACACAGTTAGAGGAATTAAGTCTGGGATGAGGTGGGGCACAGAATACTTTCTCAACTCCCCAACCTCAGGGCAGGAGGCAAGCATTCATCTACAGGCCATATAGTGTAGCTTTTCCCTCTCCCAGTGCCTGCCTTCTTGGGTTGGGATGTGGTGGACAGTGGATTTGCAAAATCATGACCCATTGGCTACTCTGGGTGACTGGGCAACAAAATGGCAGATGAAATTCAATGTTGATCAATGCAAAGTCATTCACATTGGAAAACATAATCCCAACTATACATATAAAATGATAGGGTCTAAATTAGCTGTTACCACTCAAGAAAGAGATCTTGGAGTCATTGTGGATAGTTCTCTTAAAACATCCACTCAATGAGCAGCAGCAGCAGCAGTCAAAAAAGCAAACAGAATGTTGGGAATCATTAAGAAAGGGATAGATAGTAAGATAGAAAATATCATATTGCCTCTATATAAATCCATGGTTCTCCCACATCTTGAATACTGCATGCAGATGTGGTTGCACCATCTCAAAAAAAGATATATTGGACCGGGGATGGATCACTTGATTACCTATTCTGTTCATTCCCTCTGGGGCACCTGGCATTGGCCACTCTCAGAAGACAGGATATTGGGCTAGATGGACCTTTGGTCTGACCCAGTATGGCAGTTCTTATGTTCTTATGTACCCCACACCCAAACTGCCTCCAAATCCTGTTTTGTAAGGCCCTGTACAGGATTGCTCCCTGGTGCACAGTTTGTGTTCAGACTGCCTGAATTTTATTTCTGTGGAGCCTCTCTCATCCAACTCCACACAGTGAAGTTAAGATAATTCTTCTGTGTTTAGATATTCCATACCCACAGGGGAGTGAAGAGGATTTGGCTCACTGAAAGTGTAACAAATTTGAGGAAATTATCCAGATATAAAATTAATGTTGGAGGAAGTTAAATGATTGCTTTCCATTGAAAGGAGAAGAGCAAACTTGCCTAGATACCATACAAATCACATATTTGAAATACAAGTGGGACACCTATTGGGAATGATTCTTTTTCATAATACACATATACTACTGCATATGCAATAAATTACACATGCCTACTGCTAAAAGTACAACCACAGAACACATATTATCAGATTGGCATGTCTTGTCTGTTGCCCTCATAAGGAAGACCTGTGTACAGAGGGAAATATCAATATAGTATTTTGAGTTTGGCTCAAATGTGGGTGCAATGAAGTGGCAAGGAACATTTTTCTTTAAATAGAACACATTTGTTTCTATCACTGTTGTGTGATTCCTGACACAGAACTCAAATAAGCCCACATGGACAGACTGTGCCATGGATCCATCGTATTCCTGCTAATTATCCTTGACTCTAGACGTCACTGAAAAGAGTGATATTGAACACATTTATGGCTTATAAGTTTTTGTACTAGGTCTTATATAAAACCATACTAGTATTTAACTATCAAGGGTTTGATTGTGCCACTCTTACCCCGTTGAGTACTACTTCCTTACTTCATTAGTAGTCCCATTGCTGTCAATGTTATCTACTCCTGGAAAGTGTGCTATTCAATAAGAGGTAATGATGGCAGAATATGGCCTCAAATGGTTAACTACAGAAACTGGCTGACTAAAGGAGAATAGAAGTATTGTATTAGAAACCTATTATACATAGTTAAAGAAAGTGCACTGCCATGCATTCTACACATTTGTCCATCTCTGTGATGCTCCTCAAAAAGAACTTGAATCTATAACTCCTGAAAATACATGCTGGCATTATGGAGTGAAAGCAGACACATTTTAAATGTTAATTCAATTCAGAAAGCTACTCACTGCAAATGATTATTGTATTACAATGGTGAGTATGATTTAATTAAAAAAGAGAGAGAGAAATCATTACAAATACTGAAAATGAGAAAAGGAATCCATTGCTAGAGCATAATTTTCATTCATACTTACATTAGAGAAGTACTGTAGAGCACAGATGATAAAATGTATCTTCAAGTTGTCCACCAATAAAGTAAAATATGAAAGCACAACATGATGCTAAAGCATTTGTTCATTTGGTGACCACAGCTAAAGCATTAGTTATTGGTGGCAATGAACTCAGTTGCATGATATAAAGGAGGTAAACTTATTTAAAAAACGTTGTGTATTTGATGATCTACTGCTTTCAGACACACACTGTCAACTAATTCTATAGATGAGGTACCATACACTAAGCCAGGGGTCGGCAACCTTTCAGAAGTACTGTGCTGAGTCTTCATTTATTCACTCTGATTTAAGGTTTTGCCTGCCAGTCATACATTTTAATGTTTTTAAAAGGTCTCTTTCTATAAGGGCTGGTCCACACTAGGGGCAGGGATCGAACTAAGATACGCGACTTCAGCTACGCGAATAGCGTAGCTGAAGTCGAAGTATCTTAGTTCGAATTTGGCGCGCTTACCTCGCGTACTAGCAGCGCGGGATCGACGGCCGCGGCTCCCCCGTCGCCTCCGCGAACTCCGCTCGCCCTACTGGAGTTACCGAGTTCGAAGTAGCGCGTTCGGGGATCGATGTATCGCCTCCAGACGAGACGCGATACATCGATCCCCGCTAGATCGATGTCTCCCCGCCGATCCAGGCGGGTAGTCTGGATGGGGCCTAAGTCTGTAATATATAACTAAACTATTGTTGTATGTAAAGTAAATAAGGTTTTTAAAAAGGTGTTTAAAAGAGGTTTAAGGTGTTTAAGAAGCTTCATTTAAAATTAAATTAAAATGCAGAGCTCCCCGGGACCGGTGGCCAGGACCCGGGCAGTGTGAGTGCCACTGAAAATCAGCTTGTGTGCCGCCTTCGGCACGCGTGCCATAGGTTGCCTACCCCTGCACTAAGCCATTGCTCCCACAAAACACTTAAACCTTTACATTTAAGTGCCTGAGATGTTCTATTAAATTCACTGGATTTAGACCTCAGGGAATTTACAATGAGCTGTGCAACCCTATTTGTCTGAGAGTCAGAATATAGGCCATAGCAAAAGTAAAGTGGTGCTATGATCAGATTAGGATATGGCCAAGTAAGTTAATTTATAGAAGACTGTTCTACAACTGGCTAGTGAAAAGCCAAATTAGGAAAATGCAGACAAATATTATAAGTAAAATAAAGGTGAATAATTGTAGTACTAAGTTTTTACTGAAAACCCAAGTACTTTTTTTTTTTTTTAATTGCACTGCTTTTAGCCCCTGATCTTGCATTGAAAACCATGTGGGAACACCAATTACTTCATATTGGACACTTTCATTTATTTATTTATTTACTTACTTGTCAGCCGAAATCTTAGAACTCCATTACTCACTTTCTGTATGTCACGCTGGTTAACTCATCCCTGTCAAAAAGTACTTTACAAGAAAGTTATCTTGTGTGACTGCATGTTTTCAGATTGAGCAAAAGTATTAACTGGAATAGAGGTTTACAATAGAAAACTATTTCTCTATGGATTAAAAAAGTGTCTGGCAGTGTAACATTCACTTTGAAGTCACAGGCAGAGAGTACTTGAGGTCATTTGTTCATTGGGGGAGGGGGGGAGTATTTTTAATATGAGCTTAATAAAATTCATTCAGCGTGCAGCATATTAGTAAATTCTTGTGTTAACAAAAATAGTTGGCCTGATTAATCTCTGTTACTTCAGCTTTACATGTTGTAAATTAACATAAAACTGGAGTAACACAGTGATTAACCAGGTCCAATATTTCTTTAATAGGAAAAATAGTTTTTCCAACCTGAATTTCAGTGTGCATCTTTTCATTTCCACTGACTTTTATGTTTATATTACATGGCAGTTAAATAATATATATTTCTGTACTGTGTGTACTAGACACTGGGAACTATTTGAAAATGTATTGTGCTGTGTTGGTAAAAATAACAACTGAAAATACTATATAACTTGGAAGTCCATTTAGTTACCATTTCTTTCCAGAGTGGATCATTCTTCAATACATAAACATCTCACACTGCCCATTTTAAACATTCATAACCAAAGTATAACTACTCAAAACAATATACTTATTAATCATTTACTATTATAAATTACTAAATAAATGTTAATAGCTTGTTCTTCTATCAGTAGTCCTCTTTCATACAGTAGCTGGGCTTTACCACTGATGGTCCTTGACATTGACTTCCATTATGCACCCTCACCCTTCGCTCAGAATATATAATTCATATAATTGTAGAGTCTACAAGGATGATGACTATTGTTTACAAATACCCTGGTACTTCTGTACATGTTCACCTCATTTCACTGAGTGTCCTTTCCAGTTCCCATCATTTTTATTTCCTTCAAAGAGTAGAGAACAGTCCAAGGGAATGTGACTCAGTTGTCCTCATAGCTTTTCTTGGGATTCAAAGTACTCAAGCTACATTAAAGACTAAACACAATTTAAGAACAATGGTAACATTTAAAAAAAATTCCCTTCATCAGCTGTCCCTCTTCTCTTTGATCTGTGCTCCTGTTACACACCATAAGGTGGATCAAAGTAACTATAGTTTAATTCAGGGCCATCTAGTATTGAGCAAATATATTTCATATAAATATCAAATATGTTTCTGTCCATACTACAAGTCAACAGTATTTCTTAGCAAGCAACATATCTTATATTTGTTAGGTGGGACTAAGTGACATATAATTAGTCCTCTTATAGCACCAATCTAAGCAGAGCTGTTCACTACACTTTTGCCCCTAAGAAAAGTTGTCTAACCTTGCCAAAGTGGGGGAGGCATGTTGGCAGGAGTGTGTGTTTTGTGAAGCTTGTCATGTTTCTGGCCTGTAGAAAACCAGAAGGCTTCATTCACCAGGGTTGCCAAACAGAGTGGTGCCTGTGTTCACCAATACTAATCCCACACAATTTGTAAGGTGAAATTTATGATTACATGCAAATTATTTAGCTTATGAAATAATTTTCCCAAAATGTCACACATGGAACTGCACTGCACACAACTTGACAGCTACTTACCGGAGGCCCTCATGCTAGGAAGAGAGTGCATATGCCCTGCACAGTCCCAAAGAACCTAGTTTAGCTCTCAGAAATACAGTTCCTTTCTCTAGTTCTGCTGCCATGGGAGTGGAGGCAGGGGTAGAGTTTGTCCCTGAGTATAGACTTTACAAAGAAACAAACAAAACATGAGACTTACTGAATATTAGAAAGTACTACTTGCTATATGGAGGATGTGTAGGCCTCGGAGCTGCGGGGGGAGTCACCAAGGCCATGGCTTGACCACTTTTTGGTCAGGCCAAGATGGAGTGGTGCTGCAACCCCATGCCCCTGGCAGTGCAACTCACTCATATTTGGAGGGGGCAGTGTGTAGGGGCTCATGGGCCAGGGGAATCAGCCTGCTGGTGCGGGGTGAGCACCTGAGAGGGGGAGAGGAGGGTCAGGTATTTGCCTTACCCCCAGCCCCCCACATTTTAAAAGGTGCTCCTCAGCCGTGATGGAGAATGAATGCGGCCTGACTGTACTATCTGGTTACCCATCTAGTTTGATCAGATGGGAAGAGAAAGAACAAAACTTTACAATTGTGTTGTAGACTGATAAATTCATACTAAGCTCCCTAATATTATTTCAGATTGGAGTAAATGGAGTTTAACCATAAATGGTTAAATATCTTGGAAGTGCTCTCTCATGTGTCTCTTCTCAGCACATCTCACATCTGCCTCATACATCAACCTGAGGTAACTCTCAGATTTCTAATTTGATAAGAGATGGGAAGAAATGTGGATGCATAAAGATATGAGTTCATTTTTCCCCATGTTTTCCCAGCAGTTTATCCATCTCTTATACTCCTTATCGACTGTTTATTCCCTTCAAACTAGCATCAGTTTGAACGCCAAAATAAGTTATTACGTAAAGTATATCTGCACAATTAACAATAGATATAAACAGCTTTCCCTTTAAAGAATGGTGTTAGCATTTAATATTCAATTTGACATGGGATGCATTGCTCCATTTTTTGGTAGTAACAAAGACTGAACTTTAACACCTTGAACTTTAACACCTTGGCTTATTCCCCTAACAAATCTCAACATTTTCAAAGGTTATTTAAGTGCACTTCTAATTTTCCTGATGTCTTGTTGTGTGCTTTATTAGAAAGCATTTAATGTTGTGTCCCCCACAGTAGCACTACAGTATATAAATAGCAGAAAGCTAATTTAAAGAGACTTTACTAATTTAGTACACATTTATGAAATATTTATGGCACAATCTGGTTCACTTATATAGAAATGATGTGGAGAGAAAGCAGTCTGAGGTAATGTGATAAAGCTCATTAATGCTAACGCAAAACTGAGAAGGGATATTAATCAATACTAAGGAGGAGAACAATACAATTGAGAATGATACCGATAGACTGGGAATACTGTCAGATGGGATCTTGTGTATTTCAAAGCAAGTCCAAGTCAGGTAGTGAGGCAGAAAAAACAAAGGGCCAAATCCTCCTCTGGGAACTGTTAGCGGAGGGAAGCACAGGAGATAAATGTTTGGAAGCTACGTTAAAATGCCTGTTAAAGTGTGCAGTCATGAATTTTCAGCAAATGCAAGGTGCGGGGAGCTGGGCAGAACCGCTTTGTGCAGAATCTGTCTCTAGGGAACCTCTCTATTTTCCTTTGCCCGATTATTTCTGTCCCTGTCGTTGGATGTGTGTGTATTCAGGTGCAGGAAGGGAAACAGTGGCAGCATGGGGAAGAAGCTAATAACAGTGGTGGAAAATGGCACTCAAGGCAGATGCACTGGGAACTACACGTTTGGGAAAAATGTCTCCTGTGAATTATCAGGCTTTGTACTTTGCCCAGTTCTCTCCATGTGTTTCCTTAGCCCACCAGCCTGAAATGAAGATCTGGCTGGGTTACCACAGTTAGCAATGTAGGGATTTAAAACCACTTCTTCCTCTTGCATGAGTAGTTTCAATTGTAGGTATACAGTAGTATGAAAGGACAACATACTGTCATCAGCTCTTAGAATACTCAGGAATTGAATTGTGTACGGCCTTGAAAGTGAGAACCAGAAGCTTAATTTTAGCACAGAATCCCCAGGGGAGCCAGTGAAAGCATAGAAAAATGTGAGAATGGCATGGCTGAGACAGTATGGGGGGAGAGAGATGGGTTTTGCCACGTCATTCTGGATAGACTGGTGTGGAGGGGAGGAGGTATTTTTATTTTTTTCTCATTTGCTATATCGCCACTGGTTGGTTATTCTCCTTCATCTCACTCCCATGCTGTCTCAGCAACCCTTCAGCTCTCCAACCATACTGTGCCTATCAGTTACATATCCCACCTTCCCCTCTTAATACATATAATAGAAAACAAAATATGTTTAAGGGGATAAAAGACCTGGAACTAACAGGATGTCTGCCTGCCATCACCCTGATCACTTTGCATGTATACTGCATCTATCTCTTTCCTCCATCCTTTTGTCCCTTTAGATGACATGCTGTTCAAGGCAGGGTTTGTGTCTCCCTATATTTCTACAGGTCCTAATTCAAAGGGGGCCTTGATTCTCATTGGAGACTTTGAGTGATATCACACTATAAATAATAAGAAAAAGCACAGAGAGCCAAGAGAAGAAGGCTTCAGTAACCAGAATGAGAGAAGACCTATTCATGGTCAAAGATTTTAGTGGTAGATTAATAGCTTCCAAGGACAGAATGGACCACTGTCGACATATAATCTGACCTCCTGTACAACCCAGGCCATAGAACTTCCGCAAAGTAATTCCTAGAGCAGATCTTTTGGAAGAATAGCCAATCTTGATTTTAAAATTGCCAGGGATGGAGAATCCACCATGATCCTCGATAAATTGTTCAAATGGTTAATTACTCTTACTATTAAAAACGTACGCTTTATTTCCAGTCTGAATTTGTCTAGCTTCAACTTCCAGCCAGGTGGGAAAGGAGAAGAAAAGATTAATGTTGAAGAGGAAATATTGGCAGGATTTGTGTGAGGGACACAGGAGAATGTGGAATTGATTGTGATACTAACCATCTCACAAAGCTACACCATTGAAGTCATCTTCCTTACTGAGCAAATGAGAGAGAATTAATGCTTTTTCAGCAGCCACCTTCTCTTTTGTCCCTTTTATGATGTTTCTAATCCTGCTAGTACCAAAAGTTAATCCTTTTAATTTGTGGCTTTAATTGCTAAACAGATTTTTAAATCAGTCTAAACTCCTCCATGTAGATATAATCCATTTGTAAATAACAAATATGTCACATTTTATATTATGACAAAATTAAGAGTTTGTGCACTGTTAAATCCAGCATATAATACATACAACATTACATTTATAAATGTTGGTCCATCTAGTCTACCCTACTGGTTCTCTTAATGGTCAACAAAGATTGCAAAGCCCAAATTCACAAAGGGGTATAGCTGTTGTGACACTGAGAATTACAGCACCTAACTTAAGTTGCTAAACAATCAGAGGATCAACACTGCAATCCACAAAGCCTTAGTTAGGCACCTAGGCTCCCTATACAACAAATGGGGAGAGCTGGTGCTTTAGAACAGTGGTTCTCAAAACCAGTCTGCCGCTTGTTCAGGGAAAGCCCCCGGCGGGCCGGGCCAGTTTGCTTACCTTCCGCATCCGCAGGTTCGTCCGATCGCGGCTCCCACTGGCTGCAGTTCGCTGCTCCAGGCCAATGGGGGCTGCGGGAAGCGGCGCAGGCTGAGGGATGTGCTGGCAGGAAGCCTCTTCAGCTAGCTAATGGGAGATGCTGATGAGAAGAGTGTGTCCTAAGCCCTGCCCTTCTCAGATATAGGTACCTAAATCTGCACTGCAGAGAGACACCTATCTGTGCTAAGAAGTAATGAACTGAGACAAGATAGATGCTCCTCCGCCTAACTTGCATGTGGGGCCCTATCTGGTAGGCCTGCTCAGAGGCTGCCTAGCTCCACTCTATACAGGATGGGGGAGAGAGGAGGAGGACAATTTACCATATAAACTTTAGTCCAGTAGTTAGAGCACACACTAAGGATGTGGGAGGCCACCAATTCAAGACCACCTATGGGAAAAGGGATGTGAACAGGGATCTTCTACCTCTCAAGTGAGTGCCTTAACCTCTGGGGAATAGAGTGATTCTCGCTCTTTCTCCTTCCCAATTAATATTTAATTATTCAGTTATTTAATTAAAGTGGTACAAACTTCAATAGAAAAGTTTGAGGGGAGCCTCACGTCAGAATATCCCATATCCTAGTGGATAGAGCTCTCACCTAAGAGGTGGCAGAGCCCTGTTCAAATCCTTTTGCCACAGGCAGTGGGGGTCTTGAAAAGGTGTTCTCCCACATCCTGGGTGAGTGCTTTAACCACTGGGCTAAAAGCTCATTCCTCCCTCCTGCTCTTTTGTGTAGAGTTAGGCAGCCTCTGAGTATGCCTAACATATCAGAACCCACATCAAGTTAGGTGGAGGAGCACTTAGTTCCCTGCTCTGAGGCTTAGGTGGGAGATAGGCACCCAGATGCCTAGAATGAGGCAGCAGTGCACATGTTCAGAGGGAAAACCATAGGCACTTTGGGAACTTTTTTACTACAAAAACTTTGGCAAAAGCAAGTTTAGATACCTATGGAACTGGGTTGCAGCTGAGCAAGAATTTTGTGAAATGCCAATTTGCCTAAAAACAAGATTTAGGTGCCTACATCTGGGGGTTAGGTACCAAACTACCCTTGGAATCCCACCCTTGGCTCTTTGGGGCAATAAGCATGTTTTTATGAGTGTTTGTAGGGTGCTTAGCACAATGTGACCTGGTACTGATTGGGGCATCTGGGTACTACTACAATATTAATTAATAATGATGTTTCGGATAGAGGGTAAAAAAAGACCAGAATGAGTCAGCCAATTGTTCAATGCTGAAGATGGAGTTTAGCAAATGATTTCCTTTACACCCTGAATCAGAAAATGTGATTACAGTTAGTGGACCCAATAAACCATTATCTTCGGATTCTCTGTGGTTATTTAATAATTAGTGCTACTGTCAATTAGCTGAACTGAGCACAAAGATTATCTACTTTTCTCACAGATGGCCTATACTTTGACTACTGAGGCCCATGCAGAAGTATGTGTAAGGAAGCAGAACCTCAGAGACCAAATTCCATTGCTATAACTGAGTAGATTAGGTTAGAACTGGAGTAGACTAGTCTCTGTAACAATGGTGCTCAATAACAAAGATCAAGAGAGCTACCTTGCAAAATGAACAGAAAGCCACACAATAAGCACAGCATGACATCTTAATACATTGTTGTGATACATCCACTAATGCAACAACATAATGAAAATATTGCAATGCAAAGTCAGGGTATTACCTAATGGGCCTGATTCTGAGCTCACTTTTGCTTGTTTTACACTAGTATAACTCCATTAAAGTCCTGGTTTACATTGTGCTGAGATCACAATCAGGCCCAATAGCTTCTTTCTCCCCCAGTTCTTCTTCCTCTTTTTGGCTGCTAGGAGGCCCAGGGCAGGATCCCAGATGCTCTGATCTAAATACCCAGCAGATCTTCCACTGTCTCACATATGGCAGGCACAAGAAGGAGCGCATTTGTGAGCGGTGCTTCAGTCTGAGGTCAGACAAAGGGTGAGGCACCCCAGTTAGACCCACTGAGTCCATGAGGATCATATGCTGTGACCTGAAAATTCACATGATTACAGGTTTCTTACTACTACCTTGCAGGTGCTGAGTTGTAGAAACCTTTTAACAGGTCTCAGATATACAGCAAAACAAACCCTTTTTCTGCTGAATAGTATTGATGTACAGCCTATGCCCTCGATCTCGCAAACACACATAAACGATTACTTTACATGAATTCAGTGGGACGACATGTACATAAAGTTAAGCACACGTAAATTTTTGCATGATTGAGGCTAGAGTCATTTGTGCAGTTTAACTGTCTGTAGTGTGAAAAATAAAACAATACATCTGCAAATGGAGCAGTGTTGAACCTGGTAGATGACCTCAGAAACTCATTGTCTTCTTCTAATCAACTGCAATCTAGGGCAAAAGTATGTTTTCAGACGGTAGGCACAAACCTCTTATAAAAGAAAATAGAGGAAAACACAAATTGATTTTAAAGATGACCTTAAATTATCGTATCACACTGATTCTAGCTGAAATTATAATTAAAATAGGGTTTCATATATGATTAGTATATTATCATATCAGAATCTTCTTAAATGAAAAAATTACTTCACTAATGTGGTAAATGCCAACATTCTTTGTAGTCAGATCACATAGAATGCATTCTAGATTTGCAAATACATTCTAACCAGATAAATTCACCTTCTGATTGACAAGAAGCAAGGGTGTTTTTTAACATTCAGTTGTCTCAGGAACTTTATTCATATGAATCTGGAAGATTCTTTGTAGTGTTTGAGCTCTTACTTTCAGTGATTTAGATGTCAAAGTATTTTTAGACTGGGTCCATAAGGCATTCATTATTTTGTAATTATAATCTTGTTGATTGACAGCAAATGTTGTGTTCAATGAAAACGATGTCTCAGTGAAGTGATCCTAGTTTAGTCCTGAAGATTGACTGTTTAGATCTATACTCCCATGAGGGGAAACAGAAAGTTCAAATAGTTTTTAAATACTTTAGCATGAAGATACAGTAGCTTTAAAAAAAAATGCCAAAAGGTTGTTTTGTCCTGAGGCCTTTCAGTTTTTCTTCATTTTTGAGACAGTATGCATGCTACATTTTAATGCTAAATTAAAAATCAACACTTCTCAAAAATTATCAATATAATATTTTGAGGTGATAAATTTATAATTCAAAAAGAAATAGGTATAAGATATTTGAATTCATGTTTGATATATGATCCTATATAGAACACTATGTCCCACTGCAAATGGAGAAGGTCAACATTGCTTTCTTCAGATTAAAATAGAGGAGGAAGAATATGAAAATTCAGTTAGAATGCAGCAAACAGAGCTGCAAACAGGGGAGTTTAAGTGGGAGTTTCTTAGGGGAGTTTGGGGGTGGGAGTGGTGTTGTGGTTTTGTTTTGGTGTTTATTTGAGTCTTTGGTGGGGTTTTTTGTTTGTTTGTTTGTTTTGTTTCCACCACCCCCACTCCCCTTGGCAGGAATTTAGGCAGGAAGGCTAAGACAGGTACAGAGGCGACAGTGGTAGTGATCGAACCCATGGAAGAGACAATGAAGATGACCACATGTGGAAGGTTTGGGTTGTACATGATCCTAGAGCGGGAACCTAAAAAGAGTTTTGTTTGTATGAAGTGCCGCCTGATAGAGTTGATGGAAGATAAGATCTGAGGCTTGGAGATGCAGGTGGATACTGTGGTTGAGTTTAGAAGGGGGTTCAAGCAGATGATGGAGCAATGGCAAGAGGAGGCTGAAGGGAAAAGTCAAGACTTGCAGATGCAAGCTGGACTGAAGAACTGGGAGGGGAGACTGCTGGGTGAGAAAAATGGTCAGTGGAAGCATGTGACTACAAGAAGGAGAGGAAAAGACCGGCTTGTGAAGGAGAAATAAAGCTCAGGGACAGGTTTGTTGAGTTGGAAAGTGAAGGAGGGAGGGCAAGGAAGAATTGAAGAGTGGCTAGTCCTGTAAGAGGATGGAAGAACCAGTGGAGGTACCCAGAGTTCAGAGCCCCAGAAGGATACAGGATGGCTCACAGAACATTGCAAGGCAGAATAAAAGACAAGAGGACTCACAACCAGAAAGAACAAGAGGAAGGCCAGAGAATCACACCATCACTAGGAAAAGTGATTGAGGACTCCATATGTGATTGGGGACTCCCTACTAAAAAGAACAGATAGGCCTGTTACCAGAGCTGATCCAGAGAACAGAAGGGTATGCTGTCTGCCGGGAGCTAAGACACAGGATGTGGACCGGAGGCTTAAGAGAATCCTAATTGTAGCAGGAAAAAAATCCACTGATTGTCCTTCATGTGGGAACAAATGACATAGCTGGATTCTCACTGGAACGTATAAAGGGAGACTATCCAGGCTGGGGAAGACGCTTAAGGAAATGGAGGCTCAGGTGACCTTCAGTGGGATTCTGCCTATCTCTAGAGGAGGAGAACAAAAGGAAGATGAAATTATGATTAACAGATGGCTCAGGCAGTGGTGCTATAAGGAAGGCTTTGGGATGTTTGACCACTGGAAGGCATTAATGGACAGAGGACAGTTCTCATGGAATGGACTCCACCTGTGTAGGGAGACAAATAGATTTCTGGGATGGAGGTTGGCACAATTCATGAAAAGAGCTTTAAACTATGAACTCAAGGGAGACCATTGGGAGATGCTCATGTAATCTCCATGCTTGATTTTAACATAGAGAAGGAGGAAAATCAAGTAAGAATGGATACAGAAATGGAGAAAGGATCAGCAGTGGGTAGGAGAATGGACACTAAGAGGAAGGATGGTGCTGATACCAGTCAGATAGGCCATACTGGCAGTAGAATGACTGTACCCAACTGAGAGAAGAGTGTGGGTAAAGCCAAGCAGCAACAATTAAGATGTGTGTACACCAGTGCAGCCCGGGTAACAAAATCGAGGAACTAGAACTACCGGTGCAGGAAGTGAAACCAGATATTATATGGGATAACTGAAACATGGTTGAATACTAGTCATGACAGGAGTACAGGTATTGAAGGGTATGTGCTCATCAGGAAAGACAGAAATAAAGGCAAAGTTGGTGGAGTGGCACTGTAGATTAATGATGAGATAGACAGTAAATAAATTAGAAGTGATGGAATGGATAAGACAGAGTATTTGGGGGCCAAAATCACTTTGGGGAAGAAAGCTACTAGAGGTTCCCTTGATATAGTGGTTGAGGTGTGTTACAGACCACCAGGTTCCGATTTGGATATGGATAGAGACCTCTCTGATGTTTTTAATTAAATAAATACTACTGAGAATTGTGTGATTATGGGAGACTTTAACTTCCCAGATATAGATTGGAGGACAAGCACTACTAATAATAGTAGGGCCCAGGTTTTCCTGGATGTGATAGCTGACAGATTTCTTCAACAAATAGTTGCTGAACTAACAAGAGATGATGGCATTTTAGATTTGGTATTGTTGAGTAGTAAGGACCTCATAGAAGAACTGATTGTAGAGGTTAGCCTTCGTTTGAGTGATCATGAGTTAATTCAGTTTAAACTACATGGAACGATAAACAAAAATAAATCTCCAACAAGGGTCTTTGATTTCAAACGAGCTAACTTTAAAACATTGAGGGAATTAGTTGGGGAAGTGGACAGGACTGAAGAGTTCAAGAATCTAAATATGGAGGAGGCTGGGAATTACTTTAAGTCAAGGTTGCAGAAACTATCTGAAACTTGCATCTCAAGCAACAGGAAAAAATCCATAGGGAAGAGTTGCAGACCAAGCTGGATGAGCAAGCATCTCAAACAGGTGATTACGAGAAAGTATAAAGCCTACAAGGAATGGAAGATGGGAGAGATCAGCAAGGAAAGCTACCTCCTGGAGGTCAGAAAGTGTAGTGATAAAGTGAAAACTGCCAAAAGCCAAGCAGAGTTGGCCCTTCAAATGGAATTAAAACCAATAGTAAAAGATAATATAGCCATATAAATATGAAGAAGACCAGGAAAGAAGTAGGACCACTAAGCACCGAGGATGGGGTGGAGATTAAGTATTATCTAGGCATGGCCCAACACCTAAAAAATATTAATGGCAACGAGGATATGGAGGTAGAAATTACTGCATCCAAGGTAGAAGTCAAACCCAAACACCTTAATGGGACTAAATCGAGGGGCCTAGATAATCTCTATCCTTGAATATAAAAGGAACTGGCACATGAAATTGCAAGCCCAACAGCAAGGATTTTTAATAAATCTGTAAACTTTGGGGTCATATCGTATGACTGGAGAATTGCTAATATAGTTCCTATTTTTAAGAAAGGGGGGGGGGGGGAAAGTCATCCAGGAAACTACAGGCCGGTTAGTTTGACCTCAATTGAATGCAAGGGCTTGGAACAAACTTTGAAAGAGAAAGTAGTCAAGGACATAGTGGTGAATGATAATTAGAATAAAATACAACATGGTTTTACAAAAGATAAATCATGCCAGACCAACCTGATCTCCTTCACTGAGAAGATAACTTATTTTCTAGACAAAGAAAATGCAGTAGATCTAATCTACCTGGATTTCAGTAAGACATTTGATACAGTTCCTCATGGGAAATTATTAGTTAAATTGGAAAAAATGGGGATTAATATGAGAATTGAAAGGTGAACAAGGAATTGGTTAAAGGGGTGACTACAACAAATCATACTGAAAGGTGAACTGTCAGGCTAACATATTCTTGCAATTCTAACATTTTCTTTTGGTTAACATTGCAAGCAACATTTATCCAGTTCTAATCTTCCTACCACTTGCTACTCTTAGTGCCTGTCCTATGCTAGGGATTATTGAGGGTGGTCACCAGTCCTTGATGTGGTCTTTCAAGGGATCTCTACTGTCCCTGCCTGGCTTTCTTTGGTTAGCCCCTGGCCTCTAATTAGGCCTAGTGGTCTGCTTCAGTCTCTTTGGCTGTGTTTCTGGTGGTAGTCCAGTCCAGCAGTGTCACCACCCAAGACCTTTCTGCCTCCCATTCCTTCTCTGAGCTCTCTTCTTTTAGAGTGGGCTTTGTTTGCCCTATTGGTTGTAGCTGAGCGTGGCTGCCTCCATGATTGGCAGTTGTGGCAGCTGCATGGAGCTGTGGTCAAGCTGCTTGCCTGTAGGCAGGAAAAGCTCCCTTCCCACTTCTGCTTCTGCTCAGTGTGGGGATTGTAGACAACATTACAATGAGTTATCTATCTTCCACACTGTAAATGTGTTCTGGAGGACAAGCTTTTTGTCTCATTGACATTCATGTCTTCCTTACATATTTTCACTAAGAAACAGTGATGTAGATCTGTTGTTCCAGCTAAGCGTGCATCCTTATTTTGCTTCCCAAAACATCACTCTGTGTGTGTGAGAGAGAGAGAGAGAGAGACCTTTAAAATGAAGAATGGGATTTTTTTCCTCTGTAACCCAATACAGGATAGGACAGGCAGAAGCAGTAGCAAGCAGGTAAGTACAAAAGGTCCAAGTAGGCTATAGATAAGAGATCAGCAGCATCAGTAGGGATGCTACATCACACACTTCCTATCACTCAGGATATTTATATGCAGCCCTTGACATGCTGTTGCAGAGTTTATAATATAAAACAAGCAAGAAAGAGGAAATTAGAGAAAGACTGTGTTCACCACAAATGCATCATCAGAGCAACAGCGGAGATGTCTACTATGATGGCAGAAAAATCATTATAATGGTACAGCCAAGCATGTTAAGCATAAAAACACTACACTTTATTTTTAACAGTTTGCAGCACTGTACATCCTCGGAGAAGCCACATTAGAAGATTATAGCCGAGCAAATATTTAAAGTTAAGAAGCCCTTTTTCTTTAAAGCTTGATTGTTCTTATTGCTCCAAAATCCGTATGATTATTTGTACTGCTTTGAAATTTGGTATGCTTTGGGGAAGGGTGGTGATCAGGGTAAGGTCAGTAATCTAAACTTGGGGCCATGTGGCCAAGAGGTTTCCAAGCTACAGCCCCCCAAAAGAAACAGCTTTTCTTAAATTAAATTTGACTTATACCTAGCACTGTGTTTGTGTGCACAGATAGAGATTAAAGCAGGACTCAGACCATTGTATCCAGATTTCCTGTGGTTGGGGGTTACCTCCCAACAGAGTGCATGGCACCCACCAGCCCTTTTGGGAAAATTAAATCAAAACATTCTTTGAAAAAAACAGTTTGCTTCTCCAGATAGAACCACTTGGCATGGACCTAAAGCTCACATGTCTAATGAATTACACTGAACATGTATGGACAAAGGATTTAGAAGGATTTTTAGCCTTCAAAGTTTTATGCCAGCTGGATAGCTCAAGGGGATAAGCAGTAGTCCTTGAACCTGACCTAGCCAGTGTCATTCTGGGTCCCACCTTGGGCCAGAACAGGAAAAAGTCAGAAGGCATATTGCTAAAATCCCTCTCTCTGTCATAGGTTTTTATTTAGTTTTTTTATTATTATTATTATTATTTATTTTTTTTGTGGAGGGAATTTCTTTTTATAAGACATGAATGCTTGCTGGCACGGGAGGGGCATTTTAAGAGGTTGAGGAGTCGCGGGAATGGGTGAGAGAGGGGCTTGAGGCTGAATTATGAGGAGGGGGGTAATGTGGGTGGGTGGCAGGGGAGTGTGATGGAGTCGCCTGCCCCTTAAGGGTAGTACTGCCTACTGGTCACATGGCATCACCCTTTGAGTTTTTTTTGGGGGGGGTGATATATAAAAAGTCTGTCTGAGAGGATATGGGGAGACAGGAAAGGGGTTCTGGGGAAAAATAGCATTTGGAAGGAATCCTGTTACTGTATCTTTAAGGGCATGGGACCTGGAGTCTTGCAGAGAGGGTAGGGCAGGGCTCCTCTCTCACCCAGCCAAGAAGGAATGAGCTAGAGGAGAAGGGGCCAGCATAAATGCTGCTACCTTTTTCATAGCAGCGTAGATGCTTGCAAATGTTGAAAGGAGTAAGAAGATTCTGAGTTAGCAGGAAGTAGAAACCAGCAGCAGAAGGCTGCCAAACCCTCTGAGCCTAAGGAATAAGTGGAGCCAACTGAGGGGGATAAATTGCTACCCAGCTGCAGGAGGAGAGTTGGGGACTCCTGGTCAGTAGAGGGAGAATTATAGTTTGAACGGCCGAGCTCCAAGAGGAGAGCTGGAGCTCCTACCATGAGGAGAGACTTGGAGAGACAGAACCCTGAGGAGACTGGGAACAGAGCATAGAGGGCAGGTTTCACAGATACCTCTTGTTTGTTTAGGACTTTTTGTTATGGCCCCTTTCATAGAAAGTTTTGTAATGAACAACCCCTAAGGAGGATATTATTGAATCAAGAGTGTTTGAAAGGGAATTACTGGCTTCCTGAGAAGGGAAACTAAGGCAGGGCATATGTGCAGCACTACATTGACTCAGCAGGGGGTACTACAGGGCAGGCATGCCCTACTATGGGTATGAGAGAGTGGGTTGGGGGCTCAGGAGAGCAGGAAGGACACTGCGAAGGGACATGAGGGTAATGGCAGTGGTGAAGAATAAGGATGGGGATGCTTGTCAGCCCCACATTATCCACTTCTGTATATATGCCAGGATCTGGGGGGGGTCTGGACACCTTTCCCTGACTCTCATGATCTGGTTTCGCTGTCCCTCAGGAGTGACATGTGCATGTGCCAGGATCTGAGGGGCCCAGCCCATCTACGGGGGAGAGGGGGAGGTTGACTTTCACCCTCATATAAGCCAGGTTCTGGAAGGGGCTTGCTTTACTGAGGAGCTGAGCCCCTCTTCCTTGCCCACACTCATGTGAGATGGGATTTGGGGTGCCTTGTCCTTCTAAGGGGGTTATGAGCCCATCTCCCTACCTCTGTCCCCCCCACGTGAGCTAGGTGGGGAGCTTAGCACAGGCATGCTCAGAGCATGCAGCAAGAACATACCTGTTAACACTGGAGTGAGGAATTTAGAACAGGCATGCTTGACACTTATCATTAACTCTCCAGCACTCGGGAGGAGGGATGGGAACAAACACTGGCACTGACAGGAATGGAGCTGGGAGGGGAGGAGAGAGAGAAGTAATTGTTAAATTTTGCATGTGTGGTCTTCTGTCAGGAGAGTGGGCTCAGTGTTTGACGGTAGAGCTGGTAGCTTCTTTCCTTTACAGTAAAAAGGCAGAGAGAAAGTATGTGTAGTATGGGATGTTTTGGGGGCATCACTCAGAGGGCAGAGTTAAGGTTACATGGGTGTTACCTTAGCTCTGTATTTCCTGTTTTTTTGACGTTTTCCTGAACTCAGCAGTCTGAAAGGACATGAGCTATTGCTGGCGAACCTTAACTCTGTGTTAAAGATTTTGCCATTTAATATACTGTGCTGGTGGGTAAGATCCGCTGTGTACAAATGCTTTTGGATTATGTGGACTTTGAATATGAGCAATACAATCTTGAGTTGTTTAATTTGCATTAGATACAGCTAAAGAATATGAAAAAGATTCTGAGTGATTTATTCCCCTTTGGAAAATGAAAGTTATTTTATATGATGATTCACAATTGTGATTTCTAAACAACTATTGCTTTGATTTTGACTTTGAATGGATGCAGAACCCCATTTATAAAATGATTGTGTGGAAGCACGGTACCTGACGTTACAAGATATACAGTTCTTTGCTATTATAAGCTGAATAGAACATTGAAAGACGATTCCAGCTGTCTCATTGGCTCATGTTTCAATACACAGTATAATATATTCTTTCTTTAGAAAGGCTCTGTATGTAACAATTGATACTGAATTGCCTATAAAAAATCCATAAACTTGTTTTTCTTTTGGTTTCAGCTTACAATAGCAATAACAACCTCAGCACAGGACATTTCCTGGGCCTCAGGCCATCAAATCCTCCCACCCTGACATTAATTCCCTGGAAATGTCCTGCTCTTTGATAGCTATTGCTGCACAGTATGTGTCTGTGTATCTAAGAGCAAGACTGAGCTCAGAATGAGTGTTGCATTTTTTCCTTCTGCATATGAAGGTGGGGTAGACACTCTGAACTACATTAGAAAAGCAACCACAGAGTTGAACAGACGAGCAATGTTTTATCAATTGTTGATCGTACTGACGAAGGTTTGTGGGTTCTGCAAATTCAGTGAGACAGGTGAGTCATTATGCCACCTTGCTATGAGGAATGTGGGAGTGGCTCCGTGAGGACAGAGGGACTAGGATGTGGGTTGAGCAGTCCTGAAATAGGAACCCTAGGAGCAGCCAAGCCTGGGGAGAAGGTTTGAGCTGCACTTTATTGTATTGTTTCCTTTATTAATACAAGCAAATATAGTATGTGGATTGTGTTTATAGAAAAGGTGAGATAAGATCCTGCTTACATAGGAGAAAAAAAGTTTCATGACTCAGAATTACTTGTTATTCAAGACAAAATGATATTGAGACTAAAAAGCAACTCTCTCCAAACAAGGCAGCAGTGTTGGTGTGAAAGCATTTTTGGAGAAATAGGTTTTTATAACAAACAATTTAGACAATCTAATACACAGAGAGAGTAATCCTGCTCAAACTGGATACACAAGTGAAAAGACACTAAATCTATATCATAAAAGAAAATGAGCTTTAAGTCTGAAGAAATTATTACTGGAATACCCATCCGTAGTGGTGCTGTAGCTATAGGCCTGCCCATGTTTTCACTATAAACAAGCTATTTACAGAGGCTAATAACTCCTCTATAAAAATGAACTTTTTGTAGTACTTGCCTAACTCTAGTACTCAATTTCTCAACATTGTATAAGCCTATCATTGGGCAATGTATTATTTATAGGTTTCTTTTTTCTAATTTAAACTCATACAAAATAAGTGAAAAGTATATTTAGGTTTTAAATAATTAGCGGTAGGATCCAGAGGTGCCCCTGAAACATCTGAAAAGATTACTAAATAGTGGCATGTTCACTTTATTTTCATACAGATCGAGGGTAGAGAAATGTAGCTGGCTTACAGTATTTGCTGCACTGAAGAGGAAAATGAGAGACAGTTTCACAGTATCACCTCAGAAAAGGTGTCTCTGGTTTAACACTTGGTTATTGGATAATACACAAATAATATATCTTGTCCATATTTTGCCCATTAGGCTTTGACAGAAGAACACAGCTCTCTATAAGTCTCGCAATTAATTGGCTAGTCAAAAAGACCAAAATAGAAGCTTATTGTTTTATAATCTGACACATTTAAATAGCAGTACTTGCTGTTATATGGTACTACCGCTGCATCATTTCAGACCTCTGGTTTGAAATAAAAATATGAATAGCCTTGATTATTTTTAAAACGATATTTTTTTTTATTCTGGTGCACATTTTAAATGAAACAGATTATGTAAGTATATCATCCTTTATGAAGTACTTTGTACATTATTGTTGGAACTATTCAAGTTCTATTTAATGTCTTTACAATGCATCAGTAATGCTAATTTCTTTCTCTCTGTGTGTCTATCTAATGAATTTCTAATGTGCCTGTTACCTGAGTGTGGCCTCTCCAACAGTCCTACATTTTATGCTGCTATCGTTAAGAGAAGTAGTTGTTTACTTGAGATAATTAACTCCTCAAAAGTCAAGATTCTTAAAGGAATAGTACAATGTTGTTTTTGCTTTCATCAACCTTTATGGTATAACACATTTTATAATTAGTGAAATAAAGGAGGGGGGAATTGTTTTCAATCAAAATATTGTTTTTCCCCCCCACCTGGAAACACTCCACTCAAACATTATAACCCCTCCCCTGAAATGTGCCTCAAGCCTCCGTCTTGGTGCTTGCTAATCAGAGTGGCTTCTCATTCTCCTTGCAACAACTGCGTCCTGGCTTTTTTGTGATGATTGGTGCTGCTACTCGTATCTGGGACTCAAAGGGTGCTGTCCTTGGGATAACGATTAATACTACTAACCTTAACAAGGAGTATGACCCAGTGCACAAGAAACAAAATACACTAGTGCAAATCCCAATACATGAAATGCCATGCCCCAAAATAACAATGTGGGACTTTACTGGAGACAGGAACCAGAGGCTCTAAGGAAGGAAAGGATAAGGTTTACTAATAAATACCAATGCCTTAATAATACAACAAATTCCTTACCTCCCAACATTCACAACTGTACCAAAACCCCTCGCTCCCTCTGTGGCACCTTCCCAAGTAGGTGGAATGCCTGGTGTGCGTCTGGAGATGGCCAGTGTTTGCAGTGCTGCAAACATTGGCTGGCTTAAAGAAAATGAAAAGGGCCTTCCTATAGGGTGGGGCAGCTGCCTGTTCTTGCTCCCTTGTCTGCAGTGCTCTGGCGGTCTTGGCTGGCTTAGGTAGCTGGCAATGGTTTGGTTCTGTGCCTTCCTGGACACTGGGCTCTGCAGGGCTGGAACTAGGGTTGCTAACTTTGGCTGGATGAATTCCTGGAGGTTTCATCACATGACATTATTGTTTATTAAAAATTAATCTTTAATTCCTGGAGACTCCAGGACAATTCTGGAGGGTTGGCAATCCTACCTGGAATGGTCCAGTCATGCACTAGATCCCACAACAGTTCAAAGTCTCAATTTGTGGGGACTGGGAGCCAAACAGAGACTCTTTAGTCTGTTCTGCTTCTCTCAACTACAAACTCAAAACTTTAAGCTCCCAAACTGAAACCAAAACTAGTTCCTTTGTCTTTGGGACAGGCTGTCCCCTCCCACTGATGGAGTGAGCAGCCCTGGCTCGTTATCAGCCCCGCAAACTGTATAAATCACTCAATCAGAAACCTCCCTATTTGTCTCAGTGAGAGTTTCCAGTCCTTTCTGTCCATACCCTGGACTCTAAGTAGGCTGGGAAATGGTGTCCGGAGTCCCTGGAGCCATTGTTGTGGTAGTACATAAGGTAGGACCCCATAGATGCTGCTCCTGGCAAACTCCAAAGAGAGTTACACATTTCACCTCAAACACACACTCACACAGCTTTTGCCCCACATAGACTATTTCTAAAGGTCTACTTCTACTGGGATCTAATGGGTAAAGGAAGTAAAGCTTTCCCTCTGCCCAAGGAAGTGCTAAATTGGGGCTTGGCTACTGGTTCCCTAAGATGGATAGCACATATATTGTGATCAGCAACATGAGCTATTAGGAGTGCATGCTGCTCTTTTAAATAGAACATTCTCCCTGACCCATCCCCTAAAGTCCACCAGGAATACTGATGTAGTAGTGAACATACCTGCTAGAGCTCTGCTTCCCCCACACTGTACTTGCCAAGGAGGATTTGTCCATAAGGTGTTTGCAAGTAGTTTAACATTTTCATCCGACTGGCATAATGACAGATTGTTTACTAGATTGTGTTCTGTGCAAATGTTTTCATGCAGCTCCAATAATCCAGACACTTAAATTGCTCTGGGCTGGAACTTGGCAGGTATACTGTTAGTGCAAGATCAATTTACCTTTTCAATTTTTGCAAAAATTGTTTTGGATGCTTTTGTTAAAGCATGGAAACAGTGGTTGTCTTCTGGATTTTTAAAATATCAGATTATTAAAAATACTATTCAAAATTGAGAGATGTTGCATTGCACATCACCAGCAAGAGGTACAGACTCATAGACTCATAGACTTTAAGGTCAGAAGGGACCATTATGATCATCTAGTCCGACCTCCTGCACAACGCAGGCCACAGAATCTCACCCACCCACTCCCGTAACAAACCCCTAACTTATGCCCGAGTTATTGAAGTCCTCAAATTGTGGGTTAAAGACCTCAAGGTGCAGAGAATCCTCCAGCAAGTGACCCGTGCCCCACACTGCAGAGGAAGGCGAAAAACCTCCAGGGCCTCTGCCAATCTGCCCTGGAGGAAAATTCCTTCCCGACCCCAAATATGGCGATCAGTTAAACCCTGAGCATGTGGGCAAGACTCACCAGCCAGCACCCAGGAAAGAATTCTCTGTAGTAACTCAGATCCCACCCCATCTAACATCCCATCACAGACCATTGGGCATATTTACCTGCTAATAATCAAAGATCAATTAATTGCCAAAATTAGGCTATTCCATCATACCATCCCCTCCATAAACTTATCAAGCTTAGTCTTGAAGCCAGATATGTCTTTTGCCCCCACTACTCCCCTTGGAAGGCTGTTCCAGAACTTCACTCCTCTAATGGTTAGAAACCTTCGTCTAATTTCAAGTCTAAACTTCCTAATGTCCAGTTTATATCCATTTGTTCTTGTGTCCACATTGGTACTAAGCTTAAACAATTCCTCTCCCTCCCTGATATTTATCCCCCTGGAGAGTCAGATCATTGGTTCCCTATTCAGTATTGTTTCTCCATTGTAAGATAGCTCTAGTCAGTCTGAGAATTAATTGCTCTGTGTCAAGATACCCCTGGGTGCTGTTTACAGTATTGTCATAGGTTTAAATAGGGATAAGGCATCAGACCTTTTGTACCACAGCTGTGATGTGCGTTTCCATGGATAGGGTATGAGGAGTATCTCTGAGATTTTACTATTCTCTTCTGATCATAATAAAATATTCTGAAATTAATCTGAATCAGTTCTTCTGAATACTTTCTACAAGCAGTGACAAAGGAGGAGAGAGCCTCTACCAAGTAGCAAGAATACAGTTTTCCTAGGGCTGAGGAGGTGGTGTCTCTAATTCATCCAGCTGGCAATATCACCATCATTATTTAAGTGCAAACAATGTTCTCAACTCTGTACAGGACGTGAATGTACAAACAGTACCTGACCCTGAGGAATTCCTCAAGAAGACTGAGGTGTTTAAAGGTATTTTGCTTCAGTCTTCACTAAAAACAGTTAATGGTGATCAAATACACAACATAATTAATTTTAACAAGGGGAAGGGAACACAAGCTAAAACAGGGAAAGAACAGGTTAAAAATATTTAGATGTATTCATGTCGGCACGGCCTCATGAAGTTCATTCTAAGGTACTTAAGGAACTAGCTGAAGCAATTACCTTCAAGGACTAATGGAGGACAGGTGAGGTCCCAGAGGACTGGAAAATGACAAATATAGTACCTGCCTTTAAAAAGAGAAACAAAGAGGACCCAAGAAATTATAGACCAGTCAGCCTAACTGTGATATTTGAAAGATACTGGCACAAATTATTAAACAATCAAGGATAACAGGGTTATAAGGATTGGCTGTAGGGTGACCAGACGTCCTGATATTATTGGGATCATCCTGATATTAGGGGCTTTGTCTTATATATGCAACCATATATACATTTCCTGAAAAAAAAAGTCCCAATTTTTCACACTTGCTATCGTCACCCTAAGTAGCCAGCATGGAGTTGTCAAGAACAAATTATGCCAAACTAACCTAATTTCCTTCTTTGACAAGGTTACTGGTCTATTTAGTGTGAGGGAAGCTATACATGTGATATATCTTTATTTTAGTAAGGCTTTTGACACTCAAAAAGTAGCTATCAATGGTTTGCTGTCAAACTTGGAGGACATATCTAATGGAGTTCTACAGGGATCAGTCCTGGTCTGGTATTACTCAATATTTTCATTAATGAGTTGCATAATGGAGTATGCTGATAACATTTGCAAGCACTTTAGAGGACAGGATTAGAATTCAAAATGACCTTGATACATTGGAGAATTGGTCTGAAATCAAGAAGAAGAAATTCAATAAAGACAAGTGCAAAGTACTATACTTAGGAAGAAGAAATCAAATGCACTAACTGGGGAATAACTAGCTAGGCAGTGTTGCTGCTAAAAAGCATCTAGTGGTTATAATGGATCTCACAATGAACATGAGTGAACAATGTGATGCAGTTGTGAAAAAGAATAATATAATTCTGGGGTGTATTAATAGGAATATCATACGTACGATACAGGAGGTAATTGTTCCATTCTAGTTGGCACTGGTGACACTTCAGATGGAGTATGGGGTCCAGTTTTGGGTGTCACACTTTAAGAAAGATGTGAATAAATTGGAGAGAATCCAGTGGAGAGCAACAAAAATGATAAAAGCTTTAGAAAACCTGACATATGAGGAAAGGTTAAAAAAACTGGGACTATTTAGGCTTGAAAAAAGAAGACTGAGAGGGGAGAACCTGATAAGTGTTCAAATATGTTAAGGACTGTAATAAAGAGGATGGTGATCAACTGTTTATAAGGGAGATTTAGGTTAGATATTAGGAAAACCTTTCTAACTATAAGGGTAGTTAAGTTCTGGAAGAGGCTTCAGGGAGGATTTGGAATCCCCATTGTTGGACGATGTTAAGAAAAGGTTTGACAAACACCTGTCAGGGCTGGTCTAGCTTTACTTGGTCCTGCCTGTGCCCAGGGGACTGGACTAGATGACTTCTGAAGGTCTCTTCTACCCCTACATTTTCATGATTCTGTGTCAAAAGCATTCACTTTTGTGAGTGAGCAATTGTTTATATATTTGTATATATTTAAAATACAATAAGTGCTTTGCAAATATTCAGTGGCATCAAGTTGTGCTAGCCCTTTAAGTGTGTGATCTTATTTCTGTTACTGACTGTCACCCTGTCAGTTGTTGCTCACAACTATGAGTGCCTACCTCAGGGCAGACTGTCAGAAAACAGGGAAAACCCCAAAATCTATAATTAGATTTCACCAAGCCAGTACCAAATGTGAACAACTGGATCATTATAACAGTCTTACCATGGAGTCACAGACAGTTCCATTGGACTCTCAAGTCTCTCTTACCACCCAGACAAACTGGATTTTGTGATAAAAGAACACTTAAACCAAAAATCACCCCACATCAGGTTGCTCCCATCCCAAAAGTCACTTACCCCCAAATCAATTGGTACTCCATATCTTACACCAAAGTCAAAACCTGTAGCCAATTCTATAATTAACTAAAGGTTTATTAGCTAAGAAAAGAAAATGAGAGTTATTGAGAGGTTAAAGCAGGTAAAATATATTTACAAGTGAGTCACAGTTTGTAATTCCAAATGGTAGCAGAGATGAAGTAATCTGCTAAATGAACAGGAGTACTTGTGCCACAAGTACTCCTGTTCATTTTGCTGATACAGACTAACACGGCTGCTACTCTAAAAAGTAATCTGCTAGTCTCCCAAAAGTCTCTCAGGGCTACCTAGAACAACTCTGGAGATGTCCGTCTTCTCGTTCTCTTATTCTGTCCTGTTAGAATCCAAACAATCCAGAGATGACGGGTCTTTCCTTGAATCCATACTTATAGTTCCTTCTAAAAAAACAAAAAACAAAAACCAAGCTGACAGTGTCATTAGCCACATGTGCTTTCCCTTTGATATGACAGAGTGAGGAATGCATTTAGAGTATTTGACCTCTGATCATCACACACAATGACCACTTGCTTTGAAAATTCTTCATTTACATTCCATAAGGCTTCTTTCTCGTTTGATGGGTTATTTAGTTACAGGGGTGTGCACAATATAAATGTTTGCTACTCCATTATAACAGGATACAGATAAGTAAAAATAATGCATATAATATCACATTAGTTTTCATGAAGTTTAAACATCAAATATATTCTTATACATTTAACAATTACTTTGATCTATACTAATGTACAAGTGAATTGGCTGGGGGCTCTAGCATGAGCTAGCACCTAATCTGCCAGCATCACACCTACAGCCTCCATTTCCCTTGAGTATTTATTACACTAACTTCTGGTATCTTGTTTTAAATTAAATTGTAAGCTCTTCAGGACTAGTATAATTTCTTGTGTGTTTGCACAGTGCCTGTCATAATAGAGCCTTCCATCTGATTGACTTCTTTGTGTGCCACTTCAGTATAAATAATTAACAATAATATAAAGGCCTGGATCACCTCCTTTTGTAGCAAACCCACATGCAGGTGTTGAAGAGAAAAGGTCTGTAAGCATCCCTTCCTGGAGGTCCTTGTTGATTGTTTTGTAATAAGGGCAGCTCCCAAGGATAAACCACAGGTCTTTCCTGAAATCTGATGAATCCCCAGGATTCGTATTGTCTCTGGGTCCCCAATGTCCCTCTTTTCTCACAATCGTCCCTTTAGCTGCCATGTCTCTGAAGCCTGTTGGTGGGGGGCTTCTATAGAAAAGATAACATGGCCCGGACCAACCCCTGGCCCACCCTTTCTTCCTCCTTCGTGAAAGCTCCATCACTGAGCTAATTACTGGAGGCTGGGGAGGATCTCTTGTTTAAGGATGTCTGGGTCTTTCTTCTGTAAGTGAAGCTTTGGCCCCGTCCAGACTACCCGCCCGGATCGGCGGGTAGCCATCGAAGTATCGGGGATCGATCTATCGCGTCTCGTCTGGACGCGATAGATCGATCCCCGAACGCGCTACTTCGAACTCCGGTACTCCTGCAGGGCGAGCGGAGTACCGGAGTTCGAAGTAGGAGCCGCGAACTTCGATCGCGGCGCCGCGCGGACGCGAGGTAAGTCGCGTTAGTTCGAACTAAGGTACTTCGACTTCAGCTACGCTATTCGCGTAGCTGAAGTCGAAGTACCTTAGTTCGATCCCGCCCCTAGTGTGGACCAGCCCTTTGATTATGCCTCTCAGTAGTGACAATACAGGTACACTAACTGCTTTAGGCAAATTGAAAACTGTTACCAACATAAGAGACCTTGTAATGTCTCCTGTGTTTGTGTACAATTTCCAGTTTCTTATTACTTCAAGTCTTAAATTCTTGCCCTCAAGAACTGCGGTTGCTAAAACAGTTAAAGGTGATGGAAACAATGTGGAAATCCAAGCATTATAACTAATTTATGATGTCCATATTTATTACTGTAATGGTTTTTGGCATTCAAGATTTGTAAATACTCTGTTTCCAAGGCATGTATTTGCTTGTCACATAGTTTCAGATCTAATAAGCCAAGGTTATGATTTTTATTTCAAAGGAAAGGCTAAGTTCCTAAATCAAGCGTGTTTAGGAATCTCAATTGGTGGTGGTAACGAGCAGAACTGTGGAATTTTAAAAAGTGGTAGTAATATATGCCATCATGAAGTTGACAATGGCGTGTCCTTTGAACTAAAATTCCTTATTTTCATTAGGTTATCTATTTAGATAAATCTCCAATTCTGCTGAGCTTTTCTTCTCTTATTTGGAGGGCCTGGAGAGAAATGGAGAGATTGTGATAACTTCTGATGCCTCTGACAGGAGGGCATAGTGCCAATAGGAGCATCATACTCACAATTGTATATATTGGAAAAGTACATAAGGGGCTTAATTATAATTACCTTGGATTTTTTTTGGACACAGAGGTAAGTTCCTATGTGCTGTTCTCCTTTGATTGCCCTGGAGCAGCAGCAAAAGTAATAAAATAAAACCAAAAAAATGTAACCCTTTAAAAGAGTTTTCACTACTTAGTATAGTTGGCTTTCCCATTATGTCAATCCTAGGTCCCATATCCTGTGTCACAGCCTATATAGTCAGGCATCATCTTCCTCTGCTCTTTTTTTGTTACTGCAACCTTGAACTGCTTGTATTGATCATGCTTATTACAGTAGTGCTTAGGGATCTACCAAGAGTGGAGCCCCATTGTGCTAGGCACTGTACAAACCGAGAGTAGCAGACAGTGTCTGTCCCAAAAAGGTTATAGTCTAAATAAACAGGACAGACACAGGGTGAGGGAAGGGATAGAACACACAACCAGACTGGATAATGTGATAGTGGCAAATGTCATGTTTGTTCCATGATTTTTGGGGTGGTGTTTTAGTTAGGAGGGTCTCAGTTAAATAGAAAGAAAAGGGAAGGGAAGGAGGCACTGAAGGAAGTGAGCAAAGAGGACAGGACAGCAGGTAAAAGACAGATATGGATTGAATCTGAGGTGCAGAAACTGGGAGGGGCAGTTGGAGCAAACAGCCAATCAGCACAGGGTAAGAAAGTCCAGTTAAAACTGTATAAAGTGTATCAATTGTATAAAACTGTATAAACTCTGAATGTCCAAAGGTCCCTGCTTTGGCTGATTCTGCAGCTGCTCCTACCAGGGGGAGTTTCTGACTAATTTCTCTCTGAAGCGATCACTCTATCTGGATCAGGTTCCATATATTTTCCATTCTCATGGGAAGGGTCCATCTTTCTCACTCAGGAAGCTTTTATCTTAGGAGGTTAACTTTGTGTACCATAGAGAGGGTGACACATATGTGGTAATTCATCTCTGTGTCTTAAATACTATTCTGATTGTTTTTCTCCTTCAATATCCCTAGGAGAACTTACAGTTTTATGTCAGGACTGGAAAGCCTTTATTACACATAATTTGAAAGCCTGATTAATAACTTTGCAACTTTTAGAATCTCCTTCATCCTAGCCCCTATTGAGTGCATTTTGCTCACAGCAGCTTCTATAATGGAGAGTGACCCAAATATGTATGTTTATACCTGTCAATCACCTTTCTCTCTGTGTGTGTATTCATTGCAATTAGTGCTAATCTATGGAGTGTAACTCAGTGAAAAATATGGTCTGTTCTATAAGCATATGGGGTGTATGAACCCCACGCTGGCCCAGTGACGAAAGGGTTAATACAGGCACTGTCAGCCACTGCTGACTGGAAGCCTCACAGCCGGTGGGAGGATAAAAGAGCTGGGACACAGATGAGCGGACACAGATGGGTGGGGAGGGAGCTACCAGAAGAGTGAGCAGGCTGGAGAAAGGAACTCCTGCAACTAGGGTGACCAGGTGTCCAGTTTTCGACCAGAACACCCGGTCGAAAAGGGATCCTGGTGGCTCTGGTCAGCACCGCTGACCGGGCTGTTGACTGTCTGGTTGGCGGGGCCGCACAGTAGGGCTGGCAGGTTCCCTGCTAGTCTCCACGCTGCACGGCTCCCAGGAAGCAACCAACATGTTTGTCCCACCTCCTGCCCCTACGCCTAGGTCCAAGGTGGAGAACCTATGGACCACAGGCTGGATCCGTCCCTGTGGTTAATTTCATCCAGCCCGTGGTGCCCCCCCACACCCTGCAGGGCTGGAACCACAAGTACCAGCTCGCCCCACTGCAGGGGGGAGCCCCGAGCCTCTGCGCCCCCCCCCCCCCGCCCCAGGCAAGTGAGTAGCCCGCAATTGATTTTTTTCTGTGGCAGTGGCCCATGACAGAAAAAAGGTTCCCCCCACAGAGCCCGCAGCCCCAGCCGGAGCCCTCACTCCCCCGCTCCCACACCCCTGCCCCAGCCCAGAACCCCCTCCTGTACTCCAAACCCCTCATCCCCAGCCTCATCCCAAAGTCTGCACCCCCAGCCCAGAGCCTGTACCCCCTCCTGCACCCCAACCCTCTGCCCCAGCCCAGAGCAATCTCCTGCACCCCAAATCCCTCATCCCGGCCCCACATCAGAGCCCACACCTCCAGCCGGAGCCCTCACCCCCCCCCCCCCCCCCCCCCCCCCCCCCCCCCCCCCCCCNCCACACTTTGAACCCCTCATTTATGGCCCCACCCCAGAACCCGCACCCCCAGCCCAGAGCCCGTACCTCCTCCCACACCCAACCCCCTGCCTCAGACCAGATCCCCCTCCCATACTCCAAACCTCTTGGTTCCACCCCCCAGCCCAGAGCTCCCTCCTGCACCCCAAACCCTTCATCCCTGACCCTACCCCAGAGCCCGCACCCCCAGCCAGAGCCATCACCCCCTCTCACATCCCAACCCACTGCCTCCTCCAGGAGCCGCCTCCTGCACTCTGAACTCCTCATTTCTGGCCCCACCCTGGAGCCCACATCCCCAGCCAGAGCCCTCACCCCTGGTGAAAAGGAGCAGGCGAGTGAAGATGAGTGAGGGTGGGGAGACGGGGGGGTGGAGTGAGCAGGGGTGGGGCCTCGGGAAAGGGGCGGGGCATGGGTGGCACCTCGGGGGAAGGGCAGGGCAGGGGCTGGGGCAAGAGTGTTTGGTTTTGTGTGAGTAGAAAGTTGACAGCCCTACTGCCAGCAAGCTACTAAAGAGACGCCCAGAGACAACAGCCCGGGAGGGGACGAACTGACTGATAGGCTGAAGAGCCTGGGGAGATGCAGGGGAAGATAGGAAGAAGCTCAGGGCACTGTCAGAGTCGAAGAACCCTGATCCTGCTTATCTAGCTTGAGGGCCCTGAGCTGGAACCCAGTGGAATGGGCAGGCCTGGGTTTCCCTACTAGCCCCCCTGACAGACTTGGAAGTGAAGAAAGCGTTTTCAGACTCCTGAGCACCAGGAATAGGCTGCGAGGAGTACGGTGGCACCTTAAAGACTAACAGATTTATTTGGGCATAAGCTTTCGTGGGTAAAAAAACACTTCTGAAATGGTTTTTTACCCACGAAAGCTTATGCCCAAATAAATCTGTTAGTCTTTAAGGTGCCACCGGACTCCTCATTGTTTTTGAGGAATAGGATGACAGCCCCCCATGGCTATGTGAGTCCAGGTTATGTTCCAAACTTGGCCAGAGGGGGCGCTGTTGCACAGATGCACCGCCTCACACCAAGGTATTGTGTTGTAATTTGTGACAAAATGGAAATCATGGGCACCGCATGACTCCTCCATTTGGGGAGGGTGAGCGTTCCCGGACCATGGCCCCGCCCCAAGACCCGACCTCTCTCGGCCTCCTCCCTGAAGTCCCACACACACTCCATCCCCGGCCTGCTCGGCTCCCGCCCCCGAGCCCCCCCACCCTTCCGAATGCTTACCGCTCGTGCGTGCCTCTTTGCCCCCTCCTATGAGCCCCCTCCCACCGCCCATGTGCCTGCTGGCCAGCCACTCACCACTTATGCGCACCCGAGGCCCCCATGCTGGTGGAGCGGGGACGGAAAGAGGAGGAGAGAGGGCAGGGCCTCGGGGAGGAGCGCGGATGGGGTCACAGCCCAGGTATCCTTTCGGTGGCAGCATGACCCAGAGGTGGTAGGCCATTGGTTTGAAGAGGCTTAGCCTCCCCTGGCCTCTTATACCCACCGCCCATGATGGAAACCAATTTTGTTTGTGAATTTTATTCTGTAGTATGTGGTCTTGGAGACCAACTAATCCTTAACAAACAAGTGATATACTATTCAGAATGTTTCAAAACTACTTTTGAAAAAACTCTCAAGATTCTTGTGAAATCGTTAAATAATACTTTATCACTTTTTTCTTTTTAACTGTATATTATAGTAGTGTTTTTATATATTGAGGTAGCAAAGCTCAAGAGGAGATATTATTTAGATTATGAAAATGGATTGCTTCATAGTCTAAAAATTTTGGAATTGTTGTCAGAATTTTTTTCCCCACCTACATTAGTTAACTACTTAAGAATAGCCCAAAAAGAATTGTTCTGTTCTAATGGCTAACTTGGGCATGTCCAAGAATATAGCTTGTGACTGAAAATTATGAAGGTTGTTTAAAGCCTGACATTTAACTTAGGCCACCGAAAAATTCCTATGGAAGGTACTGTGATGATTTGGGGAATCTGTCTGTTCAATTTATGAATTCCGTGTGAGACTATGATCGCTATGTCAAACTCCATTTGACATTGCAGCCTGTAGAAACTCTGGAGGTTTAAAACACATGGGGATTAAGCATTTGGATTCCCTTACTGCAGTCTGAGTGTCCAATGGGGGATAGCCCAACTAGCTCTATGAAAGGGACTGATCCTGCTAGCCTTTGATAATCCTTATTCTTGCAAGTATTCCCATTAAAGTAAATAGGATCTGACTTTATAGCCCATATCCGAGATAATTCAAAACATTATTATAAGTTTTAATTATAAGTTGCTTGATTGCACGAGGTATTGAGCACCTCAGGCCAAGTGCTGAGTTCCCATTGAAGGGTGTTGAAGGTACTCAGCACTTGACAGAATCACTTCAAAAGTGAATAAGATTATCTGGCCAGAAGATGATGATAGCTTCACACCATATGCATAAATCTGTGTAACTCCACTGATCATTTCTGAGAAATGATAATAACATCACTGTCTCTCATATCAACACACCACACTAAGGCCTTGATTCTCCCAGCAGAGGCACTGGAAAGAGTCTGCACTGGCATGCTGGTTCTGTAGGATAGGGACCCGAGAGAGAGGGAAAAAAACAAAGGGAAACATTAATAGTTTTCCTTAGCTTTATCCCCACTTTTAAAAGAATATAAAGCATGGATACACCTTTGGCAATATCTTCCACTTGAACATGACCACTATAGGCTCTGCTAGCAAATGGTTGCCTTGCTCTGGCAAAGTTCATCTTTATCGAAAAGCTATAAGTTCAGTTGAGAAAAATTACTGAAAGTATTAAGAGCTTTACATTTGGGTTTGTTAAGAATAGAAAGTTTTCTCCCTCTTTTCTCCCTCCTAAAGCTTTTTTGTTATTTCTCTCAGATTTTCCTTTTTGTCTCTAGCCTCTCCTTACTCTTATAAGCAGCCTATATTGGGATTCTTTCCAGTTATGGTAATGGGCTTTCGATGCAGCTCCTTTAAGGTCTTTGTCTGCTGCCTTTCTCTAGGTTTGTGTATCCCTTCAAACTTTGCTGTCCTCCTTTGCCATTCTGTGTTCCTTATGCTAGTAAGTAAAGGAAAATTCGGGTATCAACAGTCTTCACATCTCCTTCTGCATTAATTATGTCTCCGTATCTTACCTGAGATCTGTCCTTTTTAAATTAAACCTTGTCTCCTGCTTGGACCTTGTGCTTTGCCAATTCCACTTCCCTCACCCTTCTCACATAAGTTTTTCCCCATGCTGCCTCCTATGCCTGGAATGTCCTCCATGATACTGATGCAACCATACTCTCCTATTTCAGATCCCTCCTCAAAACCCACTTTTTGGACACTTTATACAGAAATGTCTATGTCTCCATGTCTATGTAAAATACACATTTTTAATATATTGAGCTTTTCAAAGCTATCTAGGGAATTCAGACATAGCTTCCATTAAAATTAATGAAAAAGGTATCTAAATCCCCATTACAAAATTTGAAAAACTCAATTACTATATGGATATGGAACTGACATGTTGTGTATATATAACAAGTAACCTCACAATCTGTTCCTACCCTCTAGCTTAATGTGCATTTCTCCCGGTGCAATGTCACGGTTTATCTATTCCAGGCTGTGACATCTTTTGGGTCCCACTGGCTCCAGAGGGTATGTTTACGTGGACCCCTTTGCAAGATTGGGCCCTAGACAGCAAGATCTTTAGGACAGGGGCCATATCTTTTTTGCCTGCAAAACAGTTAAGTGCTGTGCACACTTAGTTGGTAGCTCTATAAATACTCATAATCTTCCAGGTATAAACACAGCATATAATTATTTTTTGGCTTAGCCAGCACAGTTAATCATGCCATCTTGAAAACTGTGAGCTTCTTTCAAAAATATTACAGGCAATTTCAATCATTTTAAGAAGCTCTGCATTCATGCAATGTAGAATATTTCAAAAGGATTGTTTCCCATGCATTTAAAACTCACATGCCTTGAATGGGTTTGAAATCAACTCAAAGGCAATCAATTATTTCTTACTGGAGCTCTCTTGAGAGACAGCTGTTCTGAAATGTCGGTGAACCAACAAACCCAGGGCAGAGAGTAACTGTTTGAATTTATAGCAATCTATTACGCAAAACCAACCTTTTTTCTGAAAGTTTCAAATTCAATTGTTGCCTATGGCATAAAACCTACTGATTTCATTTTCATTTTATGCATTCATTTTAACTAATTCAAAACAATTAAAACGTGATATTTTTAAAGTGGCAAACAGTTTCAAGTCTGAAGAAGGGAATTTTATGCTGAAACATTCCTTCTCTTTTCCTTCTTGTATTGGAGTGAATTAAATTTTTTATGCATTCTAGGAACTCTCTCATTATGGTTATAAGATTGTATGTTGCTTGCAGTAGCATCCAGGAGGAAGAATGATTATAGAGTTGAGAAATTATTGATTTTGAAGTCTCGATTTAAAAAAAATAAATTTGTCTGTTCTGGGAGCCGCAATCGGCCAAACCTGCGGACGCGGCAGGTAAATAAACCAGCCCGGCCCGGGTGCTTACCCTGGCGAGCCGCGTGCCAAAGCTTGCCGATCCCTGTTCTATAGCATTGTTTTAATGGATTGAGCACAGGTTTGGGATACAGTAACATCTGAGTTTTGTTCCTGTTTTTGCCATTTCCCAAATTAATAAGTTTTCAGTTTTATAATATTATATAAACATTGCTTGCTTGTGCCTCAAGGTACCCTACTACATAAGTAAATCGCCTTGCCCCATTTTACAAATGAAGAAACAGGAGTTTAGAGAGGTCATGTTATCTGTCAAAGGCCACATAAGTCAATATCAAAATCATAGGTGAAATCTTCGCTTTGGTAAAGTCAATGGCAAAACTCCCATTTGACTTCACTGGGGGCAGATTTCACTCAAGGATTAATATTATGTTTCATTATGTCCCCTTTATGACACTACAGTGGTGTAAAAGGGGCCTTAAAAGTAGCAGATCTTCCTACCAAATTCTAAATTTGATGTTGGTGTGTGCTGGAAGCACAGAAGACTGCAAAAGTAAAAATAAATTAAAAAGAAAATTAAATGTCTCCGAATCTGTAAGAAAATTTAGTTCCCTTCTAGCAACAGACAAAATATTGGGAGGAACGTGTTTCCAAATCACTCTGACCATCCCTAATTCTTTTGAGCTTACAACCATATCCAGGAAGCAAAACGGCTAAACTGTACATAATTTTTTTTTAAAGCTTTCTAGCTTCGAAGGCAATAGCAATCTCATGAGTCAGAACAAAACCACAATCTTTTGCACTCTTATAAAAATCTCTGAATTAGAGGCTCATTGTTTTCTTCAGCAATTTGACATTATGTAACACCAAACAAAAACTTCATTATTCCTACATTTTTGACAGTTTTGGGCTAAAACTCCAGAATTCAAGGAATAGCGAATGGCAGACAGTTACTTGATCAAACCTATACTCTACAGTACATAGATTCCTGATACAAGGAAGAAAGGAGAGCAGTAGAACAGAGACCCTGGACTTTAGAAAAGCAGACTTTGACTCCCTCAGGGAACTGATGGGCAAGGTCCCCTGGGAGAATAACATGAGGGGGAAAGGAGTAGAGGAAAGCTGGCTGTATTTTAAAGAAACCTTATTGAGGTTGCAGGAACAAACCATCCCCATGTGTAGGAAGAAAAGTAAATATGGCAGGCGACCAGCTTGGCTTAACAGTGAAATCCTTGCTCGTCTTAAACACAAAAAAACAGCTTACAAGAAGTGGAAGATTGAACAAATAACCAGGGAGGAGTATAAAAGTATTGCTCAGGCATGCAGGTGTGAAATTAGGAAGGCCAAATCACACTTGGAGTTGCAGCTAGCCGGAGATGTTAGGAGTAACAAGAAGGGTTTCTTTAGGTATGTTAGCAACAAGAAGAAAGTCAAGGAAAGTGTGGGCCCCTTGCTGAATGAGGGAGGGAACCTAGTGACAGAGGATGTGGAGAAAGCTAGTGTACTAAATGCTTTTTTTGCCTCTGTCTTCACAGACAAGGTCAGCTCCCAGACAGCTGCACTCTGCAGCACGGTATGGGGAGGAGGTGACCAGCTCTCTGTGGAGAAAGTAGTAGTTCGGGACTATTTAGGAAAGCTGGACGAGCACAAGTCCATGGGGCCGGATGCGCTGCATCCGAGGGTGCTAAAGGAGTTGGCCGATGAGATTGCGGAGCCATTGGCCATTATCTTTGAAAAATCATGGCGATCGGGGGAGGTCCCGGACGACTGGAAAAAAGCTAATGTAGTGCCCATCTTTAAGAAAGGGAAGAAGGAAGATCCAGGGAACTACAGGCCAGTTAGTCTCACCTCAGTCCCTGGAAAAATCATGGAACAGGTCCTCAAGGAATCAATCCTGAACCACTTAAAGGAGGGGAAAGTGATCAGGAACAGTCAGCATGGATTCACCAAGGGCAAGTCATGCCTGACTAACCTAATTGCCTTCTATGATAAGATAACCGGCTCTGTGGATGAGGGGAAAGCAGTGGATGTGCTATTTCTGGACTTTAGCAAAGCTTTTGATACAGTCTCCCACAGTATTCTTGCCAGCAAGTTAAAGAAGTATGGGCTGGATGAATGGACGGTAAGGTGGATAGAAAACTGGCTAGATGGTCGGGCTCAACGGGTAGTGATCAATGGTTCCTTGTCTAGTTGGCAGCCGGTATCAAGTGGAGTGCCCCAAGGGTCGGTGCTGGGGCCGGTTTTATTCAATATCTTCATTAACGATCTGGAAGATGGTGTGGACTGCACCCTTAGCAAGTTTGCAGATGACACTAAACTGGGAGGAGTGGTTGATACGCTGGAGGGTAGGGATAGGATACAGAGGGACCTAGACAAATTAGAGGATTGGGCCAAAAGAAATATGATGAGGTTCAACAAGGACAAGTGCAGAGTCCTGCATTTAGGACGAAAGAATCCCATGCACTGCTATAGACTAGGGACCGAATGGCTGGGCAGCAGTTCTGCAGAAAAGGACCTAGGGGTTACGGTGGACGAAAAGCTGAATATGAGTCAACAGTGTGCCCTTGTTGCCAAGAAGGCTAATGGCATTTTGGGTTGTATAAGTAGGGGCATTTCCAGCAGATCGAGGGATGTGATCATTCCCCTCTACTCAGCACTGGTGAGGCCTCATTTGGAGTACTGTGTCCAGTTTTGGGCCCCACACTACAAGAAGGATGTGGATAAATTGGAGAGAGTCCAGCGGAGGGCAACAAAAATGATTAGGGGGCTGGAGCACATGACTTACGAGGAGAGGCTGAGGGAACTGGGATTGTTTAGTCTGCAGAAGAGAAGAATGAGGGGCGATTTGATAGCTGCTTTCAACTACCTGAAAGGGGGTTCCAAAGAGGATGGATCTAGACTGTTCTCAGTGATAGAAGATGACAGAACAAGGAGTAATGGTCTCAAGTTGCAGAGGGGGAGGTTTAGGTTGGACATTAGGAAAAACTTTTTCACTAGTAGGGTGGTGAAGAACTGGAATGGGTTACCTAGGGAGGTAGTGGAATCTCCTTCCTTAGAGGTTTTTAAGGTCAGGCTTGACAAAGCCCTGGCTGGGCTGATTTAGTTGGGTTTGGTCCTGCTTTGAGCAGGGGGTTGGACTAGATGACCTCCTGAGGTCCGTTCCAACCCTGAGATTCTATGATTCTATGATCTTACTAATGAGTGATGATGTGGATCAGAAACTAAATATTTGATTAACCTGCATTGGAAATTGCTGGTGTTAACTGACATTAATTCTTCAGATCTATATGTTGTATAAATTGCTGTCCCTTAATCTTAAATTGTACGGTGTGTTCCAGAAACCTTATTAGCATATTATATGGTGGATCATGAAGTCCTGCAAATCTTGCCCTGCACTCTGTTGAAGGAGGGATGTGTTCAGAAGTAGCATACATTTCACGTTTGCACCAAATCTTTGTAGGGCCAGTCCCCTGTAGATGATCAAATTTCCTGTGGATACTAACAGTCCTAGCAGGCCAAAACCACAGGCCTACCATATATGGAGGTCCTGATGTGACCCTAATGCCAGCAGCAGGTTAGGTGTAGAAGCCTCTACAGCAGGGGTCTCAAACTCAAATGACCTCGAGGGCCACATGAGGACTAGTACATTGGGCCGAGGGCCGCATTTACTGACCCCCCCCCGCCGCCCTCGGCCCTGCCCCCACTCCACCCCTTCCACGAGGCCCCGCCCCTGCCCCGCCTCTTCCCACCCCTTCCCTGCCCCCATTCCAACACCTTCCCCGAAATCCCCACCCCAACTCTGCCCCCTCCCTGCCAGGGGGCACAGGAGGGGGTGTGGGGTGCGGTGGGGGCTCAGAGCAGGGGGTCGGGGTGCGGCAGGGGACTCAGCGCAGGGGGTCGGGGTACAGCAGGGGGCTCAGGGTAAGGGGTTGGGGTGCAGGGTGCAGCAGGGGGCTCAGGGCAGGGTGTCAGGATGTGGGGTGTGGCGGGGGCTCAGGGCAGGGGGTCGGGATGTGGGGTGTGGCGGGGGCTCAGGGCAGGGTGTCGGGATGTGGGGTGTGGCTGGGGCTCAGCACAGGGGGTCGGGGTGCAGGAGGAGTGAGGGGGGCGGGCTCCGGCCCGACTCGCACCGGGGGCAGGGCAGGCTCCCTGCTTGCCTGCCTGCCTTGCCTGCCGCCGCGCCTCGCACCAGGAAGCAGCTGGAACCCGGGGGAGGAGGGGCGCAGGGGTGTGTGTGGCTGTTGCTTCAGGCACCGCCCCCAGCAGTTCCCATTGGCCGGGAATGGGGAACTGTGGCCAATGGGAGCTGCTGGGGGCGGTGCCTGAAGCAACAGCCACACACACCCCTGCGCCCCTCCTCCCCCGGGTTCCAGCTGCTTCCTGGTGCGGTGCCGCGGCAGGGCAGGCAGGCAAGCAGGGAGCCTGCCCTGCCCCCGGTGCTGGTCGGCCAGGTAAACAGGGGGGGCGGGGGGGCCGGGAGGAGCTTGCGGGCCGCATGCGGCCCGCGGGCCGCGTGTTTGAGACCCCTGCTCTACAGGGTCAAAAGATTCCCCTTTCCACTTGGGTAATTCTTTCATTGCCAGTTATGCTGGTTCCACAGCCAAATTACACTGGCAGTGCAGTGCAAAGCATCACACTGCACCAGACGCTATGGCCCAAATTTCTTTGTATTTCTAGAAAGCTTGTCAAGCTATTCCAGTTGCCCTGTGTATGAAATTAAACAAGTAATTTCCCACAGTTTTTGTTTTTCTCTGTATGGGGAAAAACAAAACAACAAGGGATCACAATTCCTGTGCAAAGGTGCCATTTTCTGAAATTTAGAGACAATATTTTTGTCCTTGGACTTGTATTTCCCCCCAAAATGTCAATTAATCAGTCATATATTTGCCGGTGAAGGGGTGACGATAATCTAACCTTAATTTAATACTGAACAAACAGAAGGAGATCATAATGACACGCAGAATTATTTTAAATGCACCTTCACTGCACTTTGAGTAGAGATGTAAAGCAGCATTTTCTGAGTGCCAGTGTTTATCCTCTTGTTCTGAACCTGGAGGTGCATCCTCAGTGTCTTCATATCAGATATAAAATTGTTGTAACAGCATGAATGTTGTTGATGCTCTGTTTGACACAATGGCTACCACTGCTGTGATTGGAATGTCCAGAACGCTCACTGACCTAGTGTTTTATAAAGAAAGAGACTGCATGCTTATTAGCAAGCTTCATATATGTCTATATACTGCCCTCAGTAAACTCGATTATTAAATAATATTATTGTGCCCTTTAATAATAACAAAAGTAATTTGAAAGACTACTATTTACAAATATGTGCTTTCATAACAAAAAAAAAACCCATACAACTTTCAGATTTTGGTTTTCTACAGGTATAATCAGCAACCATCATGTTAATGTTTGCTTTCCCGGTGTCATAAACACACATTGTAGCATACGTTCTTTTACAACACTCATCAGCTTCCCCTTCTTCAAGTAGTTTACAGACCTATAAACAATCTGTTTCCTTATTTATTCAGTAGTTCCTTAAGTTTGAAAAGGAATCTAGTAATCATCCATGACATTCTCTACTGCTTTAATAAAAGAAAAAAAAAACCCAGCATCCACAGTTCATCATAATTTGTATTTACTGCTTATTGTTCTACTTCAACTAATGGCCAGATTATGTATTCCTTTCTCAAGGTAAGCTCCCAAGTTTTTCTCAAATATGGACCAGATAAGGATTCCATAATTAACTGTAATTATTTTTATTCCCTGCAATAACATGTGTCAAAATCCAGAGAATTTGCACAGACCCCCATTGACTTTAATGGCCTTTGGATCAGGCCCTTCAGAGCATATGTGGGATCTCCTCTTATTTATTCTTTGATTCCTTTAATATACAGACATAAGAAGATCATAGGGCATATCCAGTCCCGCGTTTCACTAATTTGTGTTAACATGGGAGTGGGGAGAACCTGTAATACAAGAATAGAGTTCTGCTCACCTCCATTGTCTGTTATTCTGACTATTTCAGTTCTTTTGCCAATTTTTGCAAATCCCAGGATTCCATCTGGTGAGTTCTGTCTCTTCCTCTGACTAATGTCATCAATCAAGCTACATCACACTTTCTCTTTGATGCCTGGCGATGAGGAGCCCACGTTCTACAATTTATGTGTTTTCAATTTCTTGTTCAGAGTTTATCTGAAATGTACTGCATAATTCTATATGACATTAGGGATATAATTGGACTGATTCTAATCTTGCACTGGTATAAAACAGGATAACCCCATTCATTTAAATAAAGTTACAATGGTATAAAATTGGTGCAAATGTGATTAGAATCAGTCCCTACATTTTTAGTTATAAACATTAATAAAATATAACTAAACACATTGCTTGACAGAACAAATGGTAACATGGTCCAGTAAATAAAGATGTACCAAACCAAATGTTGAATAAAAAAACCACCTCATTCACAAACTGCCACCAAGCAGACAAGAAATTACAACTACAAATGAAATCAAATAATCTGCCTGTAGTGCACTCACTGTAACAGGATGAATTTCCAAGGTATGCATAGAAAGGAATGGAAAGATTCAAATCACATTATTGGTAACCTGAGTTGTGTACATACAGCAGGAGACAGTAAGGAGGCAGAATATGTTAACCATGGTCTGACAGTTATTACTGCTATCTGTTACTCTATGTATAGGGAAAACTGGTAATCTGATACACTGCTCTGTGATTACAATTGGTTGCCACTGTAGTTCCTCATGTTGAAAATGACACAGAAATTTTCTTGCAAGGATATTAGCATGTATTTTACTACTCTGTTACTGTTTATCAATGTGATGCCCAAATTCGAAGAGCCTCTAGCAATGTTATGAACATGGTATTTAATTATTCACTACTTAAAAAAATGGTGAATAAGAAAAACCACCAGAAAAATATTTTTGGTGATCTAAAACTATTTGTGAATATGACATGAATTTACTGAATAGTTTTTGGAACTGAGATGTCATTCACAAAATGGCCAGAGAAGGAGGTGGTTGCAGTAGTGTGCTTTCTAAAACATAAGCAGAGTGGTTAGGACCCTTACCTGGGATGTGGAAAACCCAGGTTCGGTTCCCCCTTCTACCTGATGTGGAGAAGGAATTTGAACACAGGTCTCCCCCCACCAAGGAGAGTGCCCAAGACACTGTGGAATGGGATATTGTGGGTTAGAGAGCTGTATCTCTGCTGTTGAAGCGATTCCACTTTATTAAAAAAAAGTCACTAGAATAGGGACTGCCACATCCCAGGTGAGTGCCCTAACCACTGGGTTACAAGCTAGAAGGTAGATGATTCTGTTACCACCACTTCTGTGGTCCTTTAAAAGGAATTGAAAGGAATTTTCAGATTGAATGAAAAATGTTTCTCATGATGGAAAACAGTTTTTTTTTTTTTTTTTAATTTGTCAGCACTTTTTGCAATTTTGGGATTCAGTTCAACCCAAAACAATTTTTTTTTTTCAATTTTTCAAAACTGCTTGTGAACTAAAAAACCAGTTATTCACCCAGCTCTAGTCATAGCCTCTCCTGTCAGAGCAGAAGGTCAAAACACTTTATGGAACTTTTAGTGTATGGCAGCCGGGTCCACACTGCAACTTGGTGCATGGCAAGCTAGTGTTAGGTGATTTACACCCCAGCTCGCTGCGCACTCTCTCTCTCTCTCTGTAGAGACATGCCCAAAGACAATAACTTACTCTCCAGTTCAACAGAATAGTTTTGCTGTGTGTAAGACAAACAAAATCAGTTGCCTTCAGAGAGGGAACAGCTACTCACCTGAGAGCCTATGTCCTGCTGCCAGAGGGGGAATTGAAGTCCGGATAACAGTTTTCATACTGTATAGGTTCTTAAGACCGTGACATGTTCACAGACTGCCGAGAAGTCTCTGGGATCTGTGAAACCGCCTGTTGAGAGGTCAAAAGGCCAGCATGCGCCTGACTATGAACTTGTCAGCAAAAGTGGATTATTTCTTTGAATATCTTAGCTTCCTGCTGGGCCTGTTAGACTCTGCTGGGTCCACTTTGAGGTAGCTTCCTCCCAGTCGTCTGGAATTTAAGAGATGGTAGTTAGGCTGCTCCAATGCCTTTCCCGGTGCAGGGGTTAGTTGCTCTTTGGGATTACATATTTCTTTTTCCACTAGTGAAGCCACAGATTTGTGGTGGGACTTTTGTTGGGAGCATCTATACTCTGTTTAACATATATTAAAATACCCTGTATTTATGAAGTGGAACTCATTTTGATACAAACTCACTAAGTGGCAGAATTGAAAAATCCTCACTACTACTGTGATATGTTTCATGTGAAATATTTTGGGGGCAGGTGTGTGTACTTGGGCTCTCATTTCTTTTGATGTTGTTCTTCATCTAGTAGTTTTCTTTAAGTATGGGGGCAAGAAAGAAGCCACCACAAATCCCTTAAGTTAAAGTCCTATAGGGTTTAATAGAGACAAACCCCATAGAGTTCTAAAGAAATTAAATGGTGTTCTATAGAAATTACTTCAAAAATCTCAAAGATGTTAATAATGAATTAGATCCTTTTGGATAGCATTTTTAAACCAAACTACAGAATTTAATAGATAATTGTGTCCTTTCTATAGAATTATTTCTATTAGTTTAAAAATTGTGTTGGAAGGTTATCAATGTCTCTCAAATCTGACAGGACTTCCCCATAAGTGAGGAGAGAAAAGTAATAGATTTTAGCTTCCTACCAGAGCTCAGCTTCTGGTGATTTGGCAAAGCAGGAACACCTCCTGGTTTAATTGTGCCCACTGAAGCTAGACAATTCCCATTGCACAGAGTTTACTGGGATTGGCTAGTGTGGATAATGGAGAAACATTTTGGAATAGCTCTTCGAAAGTATGTAGTAAACCTCAATTGGACCTTCAGGACAAGCAAATCCCCCTACCACTTGAGTTAAAGGAGTAACTCCAGTAGATGTGAATAAGTAGCTGACTTAGTAGGGGACAGCCACAAGACAGGCAGACACAGTCACACATGTTTTGCTACTGTTATAAACTCTCATCAGCTTCAAATAGGGATGCTAATGTAGAAACCACATATGATCCAACTATATTCCAGCTGCATGGAATGAAATGTGCAATGAGCAAGTGCCAGGAAATCCAGTGAGTGTGACTAAAATGATTCAGAGAGACAAGGTGGGTGAGGTAATATATTTTGTTGGACCAAATTCTCAATAGAGCTTGAAAGCGTGTCTCTTTCACCAACAGAAGTTGATCCAATAAAATATATTACCTCACCCACCTTGTCTGTCTAATATCCTGGGACCAGCTACAACAACACTGTAAACTAGATGCTTTTGCGTTTTGAAAAAATGAGAGTGAATCACTCAGTTGTAAGTCCTATGCTGGTTACAGAAAATTCTGCTCTGTCAGTAAAAATAGGTATGCTTGAAAACAATATTAGGTCAAAAGGGGCACTAGGGTTCTGGAGACACATGACTCAGGTGGTTGTGATTTATCTACCAAGATATGTTTATTCTTGAGATTGAGGCTGAGAGAGTGTCATATTTCTAATCAAAAAGAAAGAGCTGAAGTTCCAAACCACACTCTTAGCTCTGCTGTATTAGGAATTATATGTATGGAATCTCCAATCTAGATTGACATGTAGTTAAAAAAAAAATTAAATGACTTTCTTTAAAGGGAGGTGTTTGCATATCTTTCTGGATGCTTCCCAAATAAACCACTCCAAATATCAACCATTGTCATACTTAAATCTCCCCTGATCCCAATTAGTCCTGCCCCCACTGGCTAAAATACTTATTTATGGTACAGAGGAGCTTATTGAAGAGGGCTGACTAGCTCCAGGCCCTCTGGCCTTTAAAGGGGCAAGCTACCCTGTTACAATTGTTGTAAAATAATGCAAAAAAATTGGCCCAGTATGTTTGAACTTGGAATAGTTATAGAAATGTGATCCACTTCTGATCTTTGAGAGTACCTTTTTAAAAAACCAAACTAATAGACTCTTTGCATGTCATAATAGAAAAAAATACAGCACTTATGGCTGACTAGGCACATCATTAATTAAACAGGACAGAATACAGAAACCTTCACAAAAATGAAAATATCTTTTTAATTACTTATTACTATATATTATTTTTAATACAGTAGCACCTAGGGACTCCAACTGAGATCTGAGCTCCATTGTGCTAAGTACTATATTAACAGAAAAAAGACAGTACCTACCCCAAATAGCCTGCTCGCTAAATAGACAAGACAAAGTGTGCTGGGGAGGGGGTACATATAACACACAAGCAGAGTGAACAATAGGATGTTCTGCAAATGTTAGGTTAGTTCCGCTTTATTTATAAAGTGGCACAGGTGATCTTATACATTGAAGTGGAACTAACCTAACATTTACAGAACATCCCATTGTTCACTCCGTATATAAGGAGTCCCACTGAGTTCCCATGAATTTAAAGTGAATCACTATCACTTGTTTCTATCCATCAATTGATTTCAGTGGGATTACTCGTGATTAAATGCTTTTGTGGATCAGAGCCAAGCTCCATTCTGCAGAAAGGGACTAGTATATAGAAATTTGTTTTCCCCTTCTCTTTACTTCCAAACCTACAAACCAACTATCGAGGAAGGGATTCAACACAAACTCATATGATTGGGAGGTTCCCCTGCATTAAACTAGCCAGATGGATTATTACTAAGCAGAGAAATGGGGAGGTGGATTAGTCAATTTTAAAAACTTTTTGGATAGCCAGCCATATTTCTGCTTTTTGGAACCATTCACACAGAGATTACTCTACAGCTCTAGCCCTGGGAGGAGGGAAAGAAACAATTCTGGCATTGGAAGTTGTTTTGTGCAAGAGGTAGGGCACTTATTTACATCTGATCCAAACACCTCAAAGAGTAGTCCCACTAGTTTCTGTTGTGGGGGGCTCCTTTTCTTTTATGGCCCCTCCATAGCCTTCTGAATATAATAAACCCAGCACTTCGCAGTCAATGAATCAAACTTATGGGGCCCAGAAGGCTTCAGATATTTTTTCCTGGATAGAACCCTCTAAATTTCCAGGCCTTTCTGAGATTCTGCTTGGACATTAACACTGTAAAAATTAAAATATTTTAGGATTTATCTTAATCTTGTAGAACTTGCTGAAGTTTTCCCCTTCCCTTATATCTGTGAAGTGTTCTGAAATTGAATTATTTCTCCTGGCCTGAAATTAAAGGAATATAATTAGAAACACAAAGGTTTAAAGGTTAAAAACTCAATTGCTATTATCTATACTATTTTTGTATAATGTCTTAGAGATTTTTATCATGAGTTTATTCAATAAAACTTGCATTTCTTTTTAATCAGATATTCTCTTAGTAGCATAGCTTTTAGTACTATTGTAAAATGAGATTTTGAAATGAATCATATTGTTAACCAGATTATTTTTTCCAGATTCAGTGCATTGTATTTTTAATAATAATGAAATTAAATTAAGATCAGATATTACTAGTAATAGCATGATATTATGCAAAAACTGCACATGTGTTTTGAACCATCAAAAATAAAAGAAACCCAACAAAACATTATCTATTAAACCAGTTATAATAAATAATGAATGGAACATACAAAACATGATACTTTAATATTTAATACTATCCATGATCCCTAATGAAGGAATGTAATATTGTCTATAACATCAGTTGTTACAACCAGAGGATACAACGTCAGTCATTTCAATATCAGTTATTTCAGCAGGTTTATAATTCTCATATGAAATATGATTTAGTAGTATTGGTGACTCCATTTATTACTTGCAGTTCATGGACCTAGAAAGTAAAGATGTACCTTTTTTAACAAAAAGTGCAGGACCAGGTTAATAGAGACACACTGATTTATACTCAGATCTGGAACTGTATATTAAAGTTGTTAGGTATCTGTTAACATAGAAGTAGCTCCAATGTTGTTGTTTTACTTTTGTTTCACATTCTAAAGGAAGTACACATATGGCCCTTTAAAGGTTGAACAAGTCAAGATACTACCTCTCTCAAATGAAGGATAAATGGGAAAGTGATTTTATGAAAGGTCTCTGAGCACAGTTCTTCGAGATCATCCCAGTCTAGATAAAATTAGGTAAAAACGTGACAAAAATAATAAATAAATAACTGGTTTGCAGCTGATAGGAACAGATTCCAGCATTAGTCTACCCCTCAGTTTAACCATGTAAGATGCATTGACCTCCCAGATTAATTCTTACCTTTATTATTTAGGATCTTACTGTCTTTTGTGATAGCTCTTCAGTTCTGCTACCAAGCTCAACAGGAATCTGATTCAGTACAAGATGTGTTCTACATCTTGATGATCTGTAAATTAAAAACCCTTCTTTCTCAGACTTCCTATAAGTATTGAGATGATCAAACCACAAATGAATACTGCAGCAACTATCTGATATAAAATATGTTGAACTAATATCCATTACTCACAAATACACAAATTAACTTACCCGGCAACTGATACATTACATTATTTACTTAGCAAAGAACATAATTATCCTTTATTTCAATATTGTGTTGACACAGTTTACCATATTACTGTTTTTTTTCCCCTTTGGAAGGTACTAAACAATCAGAACTGTTGTAACACTTTCAGGGATAAATAGAACAAGTCTGGCCGCTATAGCATCTCACTGGTTTATAATTGGCCAGGTCCTGTCACTGCAATATTTAATATTTTCCAATAAACAGCAGTTGAATGTAATTAAGGACTGGATGACTCAGGGGTCTCTTATTTGGATACAAAATCTGTGTTCTTGTAGCAGGTGCAAACATATGGCAGCCACCTCCAGCAAACTTATGGCAGTGTGGTCCAGAGACTAGGGCATGAACTTGCATCAAATGATATGGGCTCTATTCCTAACTATGCCACTAGCTGTGTCTGACCTTGAACAAGTCACTTAACCTCTTTGTGCTTCAGTTTGAAAATATGGGCACTTGTCCACCATTGTAAAGTGCTTTGAAATATATAGATAAAATTGCTATAAAACTAATATGTTTATTATTATTCTATGGTTAGTTACCAACAAGATGAGGAAGCAAATCGTAAATTGTTGGATTCTGATGTTATCTGAGTTAACTGTATGTACAGATTATTTAACAAGTGGAATTTGAAAAGAAAACTATGGGGTGGGCTTGTGCAAAAGAGCTGGTGTCCCACTTTCTGGTCTGTAGGCATAGCTTAGGAGATGCCATAAGCAACAGTTTAGCAACATCCTTCATTTAATTGGGGCAAAGTTACATCAGTCATCTAATTACTTGTAAGTCATCTAATTACTTGTTTGCTTGGAGGTTGGACTCTACAGCTACAATAATGGGGGCTGAATAGAGACCCAGCTGCCAGTCTGGTCCTAACTACCTGTCGAAGAGGTAAAAATGAGACTAGAAATGGAGAAATGTTCTGAGGTTCATTATCCCATGGCACATAGATTACTTATTTCCTGAACCTTACATGACAATGTAAAATCTACACAGCCAGGTATGGACTGTTGTATTCCATCTATGAAGAAGATGTCCATTTTGAGTTAGCAGTTGACATATTACTTTTTTCAAGGCATAGCATTTTGGCAGGTAGTTCTCTCTTGTCTAGAGTTTTACTCAGATGTAAAGAGAAGATTGTGTATGTACGTATGTACATGTAAATGCTCCCAATCACTGCCTCAGTGCCCCTCTGGAATCAGGATATGATGTTGCCAGGGTCTTTGCCCATAGCACTCCCTACTGATCGCTTCTTTGGTCCTCTGATGGCCAGTATCTGTCCTTGACTTAGCCCTGCGGCTAAGTCAGGTCTAATTTGAACCTGCTTCTGATGTAACCAAAAGTTTCAACAAAAGTTCACACAAACCAAAGGTTCTTTCACTCCTCTTGGGCTCCTCTTCAGCCTGCCCACCAGGTTCAGTCCCCAGACCCTTCTGGGATACCTTTTAGGTCTCTCTGGCTCTGGGATAGAGTACTGACTCCCAGGTTATTTCTCTGGAGTCCTTCCAGACCCTCCTTCAGGACCTTCCACAAGAGCCTCGCTTGCTCCCTTTGGTTCCTTTTGCAAACTGACTTGTTTTAGCCTTTTTTTGAGACCTAGATGTTTCAGGCTATCACCTGATCCCAATTAGTCTTGCCCCCTCTGGTGAAAATACAGTTAATTATGGCACAGGTGAGCTGATTGAGTATAACTGGCTACTCCCAGGCCTTCTGGCCCTTAAAGGGGCAGTCCATCTTGTTACAATGACTATAAACAATGGGCAAAAATTGGTCCATTGTATTTGAGCTGGAATAGTTACAGAAATGTGGTCCATTTCTGATCTTTGAAAGTGACTTAAAAGCAATCAAACAAAAACTAATAGTCTCTTTGCATGTCAAAATAGAAAAAATACTGCATTTGTGCCCATCTAGGTGTGCCTTTAATTTAACAGGACAGAATACAGCAACATTAACCAAAAATGGAGCTCTAGTCTTAAATTAACTAGTAGCATGATCCCAACTGAGATCAGAGCCATTGTGCTAGGCACTGTACAAAAACAAAGTTACGCATATCCTTAAATGCTTTGCTGGACTGAGGCCTAATGATTACCACAAAGATGTCATTTAAGGCTCAGACAACCTCTTTAAAATCCCTTCTTAGGCTGACTAACTCTCAGCCATCCTGAGCAGACTGTCCTTGTTGGGAAGAGCTTATGTAAGGAACAAAAATAAAACCCTATAATACATGCCGAATAAACAGCCACATAAACAATGTTTCAAATTTGCAGATGCAATTACTGGGAGATAGAAATCTGCACCTACCATTAAAAAGATAAAATAAAAATAGCAAAGGGGGGAGGCTTTGTTACCTAATGTCAACTTTAAGTTTTTCTATCTATATTTAAAAAAAAAAATCAGAGTTGACCAAATAAAACTCCTGGAAATGTTAATAACATCACTCTTCATTTACAATAGACTGTCAATTTATGGCTTCAAATTGCAGTAAACTTGGGCTTTACTATGAATCCAGGACAGGGTCTTAATTATTTTCTATTTCTCGGACTGTTTGTTCTGGTTATGTACGTGACCCCGATCACCGGAGCATCTGAGTTTCTCGCAAGTATTTAAAAATGGGAAATGCAATAACTTTTGCTGCAATAGTAATCCAGCAGCAGTGGGGGGAAATCTCAGTCAGTTTTTCAGAACTTCTCAGTAAAACTAAAAAAATTGTAAATGAATATGTCAAGACAAGAAATACAAACTTTAATATATTTAAAGGAACTAGAGCAAGTAATAATCTCTCTTTTATTAAAACTGGCTTGAAAGATCTTTTGAGATCAGCACCACTGTTTCTCCTTATTGTTTCATAAAATTAGGCATCAAATAGACTGGAAGGAATTCCTGATAAGTTTAGAGTGTTACATAGGTAATATCCAGGGGTGAAAGTAAGTCCAGTGACTTACCGGTACGCTGGGGCCAGCTCTGGCCCCCGGAAGGGGCGTGGCTGAGGGAGTCAGACCCAGACCCAGCCCACCCTGTAAGGTAAGTGCCCCCCCCCCACCGGGGTAGCAGCAGCAGCCTGGGGCTCCGGGGGCTATTTAAAGGGCCCGGCACTCCCCTGCTTCTACCGCCCCAGCCCTGTAAATAGCCGTGGGAGCCCTGGGGAAGTGGCGTGGCTCCAGCGGCTATTTAAGGGACCGGGGCGGCAGAGGCAGCTGGAGCCCCGGGCCCTTTAAATAGTCCCTGGAGCCCCCTGCTACCCCTGGGCTCTGGGGGCTATTTAAAGGGCCCAGGCCTCCCCTGCTTCTACCGCCCCGGCCCTTTAAATAGCCGCCGGGGCCCTGGAGTAGTGGCGGTGGGGCTCTGGTTGCTATTTAAAGGGCGGGGGCGGTAGAAGCAGCGGGAGCCCCGGACTTTTTAAATAGCCCCCAGATCCCCGCAGCCCTACCCCAGGGCTCCAGCAGTGGGGCTCTGGTGGCAATTTAAAGGGCCTGGGGCTCCAGCCCCTGCTGGGATCCCCAGGCCCTTTAAATTGCCCCCTGGGGAAGCCGGGCCGCCCCGGTACAGCAAACCAGCTCTTGCCGCTACGCCGTACCGGGGCGTACTGGCTTACTTTCACCTCTGGTAATATCCCTTGGCGTTCTTTTTCCAATACACTGTAGCTTTCGTCTTTCTTCTAGAAGTTTCTCTCTCACCCCAATTCAGGAAAGCACTTAAGCATATGCTTAACCAGAGACTTAAGCATGTGTTTAAATTTAAGTACATGCATAAGAACTTTGTGGAATCATGGCCTTAGTCTCTAGCTTCCAGGCATAGGCGTAGTTTGACATATGTATTTTGGGGGGCAACTAGAGTTGCCAAATTTCTAATAGCAGAAAACCAAGCACCCTTGCCTTGCCCTGCCCCTTCCTGAGGCCCTGCCCCTATCCCGCCCATTCACCAAGCCCCACCCCGCTTAGTCCATCCCTCCTCCCTCCCTCCCTCTCCCCTACCCTCGCTCACTACCTCATTTTCACTGGGCTGGCGCAGAGGGTTTGGATACAGGAGGGGGTGAGGGATCTGGTTGGGCGTGAGGGCTCTGTGGTGGGGCTGTGGATGAGGAGTTTGGGGTACAGGAGGGGGCTCTGGATGGAGGGATGGGGCCAAGGGGTTCAAAGTGTGGGAGGGGGCTCCAAGCTGAGGCAAGGGATTGGGGTGTGGGAGGGGGGGAACTGGCTCTGGGCTGGGAATGCAGGCTCCAGGGTGAGGCAAGAAATAAGGTGTTCAGAGTATGGGGGATGGGGCTCCAGGCTGGGGCAGAGGGTTGTGGTGCAGGGGGGGTGAGGGCTCCAGCTGGGGGTGTGAGCTTTGAGGTGGGGCCAGGGATGAGAGGTTTGGGTGCAGGAGGGCGCTCCAGGCTGGGGTCAAGTGGTTTGGAGTGTGGGATGGGATTGGGTGTTGGGATATAGGAGGGAGTAAGGACTCCAGCTGGGGTTGCAGATTCTGGGGTGGGACCAGAAATGAGGGGTTCAGGGTGTAGGAGGGGGTTGGGGCAGAGGATTGGGGTGTTTGAGGAGGTTTGGGTGCTGGATGGGGCTCAGGGCTGGGGCAGGAGGTAGGGTGTGGGAGGGGGTATGGACTCCAAGAGAGAGTTTGGGTGCACAACGGGGCTCAGGGGTGCAGGCAGGTCCGGGTCAATGGAAGCTGCACAGCTGGCATTCGGCATGGGGGCAGTGTGCAGAGCCGTCTGGCCACCCCTGAAGCTAGGAGCTGGAGGGACATGTTACTGCTTCCGGGAGCCACACGAAGCCAGGTAGGGAGCCTGCCTGCCCTTCTGCTCTTCCAACAGGACTATTAACGGCCCAGTCAGCGGTACTGATCACAGCCATGAGGGTCCCTATTCAATTGAGTGCTCTGGTCGTAAACTGGGCACCTGGCATAGAATCATAGAAGATTAGGGTTGGAAGAGACCTCAGGAAGTCATCTAGTCCAACCCCCTGCTCAAAACAGGACTAACACCAACTAAATCATCTGAGCCAGAGCTTTGTCAAGCCGGGCCTTAAAAACCTCTAAGGAAGGAGATTCCACCACCTCCCTAGGTAACCCATTACAGTGCTTCACCACCCTCCTAGTGAAACAGTTTTTCCTAATATCCAACCTAGACCTCCCACACTTCAACTTGAGACCATTGCTTCTTGTTCTGTCATCTGCCATCACTGAGAACAGCCTAGCTCCATCCTCTTTGGAACTCTCCTTCAGGAAGGGTGCTATCAAATCCCACCTCACTCTTCTCTTCTGCAGACTAAACAAGCCCAGTTCCCTCAGCCTCTCCTCATAAGTCATGGGCTCCAGATCCCTAATCACTTTAGTTGATCTCCGCTGGACTCCAATTTGTCCACATCCTTTCTGTAGTGGGGGGCCCAAAACTGGATGCAATATGCCAGATGTTCACAAGTGCCAAATAGAGGGGAATAATCACTTCCCTCTATCTGCTGGCAATGCTCCAACTAATGCAGCCCAATATGCTGTTAGCCTTCTTGGCAACAAGGGCACACTGTTGACTCATATCCAGCTTCTCGTCCACCGTAATCCTCAGGTCCTTTTCTGCAGAACTGCCGCTTAGCCAGTCAGTCCCAGCCTATAGCAATGCATGGGATTCTTCCGTCCTAAGTGCAGGACTCTGCACTTGTCCTTGTTGAACCTCATCAGAAATCCTTTGGCCCAATCCTCCAATTTTCTTTAGGTCACTCTGGACCCTATCTCTACCCTCCAGCATATCTATCTCTCCCCCCAGCTTAGTGTCATCTGCAAACTTGCTGAGGGTGCAATCCATCACATCATCCAGATAATTAATTAAGATGTTCAACAAAACCAGCCCCAGGACTGACCCCTAGGGCACTCTGCTTGATACTGGCAGCCAACTAGACATCGATCCATTGATTACTACCCATTGAGCCCAACGATCTAGCCAGCTTTCTATCCACCTTATAGTCCATTCATCCAATCCATACTTTTTTAACTTGCTGGCAAAAATACTGTGGGAGACCATATCAAAAGCTTTGCTAAAGTCAAGGTAAATCACGTCCACCACTTCCCCCATATCCAAAGAGCCAGTTATCTTATCACCAATCAGGTTGGTCAGGCATGACTTGCCCTTGGTGAATCCATATTGACTGTTCCTGATCACCTTCCTCTCCTCCAAATGCTTCAAAATGGATTCCTTGAGGACTTGCACCATGATTTTTCCTGGGACTGAGGTGAGGTTGACCGGTCTGGAGCTCTCCGGAATTTCCTTCTTCCCTTTTTAAAGATGGGCAATATATTTGCCTTTTTCCAATCGTACGGGACCTCCCCCAATTGCCATGAGTTTTCAAAGATAATGGCCAATGGCTCTGCAATCACATCAGCCAACTACCTCAGCACCCTCGGATGCATTGGATCTGGACCTATGGACTTGTGCATGTCTAGCTTTTCTAAATAGTCCTTAACCTGTTCTTTCACCACTGAGGGCTGCTCACCTGCTCCCCTACTGTGCTGTCCAGTGCAGCAGTCTGGGAGCTGACCTTGTTTGTGAAGACCAAGGCAAATAAAGCATTGAGTACTTCAGCTTTCTCCACATCATCTGTCACTAGGTTGCCTCCCCCATTCAGTAAGGGTCCCACACTTGCGCTGACCTTCTTGTTGTTGCTAACATACCTGTAGAAACCCTTCTTGTTACCCTTCACATCCCTTGCTAGCTGCAACTCCAATTATGCTTTGGTGTTACTGATTACACCCCTGCATGCTCAAGCAATATTTTTATTCTCCTCCCATGTCATCTGTCCAAGTTTCCACTTCTTGTAAGCTTCCTTTTTGTGTTTAAGCTCACCAAATATTTCTCTGTTAAGTCAAGCTGGTCGCCTGCCATATTTACTATTTCTGCACATCGGGATGGCATTGTTTCTTAGTCTTTACTCTTTTAGTTCATTCTGTTTCTCTCTTAGGCCCTTTACCCTCTAGCACACTCCATCTGTTTTGAGTTCTGTGTTCCTAGATGTCCCAGATGAGCGGATAGGATAATATGCCATAAAAATTGAAAAATGCTTACAAAATAGTATCCTGTTTCATAGTAATAATCCATTTATTGGTCTAATCCATTCCAGAATGGAGAATATAATATGAATGACTACCTGCCTGCAACAGCAAGTGAAAAGCGAGATTTTCTCCTCAGCCAAGTTTTACCTCCTCCCCCTTCAAAACTAGTTTCTCTGTCATTTCTTCAGAGGGAAAATGGGGGAACTAATTTAATCAAAAGTGCATTTTTTTGTATAAATCAGGAAAAAATAATATGTTGTCCAATGGTTAGGGAATTCAGACAATGGCATTGTTGCCATCTCTTAATATTTTAGTACATCTGATAACATCTGGGGTTTTTATTAAAGTCCCAGCTCCTGGAGTTCTATGGGATGCATCAGAATCTCCGCTTTCATTTAAAAGCAAAAGTAAGCTTCTAGCCCATATGATTGCGGGGAAAGGCTTGAAAAAGTGACCAAGTCCACTGTAAAATTTCAAAACCCAGAAAGTAAATTAAAATAAATCCTAGTCTTATTATTTAATCTCTGGATTCTTAAACCAATCTCATGATTTTGAAGATCCCGACTCTCATTTCTGAACAGTTGAGATATGCAATATTGCCATAGTAGGGACAACAGTAAGGAGTGTCTGCTTTGCTCCTCGCTGGGCAAGACACATTTTTTTTTCACTTCTGTCTCTATTCTTTTCAATGTCACCTTCACAATTATGGTATCCATGGCGATAGCACCACGATATGTCCTGAGCTAATTTCCAACATCAGTATGCTCTCCTCGTTTACATCTCCCGCAAACACCATCTTCTTCCACGACACCTACAAGAAACAGATTAAATCATCTATTCATTAAAAATAATTAGTATATTACCTTCTACTTTACCTGTAGGTAAGCGACTGAATATAGGGCGGGAGGGCCATAAAGAGACTGGAATTGAAGTTGTGGGTTGCTGTAGTGCAAGGTTAGAGAATGATGGTGGAAGACATGTAACTTAATTAGGATTTATTTTTGTTGTATGTTCTTTGGGGCAGGACTATATCTATGGGCATGTCTACACTTACCTCCGGAGCGATCGATCCAGCGGGGTCAATTTATCGCGTTTAGTGAAGACGTGATAAATCGACCGCCGAGCGCTCTCCCGTCGACTCTGGTACTCCACCGGAGCGAGAAGCGTAGGTGGAGTCGACAGGGGAGCGTCAGCAGTCGACCTACCGCAGTGAAGTAGCTCTAGCATAGCTGAAGTTGCGTAACTTAGACCGACTTAGTCCAACCCCCTGCTCAAAGCAGGACCAACCCCTGTAATGTACTAGGTGGTCTAGCTATGCTTTGGTGCTGTCAAACACCTGGGGGAAGCTGCTGTCCCATTTTAAATGACCATGTCTTCCTGTAAATATTAATTGTACATGACCCTGCAATTCTAAATCACAGCCTTATGAATTCATATTCAGGCAAGTCATGTGCACATTCTCCTGTAAAATGCAAAAAAAAAATCTGTGTTTGAAATCTGTGTTTGAGTGTTCTCCACTTAGTTCACATTTTCTTCAATTTTCAGTAGAGCAGAAGGTTTAATTTCATCCATAACAACACAGAAATCTTCTCTCTCCTTGTATGTCACACCATTGTGGCTGCTTTTTAAAAAAAAAATCCTTTTGGATTTTCTTCAGCTCTCTTTGTGTCATGTAAAGATTAGTAATCACAGACAACAGCCATGTCAGCTAAAGCAACAGAAGTGTCTGTGGTTTGACCTTTATTCAACACGTCAGAACAGTACTTACCTCAGTGCAGTATATTTTATAGCCCCTATACTCTTTCCAATCAGGGGGATCCCTCAAGATTATGGAGAAGGAAATTAATTTCCCAGGTTTGTATTTCAAGCTGTCAGTCTTATTTTTCCCCCTTGAAAGATTGGTCTGTTTCCATTTCCTTCTTCATTTCAGCCTTTTGTCCCCATCCCCCCGCCCTTTACCCTTGTCTGTCTGTCTCTGACTGTTTCTTTTTTTCCTTCCCCACTCACGAATCCCCATATCCCTGTGTTTACTGCTGGAAGCACTCTGGAAATAGAGAGAGAGGATTATTTTGCTGACCATTTGCAAACCTGTTTTCCTGGGGGGTGCTAGCAATAGCAGGGTCTTTTTATACACTAACTAGGATCATACAGTTCTAGTTAGCTGCTGGCACAGCTGGGGAAAGTACTACAGTACAGGAGAACAGACTTAATTTTGCCAAGTGGATAGCTTTGTATTCCCCCTACCCCTCCTTGTGTTATTTAAAAACAAAAACAAAGCATGTTCCTATGCCCATATTACATGCTTGTTCAGTAATAGAATTGTTGGTATAGCTATTTTTCTTAATGATAAATTTGTAAGGTAACCTAACACTGGCATAACGAAATTCAAATAAAAATCACAATAGATTAGTCTGAATGTTTTTCTTTCTTAATATTTAAAGGTGGTAGTTGTATAATCCAAGACCCCTTTTAGGCAGAGCTCTTTTCAAAAAGAATTGATACTCAGGTCCCTGCCATTCTGCGTAGTGGCTTTATTTATTCTTCCCAAAGCTTCATACATCTTAAAGTACACTTTTCTTATGACCTTGAAAACACTACATATTTCTTTGCCACCTCTCTAAATCCTTTGTTTCTGAAGACTTATTGCAATGTCGATCCACTGAAGACATTCAATCTGTTTGAGAAAGAAGACTTAATTGCCCTGCTGCCAGAGAGAAAGCAGACTTGTCCAGGTTAGGGATGAGTCCTGTGGCAGCAGCATCAGGATTCTTATGTAATTCTCAGTTGCTGATTAATAGAAGGGTTCCTTCCAAGTCCTTTAAAAATCAATGGCATTTTTTTTAAAGATTTACTTATAACACATTTGTAATTAAAATGTCCTGCTGGAGATGCTGCCATGCTGTGTTTTTATTTCCTTTCTGAAAGCTTTACAAAAAAACCCACATTATTTTGTCAAGTAGAATTTGTTGACTGTCTCAGATTAACTTGCACTAAAGGTTTTGGTTAAAATTAATGTGTCATAGAAGGAGGGAAAGGTAAACAAAATTTATTTGTTACTTTTACTTTTGCTTTTTTGGTTACAAAGCAATATGATTATAATAATCATTATATTCCATTACCAAAATGTTGTCATGCTCTTTTTCTCAGAATGCTGCATTTAAAGTATTTATGGATGAGATTCATGCCTATGTAGAGGGCTTGCATGAGGTCTGTGCATCACTTAATCCCTCCAAATAATGCTTAAGTGAGATTTGAGATATACTTATGTCTTGTGCTGGCTCCCTGCACAAGGGTGACTTTTATCCTACAAGATTAAGCCAAAAGGAAAAAAAGAATGTAACTGTACTATTTCAGCATTGGATGTATTCCATCATTTTAAATATCAAATCTACTTTTCATAAATGATGATTACATACATTTTTTGTTACACTGGCCATTCAGTTTTAGGCCTTGATTCAGGAAATCACTTAAAAGCTAATGTGATCACTAAGGCAATGTCTGGCTACAAAATTATGTCAACCTAAGTTACGTTGGCATACGGCCGTCACAGTTATTACATTTGTAAACAGGGTCTGAATGAATTCTCTCCTGACAGCTAGCCGGGATGGGGAGAGACTTCAGGAGTAAACTGTATTTACATGAACACACCTACTCTGCTTAGATATCCAGCAGATAGAGCAATGTTTCTCAAAGTAATCAACTTTGGCTGGTGTTGGGCTACAAATCACTTCAGTACTGAATGCAGGGGTAGTGAAATGCTGTTACCAATGTTGTTGTCATTATTGTATGAATAAAGGGGAGAAGAACTGTGCTTAACCTATCCCAAATGAGGGGGTCACCCTCAGCTGAAAGGACCTCGATAAGCCAGGGGCGCGAATGCCAGAGCCCAGTGAAAGTAAGAAGGGTGGGGACAGGTGTCTTAGCCAGGAGATGTGGACTTTCTCTCTCAGGTTTTGTCTACACTGGCAGACTGTTTGTGAAAGACAAAACTTGTGTTGTTCAGAGGTGCTAAACACACACACACACACACACAGAGAAATCAAAAGTGTTGTCGCCGACAAGTGGTTTAAACAGTGCTTTGTCTGCAGAAATGCTGTCCTGCCGACAACGCTAATGCTGCTTATTGGGGGTGGAAGTTTTCTGTCAGCAGGAGAGCTCTCTCCTGCTGACAAACAGCGGCTATACTGCGTGCCTTTTATCAGCACGACTGTAGCTGCACAGCCGTGTCACTAAAAGCTGCATAGTGTAGACATAGCCTCAGGGTCCCCGTGTGGTTTAAGCTGTTCCTCCCCACTGTTCTAAGAGCTAAATAGGCTTCATTAGAAGCCTCTTTGTTATGTTAAAGTGCTCAAATGAGATTACTTGAGATGGGACAGTGTTTCTACCCCAGCCTGCAAAGAGCTGAAAATTACTAATAGACTGATGTGTAGAGGTCACAGCAAAGAACCAGGTGGCACGAGAAGGTGCCTGACAGTCAGCTGGCAAACGAGCAGATGGCAAGGCAACGAGTGGCTGACAGGGCGGCCAGCAGAGAGGAACCGTGGTTGGCGGGAGAGCCAGGTGGCAAGGAACTATGGCTGGCAGGGCAGCCAGCCAGAGCAAGTGCAAGCAAGGTGCCTTCTTTCCCAGGTGTGCAGTGAACTCACACAGTTGCACCTCTGAACCCTGGGTCCTCACTGACCAAGGACAACCACTGTGAGTGTGGTATGGTGAGGAAGCAGAGAGGGGCACAGAAAAGGAACTTTTGGTTGTAGAACCCAAGAACATGAGTCGGAAGGCACTGCCCCACGGACTGTGCAGGGTGGGTGTCCTGCTCACAGTTTTATGATTATGAATCCAGCTTGTGACATTTCCCCTAATTAATGTTGGGTGACTTCCCTCCTTTCATTAAAAGTTTCTTCTTTACATTCAGACTCTGTGCTTGTGAGTGGGAAAATATTGCCTCTGAGAGTCGTCCAGGGGTGGTGTGGAATTTTCCCAGGTTACTGGGTGGGGGCTCGAGCTGGTTCTGGGTTGTATTGTTGAAAAGGAACCACTAGATATTGTACCCAGCTCTGGTTGCTGCTGGCTTCACCTGGCAGAAGGGTTACACATTGCTTGTGTATGTGCACACTACGCTTCTTGTGTCAGTGGTGCAAGTCCTCATCGAGGCACTTGGGTATAGAACTTTTTATTGGCCTCTGCAGGTGATTGTCTGATGTCCTAAATCATGCTCCTGTGTTATCATTGTAAAACACTCTATCAGAGCTGTCCATCATACTAAACACACTGTAAGAAATGGAGCAGATTGAATATTATTTGTTAAATAGAAAATTTAACTAAGATTGGAAGGGGTTGTCTTTGTGAATCATGTGAATCTATTCAGTATCATCTGACACATTTCACAAGCAATCAAATGGCAATGTATGGGTTATTCGGTTAGTGGCTTATGTTGGAGCTTCAGATTTGGTTAGAGTGAGCTGCACTGAGCACTGGAGTGATTGAGTGAGTAACTCTGAATAGAAAAAAAAACCCATTAAGCTTCCTTATTGAGTGACTGATTCACTGCCTCTCACTCCCACACAGATCTGTGATAAAAGGCCCAGTTATATCCAGGGCGTGGCTTAATCTCCAGTGAATCAAAATACAGATATTTCATGACAAATCAATCTCTGAAGCTTCACAAATAAGCAAGTATATTGTGCTCAGAGACAGATGAATCAACCTAAAATCTTAGCATCCACAAAACAGTCATTAGTTTTTGTTCTGGTTCTCGGCCAGCTCTAATACAAAGTCACAAAAATATCAGTTATCAAATAAATGTGAAGGTAAAACCACACATCGGCTAAGCTTTATAAAAATCACCTTGCTGTTTCATTCTACTTTATTCATTAGTCAGTGACATAAGCATTAACTTAAAAACCTGACTTGATTTTAGAAAAGATAAAAACCACCTTTTTTCACCCTCTTCAGCCAGTGAAAAGCAAGGGAGGAAATCTTACTTCCCCCTGCTCCCCCGTATACGGTATGATTCAATATGTGTCCAAATGTTAACCATGGTGCCTGATCCTGTAAGGTTCTGAACGTTTCAATTAACATGGATTCAGATGACAGCTGAGGGTGTTCAACTCATCTACAGTTTGAGCATAAGACTTGGAAGCGACACTTAGCTGTTTTCTGATAGTTTGGGGGTTTTGTTTCTCACCTTTGTGTAAAAGATCCTCCTTGAAGTTTAAAATTAATATTTCTCTCCTTTTTCATTTGGAAAATATTAATTAATTTTCCTGTGGTTTTTTTCCCTGCAACTTAATCAGCAAGCCTAGTTTGTCTCCCAGCTTTATGGATGTTGTCAATAACTAAGTGTAAAGTTCTGCTATAACAGAATAAATTAATAGTGGGAGCACAAAAATATTTGGCTTTGTATAAGTTTCAGACAGATAATGACTATCTTGTAATTTAGAGAATTAATGTGTGGTGTGCATTCCTCACCAAGTGAAAATCATTTTAAGTTACTTTGAAATTAGGGTCTCAGCTACTAGACAGTGCCTGTTCAACAAGGACATTTGTGAGAAGAGTCTTATTTGTATCAATTTATATGCAAGCTATTCTCCTGTTTCGTCTTGTAGGACAACTGCTATATTTAGTAGAGCAATGTTTTGACATATTCTGCATTTTTAAAATGTACAAGTGCTCACAACTCCATGGTTCTAACCTCACATTTTAATAAGAGTGATATTGTGAAATATAACCATTTCTATCCTTTGCTGGTTTAGCTAACAACATGCCATTGTTATATTTATTTCAGTTTGGGAGGCACTATATTGAAGACCTATTTAATGATTTTCGAGATGGACGAAGACTTCTGGAGCTCCTTGAAGGTTTTACAGGCCAAAAACTTGTATGTATACATTTTTGTAATTACAAACCTTATTGTACTTTTCCACATGACATCTTGTAAGATATTGATAGTTGGCTAAAATCACACTAGTATTTCCCAATCGATACATCTGACAAAGTGCTGAGCACTCCTGTGAGGTGCTGAGCATCCTCAACTAATCCTGCCTTCAGTGAGAGTTGAGGGAACTCAGCACCTGTTAGGATCAAGCCTCTAATCCTGAGTCATGCTGAACACCATCAACACCTATTGACTTCAGTAGGAGTTGAGGCCAGTGCTTAAATTGTAACGAAAGACATGCTGGGGCTGAAGCAAATTTTTTACTTTCCTAACTGATGCAGCAAGAACTGCCAAGCTTAGAGGTACCGGGGCTCAGCCCTGACACAAATTAAGCACTGGTGGAGGCTCAGCATCTCTGAGGATAGGGACCTAAATTGGACAGGTACCACAGTTAAGTATGTATTCTAAAAGTGAATTTCATCTTTGACCCCTTGTTCTCTAATATTTTTTGTTTAGTACCTCAGTAGAGATGTTTCCTTAAAAACCTTGTGGACCTATTTTATAAACATTTTGTGACAACATTAATTTTTACAGTTTATACTATCTTCTATCTGATCAGCCACACATGATGAAATATGTCATCAGTGATTGCCATATATGCAACTAATTATGGGAAAACCTCAAAAGCTTTGATAAATCATATTTTGGAGATATGTTCTATCTTGTATGCAGCATCGCTTTTTCCCTTCTTTTTCTTGTTTGAACATAATATATTTCTCCCCCTCCAACTTAGATCTTTGCTTCTATTTTGTATTTAGACCAGGGAGCTTTGCGAACAGGGGCTGCTAACAGGGAGTTTCGCAAGGGAGTTTATAAGGGGAGTGGGAAGGGAGTGGGAGCCCCTCGCCGGTCGTAACCCCTTCCACGTGCCCCCCCCCCCAGAACCTTTTTGCGAACAGGGGCTGCTAACAGGGAGTTTCGTAAGGATTGTTTGATTGCTTGTTTGATCCGTTTGCTTTGGGAGTGCTTTGTTCCAGCTGGGCCTGACTGTTATAAAAAGACAGTCAGCTGCGAACCAGCTGAGCAGCGAACAGCAGAGAGGCAAACAGAAGGAGTTTGCCTGGGAGTTCGCCTGGAGAGAGCCCCTAGAAGGAAGAGACCATGGATGCTGAGCAAACAGCTGTTGTGACCTGCACAGGATGCGCCATGTTCGTCTTCCTTCCACAGGATAGAAGTGACTATACCTGTACAAAGTGCAAGCTGATCTCCATCTTGGAAGAGAAGATTCAAGGTCTGGAGAAACGGATATCAACCCTGCATTCCATAAAAGAAAATGAGGATTTCCTGGATAGACATCAGGATCAGCTTCAGCGGGCACTATGTTCTGAAGATTCAGAGCAGGCTACGCAGCGGGGACAGAAGGCCAGCGAGGATAACTGGCGGCATGTGACTTCCAGAAGAGGAAAGGGTACCAGAAACATCCATGTACCAGAAACACAGATACAGGTGAGCAACCGTTTTCATGTTCTCTCTGCAGGTACTAGTGCAGAGTGTGGAGTGGAAGATACGTCTGAGGGAACAGAGCAGAAGGAGACTCCACTGATTGGAAGGCATGAGATGCGCCGTCCTAGGGATGGGGGTTCCACGACCACCACTCCCAGGAGGAGGAGGAGGGTGGTGGTGGTCGGGGACTCTCTCCTCAGGGGGACTGAGTCATCTATCTGCCGCCCTGACCGGGAAAACCGAGAGGTGTGCTGCTTGCCAGGGGCTAGGATTCAAGATGTGACGGAGAGACTGCCGAGACTCATCAAGCCCTCGGATCGCTACCCCTTCCTGCTTCTCCACGTGGGCACCAATGATACTGCCAAGAACGACCTTGAGCGTATCACTGCAGACTACGTGGCTCTGGGAAGAAGGATAAAGGAGTTTGAGGCGCAAGTGGTGTTCTCGTCTATTCTCCCTGTGGCAGGAAAAGGCCAGCGTAGAGACCGTCGAATCGTGGAAGTCAACGAATGGCTACGCAGATGGTGTCGGAGAGAAGGGTTTGGATTCTTCGACAATGGGATGGTCTTCCAAGAAGAAGGATTGCTTGGTAGAGACGGGCTCCACCTCACGAAGAGAGGGAAGAGCATCTTTGCAAGCAGGCTGGCTAACCTAGTGAGGAGGGCTTTAAACTAGGTTCACCGGGGGAAGGAGACCAAAGCCCTGAGGTAAGTGGGAAAGTGGGATACTGGGAGGAAGCACAAGCAGGAGACCGCAAGAGGGGAGGACTCCTGTCTCAGACCGAGAAAGCGGGACAATCAGCGAGTTATCTCAAGTGCCTATACACAAATGCAAGAAGCCTGGGGAACAAGCAGGGAGAACTAGAAGTCCTGGCACAGTCAGGGAATTATGATGTAATTGGAATAACAGAGACTTGGTGGGATAACTCACATGATTGGAGTACTGTCATGGATGGATATAAACTGTTCAGGAAAGACAGGCAGGGCAGAAAAGGTGGGGGAGTTGCTTTGTATGTAAGAGAGCAGTATGACTGCTCAGAGCTCCAGTACGAAACTGCAGAAAAACCTGAGTGTCTCTGGATTAAATTTAGAAGTATGAACAACAAGGGTAATGTCGTGGTGGGAGTCTGCTACAGACCCCCAGACCAGGGGGATGAGGTGGACGAGGCTTTCTTCCAGCAACTAACAGAAATTGCTAGATCACAGGCCCTGGTTCTCATGGGTGACTTTAATCACCCTGATATCTGCTGGGAGAGCAATACAGCAGCTCACAGACAATCCAGGAAGTTTCTGGAAAGTGTAGGGGACAACTTCCTGGTGCAAGTGCTGGAGGAACCAACTAGGGGAAAAGCTTTTCTTGACCTGCTGCTCACAAACAGGGAAGAAATAGTAGAGGAAGCAATAGTGGATGGGAACCTGGGAGGCAGTGACCATGAGATGGTCGAGTTCAGGATCCTGATACAAGGAAGAAAGGAGAGCAGTAGAACAGAGACCCTGGACTTTAGAAAAGCAGACTTTGACTCCCTCAGGGAACTGATGGGCAAGGTCCCCTGGGAGAATAACATGAGGGGGAAAGGAGTAGAGGAAAGCTGGCTGTATTTTAAAGAAACCTTATTGAGGTTGCAGGAACAAACCATCCCCATGTGTAGGAAGAAAAGTAAATATGGCAGGCGACCAGCTTGGCTTAACAGTGAAATCCTTGCTCGTCTTAAACACAAAAAAACAGCTTACAAGAAGTGGAAGATTGAACAAATAACCAGGGAGGAGTATAAAAGTATTGCTCAGGCATGCAGGTGTGAAATTAGGAAGGCCAAATCACACTTGGAGTTGCAGCTAGCCGGAGATGTTAGGAGTAACAAGAAGGGTTTCTTTAGGTATGTTAGCAACAAGAAGAAAGTCAAGGAAAGTGTGGGCCCCTTGCTGAATGAGGGAGGGAACCTAGTGACAGAGGATGTGGAGAAAGCTAGTGTACTAAATGCTTTTTTTGCCTCTGTCTTCACAGACAAGGTCAGCTCCCAGACAGCTGCACTCTGCAGCACGGTATGGGGAGGAGGTGACCAGCTCTCTGTGGAGAAAGTAGTAGTTCGGGACTATTTAGGAAAGCTGGACGAGCACAAGTCCATGGGGCCGGATGCGCTGCATCCGAGGGTGCTAAAGGAGTTGGCCGATGAGATTGCGGAGCCATTGGCCATTATCTTTGAAAAATCATGGCGATCGGGGGAGGTCCCGGACGACTGGAAAAAAGCTAATGTAGTGCCCATCTTTAAGAAAGGGAAGAAGGAAGATCCAGGGAACTACAGGCCAGTTAGTCTCACCTCAGTCCCTGGAAAAATCATGGAACAGGTCCTCAAGGAATCAATCCTGAACCACTTAAAGGAGGGGAAAGTGATCAGGAACAGTCAGCATGGATTCACCAAGGGCAAGTCATGCCTGACTAACCTAATTGCCTTCTATGATAAGATAACCGGCTCTGTGGATGAGGGGAAAGCAGTGGATGTGCTATTTCTGGACTTTAGCAAAGCTTTTGATACAGTCTCCCACAGTATTCTTGCCAGCAAGTTAAAGAAGTATGGGCTGGATGAATGGACGGTAAGGTGGATAGAAAACTGGCTAGATGGTCGGGCTCAACGGGTAGTGATCAATGGTTCCTTGTCTAGTTGGCAGCCGGTATCAAGTGGAGTGCCCCAAGGGTCGGTGCTGGGGCCGGTTTTATTCAATATCTTCATTAACGATCTGGAAGATGGTGTGGACTGCACCCTTAGCAAGTTTGCAGATGACACTAAACTGGGAGGAGTGGTTGATACGCTGGAGGGTAGGGATAGGATACAGAGGGACCTAGACAAATTAGAGGATTGGGCCAAAAGAAATATGATGAGGTTCAACAAGGACAAGTGCAGAGTCCTGCATTTAGGACGAAAGAATCCCATGCACTGCTATAGACTAGGGACCGAATGGCTGGGCAGCAGTTCTGCAGAAAAGGACCTAGGGGTTACGGTGGACGAAAAGCTGAATATGAGTCAACAGTGTGCCCTTGTTGCCAAGAAGGCTAATGGCATTTTGGGTTGTATAAGTAGGGGCATTTCCAGCAGATCGAGGGATGTGATCATTCCCCTCTACTCAGCACTGGTGAGGCCTCATTTGGAGTACTGTGTCCAGTTTTGGGCCCCACACTACAAGAAGGATGTGGATAAATTGGAGAGAGTCCAGCGGAGGGCAACAAAAATGATTAGGGGGCTGGAGCACATGACTTACGAGGAGAGGCTGAGGGAACTGGGATTGTTTAGTCTGCAGAAGAGAAGAATGAGGGGCGATTTGATAGCTGCTTTCAACTACCTGAAAGGGGGTTCCAAAGAGGATGGATCTAGACTGTTCTCAGTGATAGAAGATGACAGAACAAGGAGTAATGGTCTCAAGTTGCAGAGGGGGAGGTTTAGGTTGGACATTAGGAAAAACTTTTTCACTAGTAGGGTGGTGAAGAACTGGAATGGGTTACCTAGGGAGGTAGTGGAATCTCCTTCCTTAGAGGTTTTTAAGGTCAGGCTTGACAAAGCCCTGGCTGGGCTGATTTAGTTGGGTTTGGTCCTGCTTTGAGCAGGGGGTTGGACTAGATGACCTCCTGAGGTCCCTTCCAACCCTGAGATTCTATGATTCTATGATTCTATGATTTGTTTGGGGATGCTTTTTTCTTTAAATTTAATTCTTTTCTTTTTTTTAAATAAAAATCTTCCTCTTTGACAAATGAGGAAGTCCATCTGCATGAGGACTCTGGGTTGCTAATGTTAGTGTAGCTGAATCAAATGCTAGCAAAGATGGGATATTTAAAAAATATATATATTCCTACTGTAGACAGGATTTGAGAAGGATTCTGCCTTCCTAAAGCAGAATTAATCCTGGAGCTCTCCCTGGACTGGTGAGCACAACTGAGCCTGGGAGTAGCAGGTTCATAATAGTGCAGGTGCAAATGGTAACATTATGGCCATGCACTAAGGATGTAAAGCAACCGTCCCCTTTGTACACTAAAGAGAAGCTAGGCTTTCTCAGTTAAATAGTTTAACTCCGATATACAGAAATTGGTTTTATAATAAATTGTGTAGAATTAGACAGACTTTTTCCACAGAGTTGACATTTAAAATATATGTCTTGAAGTAACCTGACTAATATAAAAGGGAAGCAAATCTGCCCTTACTAACATGTAAATGCTAAAATAACACAGCACAAATCTTTGGATTCTTGCCTCTTGCATTTCCTTTTCGTTTTTTGTGAGCTTGAGAGCTTTCTCTTAAACTTTCTCATAAATGTAGGGAAACAGGCTGACAACATGAGTCAAATTCCAGAGAGGAGATACTTGCAAATATTATACATGCTGATGCTTATCTGGTTGGTTGTCATGGTAATGTTCCTAAATTGTTCTGTAGCAGGGGAGATTAATCATAATAAAAATAACCTGAATTTATCTGATTCCTATATACATTTTGACTATATGTTCACTGAAAAAATGTCAATAACCATTTTAGCCCTCAAATTAAGATTGTTTGTTTTACAATTGTCTTTATTTAGTAGTTTAAATTCTACTTTGCATATATATAAAAATAATTATAGTATCATCTCCAAAATAGTCATAAGTTTATAAAATACAAATCCATGGACTTAAAGAAGTGGTCTCATTATATTTAGCTTTTTTTTTTTAAATGTGCTTACAGGCAAAAGAAAAGGGCTCCACAAGAGTTCATGCTCTGAACAATGTCAACAAAGCACTGCAGGTCTTGCAGAAAAATAACGTAAGTAATCACCTGGACAAGGTCAGAACACGCATTAGACATCATGCTTAATGTTTTATAAGGGATAGCTCAACCCCTGGATACAGGATATAGTTTCTAAAGTTCACTATACATCAAAGCAATGGTACTAATGTGACTTATCTATGGGTTCTGCAACACGGCTATCTGTTTGTGCCAAATATAATTCAGATGTTTCTGGCAGCAGGTTTTAAAGTAGCTGAATAATAAATCTGTAATAAATGCTATTTGAAGCCTGATCCAGTGCAATTCTTTGTTAATGTGGTGTTACAATAAATATTAAAAGTGTTCATTACCGTAAGTCCTCCTTAGTAAAATAGGAGTTGATCCTAGCTATCAGAATTTAAACTCATTAAACAGTTGCTTTCAAAATACGGTGGAGTGATGTCTAAAAATCTGAGGTTTTTCTTAGGAGAAACAATTTCTAGTATATTTCCTTAGGTGTTTATGGGATAACAACATTAAAGATGTGAGCCAGGTTTAAAAAAACCCCCACACATTCCATTCTATTCTGTTAAGATTGACACTTCAGGCCAATATGCTTCTTATAATGTTGGAGTAAATATTCCCTTAGTATCTACCTCTTACAAGCATTCTAATTGACCAGTAACTTTATCAGACATGTTTAGTGGCCAACTAATTATATCACAGCCTCTCCCCCCCCCCCCCCCCCCCCAAGAATAGATTCAAATAAATAATAACATTCACTTAAAACCCAGTAAGCTGTGATGGAATAGTAATCACGCATTCTGAGCCGCATATTCTATTGGATTTCTTGATAGGTACAGTAAGACTTTCAATGTGCTTGAGTTCAGTTGGTACATGGATTCATTGATTTTCTAACTCTAAGGTAACGTGTACCTAGCTGAGCATTTGTGCATAAGTCAAAGTGATTTAACGGGAGTGTTAAATTGGTAATAGAGATCTTTACGAGAGGCCATACATTTTTAATTACATTTTTTTAAAAGTTGCCAATTCTGCATCACTGAAATGATGCTATGTACAATAGACAACTGTATATCACCCTGAAAAAATTCTGTGGTCAAATATTTGTCAATGTGCTAAAAACTCTTCATTACATGCATACAGTATAATATTACTTTTAAAAATTGTTTAAAACATCTGTTTACTGGGGCATTAGGAAAATGTGCTAGTGGGTTGTTCATTCAAATTCCAGCACACGGCTACAGTGCCTTTCTAATGTGTACAGGAAGTACAGCTCATACAGCAAGCTTCTTTTAAATAATGTTATGAGTATGTCAAGGTTGTTCAGAACAGGGTTAAAATTGACCCTTTTAATAGGTTAAGGCTTTATCATGTATATTATGCAGTGTCAGATTATAAAACTAAAAGCCCTCTCTAAAAAACCTTCTCCCGCAATTGTAGTTTTTTGAATCCATTGCCTCTGAATGATCACACATGTAGGCTGTGTATACTGCTAAGCTTCAGAAACCTCTGAAAAGCAGCATCTATTGGGCTCCAGGAGTGCCCCATTACAGCACCAAATATTTGGCACCAAGACTTTAAAAGGAGCATGTGGTTCCAAGTACTTCTGCTAAATTTTAGAGTCCTAAAAGGAGAGAAGAAGGTGAATGGGTAGTATAAATAACCAGAGGGGACTATATTCAAAGAGTTTCTGATGAGTATCTTAAAATTGCTTCTCTATAGTCCCAGGGATTATAATAAGTAGACGTAACAGGGAAGCCTGCTCCTTCTCTCTGGTTTGGGGGAGAAGTCCTTCTCCACAGCTCCCCCTCAGTAATGGCTGGGGCAGTGAGAATCCCACTTGTGGCAATCTAATGATCAGTCCATACAGTAAGTGAACTGAGAAGCTGTAATGAAACAGGCATTGCAGGACTGCCCTCTTAAGGCAACCCTTGAATCTAGATGCTAAATTGAGAGAATAGTGCTGTGTAAGATTATGTACAAATCTTCCGGTAGAAGCCCTACGGGTTTCTAAAATGGAAATGTTCTGAAGGCAGGCAACTTATTCCACTTTAGCCCTGGTAGACTGACTTCTAAGACCCTAAGGTACTGTTATTCTGGCTTATATATAACAAGTCTCAATGGCCAGCCAAATGCATTGTGACAAAATATGTTTGGATTTGTCATTCTGTTTACACTGATCCTTAAGAGATACAGAATGTGTAGGGGATGTCCTAAATGATTTCATCCTAGGCAAGTCAAACTTCAGAGCCCATTTGTCATCTAGGGAATGGCATCTAACATCCTCGTGGAAAGTGTACGAGAGACTTCTGATCTGACTCAGACACTGCTATTTGTAACAGTTTAATAATTCTCAAAGAAAAAAAAGTCATTCTGAGTTCTCAGATTTTTTCAGTTATGAAAAAGAAGTTACATTTTTTGGAAAAATTCTGGCTTTGGGCATGAGGCTAGTGTAAATGACCCACACACAGGTGTATAGCAATTCTGCAAAATCAGCCTGTGCCCTTGTGGTAGCTGCTTTTGGCAATCATGCAGAAATTATTTCTACTAGTTTCAGGAGTTAGCTCTGTAGTACAGGGCTCCATTAGTCCACATGCTGAGTGCAGATCATGATGTTGACCCCATAGTCTCACTCTAGATACAGTTTTGGCCATACAGGAGTTGGACTTGCATGTTAAAAAAGATACTTGAGAAAGGTGTTTCAAACTCAGGACATGATTTCACAAGGTGTTGCCTCTTTTGATATACTGAGTACCCTGGTCTCCCAATGTAAGAAATGAGAGATGAAGGTGCTCAACACTTCGCAAAGAGTTCTCAGCATCTTGAAGGACAAGGCCGCCAGGGGGAGGCTATTACCCCAGAGTAATGTGCTGGAGTGGCAAATTCAGAGAGCCATATTTGGGAAATGCAGTAGGGTGTGCTCCAGGCAACAAGCCCTGACCTCCTCCCTGTCCTCCAAAATGCATCATCTGCTGGCAAAACTCTCAATGACTTCAATATGGGTATCTTGTACATCTCAAAACAGTTAATGAAACATTAAATTGAAATCACAAAGTCAGGAAAGGAGAAAATAGGATCTCCCACATAAATGTTAAAGGGGCTGGCTGTACATATGTTCTTTTCCTTTTTTTTCTTGCTGAATATGCATTGCAATATTACTAGAGGGTTTTTATTTTTGGTAAAATGTAAATTGTAAAACAAAATGTGCAAAGTGACAGTTTTGAAGTTGCTGTGGGAACCTTATTGTGTGTATTTAATTGTGCAGTCTTAATATTGCATTAACATGTAGGGGTGGATTTGTATTTAATTATTGTATTTTAACTTTATATTTTCACTTAACTTTAGAGCTTGGATAATTATATCTCCATATCGCTAACTCTGCCTCTTGCTTTTTGCCAACACTTTAATTGTTCCATTTCTCAAATAAGCATTGAATGTTTACTTTTGCCAATGTATGCACCCTCACAAAAACAAAACAACGCCCCAACCTATTATAATATTTTAAAATGTGGTTTAAACAAACTGGTTCAAGATTAATCAGATAACTACTTCAAATGCCTATATTTCTCAAAATCCAAAATAAATTACATTTTTGTCATGGTTTCTTTCACAAAATGCACTAGTATCCAAGTACTTTTTCATACAGTACTTATTTTGCATTTCTCCAATAGGTTGATTTGGTGAATATTGGAAGCACAGACATAGTGGATGGAAATCATAAACTGACCCTTGGATTGATCTGGAGTATAATTCTCCATTGGCAGGTGAGGGATACTGTTGAAGGTTCTCTCCGAAATGTGTGTTACATGATCCTTGCATGTTGTTGCCCACCCACAACCTATAAAACAACATAGGCATTTCAAACAAAATAAGGCCATTCACCAAGCCCTCATTTCTTAAATTAGCAAATTTGATAATAGTTTGTTTGCATATTATCTGGGACAGTAAGAATCAGCAGATTATAAAATAGGTTATGGAGCATTAATAGAAGCTTTTCTAATTTTACTGTGCGTTGTTGCAAAAATAATAGTTTTTACAAAGCAAAATCAATAGATAAAACTAATGTGGAAGAATTGTTCACCTTTTTAATAGAAGAAGAATGACTTTTTTGTTTTTCTTTTTCTGTTAAATACTAAAGTCATCATACATTTGCTGTTTGTTTGTTTTTTTAAATACCATTGACCCACCCAGTCGCAGATGTTGTTAGAACCCTGCAAAAAGCAGCTGAAGTTTTAATAACTCCTTGTGGCAGGTGTGGCCCATTTAGCTCCACCCTGCGCATAAGGGAGATAGGCCTTGCCCTCTAGAGAGAATGGGAATTAGCACAGAGCAGATTAAGCAAGGAGACCACAGAAACAGATATGCTCAGGTAGGAAGTTTAGAATGATGTTAACCATTTTTGAGATACCATTAAAGCTATATTCCAGGAAGGGCTTGACATTAGTTTAGGGCAGGGGTAGGCAACCTATGGCACGCCTGCCGAAGGCGGCACGCAAGCTGATTTTCAGTGGCACTCACACTGCCCGGGTCCTGGCCACCAGTCCGGGGAGCTCTGCATTTTAATTTAATTTTAAATGAAGCTTGTTAAACATTTTCTAAACCTTATTTACTTTACATACAACAATAGTTTAGTTATATAGTAAGCTGGGAGGTGAAAATATTATATACTTATAGAAAGAGACCTTCTAAAAACGTTAAAATGTATTACTGGCAAGCGAAACCTTAAATTAGAGTGAATAAATGAAGACTCGGCACACCACCTCTGAAAGGTTGCCGACCCCTGCTTTAGGGTGTAACCTGTAGGGTAGGGATTCCTACTAAGTATATTACACATGCACGCACACACACACAAACAAACAACCAGTTAGGGCATTTTAGCATTCTAGCAAAAGATAAGCAAGATTGGCTCATTTCAACATGAAAATCAATGCTGATAAGCCCCAAACACACACACAAAAAGGACAATCATCTACCGTCCCCACCCACACATAAATTCACAGAAAAGGGAACAGTGGTTTTCTGCAGGAGAGGCCTTAAAATATGTTATTTTGATTCACTCCTATCCTTCACTTCCATACTTCTCTTATTTGGTTTAGCTGGTGGGATTACTCATTGCTTTGAAGGATGTAGAGTACTGAATCTGAAGCACAGGTAATGGGAGTATGAGCACTGGACCATATGTAACGGTGAAAACTTTTAGCAAAAATTTGAGCAATACATGTTTTAATGTATATAAACTACAGATAGATGTGAGTTTGCTTTTCTGCAGACTCATATACTGTCTTTTTCCTCCACATTGTTTTGAGTTATGGAAATCTTTACTGCTAGTTATTTATTATTTTTTTTTTCCTGACCTCTCCCATTCCCAGCATTCCTCTCATGGTGTGTGCTTATGTACAGAAAACACACTTATTAATTCCCTGGCACAATATATATGGATACTCAGCTACATGTCTGATCTTTCAGTACCTGCTTGGTTAGTGCAAATGTAGCTACTCTGCCCATCATGAAATAAGAAACAGTAACAATATCCACCAGCCTGAACTGCTGTTGGTCCACGGTTTTTGTGCTGTTTCTGCACGGGTCTCATTCTTTCCCCTCAGGATATTCTGCAAGGAAGAACTGGGTCCCTGGGATTTTCTTTGTTTCTCAAAACAATAACTCTCCTTTCTCTGCAGGGAATCGCTGTACCCTCCATGTTGCTCTGATTCTCTTAGCGTACATAATGTAAGCTATTCGGATCAGTGGAAGTTTGCAAACTAATGTAGTGGTTTCAGATTTATTCCTAGTACAATTCCATTGATTTCAGTAGCATTACACCAGGGGAAAATTGTTCAATAACATACTTAATGTGTTGTTGCATATGTGAGTTGCTCACATTTGGAACCAGTATTTCATTTTCTCTGTTGACTCTGAAAAGATTAGTTTGGTTGGTGTCCTTTTCACTCTGGATCTGATCCTCTTTCACTAGTGTCATAGAATACATTCATTGTTAGGATAAACTTGCATGCTTTGGTTTCCTGGTAGGAAATAAAGATGAACTAGCATCTGTAAATTGCAATTCTATGCAAAAGCTGTGGTTTCTTGCATCAATGATGTTTGGTTTGAACAACTGTCATGCTGCTTCATTTGAAAGTACCTCTTTAAAATGCCACAGAAACATGAGGTAAATGAAAGAGGATGATTGGGGTGGGGCTTTAAGGTACTAGCAGTCTCCAATCCTGCAAACACTTGTGCATGCACTTAACTTTACATATGTGATAGTGCCACTGTATGCAATAGGACTACTCTTGTGTAACTCTAACTATGTGTGTGTTTGTAGGATCTGAGCTGAGTTCCCATTTTCACAAAAACCTCTCAGCAAATAGGTTTGGCTCTTTCACTTTCTCTTTTCTTTCCCTTCTAAACGGGCCAGACTTTATTTCTCATTTATTTTCTCTTATCAAAGGGCAGAGAGACAGATGTTATGACAATTTAAAGGAGGACTGGCAGGAAGGCATTAATGTACAGCAACATAGCGCTGCTGGATAAGGAAACCTTGAGTAAAGCTAGCTTTTAATTTGGGCTGTTCTCCCTGTAAACAAACACACCTGCATAAAGTTGGTGTGAGCCTGGCACTGTGAGGGCAACCTATGTCCTTTTTAGGACTGGCACAGGAAAAGCAGATTAAGAACTCTGTGGAGAAAACCTTTGTCATTCGCCCCCCGGTCTCAGAGTGATTTATATTACTGAGAAATATGTCCCTGATCCTTTAGCTATCTAGTTATAAATATATTAAAATAATGTGTTACCCCTTTAGTCCTGATAAAAATGTATTTTCAGTCACCTAAGAAAGCAAAGCAGGCTGCAGTACATGCTAGTTATAAAGAACGAAACAGGCCTTAGTTGCCTGGCAAAGCTTTGCCCCTTGCAGATTGTTCTTGTAACTAAATATCTAGAAATGCTGCAGTTTGCTATTGAAGAAAATCTCAATTAGAGAGCTAGGACTAGGGTGACCAGATGTCCCGATTTTATAGGGACAGTCCCGATTTTTGGGTCTTTTTCTTATATAGGCTCCTATTACCCCACACCCCCGTCCCGATTTTTCACACTTGCTGTCTGGTCGCCCTAGCCTAGGACTCCCCAAATTGTCTGCTAACAGGCTATACTTGGATAGTGGGTGTGTTCCCCAAGAACTTGTTTTTAATTTGTTTTATTTGCAACTTAGGGAGTGGGACCTGAAAGGAGCCACAGAGGTGAAATGCTTGGCTGAAGCACAGCCTACTGACAAAATGTGTATATCATGGGTGCTGGCCTTTTAGGGGAGTCAGAGACTAGCCTATTTGTGGCAGGTTCTGCTAAGGAGCATGAACCATCCCACATCCACCTGAGTTGTTAATTATCTAAGTGGTTGGGTGGCAATTAAGTAGCTTAATGGACACCTGGGCCTTATAGGAGAGTTGAGAGAGATCAATTTGCCAGTTAGAACCACAGGGAGTGAATAGTCTTCTGTGGAAGATCCTAGTCAGAGTCTTCAGGGGAAAGCATAGTCCAGGCAAATCAGCCCAGAGTGAAGAAAGACTTTCAAAGGTACCTCAGTATTGTATGTGGTATTTCTGTCCTTTCTTGTCTTATCCTGCTCTCTAGATTCTCACTAGAATTTTCTCTCAGATTACACTGTACTGTTGTGGTGTTCACTTTTGGCCAAAACTCTTTACTGTGTATGGTTCTAAATCTATTACTACGCCTTTTTCTTCGAAGTTCCAGTCCTTTCTCAGGTTTCCCCCTTTTCCACACATTTGTGGTCACAGCTCTACTCCCAGTCTCAGTCCCACATTAAGTATTAAAAGTAAAATAACACCTCTAATTTCTCAGCTATTTCTCTCTGGTAGAGAAAGTCTCTGTAAATAACAAAAAGGAACACTGCATATTATAAACTGTGTGCATTTTTTATTTTATTTTTTTTACTAATTTTAACCAGCTTCCAGTTTCAGAGTGATCCCGTCCCCCTGAAAAAACAAAACAAAAACCCAACAAGCATACTTTACAGAGCTTAAACCATAGCAAAAAATCATTATAACTCTTCTGGAAAAACAAATGGTATTCAGAAAGAGGATTTTTAAAGAGACCCATGCAGGCAACCCCTAGTCCCTGTGGGGAGAGTCTTAAAGTTGCTGGGACTGGGAATGGGCCTGTGTGCATCTCATTGAACAACTGGATTAATGATCTGTATGCAACAGTACAGTTTCATGTGCACTGCAACAGTAGATATGAAATCCTGACTATTCAATTAAATCACAAGGAACTACTGGGCAAAGAGTGCCTCTTATTTTGAAGGAATTTCATGTATTCTTTTAACTGGCATCTCCATCCTCATACTCTGAGGCCACCAGGAGTTTCTTTAAGAAATTGAAGATTATGGCCATATAAAAATAATTCCTGTAGTCTGAAATATTTTCAGGATAGCATGTGAAAAATATTAGAGTATAGTCACTGTTCCAGGTAGTTGGCAGACTGCACTGGATTGAGGAAAATGTTACTTTGGTTAATAATTGTGGAAGATTTAAAAAAAAATCTTCTGATCTGCAATTCCTTAGCTTGGTGGTCTTCAGCCTACAAATATAGGCCCTGATCTTACAAATCACTATGCATGTGAGTAGCTCTGTTGGGACTGCTCACATTTTTAAAGGTAAGAACAAAAGCAACTCATTGCTGGATCATGATTACCACAGTTCTGGATTTAACTGCATCTCTGCTACCCTCCAACCACTGCCTCTGTATGGGCCAGAAACCACTTTCTCTCCCTCGAAACCAGAGTTTTAGGCTTGCAGTCCCCTTGCAATTCACTGTGCTCTTATCTTAATCCAGTACCTGCTTTTCTGCTTTACTATTCACAATGATCATAGTCAGTACTATGTTCATGGTCTTGTACTTGAGAATTTAATGTTTTGGAAGTTTTGTGAGAATGGCCTACGTTCCCCTTTTTCTATTCTATTCTATTCTATTCTATTCTATTCTATATAGGTTCTCAAACCATGTTTATCACTGTGGCTCCTGTCTGCCTTCCATAGTGTATTAAGCAACATGACAAACATCTGTCATGTGTTCATTCTCACATCCTCTCCCCAGAAGGAGAATTGCATGCAGTATTTGATTCTCAATTGTGTGTATGTGTATGTATATTTAGAGAGAGAAAGAGATAATATAGATAACCTCCACACATTGCTAAATCTTTGTTAGAGAAGGCAAATCAAAGAAATGCACCTTGCACTTAGAGCAAAAGATGGTGAGGTTTGTGATGGCCCTTAGTTCCTGTGGGCAATCTTGGTAGTGGTATGAGTATCTGTAGTGAAGGATAGGTAGATTTGTGTGTGGTTTGCATATTGCTGGAACTTGAGCCCATGTCATCTGACCAGTTCACATAGTGGCTGTATGTAGAGCTGGGCAACCAACCAATTGTTCAGTTTGGTGGCCCAGAGCTGCATTTGTGTGTGTGTGTGTTTTTAGTTTGTCTGAAAAACTTTACCCAGCTTCAGCTGCCTCAAGATGTTGAATAGGACTGAAGAGAAAATTGATCCTTATTGGAATTCCACAAGTGAGAGGTCTAGTATGTCAGATGCAGTTTCCCATCACTGCTTCCAGAAGGATTCAAACAATTTTAGTGCCTTACCCTAGATCCATGCTGCCTCTCTCAGGTGTCCTATGGCTGACAGTGTCAAATGCTACAGAAAGGTCTAGGAAGATGAGAATGGATGTCTGCCACTGTCCACTGACAGCAGGAGATTATTCATCAGTGCCACTAATGTGGTTTTAGTTACATGTCCAGCCCTAAATCCAGATTATACTAGATTTAGGATATTGGCTTCAATTACATGAGCTTGATGTTGACCTTTGTCTAGTTTTTCTGTGAGCTTGCTCAGCAAAGAAAATCCCTTCCGAAAACAAACTTTTTGTTTTGTTTTTATCATTATTCTTACCTCTGATGTCCTCAGTAATCTCTGATTATATTCAAACACACACACACAAAGTAGCATGACATAGAACCAAAATACTTTCCCTGAATCCTTGTATATAACACTTTTCTGAGAGTAGGTTTCTTTTCCCTTTTCCCTCAACTTCCTCTCTCCATAGTTTGTAGTCCCTTTGCATTGTTAATCATCTAATTTAAAATCCTCCTTATATTCTTATGTCTATATATGGCCATGAAGAACTATGGTGCTATATAAACAATATTGTTATTTGCATTTAGTCATATAAGATTGATCACAGCAATCAAGAGGCAGAGAGGTGGGACTCTTAACCACTTTGCTTCAAATGAGTTGGGTGATTTGAAGACTGAGTTATTTCAAATGTCAAGGACTTAATTTTTCTTTTGGGATACCTTAAACAAATTTTATTTTATTTTTTCTTGGCCACCTAGATCTTCTCTTGCTGTGATGTATTAAAGAAATTATGCAGGCTAATTAAGATAGAGTATATATATCCTCCATATGTTAATAGGATAGGGTGACCAGATGAGGGGAAGAAAATATCGGGACACATGGGGGGAGGGGGGAGGGGTGCTGGCTAAGCAAAAAAAAAAAAAAAAAAAAGCCAAGCGAGTCCTGCCCCGGCTGAGCAAAAAAAACCCCCAAAACCCACACACCACAGTGCTGCCGGTGGATATTGGGACAAAATGCATCCTGACCAAGGATTGGTCGGGACGCGGGACAGACACCGAAATATCGGGACGGTCCCAATAAAATCGGGACATCTGGTCACCCTATAATAGGATGAAAAATCCCTGTAAGTGGTGGTGTGATTCTAAGGAAGATATCGGATTGTAGAATCCTGAATGCAAACAAAACATGATTATCAAATAAAATGCAAGATGTATGTGCTAATATAAACTAGTGAATAAAAAATATTAAATTTCCATATATTTCTGGATTAATTCAAAGTCCCTGCTCATTTTGCCAGGAATAGTATTGTACATGCATTTTCAAGCTGGAATCCACACATGCACAATTGAAAGGGCATTTGTTCCTGTGTTTTTAGCACATGGATTCAAGGGTAAAACAATATGAATCTTTTCATAGAGGTACAGATCTTCTGACCTGAAGGAGACCAATTACTTGTCTAGTCTTTCTGAAATATACAAATCACAGTGTGTTGTGGTGCCAGCCCACAATATGGTTGTGACATTCCCCAGGGTACAATCTGGACTGTTGAACACTGCGTCCCCTCAAATCTCTGAACAGGGGTGCCTTTTACACTGCTTTTCTGTAACAACATCAACTCCTAGCCTATTCAGACACTGCCTCTGACTTGTAAAATAGTTGGGAGTAATTTTGCATGAATGCTCTGCCAGCCATTCATGAACTACATACAGGGCAACACCACAAAATTCTCAGTCCCAGGCTTGTCCCCCTGAAATGGGCATCTGGGACTTCCCAGCAGTGTACTGGACAATGCAAGCTCATAGGAAGTCCGTCATTTCATCAAAGGAAAATGAAATGCACCAGCCTTGTTATACCAAATGGAGTTTCCCACATACTTCAGTTCAAACACACTGTTTAAGATAAAACAATACTGTAAATTTGACTACAGAAAGAAAGGAAAGATTTCAAGAGACTAAAAGTAATGAGGCATAAAAGTCAGGATTGGTTACAAAAGTAACAAAAAGATAAATGCTTGACAAGTGACCTTAAAAGCAAAAGATTTTTCTCACCATAAGCTTACAGCAGTCTGTACTGGCTGAAAAGCCTCCCAGCTAGGACTCTTCCCTTGCCCCAGTTCAGTTCTTTAAGAGTTGATGATGTCATGAGCGAGATGAAGGTGGTCAAGTGTTTTTTCTCCCCTCTTTATAATTCAGTGTCATGTGCTATAAACATCCTTGCTTAGTCATGGTGCAAACTGTCTCTTGTGGGTGTCATTATGATGAAATGTAAATTTATTTTTCATGCCTCCCCTCTGCCAGAGAATGGCCACTTAACTAAGTGATAGCCCACTTGACTTTGTTGATATCTGTCTTTGTATCTGAAAAACAGGTTTGGGCCTGCCATTCTAACTTTGGAACATGTTACAGCAGTGCTATACGGTAGAATCTTATGTAAAGTTATATGTTGCCACACACATTTTACCAGGGCAATAATTTTCAGCAGATTGAGTTTTCAAATGATACTTCACAAGGCATACTTTGTACAATATTTATCGTAGTCTTTTAAAAGTAGTGACCATAATGGCAGAGACTGTCACAGTGGCGTGCTAAAACAATACCTAAAAGCTCTCAAGATCCAGGCACAGGTATAAATCAAATTAAAAAGCATAAGACTGATTTTCTGTTGCCCTGCACCTTGTGTAACCATTTACAGCAGTGCAAAGTGAGTGAGTGTTGCCATTCACATTTGATCTACTAGTATAATCAAGTACCCAAGCTGCAAGGCCACAGAGAATCTGGATTTTAGAGATTAGTTTAAACTGACATCTCAAGATTATATTATATACAGATGAGCTCTACTTAATTCCATTCACTTTTATTTTAGAATTATCAAAGGTAACGTAAGTGGTACCTTTAATCACTGGCACAGTAACTTTAATCAGCAAAAAGAATGCTGCCAAATGGAGTAGTTTAAAATGATTCAATGTTTAAAATCTTGCTCAGAGAGAAGTCTGGTTTGATAGGAATGGTTTGATAGGATAACTTGATTTACACAATAGGTCAATAATGTGCCACCGCTGGTAGTTAGTACCGAAGGTAAATGTTGGGATATTGAAAGTCTTTTTCCTAAGTGTCCGGATGGAGAATCTTGCCCGCATGCTCGGGGTTCAGCTGATCGCCATATTTGGGGTTGGGAAGAAATTTTCCTCCAGGATAGATTGGCAGAGGCCCTGGAGGTTTTTCGCCTTCCTCCGCAGCATGGGGCAGGGGTCGCTTGCTAGAGGATTATCTGCTGCTTGAAGTCGTTAAATCATGATTTGGGGACTTCAACAGCTGAGTCAAGGGGGAGAGTTATTTCAGGAGTGGGTGGGTCAACTCTTGTGGCCTGCATCATGCAGGAGGTCAGACTAGATGATCATAATGGTCCCTTCTGATCTTAAGTTCTATGATTCTATGAAGTCAATGGGAGTTTTGCCACTGTCTGCAACAGAGCCCGATTTCACTTTAAGTATGTACATACAGTGATACTAAAGTTCACATCTTCCTGTGGTGCCCAAACCAGCATCATACCTGATTCAATATGAATGTTGTGTTGTATCAGTATAAGGACACCTTGAAATTGATGTCCACGTGAGTTTTCACTGGTTTAACTCAAACAGTTTAATTAAATTGTTACAAATTTTTCTGTAAACTGTCTGATTAGGGAAAAAATCCTCATCACGTGTGATGTGCACTCCTCAGGCAGCATGTATTCCAGAGGCGTGGAAAAATGAGTAGCTCCACTCAGAAATTCATGTTTTCTCTAAGCTCTGCATGTTCCCATTGCATAAAACATGTAAGAACAAATCTTGCCTGTTTCAGTAACAAATCTGGATATGTTTGGTTACCTTATCCGTTACCTCTTTGTTCCTGCTGTTCCTCACATTCACTGGCTCCTTTCTCCAGGTGAAAAAAAATTAGAACCTTTTAACATAAGTTTCCTACCACTAAATAGTGCTTAGTCCTTCTACATTAATTGCACTTTTTCCTCTAATTCATCTTTACTAAATTCACATGCATCAGCATAAACTCCCATAAACAATACATACCGTTAATATCAATTGTACAAGTCATTTTACAGAGATGTAGCACATAGAATTTTCTGTTGAAATTTAAAAAAATATTTTAACTGATAATTAATTTGGAAAAGAAATATTATGTTTGTTAAAGGAAATGTGATATCTTACAGATAAATTGAGTCCAGACTGAAGCATGTCGGGGAAGAATTACAAAATAGCACCTGATATGTGTTTACAGAATTACTGTAGAACTTCTGAGGCTTTAGTTAATTAGCATGTTTATGAAATGCTTACATTTTTTACTCCCCAAAATTGAGGCAGATTCGTGTTGGAGGTGACAATGCATGCTAAATGCTTCAAATCTAAAAATTACTCTTCAGTGGATATTTCTTGATGAAGAGTACAGAATGAAACAATATGTGGATAATTGGACAAGTTATAAATGTCCAGTTTGGATATTTAGTCCTTTATCCTAGAAGATATTTAATACTGGTTGGAAACATAGTAGAATAGAGACTACATTGATTTAAAAACAAAAACCATCCTTTAAGACAGCATAACCCAATGTTAGGCACTGCTTAATAGAAGTTACTGTTAAGGTCACTAGTAATGAATGTGGCTAGGAAATGCACAAGTGTTCTCAGCTTGAAAACCTATCAGACGGAGTGTTGTCCTTTGGGAAGCTCTCAGAATTGTCATTACAGTGAAATAACAGTGGGAGGCCTGGATATCTGTCCCTCTGATCAGAGTGGAACATGATTAGCAATTCATAATTAATCTACTTAAACTCACTCATGAAAACAAAACCTGTACAATACTGCTTAAATGGACATGTTCTGTCTCTTATTTGTGTGTGTGTGTATATTTCTTAAGTATACCTTTTATATTCTAGTAGAAGGTACTGTTCTGTACCTAGAGGACACACTTAGCTCTCATTCATGCACCCCATTGATTTACCTACCTTTGTACTTATCCTATTAAGTACGAAAATGTTTAAGAAAAAACTCATTTCAAATAAACTCTCTCCCTGGATGATCCCCATTCAAAGCATACTCCCAAAATGTACATTTTTATATCCAGTAACTGGACTTTTAATTGTCGTAGTGGTGAATATATTGAATACACAGCAAAGAAGACAGGTGAAAACTGGTCACTTTAACAAAGTCAGACTTCCCTGCTCCTTTTATACAATGGCGTCAATTATAACTCATTTCTTTACTAGACCCCATTTGTTATCACTTTAAGCTAAAGGATATCAGAATTGGTGCTTATTTGGGTCAGGAAAAGCATTTGCTTTGAATAAATAAGTTCAGCCATTGATGAAATTCTGTCTCCTAATGCAGGTCAAAGATGTAATGAAAAACATCATGGCTGGGTTGCAACAGACAAACAGTGAAAAGATCTTACTGAGCTGGGTCCGCCAGTCAACTCGCAATTACCCGCAGGTCAATGTTATCAATTTCACCACTAGCTGGTCTGATGGATTGGCTTTCAACGCACTCATCCACAGTCACAGGTAGGAAAACCAGAGTGTATCATTTTAGCAAATAGATTAAAGTTGATTGTAAAACATTGGTTTTAAAACAATGGCTTATTTTGTGCAGAATTAAACTGTTGTTGCATTCAAGGGAAACCTTCAAAATGAATGACACTTTACGTATCAGGAAATGGGGCTATCCGAAGCTACTGTCTGCTTGTCTACATGTGTACTGTCAACTCTGCTGAAATCATATTGCACACAACAGTCGGGCAAACACTGTATAAAACAGCCATGAAATATTTATTACAGGCAGCCTCCACATTCTTCATAGTAAGTTTTGTTCCCCTCCCTTCCCCACCCATTCTCCCCACACACTCTTCCCCCTATACTGCAGTCACTATGCTTGGTAAATTTTGGGAAAAGTTGAACTTTCAGTGGTGACAGACAGCCATTGCAGTGTAAATCAATGATCTGCTACTCAGTTAACTTATCCTTGTAAGACAAGCAAAAACAGTGGCAAACTTGGGCTCATCTTTCTACCATTCCATTTATCAAAGTGAAGTGTGAACTTCACAATCTAAACAGAGCCATTAAAAAAATTTACTTATGGCAATGAAACCTTTACACTGCTCCATATAATACGTTCTGCACATTTTATAGACATGATAGAGTGTGGTGTAAAGATAGTTTGGCTATTTTCTTGAGATCATCTTTAGAACTCATTTGTGCCTTTGCCATCCATAAATAATGTGGCCAGCTCAGATTCATACCAACAAACCTTTACACTGGCCCCCTGGGTATTCTGTGCACTCGCACGCTCTCTCGCGTGCGCATATTATTGTATTTTAAAATCATTAGTTAGCCGTTGTACAGTACCAGGGTATACTTTTGGATGAAAGTTACTACAAGAAAGCTACATAATTATTTGAGGGTGGGAAATAATGTTTTGTACTTCTAAAACACCAGCTATCTGAGGATCTCCAATAAATTAATATTGAAGCTTACTTAAGTTTCGCAACTCCCCTGTATTGTGATCCCTGTTTCACAGGTAGGGAAATGAGTATACCAAGATAAATGCTTATCCAATATTAAACATGAAGTTAAGGAACAAGGATTTGCATCTCTAGCCTCCCTCCACACCATGCTTACTCCCTATAATTAGACTTTAAGAAGTTATAAATTAAAGCAATATTAACAAGTTTGTAATGCAACTTTTAGGAAGTTACAGTTACTTTGGTTTTTTACATTTACATGCTGTAGTTTGTAATGTAATTGTGATATTTTCCTATCCTGTCAAATTGAACTTTACTGAACTGCAAATGATGATACGCACCCAGTGGTCCACATGCCCACTGCAGAAGAGCATGGACTTTTGTTCCAGTCTATGGCTGGAGTAGCAGCTGTAGTGAATGGGCAGAAAGGCTGTGTGGTAGTACAGCACTCTGGCCCTAGTTGGGGTGGGGAGTGACAGTAATTTCACTTCATCATGCTCCTTCAGCATAGAGCTGAAGTGGTTGGGCTCTATATAGGTGGAGTGAATTTTGAGGTGAAATAAACTTCACCTTCATAAAGCCCAGACACATCTGGAACTAGCACAAACAAAAGACGTTATCAGCAAGTCATTTAGCTCTAAACTGAAGATTAACTATTTCCCCCCCAACTTAATAAAAAAAGCTTTTTGGAGGACTAGATTTCTCTCACCAGCTCTGGAACACTGAGGGGACAGGGAAAATGAGACACAACTGCAGCAACTTAATGTGTCTATTTGGAGAGGAGTCAGGGTCTAGAACTCAGGTACTTTGGCCACTAGACGGTGTTGCTTCTGTAACAAATTCTTGGTGTGATCGTTTTATTTTAAAGCAAAATTGTAGGTTGCTTTAAAAGTGGTAAGAACTGGAAGAAAATTTAATGTTGAAATGGTGCTCTGTCTACTATTGGGATAGGAGGGGTGAGTTGTCATGTCACCCATTAATAGCCAACTCTGTGCTATTGCATAATAGCAGCAGGCGTTAGCTGGCAGCTTTATTAGACATACTGTTTTTAATTATACACCTAGCAGCATCAGCACAGTACGACTTAACTTGTTGTTTAGGCACTTGAGGTAGGCAATAGTGAACCTTGGGCCTTGTCTGTGAGAACTTAGCACCATCTAGCAACCAACACAATCCAACATTAATCTGACTGCACTGCTGCAGAAGTGTAGGTGCCATAAGTCTGCAGACCTGATGTGTTTTCCTTTGTTTGCCTTTTGTTTTGAAATAAAACTACAAATCTTAAAACAGGCAAATGTGGAAAAATAGCAGAGAAGCAGCAGAGGAAAATCTGGCAATGAGAAGAAATGGTGGTGGGAGATATTCCAAGAACTTGTTTTAGAATTTCTTCTCCTATTTCTATTATAAAACTAAAGAGAGTGTTGCTACAAACTTCTTTCTAGGGAGAAATGCACCAACAGTAGGCTCATCATCTATGTCTACCTTTGACACTGGCTTTGGACAAACTGTACTATTTGCCGCCTTAGCCAGTAACCACTGTTCTTTCTAGCCATTTTATCTCTAAATGTCGTCTTTCTGGTCGTCGCTTACAGTCACTCTCACCCGATTCTTTGCTCTGTTGCTTTCATTTCATATGTGATTTCAAACTTACTGGCTCAAATATAGGAATGAAACTGTCCAATAGACATCAAAAAACCCCACCTTATTGAGGGTCTAATTTTAGTCCCACTGAAGACACCGGCAAAACTGTCTGTCTATCTCAGGTACTTATATAGCCCAAATTACCTTGGTATCTGAGCACATCACAATCTTTTTAATGTATTCATGCCCAAAATACCCATGTGGTATAGGGAAATTCCATTATTCCTATTTTACAGATCAGGGACTCGGGAAGAGCGAGATGAAGTTATTAGATACACATCACATAGGAAGTCTGTGGCAGTGGATTGATTGACTCTCATTGATTTCAGTGACACAGGATTAGGCCCTCACACTGGGTTAAAGAAACACAACTGCTAAGGTCTGCAGAAGGTAACTAATGTCCAGTAAATACACATTATGGAGACAAATAATTCCATGTTATGGAATTTCTTTTTTCTTCAAGAAAAAATGGAGATTACAGAAATACTGGTCCTGATCCTCCACTGCATTACTTAAGCTTTGCTGAAATTAATGTAAACAGTTTTACATCACTGTAGAGTCACACTGGCATAAAACAGGGATAACACAAAGATGAATCAGTTCCACTGTATTAATAGAACATGAAGGTCACATTACATTTGTTATTTCCTGACTTTTGAATATCTGAACTTGCATGAACAACTGTACATGCTGCCTATACATCCTGCAAGGATTTATGTGCTTTTTAAATTGTATGCACTGTGAATAGCCCCACTGAAGTTCAGTGATGGTACTTACAGTGTGTAAAGTTAAGCACATGTATAAGTCTTTGCAGGATCAGGATTTTTATGTAATTTTTTTTTAGTGTATAAATAACAATATTATTGTTTCCAACTTCTTATTCACTCTTCAAATCCTCCTTATTCAGTGAAAGAAACAGGTGATATTATTAATGTAAGTACTCTGAGCATGGTTTTGACGGCTTTTACCATGTAGAAACCACAGAGGTGGAGGTGGCAAGGGTGTTCTGGAAGTTGAATACCAGAGTACAACTGAGGTTCATCACATGCTACAGCTGTAGTTGCCAAAGAATAATATGGCAATAGTATCAAATGAAGAAAGTGACTGTACCAGCCATATTTATGTATTGATTTTGCTATTGTACAACAAAAGAACACCTAGCCCTTTACAATCCTTTAAAAATACACTAATTAAATGGAAAGACCTGTCAATTATCCAAAGATCAAATACAGCATTTGGCCCACATCAAATTTGAACATACAACTGCTTGTAATTGATACTGCTGTGCTGTGCAACAAGGAGGGAACCGAGATATCACAGATTCCAGCACCCTCTATTGGCCACACACTAGACTGCTGTGAGGGCAACCATTTTCTGGGTTCTCAGGTGTTTTAGCCTCCAGAACCTGAATGGAGTCCAGCCACTGCCCATCTTTGGAGTTTTAAGCACATTTCAGAGTCCAGATCCTCTGGCTAGCGCCCCATCCTGAGAGCTGAAACCTACTGTTCAGCTGCCTATGCCCTGTGCTCAGTGCTGACTCTTCAGACCCACATATAGTTTAAGAATACAAGCTTCCCAGACTCCCATTGAAAGGTGTGGTTTATCACTTCAATGAGTCATCTAGTAGTTGTAAAGCAAATAGACCGATGATTTGCACATATGTTAACACTATTGCTCTTTGACTTAATCACATAAACCAGAAGAGTGTACAGATAATTTAGAACACAACAAAAATCCTAAATGCAATGCCCCTCACTGGCTCACCCTTCTCTTTGGAGTTCATCTTTGTTCAGGAAGGTAGGTGGCATCCCTTGTCTCACTGGCTTGCTGGTGCTGGGTTGCTTCTCCCTCCTCTTGAGCTGGAGAACAATGGCCGCAAAGAACACCTTTTTAAAACCTTCAGATGACTCCCCTATTAGCCCCAATATGTGATGAGACCCCTACCAGATGATTGTGTTGCCAAAGTGACTTCCATCCCCTGAGTTGAGACTTGAAAAACTGGTTGCCCTAGGCTGCAATCATCTTTGTCATCTGGATGGCCAATAGTCAAAATTTCATGACTCTGTATTGTTTGTCCTGTGCCAGCGTCTCTCTGGAATTCTAGTTCAAGATGGAGGATAGAGACCAGCCTTACAATTAAAATGAAGTTTGCAGTCTGATACAGATACATATGGAATTCATAGTCTCACATGGAATTCATAAATTGTGCAGATTTCCAAAATCATTTCATAAGGAAGTAAAGGTGTCATTGGTGGGGATGATGGTGAGGAGTCATCTATCCTTATAAAACAAATGTATGTGATTAATCAAAGCCATCTAGCTATTCCTAGAGATAATTTAAGAATAGAGCCAAGAGAGGCAGATATGAGAGATGTCAGTTCAGATGTTAAAGGTAGGGAAGACTAGTACAAAGGCAAGATCCCTGCGTGAAGAGTCACCCTATACCAGTCAATTCATCTTTAGTAATTGGGTAGAATTGACACTCACCAAGTATTCAAGGATCAGCTAAAATAGTTCATTTTTTCTCTCTGATGCGGTGTACCACCCCCGTATTGGTGAGGCAAGAGTTAAAGAGCTGCTCTGGGCCTAAGAGGCAACACCCCCTCACCTCTGCTGGGCATGCTCCCAGTGGAGGGAGCATTTAAAAAGGAGTGACTCCGCTCAGTCTGGTCTGACCACAGAAGAGAGCAGTCAGGTGCAGCAGCCTTCCACTGGAAAGCCACCAGCAGACTTGTAGCCAAACCACTGGAAGCCCGTCGACTGCATGATGACTTGCCATTGCCAGCAGAAGAGACTCAGGGGACAGATCAGCAGGAAACACCGAAGGGATCACAATTCCAGCCCAAGATGGTGCCAGAGGCATTGTAACAAGGGTAGGAAATGACCCAGGGAGTGTGTTTAGGGGTATCATGCCCTAGGGCACTTTACAAGGCCTACTGCTTCAAAGAGCTCTGGGTTGGAACCTGGGTTCCTGCTCCCCCACTAGTGACCGACACAACCTGGAGCTATTGCTGCTAGGCAAGGTGGCCTTTGGACTCTTGCAGTGGGTGATGCTACCCCGAACCATAACTGGCCCTTGGTGCTATGCCCTGGAGCATCTCCATTGGGTGATACTGCTGATGCAGATCACACAGTCAATCCCCTGACACACTCTCAACCACCCTCATTCAGTATTCTAAAGGACCAGTTAAGCAACTGTCAAAAGAAAAACATTCTTGGTGTGGGCTATCTCCTGTCTAAGTGAAAAGGCCATCAGCACTGCAGTTTGCTCTAGGTGTAGATGAGCTGTCAGAGGGATGTTGGATCTCAACCATTGTTCCCTCTGTGTACATTCTGTGTGTGGAATAACAGGCTGACAGAGTATGAGTTTAACACTTGTGAGTGAAGCCTCTTCATCCTCCCCATACGCACGGACTTGTGTCCATTCTCTTCCATTTCTGATCTCTTCCCTGAAATTCAGTCCAGCTATTGTAATTTGCTCTCCATTCCGATTTGCCCCTTCATTTCTCACCTTCTCCCATCTCTCCATCCTTTTCCATCTTATTCAATATTTTCCATCCCATTCCTCCCCCCCCCTCCCCGCTCATCCCATTGTCTTTCTCCCCACTGCCTTATTCCATTTCTCTCTCCCTTTTATATCCCATCAGGCCCATCCTGTTTTTTTTTTATCCTCCACTAGTTTATCCCATTCTTTCTCTTCCTAACATGCTGTCTGCCACCCCTTTCTATTCCCATCCCCTCTCTCCTGGCTTTTCCTTTCCCTTTCTCTCCCTACTTCCCCACTGGACCTATCCCCTTATCTTTTTCTCTTTCAGACCCCATTAGTAAACAAGCATCTGTGGCCCAGACATTCAAAAAAGTGAATGTTATCTTGTCCATAGGGAATAATGTTCAGTGGAAGCATATACTGAATCCATTCATGTAGAAAATTACCTAGGTGTGCAAGCATGCAATCATACCTTTGTAGTGCCTGATTCCAAAGATTATGCAGATGACTGCAATCTGGCAGTTAAACATGCCATTTTTCACTTCAAGTGGTAGGGGCTCCTGCTTTTTCGTGTAGAAGGTTGCCTTCAGTTCAAGCCTCACCATTGACAGAACTGACTGATTGCATATTCAGGCATGGATTCGTTACACATACATAGGGCCTCACCAAATTCATGGTGCATTTTGGTCAATTTCATGGTTGTAGGATTTTAAAAATCATAAATCTTATTAATTCAGATAATTAAATCAGAAACTTCAGTCTTGTAACTGTAGGGATCCTGACACAAAAGGGGGTAGTGTGTGTAGAGGGGTGTCACAAGGTTATTGTAGGGTGGTCATGGTATTGTCACCCTTACTTCTGTGCTGCTGCTGGCAGCGGTGCTGCCTTCTGAGCTGAGCAGCCAGAAAGCAGCAGTTGCTGGCCAGGAGCCCAGCTCGGAAGGCAGCACCACTGCCAGCAGCAGCAGCACAGATGCAAGGATGGCATGGTATAGTATTGCTACCCTTACTTCTGTGCTGTTGCCTTCAGAGCTGAGCCCTTTGCCAGGGTGCCAAGCCAGCCACCCAGCTCTGAAGGCAGTGCAGAAGTAAGGGTGGCAATACCATGATGCCCCAAAATAACCTTGCAATACCCCTGCAACTCCCTTTTGGGTCAGGACCCCCAGTTTGAGAAATGCTGGTCTCCCCTGTGAAATCTGTATAGTATAGGATAAAAGTACACAAAAGACCAGTTTTCACGGTCTGTGACATGTTTTTCATGGCTGTGAATTTGGTAGGGCCCTACGCATACATATGCACATAAGCTTTTCCTGCTTGAAAACTTCTGAGCACCAACAGCTCCCATTAACTGGAATTTTGAGTACTCAACTCTGCTGAAAATCAAGTACTAACCATTCAGCAAACCATGAACCTCCTGCGATGTTCCTTATATTAATGTGAATGAACAATCATCACATGAAAATGCCCTTTGACGCCTATTCCTTAGAGGTGGAGCAGAGGTGATCAGGAGAGAGACTGAGCGAATGATAGAAACATAGGATGGTGATTAACTTAAACAGAGTGGCCAATGTGGGTCTAGTTTTTTTGCAAACCAATAGTACTGCCCCAGTCCTATCCTTTGCACAAAGGTGGAGAAACAACAAGCAAAGAAAAAGAAGACATTCCATAATACCCAACATAGTTCAGGAACTTAAACCTTGGGAATTTTTACTGCAAGATTTTTTTAAATTTTTTTTTACTACAAGCTTTCATATAAATCCCCATTGACATTAATGGGAATTAGGCATACATATTGTTACTGAAGTGCCACATTTTAAAACTGTCTTCTTTCACTTGCCTCTCATAATATTATTTTTATGGAACAGTATTAAGAATGGTTTTCTGAATACAAAAGTAATCCATTGAGAACATTTTACAGGTACTGTCTGAGTACTTCTATAGCACATGCAAGGTAGCCTATTCTATTTCTACTGATATTTTCCCTTTAAAAGTAGGGTGACCAGATGTCCTGATTTTTATAGGGACAGTCCTGATTTTTGGGTCTTTTTCTTATATAGGCTCCTGTTACCCCACATCCCCATCCTGATTTTTCACACTTGCTGTCTGGTCACCCTATTTAAAAGCATCATCTTTTTTCTTGTTTTGAAGAAATATCTTCTAAAACATACTATAGGATCTTGTTTTGTATTCCACCGGAGCTGAGATGTTCAGCTGAGTTTTCATATTTTTAAATTGTAATTCAACAATAGATTTAACATTCTATGCATCAGAAAACATCACATACAGTATGCAGAAAGGTTTTAGAAATACCATTTTACTGTGATTTCAATTATTATTTTTTTTTGAAAAGTTATCTTTTTGTAACTCCAAGTAGATCTTGCAAATCAGTTTGAAAGGATTAGACATACCTTTAAAATATACGTAAGTATACATTACACAATATACACTTGCTGTATAATAATGAGTGCATTATTGATTTATACTTTGAGCAGTTTTCAGGCTCAGACCCACTTTCTGTTACATGATCATTGGGCAACAGTTGTGTCCATATACTTCGTTAGTTGTTTTTTTTCTATGAATACGAAGTAAGGGGACATGTGCTTCACTGGTTACAGCAGAAGACTGGGGAGGACTCCTGAGTTCTATTCTTGCTTCTGCAGTGCCACTAACATGCTGTATCATTTGGAGCTAGTCATGCCTATTCAATCTGTTGTCTTGAGGCCTTATGTTTCACCCCATTACCACGCATGTGATGCCTTTCTCTGTGCCTCATTTCACTTGCCTATTGAATGGGTAAATACTTATCTCAAACAGATATTGCTAGGCTAAATTATTATTTGTAAAACTCACTGAGATCCTTGCATGAGAGGTTCAGGGTTTATTTTAGTGGCTGGATAGTTCTCCATTCCTCAATGTTCTGGGTCCTGGCACAGATCCTTTGTAATGGCCGTATACCCTGATCTCTATTCTGTTTATAAAAAATTGATATTTTAGGGACCTTCCACATTTTATTCTCTCATAGACACACCTTTGCTCCCAGTATCAGAAGCAACAACAGGAAACGTGAAAAAGCAAGGGGTTAAAGAACCCTTGCAAAATTGCCATGAAAATATATCAGCCCTGGCACAAATTATACTTGTCCACCTTCTGCTACGCTTGATTATAAAATAACTACATTTATTAATACACTTCAAAAAAATGTAATACTCTTACAGAATTTGGTGAAGACGTCCCTTATCTGACAGCCATGTCATGCAGCATATCTAACGTTTTCTCTGCCACATAGAACTTTTAAAAGATGCGGAGAGCTGTGTGGTACCTAACAGAATGAGATTGGTGGGTGGGAATATTGACTCCCTCTTGCTGGAGATGGAAGAAGTGAGACACCTATATGAGCAGCTGAATGCATGCATATAGTACATCCATCCCTGACCAACTCTCCAGTCCCTCATGTGATCTTGCTTTCCTTTTTTTTTTTTTTTTTTCTCTTTCTTCTTTTTTAATTGAATTGTTACCCTGCTCTGTTCTCAGCAGATGTTTCTCATACCCTTATTTTAAAGAGGCTTTTTGGAGTAGAGGTCACCAGGTATATAATCTCCTTCTTTCTACTGACACTTTGTCTGTGCTTAACAGGCTATTGCACGGTTTCTCTTCTTTGAATCCTGAGAGATTTTATTTTCAGGGTACATACCCTTGTGTAGCATTGGCATATGTGTTCTCCTAAAGCATAGGTTTAATGCATAAAAGGCTAAATTCTAAAAGATATGATTCCCTGAACAAAATGGTTTGTTTGAGATCAAACACAGCAGCAGACAACCATGCTGAAGAGGCACAATCTGCTTCAACATACAAGTTAACAATAAATATAAGGAATTTTATGGTTGTAATTGTCCTAGGAACCCTTTCCTCACCCCTTAAAGTTCAAGGCTACAGAATAGTCTGCTTGCTCAGTACAGTAATGTTTTCTTCTTTCATAGATTCCAAGGCCAGGAGGGATCATTCTGATCATCTGCTCTGACTTCCTGTGTAACACAGGCCATAGAAATTCATAGAGCATACATTTTAGGGGGAAAAAAATCATCCAATCCTGATTTAAAAATTGTCAGAGGTAGAGAATCTACCACAACTCTTGATAATGTGTTCCAATGGTTATTTACTCTCCTGCATAAATTTTTAACGCTTATTTCCAGTCTGAATTTGTCTAGCTTCCAGCCATTGGATCATGTTATATCTTTTGTTGCTAGACTGAAGAGCCCATAGTTAAATATTTATTTTCCGTGTAGATACTTACAGACTGTAATCAAGTCACCCTTTAACCTTCTCTTTAAAATAACTAGATGGAGCTCTTTGAATCTATCGCTATAAGGCATGTTTTCTAATCCTTTATTGTTTGCACAAGCTTGGTCTCTTTCATCAACAAAAGTTGATCCCATGAAAGGTATTTCCTCACTCACCTTGTTTTTCTAATCCTTTAATCACTCTCCTGGCTCTTCTCTGAACTCTCTCCAGTTTATCAACATTCTTCTTGAATTGTGAGCACTGAAAATGGACACATTACTGCAGAAGCAGTCACCAAATGCAGAGGTAAAATAACCTCTTTCTTCCTACTTGAGATTTCCCTGTTTACACATCCCAGGATGGCATTAGTCTTTCTTTGCCAGTGCATCACATTGGGAGCTCATGTTCAGCTCTTACTAATTCATCTTCTCTCACTCCCACAGTGAGACTCCAGGAGAGCTGAGTTTTTATCCCTTCAGCCAGGTTTCCCCTAATGGCTTTTAAAGGACTATCTGCCTTGTATATTATATCCCTAGTCCCAAACTTGCCCTGGCCCTGGGACTATTTTTAATCAGGAAGTTCAGTGAAAACAAGTGGCATTCATTAGCTTCCTGCACATCTGCTTCCTTAAAATGCCTGAACTCAGGCCAGGCAAATGCCTTAGAAAGCAGCAGTTCACTGCAGCTGCCTCTGCTGTTTGGGGACAGAGAGGAGAAGAGGAGTACTACATATTAAAAAAAAGCTGTACAGTGCAGACTAGAAATGAACTGGGGGGAGAGGTTTGCTTTCAGGAAGCTAAACAGAAAGCTGAAATAAAACCAATAGAAAAACTGTAGTAGTGTGAACGTGTTTTTTATTCTCACAAGTCACTTTGGCAACCCAAAAATTTCTTCCTAATTTGTTTGAACTGCTATGGAACTGCAGATATCCTATTCATTTCCCCCTCACCAAATGATACCATACTTAGGGACCTGGCATCAGTGTGCCTGAAGAGACCCGGGCTAAACAGTCAGCCAGCAATAGATTTCCCTCTTCAGACAGGATCAGAATGCCAATGAAAACCCAGCCATTCAGTTGAGAACAAAAATGTATTCAGCAGAATCTCAGTGTTACGAACACCTCGGGAATGGAGGTTGTTCGTAACTCTGAGAAAAATGTTATGGTGGTTCTTTTTAAAAGCGTACCACTGAACATTGGCTTAATACAGCAGAAGCACAGAAACTGTTTCCTTACCTTGTCAAATCTTTTTTAAAAAACTTCCCTATATTGTCTTAGTAGTTATGTATAACACAGTACTGAACTGTTGTTTGGTTTGTTTGTTTTGTTTTTGGGGGGGTGTCTCTGCTGCCACTTGATTGTATACTCCCGGTTCAATATGAGGTGTGTGGTTGACTGATCAATTTGCAACTCTGGTGTTTATAACTCTGAGGTTCTACTGTATTGTGTGTGTATAGTAGCTTCTGCCCACTGAAGACTCAGTTTGTACTGGTGAACATTTTATTTTAATCTATTCCCGTATGGAAGAACCTTATTGATTGCACAAGCATGTCTCCGGTGTATAAAGAAAGAGGCCAAAAGTGGAAGAGCCAACATCTTTCTCTGATCCCTCTCCCTTGTTGCTTGTTTTTTCTTTTAGTCCCTATTTCCATCAGTGATGTTTACTCCTATTTGTTCATTATTTGGAATTAATTTTTAAGCCCCCCACCCCCTTGACAAACCTGGAATAGGGGTGTTACTGTGACAGAAAACATCTAGATGTCCAAGATAAATGCAGAAGCTGAATGTATCTTGAAAATGTCTATTATTAGTGTGATTTGTATGAGATGTTTGACTGTGACTTTGAAAAAAGTTACATTAGGGAAAAATGATAGTTACTGGGAAGTGAACATCTACTTTGCTTACTCCTCTCATACCTTGCTGCTTTGGGTATTTTTGCAGTTGGCCTTATCCCTGGCTTTGATTTCCCTCCGAATGTAATGGCTGGGTTTTCTTGTCACACTTTCAGTGAATAATACTGTACTGTCTTTGATACCGTCTGCTTCCTGCCATAGTTTATGTAATTGAACAGTACCTAAACAAATAGTCATTCTGTGGTTTAACAGCTGATTCCCTTGTATATGTAATATTTTGCAGAACTTGAATTTTGTTTGTTTATTGCATGAGAAGCTACAGATGCTAGCACTGCAAAATATCTTCATACTTAATGTAATTGTTTTGGCTTCTACTATTTGAAATTTCTCAGGTCCCTTTATCGGCTTTGGCTCTTGATAACCCTAAGACATCATTACTGTGACTGAGCAGTGTGTGTTGCTGCAGGACCTTGGACCAGGTTGATCCTTTGGGTCAGATACACTCCCATGTCCAGAAATGGGTCTGTCAGTGACCCTGTTACTGTGCACTACTCAAGCCCTGGAGCAAATTAGGGTAGCCTGGGGTCTGCTCTAAATTTTGTCACCCACATTTGGTCCCATAGGAACCAGACCACAGCTTGGGGATAGTAGGAGCTCATCACAATATAACCACTCCTGATGCCCCCAACGTGTCTCTGTTCTGGGGTCTGTGGAGAGGGAGGTGTTGGTGAGCTCTGACAGCTTCTTGGCTGTTGGTACTTCCTCTATGCCAGAGATAATTGGAGAAGGGCTCTTATGAGGCGGTAACAGCTAAACAGCACATAGGGAGTGGATCAAAGTTGAGAATTTTTAATTTTTTTTAAAAAAGCACGAAGAAATAACTACTAGTCTCCTCCTGAGGGTAAGAACTCTTCTCCATTTAACTTAGTATTTTAAGCTTAAATTAATAGTTGTTAGTGGCACCACTATATTTTTTTATTGTAGTGAATTTAATACACTGGGGGGAGGGATAGCTCAGTGGTTTGAGCATTGGCCTGCTAAACCCAGGGTTGTGAGTTCAATCCTTGAGGGGGCCACTTTGGGATCTGGGGCAAAAACAGTAGTTGGTCCTGCTAGTGAAGGCAGGGGGCTGGACTCAATTACCTTTTCGGGGTCCCTTCCAGTTCTATGAGATAGGTATATCTCCATTTATTAATAAGTTATTTGCCATAACTTTTTTTTTTTTAAACCTCTTATTTAACCTCGATCTCTGGGGATTGTGCTTGGCAGCATCAGCCATTGAATATAAACCATGAGCTGTCTAAAAAAGACATCATACTGAAAAGATGACATTTGAAATTGCCATTCGTATTCTACTGCTGGGGCCACTCTGTTTTGACAAAGGAAAAAAAGCTGAAAGTTTAGATATTGTTGAAGTAGGAGGAACTCTTTTGAAGGTTAACCTTCCCTTCAATTTTTGTTTTTAAGCTTCATGTTTGTGAATGAGACTCACATTTTGCAGTGTCAAGCTGACGGTTCTTTGTAAGGTCCGATTACATTAGAATAAGGTGATCCTCTCTCTGTGTGTTACGTTCTACTGTTACAGAGTGAAGATACTTTTAAAAAAATACAAGTCACTTATCCCCTAGTAAACTCCTCATCCAGTCAATGATCTATTTTAAGTTCTTATTCCAACCCTCTGGTACTCACAGAGGTACTCTTTTTCTAAAGTACTGCATATGTATCAAATAAAAAGAGTAGCTGTAGATGCATGCCAATTATACAGTTAGTTTAGAAGATGAACATTCAAATGTAACTGGAGTCCTATACAGGAACTCCCCACTTAAAGTTCTCCCGGTTAACCTTGTTTCGATGTTAAGTTGCTGATCAATTAGGGAACATACTCGTTTAAAGTTGTGAAATGCTCCCTTCTAACGTCCTTTGGCAGCTGCCTGTTTTGTCCACTCCTTGCAGGAAGAGCAGTCCGTTGCAGCTAGCTGGTGGGGGCTTGGAACCAGGGTGGACCAGCAGCCCCCCTATCAGCTCCCCGCTCCCCTAAGTTCCCTGTGCAGCAGCTGTCCCTCCCCCCACTGCCATGTGCTGCTCCTGCCCTCTGCCTTGGAGCTGCTCCCAGTCTCCTGCTTGCTGTACAGGGGGAGGAGGAAAAGGGTGGCTAATGTCAGGGTGTCTCCCCTCCCCCCCTGCTCCTGCACCCCGCTTACCCCATCTTCCATAGAGCAGGGGGAACACACGACGGAGGGAGGGAGCTTCTAGGCCAGGGGTAGGCAACCTTTGGCATGCGTGCCGAAGGTGGCACACGAGCTGATTTTCAGTGGCACTCACACTGTCCGGGTCCTGGCCACCGGTCAGGGCGGCTCTGCATTTTAATTTAATTTTAAATGAAGCTTCTTAACCATTTTAAAAACCTTATTTACTTTACATACAAAAAGAGTTTAGTTATATATTATAGACTTATAGAAAGAGACCTTCTAAAAACGTTAAAATGTATTACTGGCACGTGAAACCTTAAATGAGAGTGAATAAATGAAGACTCGGCACACCACTTCTGAAAGGTTGCCGACCCCTGTTCTAGGCAGTAGCTGCTGTCTCAGGTCTCAGCAAGCTGATTTCATTAACAAGGCAGTGTACTTAAGCCTGGGGTTAGCTACTTAAAGGGGAAATGCACATTTTTTCTCTCACACACAGGGTGTGTGTCTCTGTCTGCCCTCTCTCCTTTCCTGCTGCTAGAAATAGGATGATATAGTATTGTCCCAAAAATATGTATGTATTCAAGAATGATCCTTCTTCGACAACTAACGGATTATGGAAGAGCATATTTAAATGCTGTATTCAGTGTTTTATAAATTTAGTTTTAATTAACCCAAGCAAATTTTATTAGGTAACAGTTAAAATGTGCTCCAAATGACACAAACAGTTGCTCACGTGGTGAAAACATTGAAACACACAGAAATCATCAGGTAAGGTGAAGTATAGAATTCTGACCCATATGTACCACTGATTACCACATGCATGTAGGCTGCAAATTTCTTTCCATGTAACAAAACCCTCAGCCTTCACTGTATGCCACTGTAGTGATCTCAGCCGCCACACTTTTCTTTTGTACTTAGAGCCTGATCCTGAAAGCATTTACCCAATGTGATTAAGACTTTTAACATTAGATCTCTCTATTGTTGTTTTGTACAGGCTTTAAAGTGTTCAGACTACAATTGTGGACATATGAAAAAATTCAGTGTCAATATATTGATACAGTAACCATGTTGGTACCATCATCCAAGTTTCATCCAAATTTACTGTTGCCATCATGCAAATTCATTAAATTTATAAGGATAAGCAATCAGTACTGTATGCAAGGTGACATCTTATATTTGGGGAGAGAGATGTCTCTTTAGGAGCTCATTTGCCCTCTATTTACTGATATTTGTATAATTGTCAGGTCAATTTATATTGAAGCTTATATGACAATGACAGGCACATTAAATACAAACACACAGTTCAGTAGTTTTAGCAATTTTGAGTACTACTTTTGGGAAATTTAATTGAGACCATGAAAATCACTCTTTTCCTCCCCAGAAAAAAATCAGAGTGCCGGTAACTGAATAATTGGTAAAACTGTTAGTAAATAAATAGAATCCCTTGCCTCTGCTTAGCATTTCAGTAGGATATAGATTATTTTATTTCACTAAAACATAGCCTACTTTGCCTTCAGAATGATTCTAACTGGAGACACTTTTTTATTTACTAAATAACACAACTATGTATGCCAACCCTAATCACAGGCTTTTACCTTTAGCAGATAGCCTTTCTGATTTATTCCGAAGTAAAATCCTGTATTTAAACTCTTTTAGAACATTGTATATATCCAGGTCATAAATAATGTAATTGTTGGTTTTTTCTCCATATCATATGCACAGTGATTAAACTTCAGTATACCAGGTTCAACTTTATTTTCCAGTGTGCCTGATAACAAATTCAGATTTCCATGGATACTACTTACTTGAAATATCAAGGCTAGCAAAGTATTAAAAATATTTATATTGCAAATACTACAAGTGATAATACAAGGCCGTAGATTGTATATCTAAACTGTAATTCAATCTTAGTGGTTCTACCTCTGTTTATGAAACACTTAAATTGTGGTCTACCGCTTCACTGATATCAGCTGACTCGTTTGATTGAACTTACATCATTGTATTCTGCTGAGATTTATGTATTTTTATATAAAATGTGTTATATGCAGTTGTCGGATACCAATCAAAATCTAGAATTAAATTGAATGTCAAAGGGAAATAGCAATTGATTGATGATTGTGCTTTTCTTCTCTCCCCCCCTCCCCCTTCCTCTTAGACCAGATCTGTTTGATTGGAACAGTGTGGCTTCCCAACAGTCAGCTGTACAACGGTTAGACCATGCCTTCTGCACTGCCAAACGGCACTTGGGTATTGAGAAACTCCTTGATCCTGAAGGTTAGTGGAAATGATACACTAGTTTGTAGCTAAAAATCAACTTTTTGTGTATTTGACTGAAAATGAGTTTGACCTCTTTGCACCAGGATTTAACCTTTTCAAAGGTAGAGCATAAATGCAAGATTAGTTCTGGGCAGTTTATATTATCCTATTTTAATTGAGAGAGAACTTAAAGGATTTAGGTCAAAACGTGCAGATTGGCCAGAATTTTCAAATGTGTGCACTTGAAGTTAGTTCCCTAAATAAGTAGGCTGATTTCTTCCTCTCTTCCCCCAAGGTTCTGAGAACCTACAGCTCTTATTGCCTATAGGGGGAGCTGCAGGTGTTCAGCACCTTAGAAAATCTGGCCTAAATATGGATTCAGACTTTAGACCCACCCACCTTTTAAAGTATTGGCCTATGTTTCTACAGTATTTTGACGCTCAAGGTCTCTGGCTTGAAACAGTAGGAGGAGTATGTATGCTTGAGTAGCTTCATGGAGCAGACATTTTGGATTGTGCTGTCGTATACTGATAAAAAGTAATCTATAATAATAATTTAGTGTCTTGCCAGTCTTAATTAACTTGTAGTTATTGTTCATTGTGTTTGTAATTTTTCAAAACAGATCAGCACTAGTGTAACTCAGGTTTTACTATCAATTTTAATGGAAGAAGAATTAGGCCAATGCTAATAATTTTTGTAAATCCCATCTTTTTTTCATATATGTATACCTTCTCCCTAGCATAAGACATCTGTAGAGTGGACACCTACATCCTTTTGTAGATATGGTTTGGAAGGGTCTAGATATATTTCCCTCAGGCCTCCCTATTCTTCCTTAATGTTTTTGGCCCCAACATATTTTCAGTGCACTTCCCTTATCTGAGAGAGAAGAAAGTCACCCTGGTTGATGATTTTCAAAATATACTGCAATGGCAGGAGATATTTATGAACAATGCAGCAACTGTATTCTCTCCTTCCTGAATTTGCAGCATGCCACTTTAGTCTCACACTTTGACTTCATTCACTCTCCAAACTGGTTGAGGTTTTTACACCATTAAGCCATCGGCATAATTAATTTTTTTTTTTTTTTTTTTTTTTTTACATTGTATAAATCCACGTTGCTGGTTCCTGGGTTAAGTGGTGTGTTCATCATATACTCAAGGGGAAAAAACTTCCATTGACTTCAGTGAATCTCTTGGTTTTTTTCACCAAGGCTTCAGATAGAACTTACTGAACCATTTGTTACAAATATTTATTTATTTATTTTCCCCCCGGAACTAGCTTCTTTTCAGGGTTAGCAAATCATGTATCAACTAGTCCCATTTTTTTCTATGTTTATTTGTAAGCATTTGACAAATAATTTGAATGAATAATTTGTAGATACTCATTTTTGTAATGTTTGCTATAGCTGTTTGCTATTTGTTTTTCTGCTCTTTAGCTAGAAGACTAACATTTTAAACAGAATAGTGAATAAAACAATAATGCATGTCTGCTACCAGTTTTAAGACAAATAATTCTTCATGATATTTGTTTGGGAATCTACAGTCAATATTCAGTGGCTACTGAGATAGTCATGAATAGTAGGATCCAATGATTTGTAATAAACTTAACTCAGTCCTCTGATTTACAAATCTATTCTTTTTAAAAATCTATTTAAGCAGCTTTAGTGTTAAGTCCATTGACCATTATGCTGGCTATCAGCATAGGTAACTTTTGGAATGAACAATTGTCTTTTTTGAGAATGATGCCAACATATTACTAAACTCAACTAGATCTATCAGTACATCACTGAGGGAAGATTCCTATTGGAATGTTTCTGCATCTTTTTCTCTATAGATACGCAAATGTGACTCAGTCTCCACCAGTTATTGTTAGCATTGTTGTTGTTAGTATTCTTTCAATAGCATACTCTGTATGACAGAACTATATCCTGTGACTAATACTTAATCAAAATGAAACTCTTGAGCCACGATGTCAGTAACTAGTAAAAGAAATCACAAATCCTTAGACTAGTGCAATGCTGAAATATGACTTTGTCATGCCATGGAATTATTGTACTAAAAGAGCAGGTATGTAACTTGTGAACACTTCTTTGTTTTATTTGTTAATGCAATGTGTTAACTGAAAACTTTTGTCTTGGCCTTTGTGGAGTATTAACAGCTTAAAGAAAAGGAGTCACTACTGTGCAGAAGTCATGTTCAAAAGTAACAATATAGCATATGTTATGAAAGGATGATTTTTATTTTTTGAAGTAGCTCCATACGTGCATTTGACTAGGAAGCCAGTTTCATTCCTGCTGGGTAATTACCTTTGAAGAGTGAATGTTCTTATTCAGTCAAATATTGTCTATTGAGGTTATACATGAAGATATCAGCTTTTTTTTCAAAGTGAGTTTCCTTTCATACCTAATATGCCCCATGGGTTGCTATTAAACAGGTTGGTTTTTTTTTTAATTTTGATCCAAATTCCTGTTGTGGGGTGATGTAAAATTCAAGCAATAGTTGAGCTAAGCAGGGCCTGCCAAAGCCTATTCTAATACAACACAAGTGCATTTGTATTAGTCAGGTTGGATTTTACTATTTGGTTACACAGAAATTATACTCCCAGTATTTTTAGTTCCCACGCATACAGGTGGTTGACATACGTACTTTTCCATTTTATTGGTGATGGGGGTTGCTTTAAGGAATAAATAATTTGTTGTATTAGAAGTGTGTTTTAAAGCAGGCAATTCTATACATTGGTTTGTTAAATTTAAGCAATAAAACATGCGTTACCAGCAGATAACTATTGGTAATTTATGCATTGTAGAATATAGCACAAAAGATTATGCATCTCCTATTAATGTCTCTTTCTGTCCATCTTCTTCTACCTCAGTGTTTCTCAAACTGGGAAAGCCGCTGGCAGGCCGGGCCGGTTTGTTTATCTGCCCCGTCCGCAGATCCGGCCGATCGTGGCTCCCACTGGCCGCAGTTCGCTGCTCCAGGCCAATGGGAGGTGCTGGAAGCGGTGCGGGCCGAGGGATGTGCTGGCCGCCGCTTCCAGCAGCCCCCATTGGCCTGCAGCGGCAAACCGCGGCCAGTGGGAGCCGCAATCGGCCGGACCTGCGGACGGGGCAGGTAAACAAACCGGCCCAGCCCACCAGGGACTTTCCCTACACAAGCAGCGACCCCAGTTTGAGAAACACTGTTCTACCTTTTAAGTATTTCTCTTGTGAACAAAATCGCTTTATCTAACGGACACCTTTTGGGTCTTGCTACTTGATTAAGTGTGACTATTTGATTCACAGTGACTTTCTGTTGCAAGATATTTATGATTATGAGGATAAGATATTTAATGACTTCATACTATCCTTTGAGATTCCATCAGTGAAATAGTGATTTTTCCTGGCACATACTCCTCACCATTCAGATTTTGTGAATATCCGATATTAAATTCTACCTGAAATATGATAGTCATAATCTTTATTTCCATCATGTCATTTAAATTTTAAATTTAATTGCTGAATTTAAATAGGTACGGCATATGGAAATTATATTTACATAAAAATATTACTACAGAACACAATAACTGGAGATGGCTGAGACACACACACACACACACACAGCTTCTGTTTTTCATACTTTTTTGCTGATAACTGAGGGGTTCTGGCATTCCTTAACTAATTTAAATAGTGGTGTAACTGCAAAAGGATTATTTTACCTATGATTTCTCAATAGCTCTAATTATTAATAGATTTTCCATACAGCCAGGTGGTTACTCACATAACCTGGCTGTCCTCCACAGCTTGGAGCAATTTATATATAATTAACATAACCTTCTGTCAAAGTTTTACTATTCATAAAGTTGGAGAAAAAAGCTTCACTTGCAAGCTGTATTGTGTACTTTTTTTTGTTCATTATTCTATTTAATCTATGTGATGTTACAAAATACTGTTCTCAGTAAATGGTATGATTTTGATATACTTGAAGTGCACTCATTATTGTATAAGTTGTATGGGGAAAAGAGACATGTTTGCAAACCCTCTGGGTATGGATAGAGACCACTGACAACCTCAAAAAGACCAACCAAGGACTGAAAGATACTAAAAAAATGAAGAAAAACACAACGACATAGATGACATCTACTCTTATGGGAGCATGTAGAGTACAGACACTGCACACCCTGCTAGCACAGGTAGAAATCGCAGCGTAGACAGACAGACTGAGACACAGCTTAGACAGAGTGCCCTATGTGCCTGAACCCTGTGACTGTGAACCCTGGATAGCTCTCTATATGGCCCAACAGTGCCTCCCAGGTCTACATTGCTATTTTTAGCAGTGTAGTGTCCTGCTGCAGCATCTTTTCCCACTGCATCTTTCCCCTCTGGCAGTGGGGAAAGGCTCCAGCAAACTCCCTGCTGCCAGAGCCTTTCGCTGTAGTGTGTAGCACCGTACACTACATGCTGCTGTAAGTGTAGACATAGCCATAATGTGACGTCTGTGGATACTCAGGCTTGTGAGGAACTTAACTACCACCTACCATTAGCACGAGGAAGCCTTCTTTGTCTCTGCCAGGGGTCAGCTCCCCAACTCCTCCAGCCATGGGCAACACAAGCACTCCCCTCTAGGACTGTTCAGGTCCAATTCTCTTTTTACAGATTAGCAATAGGCCCACTCCAGCCCCTCTTCCCTCCAAGTGTCAACCTCGAGTATCCAGTTCCCGTTCCACTGGACATGCTCAATATTCAGAGATGTGCTGCTTCTAAAGAACCAGTATACCCCAGTTTACAAGTTTCACCTCAGATCACCACTCTGCTTGACACACAGATGTGTTTATAGTGAAAACAAGTAAAAGTACATTCTACAAAAGTGTAGAGATGAAAATGATAGCCAGTAGAAGTATCTTGAAAAAGCAATTACATATTAAATAACTTCGTCTAGAACCTAGACTTAACTAGATGCTATCATATGTGTTAGAGCAATGCTCACCAAAGTCCTTCCAGTATTTTATAGCCAGGCTTGTCTGTGATCTTCCATTCATAAGACACATTGCTTTGTCAGCTTGCCTCCTCTTTGCCAAAGGATGTTGCCAAAGACTAAGACACTAACCGGGTTCAAAAAAACACTAGATAAATTCATGGAGGAGAGGTCCATCAATGGCTATTAGCCAGGATGGGCAGGGATTGTGTTCCTAGCCTCGGTTTGCCAGAAGCTGGGAATGGGCGACAGGGGTGGATCATTTGATGATTACCTATTCTGTTCATTCCCTCTGGGGCACCTGGCATTGGCCAATGTCAGAAGACAGGATACTGGGCTAGATGGACCTTTGCTCTGACCCAGTATGGCTGCTCTGATATTCTCATGTCCTCAATGAAGGATCCAGGGTGTATCTCAGTACCTTGGCTATATTGGGACAGCCCTTTGTTCTTAAACAGGACATGACCCTGTTGCTCCCTATGACTTCCCTCTCATCAATTATGCAGTCTCTTGATTAGCATCACATGACTAAGCAAGGAGATAAGCATTTGTTGCCTTCTGCCAGAAAGTAACCTGTCCGAGATATGTCACCTCCTCCAAGAACTTAGGATCATAATTTTTAGTAAAAAGAAATAATTTCTTTTTGCAATGATTTTGATGACCGGGGCAACTGGCTTTCAGTAAAGACCTTGCATGCCACCCTTTGATCAACTAATATACATATATCTGAAACAGAGGATCCCTGTAAAAAAACCCTGCACTCCCAGTGCCCTCTGCCACTTGGGACCAAGAGGTCTCTGGATCACTCATAAATTATAATTACTCACCTGGCTCAAATCATGAAGCAGTGGTCTAGATGTGGAATTTTCTCCATATCCATTGCTAACCCTTAGACACCATTTGACTGAATAAAAATCTTCACTCTTCAAAGGTAATTTCCCAGCAAGAATGAAACTGGCTTCTTTGTTAAATGCATGTATGGAGCTGCTTCACTTACAACTTGGTATGCAAGAACAAAAATCATCCTTTTATAGCATATACTGCATTGTTACTTTGAACACTATTTCTCGATGGTAGTAACCCCTTTTCTTTAAATTGGTAATACTCCCAAAATACCATTCCTTCTGTAGATTAAACTGTGTTGTGTAGGATACCATCTTCTGTTTTGGAGAGGGTTGTGGGAGAAAGTATTTCTGGCCCTTGAGAGTCCAAAGATACATGAGAAAATAAACCAAAACACTGTTGTCTTGTTGGCCATGCAGCCAGTATGTCAAGCAGATTGTCGCTACTAGGATGTTAACATTAGTCTTTGTTTCACCATTTAGTATGCAGTATTGTTATAGCCATATAGTCAAAAGATGAGCCTGGGAGCTTAAATTCATATCTTTGCTAGACACCAAAAAACATGGTCATAATAAAGACACTGGATTTATGGCTTATTACAACAATCTGTAACCAACTAACCCCCTTTTGGTTATGAGTACGGGGGCGTTAAACAGGCCACTTCATCTTGAATGGTCCCTTAGAATATGTGCTAACTACTTATGCTAAACTATCTTTTGGATCTTGTATTTAGCTGTGACACTCTTCCTACCTTCCCCAGACCAGAAGAAGATCCTGTCTCTCTCACACCAACAGAAGTTGGTTCAATGAAAGATGGTATCTCACCCATCTTGTCTCTCTCTTTCACATTACCGCGTTATATCGAACTTGCTTTGATCCGCTGGAGTGCACAGCCCCACCCCCCCGGAGCGCTGCTTTACCGCGTTATATCCGAATTCGTGTTATATCGGGTCGCGTTATATCGGGGTAGAGGTGTGTGTGTGTGTATAATATATAGGCTTACACGGACTTGTGCAGAACACTATGCATGGTTATAGTCAGTAAAACCTGACTAAACTCATTTAGGGTGAAATTCCCCCTCTACAAAGGGCCAGCATGAGGCCTGTGCTCTGTTTAAGCACTTTAAAGTAAGGTTTAAGTGGGTATTAATGGTGCATAGGTCTTGTGTTGGCCCTCTTCACAGGGATGAATTTCACCTTTTACTATTTTTAACCAAATTGTTTTTTTGTTTTGTTTTTTTTTAACAAGCACCCAAATATAATATACCATAAATATACAACAAATAAGTTAATACTTAACAGAATTTGATAATTAATTGGTACTACTTGCTTGCATAATATTTCTGGACTCAGATATTTCACTTGCTTCTTCATAAGTAGTCAAGCTAGCCCAGTAAATAAAATGGGTGTCCTGTGAAAGTACAGTGGTTTTCATATTATTTCTTTAGCAGTTTTGGGTGTGGGGAGGAAGATAGTTTTCAGTCTTTTACCAAAATGCCCCTATGGTTCTGTTGATCTTGCTTACTTTAACAACTTGCATTTACTATTCAGTTTAATGTGGTGCTAAAAATGTTTAAACGACTTGTTGACTCGTAACATCATATCTTGCATTTAGACATAGCATTATGTAGGATAGGGGAAATACCCTTCCTGTATAGTGTGTTGATTTTAGATGAGTCCTCATCACCGTGGATTTAATAGTAAAATGAAAAAAATCAATGTAGGCGGTCACTGCATGTGAGTTTTATAGCATGTGCTGTAGCCTTGCGGCAATGACCCCAGCCTTCCAATTACACTAGTTCATTTTATTATAATAGCGTTTCTGTGCAGCCTGGGAGAACACATGCTCAGACAGCTTCAGAGGATGTGGCTCCTCCCATAAAACTGTGACTTCTCCTGGTTCAGGAACTGATTCTGAGTGAATGTGGCATTTCACCTCCTGTTGCTGTTTGTGTGCTCCCCTCTAGCAATAAACATTTATGGTTCTTTTTTTTAATGAACTTGTGCCTGCTGGGATTGAGCCTACTTGTTAGTCCTACAACAATATTTGTGCTGTTGTCTTTGGACTAAATAATTGTCCACTTCCCTAATGGTTTACTATGTAGTCTCATACAACTTCATCATTTAATCTATCTTGTTCATGTCTTCAGTAGTCTTCTCCCTAGTTTGCAGTACTGTTATGAGTTCTTTGCACCTTTATTAGGTGATAATGAGAGACAATGAGTTTTTCCTTTGATAGCTTTTTCTGTTTGATCTTGATTCTATGTGCTGCTATATCACAGTATTAGATTCTACACAAATGAATAGCTTTATATGCATTTTTCACATACAATTTCTATCTATAGCTCAATGAACGGAGGAAAAGAATCTCTACCCTATATTGCATAAGTAAATCAGCCCACCCTTCCTGTACTATATATACCCAGTAATGATATAGGTATCCAGTAGTTTTCTCACTTATCTTCTAGAGCTCAATCCCATACAAGATACCCATCAGGGGAATGTACTGTGGAAAGATAGTTGTCTCCTTGAATACCATAAGGCATGGAAATGTGTTCAGAGGACGTTGTTGATAGACATTTTTCAGATGAGATATCAGCCAGTGGTTGCAATTTGTACTACTGATCGCATTCATGAAGGCTGCTTGGTAGAACCTGGGAATTTCTGCTACATCAGCACAAGAGAAATGTGTAACTTGGTGATTTTTTTATTTTTTTTTAAAAGAAGGAAATGGGTTTTCCCTTCACTCCCCTTTGTGGTTCCAAATATCAAAATAGATATACATAAATAGTTTCTGTAAAAGTTGTAGAATCCACAGCAATAAAGTTATTGGTTGTAGAACATTATTATTGGGCTCTGTCTGTTCAACCATATACTTCTAGTATCTCTTGGTTTTAAGCTTATCAGTTTCTATGTCTGGCTTTTCTACTGTTGGTAGGTCACTAGCAGCGGTCCTTTTGTTGGGAAATTAGAATGTTTTCTGAAGTCTGACACAAAAGCTGGCAATAAAAGTAGATCCGGCGGAGCCTCCATTCCTATTGTCAATCCTCTGAGTCATGCAGTTGCTAGGTTAATTTAACTGTTCACTATTCATATTTAAAAATAGATTTATAAGATAATCAAAGGCATGTCTAAATGAATGTACCATGGTTTTCAAGTCATGTTTTTTAGGGATATCTTTGGTAAGGAAAAAGGAGGGTAGCAGGATTGGTTTTCAAAGTAATTTGAGATAGTCCTGAACTTATATAATATTTTCAAATTTAATGCACTAAGTACAGTAAACATGCATATGCTAATTTGTAGATTCTTACCACTAAGTCTAGGTAATTTAAAAAAAAACCACACCTTCAGCCTTCATGCAAAATATGAAGTGAAGCAGAGTCCCTCCTTTTCTGAGATTCAAAAAGTTCCCCACACACTTTTTTTATTATTTTTATTTTTGCATATTTTGGTTCTGGCCAGACTGTTTTCATAGTATTTCCATCCCAGCAAGAAGTACAGTGTAATGTTGCTAGACTCAAAAGATCTGGGCATTTCATATCAGCATCTATAGTGAACCCACATTTCAGTTATTTTGAGGCTACCTCAGCACTGCCTACCAAATCGATAAAGACTGCATGGAATATTGACATTTATCAAGGTTATCAGGATATTCTGCATTTGGCCAACTTGAGTGGTCACCTAGGTGATTGCTGTTTCAATTGGAATGGATGGTTTCTGGATATTGTGGGTCACTACGACACAACTTCCAAAATGGCCATGTCACAGCAGCCAGAGAGAAAATATTAATCTAGACGGAACTAGCTTGAATAGAAAAGGCTTTTTAAGAACTCCTAATGAAAATGTTTTCTTCACTGTATAAACCTAAATACTCCCTTTAAAAAAAAATATGCAAGAGCAGGGTTTGAATTATTCCCCACAACACTATTTCACGTCCTAACACGTTAATTTTACTAATCTATAAGCATTCATCGCTGTGGAAACATGACAACCTGTGGAAGTTTAAACATTAAAACATTAAAAAAAGCCATACTTCACTTATAAGCACAATTCTAGTTGCTCTTTTTCTTTATGCTGCTACATATTGCAGTCTGAGTGAAGAAAATGAAATGGCAATCTGTCTGCAGTACCTAACACAATTTTGAAAATGAGACTAGGTGGTATTGAATGTGCATAGCCAGATACCTGTATATTACCATTATTTTTGAGTGCAAGCTGTAACTACAGTAATAGCCATTTTATCCCATATGGGTGGATTTGTAATACAAATTCAGCATTTCAAGTGGGTATGTGTTTAATCTGTAACTCTGTTGTGATATATGTTAAAACTCCTTTCATAATTGCTTTTCCACAAAATTAAAATGCACTTTTTGTTTTAAATTATCCTACTGATAAGATGAAGGTCCTGTTTTTGACAGCTTCTTACTAATGCAATACCCTTCAAATCACTTAATATTTCTATTAAAACCTGTAAATTACTGACTGTGAAGTAGTTTATACATAATTAAATACCTCACAGGTCATAGAGGTGATAATAAATCCACTCATACTATATGGAAAAGGAAGTGTTTTTAAATGAAACTTCAGGCTGTAATGGATGCTCTATTTTTCCCTGCTTTTTTTGTATTTGCTTAACTTGTAAAGAAAAAGATTTTGTGATAACTTCACCGTGCGGCTGCTTAATTTTGTCAGGCTGATCATTATATTTCTCAGTAAAGTTTACCATCCACTTTGGCTTTGATTACTTTTAAGGAAGCTTTCATGTTAGTTTTTATGATTGCTTCTGAGTAGCAGAAAAGCATTTGAATAAACTATGACTTAATAACCTATTCTGTGTGAATATGTCACAAAGAAGAATAATCAGTGAATATAGTTAGTTAATATCCCTGAGTATTGAAATGCTTAAGGTCCTTACAAAGCATGTGGCAATATCTGAAAATGTGGTGAAGTTTCCAAAGGGCAGTGTTATATTTCAATCATAATGTAATTTAGCTATAGAAATAGAGATTTGGAATTGAAAATATGACTTCATTGTTATACTATTAACAAAGATTCATGCATGCAAATTGTTTTAGGAGACACCAAATGGTTGGTAATGGAGTCAGTAGGCAATGTATTTGTAACAAAAATGATGGCTGTAAGGGAGTGCCCCATGAAATTACATGTTGTATCAATTTGAGCTTCCCTGAATATGTTTTATACCATCACCTTTAAGTTTTCCTGCAAGACTCTGCTGCCTGTTTCACTGATGTTTGTTCCAGCTTCAGCCACTGAAAAAGTTTAAAAAGTGAACAGAATACAAGGTATATGGGAACTTATTGAAGCTTACGATCTGTTTTAGCAAAATGGGACATTGAAGATGGCGGAATATACTCACCCATTTATCACATATAGTAAGTGTGGGTCTTTAAATATACTAATATGCTTTGTTGTTGTGATCGTTTTCAGACATCCTCTGTGGGTGAGAATGGGTTAGGACTAAGGCATAGCACGTCTTCTCTTCTTGATTTTTCTCTAGCACTTTCCTGTCACTAAGAAGTAGTTGTCATACCCAATATATCAACTAGGAATGGAGTAGAAAATGTAACAAAATTTGTTAAGCAGTAATATCTGTCGGCAGAAAACCCTTTTGTAAATTGTTTGAGTAGCACACTAGCTCACATTAATAAGTAACTATGTATATTTGTTCCTGTCATCATATAGCACAATTAATTGTCCACTGAATTTAATAGGTATGCGTCACAGGATCAGGCACTTAAAATAAATTTTTGTGAACCAAAAGGGAAACTTCCATAAAACACACAGCTGTCAAATGAATAGATTGAAGTGTTCTATAGTCCTAAAACAAATATAATTTTTACATACTTGTATATATTCATAGATTTCAAGTCCAGGAGGGAACACTGTCATCATCTATGCTCATCTGCTATATAGCAGAGGACACAGAACATCCCAAAAATTATTCCTAGAGCCTATATTTTAGAAAAAAATTAATATACTATTGATTTAAAAATGGTCAGTGATGGAGAATCCGTCCCGACCCTTGATAAATTGTTCCAATGGTTAATTTCTCTCACTGTTTAAAATGTATGGCTTGTTTCCAGTCTGAATTTATCTAGCTTCAATTTCCAGCCATTGTATCATGTTATGCCTTTCTCTGCTAGATTGAAGAGGCCATTATTAAATATTTCTTCCCCATGAAGGTACTTATAGACTGTAATCAAGTCACCCTTTAGTCTTCTCTTTGTTAAGCTAACTAAGTTGGGCTCTTTGAGTCTAGCACTGTAAAGCATATTTTCTAATCATGTTAATCATTCTTGTGGCTCTTCTCTGAATCTTCTCCAAGTTATCAACATCCTTCTTGAATTGTGGGCATCAGAACTGGACACAGTGAACCAGGAGCAATCATACCAGTGCCAAATACAAAGATAAAATAGCCTCTCAACTCCTCCTCGAGATTCTGTTCATGCATCCGAGGATCACATTAGGCCTTTTGGCCAGTGTCGCACTAGGAGCTCATGTTTAGCTGATTATCCATCATCACCCTCAAATCTCTGAGTCACTGCTTCCCAGGATAGAGAGTCCCCCATCATGTAAGCATGGTCTACATTCTTTTTTCCTAGATGTAGCTGTACATTTAGCTGTATTAAAACACACATTGTTTGCCTGTACGCAGTCTACTAAGTGATGCACATAGCTCTGTATTGGAGACCTGACCTCCCCCAATTTGTGTGTCCTCTTTGAACTTTATATACTTCATTTCACTTGTTGCCTGTTAAATGGTTTCCAGTTTAATAAAGTGCACATGGAGTAGCGGGTCTCAAAATATACCGAAAAAATACTTTGGTCCAATGAAAACATATTAAAGAAATTCCAAGAGCAAAGGTCTGAAAAGACATGAAATCCAAAAGGTCAAAAGAAGTGGACTGTGTTCTGTCTTTCTCATTGAGTTCCTAGAAACAAAAGTTGCTGTATGATATTGTATCAGTATGTCAAAGTAACAAAGGAATTACTGTATATAGGTCAAAAATGAACTACCACTCACTGGTGCAAGAATATAAAAATATTCTGGAATTACCATTAAAAATATTGATGTATGTACTCAGTGCACTCAGCACTATTGTACTGTTATAGGGTGTGCATGCCCTTAGAGTATCCTCTTTCATCAATACATAATGTTGGCAGTATCTTCTGCTCCAGCGCCTCCTACAGGCTATCTGCCTCTCACTGTGTCGTCTGTGGCTCAGCATTCTGGCCAAGTCACATGAAGGTCAAACCCTTTCCAGGGTACTCAATGTCCCAGTTGGCATAAACAAAAGGTCCTTCATCCCTCCTGGTCTCAACTCAGTTTTCTCACTTTTATCAGAGTGCTGACTCTACAGGCTTTTCCCTGCTAGGCTCTTTTATTTACTTTTATTTTATTTTTTTCTTGTAAGTCCTAACAAGTAGAGGTCCCCTACTGTCTCCTTTCCCCAGGTTTTGACAGTCTTCCTTTGGGCTCCCACAGTTATCTCCAAGCCGTAACTCAGGGCTCCTTCCCTACAGAAGTCTACACTTCTTCCTGTGGGTTCCACCAGCCTGTAGTCCCAGGCCTCCTCCTGGGAAAGAACTCTCTTCCTTTCTCTCACCTGGGATTTCCTTTCCTATCTGAGTAGATTCCTACTTATCCTGTTCAGGCAGTTTTATTATAGAATTCAGCTGCTCCATCCCTAATTGGTCAATGGATCTTCTACCAGTTATATTTACAAGTTCAGCATAATTCTCCCTGAAGGACTAGGGACCCCATGACATGCACACAAATATAAAGAGGGATCCATGCCCTGACGATCTTCTAAGGGTGAAATTTAACTGAGTCCTCAAGGCCTAGGCACTACTAAAAAGGCTTAAATGTGATTTAAATATAAGCTATGTGTTGACTGTCTGCACAGGGATGAATTTCACCCCATGAAATTGACTCAGATAAGGTAAGAAGCACTGGGAGATGTACATTTTCACCCTCTTTCCACCATGATCCTGCATTTAGTAGGTTCTTGGTAGTTCTTGGGCAGATGCTGAGGTACAGGACCCCTGAACACATGGCCCTTTAGCCATGATCCAGGGACGTTCTTAGCACACAGTCCTATTTAACAACAGGCTCTTCAGTCTAACAAAGAAAGGTCTAATATGATCCAATGGCTGAAATTTGACGCTAGAGAAACTCAGACTGGAAATAAAGTGTATATTTATAATGGTGGAACAATTTACCAAGGGTTGTGATGGATCTTTTATCACTGGCAATTTTTATGCCAAGACTGGGTGTTTTTCTAAAGGATATGCTCTAGGAAACATTTCGGTGAAGGTCAGAGCTCGATGATCACAATGGTCCCTTCTGGCCTTGAAATTTATGAAGCTATGAACTGAATTCAATAGACTCCTTTCAACCTTAAAGTTAAGCATATGCTTAAATGATTTCCTGGATTGGGGTCTTTGCATATTGGTGCAACACTGCACCTCTGTGCAGCTCCACTGAAGTCAGTTGGTCTCCAGACAGAAACAGCAGTGTGGCGATATGCAAAGAATTGCATGATTGAGGCCTTCAGAGGGATTTTTATTTATACTTGTCCTGGACTAATTCTCCTTTTCTCTATGAAATGGAGGTCAAGAGGCCACTGGGCAGTTAGAGTTTTTAGACATGAATGAAGTGGGTCATGTAGGAGAAGAGGGTGGAGGCCTGTCATTTTGGGCCTGGAAGATCATTCAGTTTACAGACACGGAAATAATCGATAGTATTGAAAGTTAAAAAGGTCAAGAAGAATGGAAGAGTCCATGAGGTTTGGCCAGGAAGAAGTCATTAGAGACCCTTGATGAGATTATTACAAAAATGAGTGATGGAAAAAGTCATCTTTGGCCGCATTGTATAATCTCATCTCCTACAAGTGAATGATTGTTTCCTACTATATATTTCCTAGTACGGTGTTCAGTTCAGTTTTTCAGTTTGTATATTTTTATTTATTGCAATAAATACACAATTCTTCAAGAGTAGATACAGGTAAAAAGTGCATAAGAAAAGGAAGCACATGTAATATATTCATACCATGCACTTGTATTCTTTTTAGTAATAATTAATTCTTAGCATTAATACAGTAGCACAAATAATAAAAAAAATCTAACTAAAGCGTGTCTCCACAGATGATTCAATATGACCAAATGCATAAAACCAATGAAACAAGAAATGATATAAAACAAAATATATAAGGACCGTAATGAGGAGAGCATCCATAAAACATATCGTATCATAAGAATAGAAGTTGGGAAATGGTTAGGATAATACCTTAGTGTATTTGCATATGTACAGTTAACTGTCATTTTTGAGTTCTGTTTTCAGGCATTTGCGTGATAGAACTAATAATGGGCACTGGGAACGTTTGTGTGCACGTGCATATTTTTAAAAAGTTTTTAATCCCTGCTTCCATTTCCTTTACATCTGTGTTGACTGCCAGACTTAAACATGCAGCATATAAAATTTGAGTTGTGTTGTATTCTATTTATAAAAATCTAACATAAGACAATTGTGAATAGTGTTAGTATGATTTCCACCCCACAGCCTGCAGGTCTAAATGGGCTATCCATTATATAACTCTTCCCAGGTTAAGAATATGAGGAATGAAGACAATGGGAATTTGAACATAGAAACTCAGTTGTGATGACTTAGGGATCAGAATTGGAGGGTTCCACACTTTCTCCTCTATGCCTCAGGCTGCATTAACTGTTAAATGCTACTCCAGAATGTAGAAATCCCCTTGATGGGGGGAGGTGGGGGTTTGGCAATGATAGCATTGTTACTCTGGAGCCAGGCTGGGAGAGTTGGTGGTAGCATGGCTACTCTGGAAACACAGGGGAACTGGTAGTTGTTGGGCAGATGCTGAGGTATAGGACCCCTAAACACATGGCTCTTTCCTCCAGGGAACCTCCTGAGATTTGTAGATTCTGAGGCCTGAACCTCTACTTGAAAGGTAGGAGCAAACTCTCTCCCTTTCAAATGGAAATATGTGGGGGAAATGCTGCAATGAGAACACCATGGGCTTTTCTTCCTTCCTGACCTTCTCCAAGGGGGACTTGTACAAAATAAGGCTATTTGGCTCAACATTGGAAAATTCCCCCTGATATTCATTCTAAATTTCCCCTTGCTTAATTTCATCACATTACTCCTAGAGATGATCTCTTGGTCCACCTTAAAGAATCAGACTCGTTCCCTGCTGCTTACTCCTTTCAAATACCTGTAGACTTATCAGAATTCTCTGTCTTGCTTTATTGCTATTTTCTGAATTTACTGTAGGTTTTTGTTTTGTACATTTTTTTTTTCTCCTGTTGGATTGATTCAGTACGCTCTTTGCTAGGTATCATTCTGTTCAGTGACATATCACTGTGCAGGCATGCCAGAATCAAATTGGCTTATATTTTCCATCATATCACAATGCAAGCTCATGTATAATTTTCTGTCCATTGTTAATGATTGTGTGTTCTAGCACTAATGTTTCCCAAAGAAATCCCTCCCATGTTTCAAAACATTTATCCAGGTTGAATCCGGTTATTTCCTACCCATATCTCTAACCTCTTTAATCATCGGCGTATTCTCTCTCCTCACTGGAATTTACTATACCTCCTAATTTAGTATGCCAGACAAAATTAAGAGTGCTAGTTATATTAGTCCTGGTCTTTACCTCTTCCAGATAATTAACGAAGATGCCTAATATTGTCTACGGTTCTCGGCCACTCAATACCAGAAAAAAAGACCAGCTATGCTACAATGTTCAGAATTGGGTTTGGTCCATTTTCCACAAAATTGGGGGTGTAGATTGTTCACAATAATTTCATAATATATGTATTAATAATGTGTAGTGCTTTTTTATTAAAGCTAATTATATTATCAAGGAACCCTTTAAGCATGACAACATTTATCAATAAAACTGGGCTATATATATATATTTTTTGAGAATGTTGGGAGTAAATAATTTATAATTACAGGCAACACAGGAGTATGGAAGATTGCTAATTAAAATTCTAAAATATGGAAGGACATCTGCTTATAAAATTCAGCAAAGAGTCTATCAGCTCCTTTTATCTTTAATAACTGAGACAATTTCAGAAATAGTTAAAGGTTGATTTAATTTTATTAAGTCCATAGATAATTTGGTCTATTTGGTTCTAAAACGCATCCTTGTGCTAAGTATGGTCATTACTCTGGGGTTGATGGACCTTTTCTTAAAGAAAATCTGCTAAAATATTATTATTAGATGGGCTATTTTTATTTCATGGAGGTAACTTCAGACTGCTGCATTTCATTTTGGCTGAAATATGGAAGGTATCTGACTTATTTTTAATCAGGCAGGTAATCAATCAGCTAGAATCATTGCCTGGAGAATGAAGTCTGGATTTGAAATGGACTAGGAGGAAGAGATTCTATGCACTTAATCTCTGTATAGTAAATATTTCTTTGAATGCATATTAATTCGTAACCCTACTTTTCCAACAGATGGCTTAATTTAGGTAGGATCAGAGACACAAGGATAAATGCTTGACTAAACACTTATTTAAACTTAATATGTCAGAATTTAGGTCAGCCTGTGTGCTGAATCTCATCCCTGGAATAAACCACTGACTTTGCTATAAGTGTGGTTATGCTCTGAAAAAATGGCTCTTTATAGATAGCATTAGAAGGTCACTGTTTGTTGTCTTTGTTACTTCCTGTAACGAGGCGACGACTCACCCTGTGGCGCCTCCTGCTGGTCGTCCAGGGAATTAGCTTGTCCAGCCTTTGGAGCGCCCTCTGCAGGCCGATGTCCCGCTTGTTGCTGGCCCCCGTGTCCCTCCTGGACCCTGGTTCCCCTTTAGCTTGGGTGCTGCCTCCTGGCAGTACCCTCAGTCTCTGGGCTCCTCTCACAGGGAAATCTCCATCCTCTATCCCCACCTTGCCTCAGTGTTCACTGCCAGTCCTCATCTAGCCCCCGCACCCTGGGGCAGACTGCAGTCTGTATCACTCATCATCGGCAAGGGGGGTTTGAACCTGCTGCCTCCGCCTGCCCCCGGGCTGCACCCCTGCAACCCCAGTACCTATTTGGCCTTAGACAAGGCTTGCAGCCTGGGGGTTTTCCAGGCGGGAGGTCCCTGGCTCCCTTGCCCTATTCCTCAGCACTGCTCTACTCCGGTACCTTTCAGTTCCCAGGCAGCCAGGTCTTCCCCTCTCTACCGCTAGAGAGGGACTATCTGAGCTCCTTGCTTGCAATACTTTTATAGGGCCAGCTGCGGCCTGATTGGGGCATGGGCCCAACTGTGGCTGTTTTCCCAATGAGCCAAGGCTTGCTGCTTTGCCCTGCCACAGCCCTCTCCCAGGGCTGTTTTAAGCCCCTCAGGGCAGGAGCGGGTGACCACCCCGCTACACTTCCATAACAATTCTGAATTGAATTAAATCCTGTTATCAATGCGCTGTGTATGCGAACTGGTTGTACACTGAGGAGATCCACCGGGGAGAGTAATTTTTTCCCCCTCTGCCTGTGTTGCCTCGCACTATAGGAGCTGTTCTGAAGTTATTACTGGATCTAAAGTAACTCCTGAAGATACCATGCTATCTCCTTATAGGGAAAACAACCTCAGTGATTGTATGTAATGGGAATCTACCAGATCTACTTCTTTCCTAAGAGGAGCCCCTATGCAGCTCTAAGGAGCTCTGGTCTTCAGCAGGCAGGAGATTAACCACCTCTGTGCTGACTGCCTAAGTCCTTTATTTTGTTGTACAACAAAATCTGCATCAGTGCTGCTGCATATGAACACCCCCCGCCTTTTTTTTTTGCCTAGTTTAACATGATTTGTTGCAGATTTGGCACCAGCCTGTAGAGTAAGTTATATTTGTTGGCTTCTCTTCTGGGGTCCACAAAAGCAATGATCACTTCATCAAAGTATTCATTTTAAACCTGTCTTTGTCTTGGATGGAAGATTGATCTTGCAATAGCAGACCTCCTCTGTGAGGGAGAGACATCAGAAGATCCAATTTTAGGTTAATCAAACCTCCGAACCAAAGCCTCTTCAGCCAGAAAGGCATGAACAGTAATTCATAAGAATATAAGAATGGCCACACCGAGTCATCCAATGGTTCATCTAGTCCAGTAGCCTGCCTTCTGACTGGCCAATGCCAGGTGCTTCAGAGGGAATAAAGAGTGATCCGTCCCCTGTCATCCATTCCCAGCTTCTGGCCATCAGAGGCTAGGGACACCCAGAGCATGGGATTACATTTTGGCTAATAGCCATTGGCCTATCCTCCAACGTCATTCTTGTTCCTATCTTTAGTATTGTCCTGTGGAATAGTGGGAAGACCTATACCAGGGACCTTGCCCAGCTTTGCAAGAGAGAATTCACTACCTCACATCCTGGGTCCTGAGACACTGAGGCTACAGAACACGTTTTATTTACTCTTTCCACATCAGAGAGGTCAATCACCAGCCCACCAAATTGAATTACAATGTGAGAGAGATTTCCAGGTGCAGCACCCACGCTGTTAAAATGACTTCTACTATGTAAATTCTTGTGGTGTTCTCCCACTGATGGGCAGTGCACATAGAAACTTGGCTCTGCCCTGGAGAATCCCTCTCTGGGATAAGACTGATTGTGTTCTTCCTATTTATTATGAAAACCACATCAGACACTGTCAAGGCTAATTTCCCACTCTGGCATTTCGAGTGCAGAAGGTGGGGGCTCGCAAGGATCCTAAAAATTAATACTGGCCACTCCAGGCTTGTATTAAACTCCCAAGGTTACAGCTTCTCTCTGAACTTGAATTGGTAGATGCTGTCATCACCCAAGTGCAGAACCCCTTTGAGAGCCCAGGAAGGCACACTTGGGAATTCCTTCCTGTAGGGTACCCTCAAGCCCTTTTACCCCCACGCTGGGGAAGAGCTGAGAAAGAAAGAAAGAAAAAGAGAAGGAAATCAGCTGTTGCCACCAGCTAATTAAACAACATATGCACAAACCTCTTAAGACACAAAAATCCAATCCTGTTCTTAAAAAAGGTAAATTTTATTAATAAAGAAAAAAGAAAGAAAATACATTTGGGAACTCAGGGTATTGCTATATTTTAAAAGAGCAACTACAAGGATTAAGCACCAAGAATAGCTTTCTTGAGATCCAGCTTAATGGTTAGAAGCAAAAGAAAAGCACCTGAGGTTAGCACAGAGGAATCCACAAGCCATAACAAAATAAAAGGAAGAAACCTAATCGCGTCTTCCTAGACATTTCCTGATTTACTTACATATCTGGGGTTTTAAATTAGTAGTTTCTAGGTATGATACTAATGATTTTTTCATCCCTGGCCCCAGCGGCGGCTCCAGGCACCAGCACTCCAAGTGCGTGCCTGGGGCGGCAAGCCGCGGGGGGCGCCCTGACGGTCCCTGCGAGGGTGGCAGTCAGGCAGCCTTCGGCGGCATGCCTGCAGGAGGTCTGCCGGTCTCGCGGATTCGGCGACAATTCGGCGGCGGGTACGCCAAAGCCGCGGGACCGGCGGACCTCCCGCAGGCATGCCGCCGAATCCGCGGGACCGGGGACCTCCCTCAGGCATGCCGCCGAAGGCAGCCTGCCAGCCGTGCTTGGGGCAGCAAAAAAGCTAGAGCCTCCCCTGCCTGGCCCAACCTCTTACAGCATAGCTGCTGTCGTCTTCACCTCTCCCCGGGAGTTCCACAACAGACAGATAAAAGTGGAGTCTTGTTTCAATTTTTAAAAGTTCTAGCCTTCCCATTGGTTCTCTTGGCCAGGTGCCCACTCACTTCCTTTTACCTATACATAGCAGTGAGACTTTTTAACCCTTTACAGATAGAGCAATTAGAGAACAGCTACTAAGAGGGATTTTATAGCTGCTGGCTGGCTGGTGTCCATAAAAGGGAGCTACCCCTACTCCCCCTTCATTTATCACATTGACTGTTGCACCCAGAACAGTCTGTTATCCATGGGAGGAACATTGCTCTGAGACCTCAGTGAATCACTGTGTCCCAGCAGGTGAATGGTTTGCTTTCTCTTTTTAGTAACCATCCCCTAAACTAAATAAGGAAGGTCATCCCACACTCTTCTTCCCTCCTACTCCCCCCCCCCCCCCCCCCCCCCCCCCCCCCCCCCCCAAAAAGATGATTTTCTGCATACATCAGTTGTGGAAGCAGAGAATATACAAGTAGAGCTAGGATTCTGCCAATGGATGAGAGAGTGAGATAGAGATGTTATATGAACTCTGTATCACTGAAGCATGTCTGTGTATGAGATCCGAATTTTCAAAAGGCTCCAATAAGAATTAATTTCTGTTTCTGTGACACCACTTTGCTTTCTATTTTGGCAATCTGCATCTCTTGTTTTCATTCTTCTGAGAGAAGACCTAGGTAGTCGTCATCCTCAGCCTAGGCCTATGATTGACTTTTCTGATACCACATGTCTGTCTGTCTCCTGAATCCAAGATACTCCAGGAACCAGATCACACTGTTTGCTTCAGCTTTCTCTTTGTAAAGAACCTTGAACAGAAAAATTGTCCATGAACAGATTATGTGAATATTTTTCTTCCCTAAACCAATATTATCACCATAATCCTGGAGAGTGACCCTGGGGTTGTGTGTGTGTATGTATATATATGTGTGTGTGTGTGTGTGTGTGTGTGTGTGTGTGTGTATATATATATATATATACACACACACACACACTCACACAAATTAAACCATCCTCAGCCAATTCGTGTGTGTGTGTGTGTGTGTATATCTATGTAGACACAGTCACACACACAAACACACACACACATATATACATACACACACATATATATATATATACACACACGAATTGTCTGAGGATGGTTTAATGTGTGTGTGTGTGTGTGTGTATATATTCGTATAACTTCGTATAATGTATGCTATACGAAGTTATTACGTACACACACATATATATATATATACACACACGAATTGTCTGAGGATGGTTTATTGTGTGTGTGTGTGTGTGTGTGTATATATATATATACACACACACACACACTCACACAAATTAAACCATCCTCAGCCAATTCGTGTGTGTGTGTGTGTGTGTATATCTATGTAGACACAGTCACACACACAAACACACACACACATATATACATACACACACATATATATATATATACACACACGAATTGTCTGAGGATGGTTTATTGTGTGTGTGTGTGTGTGTGTGTATATATTCGTATAACTTCGTATAATGTATGCTATACGAAGTTATTACGTACACACACATATATATATATATACACACACGAATTGTCTGAGGATGGTTTATTGTGTGTGTGTGTGTGTGTGTGTATATATATATACACACACACACACACTCACACAAATTAAACCATCCTCAGCCAATTCGTGTGTGTGTGTGTGTGTGTATATATATATACACACACACACACACACACACACACACACACATATATACATACACACACATATATATATATACACACACGAATTGTCTGAGGATGGTTTAATTGGAATTCTTTGAAGACAAGCCACCATTAGGAACATATCTAAATGTTCCTAAGGGACCTGCTCTGCTTGCCTAGAGATTGATGAGTCTGCTACAGCCTGGGCTAAGAGCCAGGTGGCTTTTAGCTCATGCATTAGAGGCTCATACACTAAGCTTCAGAAGTCCCTGCTTTGATTCTGCTCGCTGATGAGTGAGGTCTGTCGGCGTTACATCTGCACTTGGCATGCTCCATCCCAAGACTCCTGGGGCTGAGCAGAACATTCCCTGAAAATGTTCTTCCTGTTTGTCAGGCTGCTGTGCTATTGAACACAGAAACTGAGATCAGGGAGACCCTTGTGCTCTCAGATTCCCCTGCTGACACCAAGAAAGTGAAGAGGAGGAGGAAGCAGTGTGACTATCATTCAGAGCAGGGATGAGGAGCAGGTCTGGGAGTGTGGTGATGGTGGAGACTGGGACAAGTAGGTTGGGGGAGCCTGGGATGTGGAGCCAGAAAGGATTGGGGAGACTGGGATGAGGGAAGTCAATGAGAGGGACACTGGGACAAGAGCTGAAGTGAGGGGTCATGGAGGGAACTGGGACAGGGGGTTGTGGGACTGGGATGAGGACAGGCTGTAAGTGCAAGAGGCAGAAGACAGAATTTGGGGGGTTAGAAAGCTTTTCCAGTCTAGTGTTAAATTGGGTATGGAACCAATATATAGTCAAGAAATGTTAATATGTGGTGATTTGTTATGTAGTAGCGGGTGTGTATGTAAACAAGTCCTGTACTGTACCATGGCAGAAAAGGAAATATTTGTGGTGGCATGGCAGGATTTGAAGCATGCCCTTTGAGCCTTTTCTAGGTTGTATTCTCTGTATCCAAGCATCTTATCCTGCTCTTGCTTATGTTTTGAATATCTCCAGATTGTTCATAATTTGAATAAAAGTGCATGTTACATAGAACTCTTGTTTAAAATAAACGTGCTGATGTTCTTTGTCCTATAATTTAGTACTTTATTTGTCTCTGGACTCTTTCAAGGAATTAGGTGTTGGGGGCAAGGGGAAGAAGAAAGGAAAGAAGCTGCCCCAAATGTGGAACTTGCATGTCTTTTTAAATCAACTGTACATATGGGGGTGGGGGTGGAAATTAGGTACCAAAGTGCTTAAAAAAATGCAAAACTAGTTTTAAACCTGCATGACTGGCCTTCTTAAAATGTAGATCACACTCTCAGATGACCCTCACAGTATCATAGGAGTTATGTAGGTAAAATGCTTCCTGAAGATTGTCAATACATTGGGGTGAAACAAACATTTCTTCAGCATTAGGAATGCATGTCTGTCTTTTTTACTTGTATTTTGTTTAGCAGACGTGGGTCTTGTAAGCAATACAGGAAAATTGTCATCACACTGCATTCCCTGATGTATCTGTGTTTTATACACCGTATCCTCAGGCGGTAATGAAGTACAGGGTGTTGTTCTTTGCTCTTGTGTTTTTTAGAGTAACTCCATAAGGATACTTCTGCCATAGAACTACTAATTACACTGTTCATTATTTTTTTCAGCAACAGTTCTATTTTGAGGATATTAATTAGCTTCATTTTGGCATGAGATGATCCAGAGTGTGTCTTTTTTCCCTGTCTCCCAAAAGGATGCATCAGCATCAACAGCAGAGGAGGTTGAGATAGCAGGTTTTTCTGCCATCAGAATTGGCAGCGTTAGACAGAGAAACAGAGCCATTTTACTAAGACTTCCAAGGAATTCAAGTACTTCTTGCATAGGATTCTCTGGAAGAGACTGAAAACTCTGGCAGAGTACTATGCATTTGCAATTAAGTTGTAGAGTTCTGATGCATTTTCCGCAAAAAACGTATTTAATACTTTGTAGGCCTAATCCACCCAGAGGGAAGTACATGGTAGCATACTCTTGAAATTCTTGATATCATCTGGACAGAATACCTTGTAAGTCAAATAAATTTAGGTGGGGGGAAAGCCTGAACACATTATTTTAAGAAAGAGAACAAATAGAATATAAGAACGTAACCAATTGTATCCTACAGTTTTTATAATCATGGGAACCCTATGGAGTAGCAGAAGGTGTACTAGTTTTTCATATCAATATTACTTCCTAAAATTGCTTAGAGAGAGAGGGGAAAAAAACTGTAATTGTATAATTACACAACACAGTACTAGATGTGAAGTATCAATGGCTATCTGTGTGTCAGAGATGCATTTTTATGATGGTTTAATTCAATAAAGAAATAACTCTGATCATTCCAAATAATATATTTTATGATGAGCTGTAGTGAACCCTTGATTTTGTTGAAATCATAAATAATCCAAAGTGAACAAAAAGAGACAGGAAAGGTCTTTTTAGCCCATGAAGATGTTTGGTGAAACTGTTGTTTGAAAGACAGCAACTGTAGAATGGAATAGAGTAAGTTAGAGTGCTTCAGGTTAGTTCTCATGTTGTCTATTGGACAGGAGAGAGGCCACTGAATACATAGTGGACCTCCCAGATGTTCTGTCCAAAGTCAAAGCTGGCACATTACAGGGTAGGATGCCTGCTAGGGACAGGTGTCTATTGACGCTATCCAGCCATTGTGTGTAGTTCTTCTGGGAGGTCTTTTCCATCTTGTTTTTGTTGTGTCAAAGTCAAAGATGATTCTCATGGGAAGTTGTTAGGCATTTGGTGTGAATGATCATACCACTTTAGAGAGCATTGTGCAACTGTTTGAGAGTGTGGGACCTGTTTAGTTAGAAAACAAATCTGCTCATTTGACTTGAATTTCTACCATTGGATGTTTTCAAATGTTTGGAGATGCTTATTCTGAATGGTGTCCAACTTCTTTTCAGTCTTGACAGTGAGGAGCCATTTTTCAGTCCCATATGTCAGAATACTGACCACCAACATATTCTATATCCTCAGCTTTGCATCTGCTTATCAAGATGTTTGCTGTGCAAATGACATTCTTAATGGGATCTCCCATTACTGACGATATTTTTGAAGTACAGACTTCACGTTTTCTCGATACTAGTGTATTTAGACTAAAGGAATTGTTGTTAAAGATTTTTCAAGGTTACCAACTTGCTAAAACAGTATACCAGCACTGGTTTCATTTGAAAGGAAGTGCTCCAATATGCAATGTTGGAAATTTGTTTTGATTTGTCACTGTTGGTAGGACAGAGTTGTTTATGACCCCTTTTGAACACTTCATTTTTGAGCTATTTAGAAACTTACTCAATCTGGCAGGGAATTTAGGATAATTGCTCATCTACCTTTATTAATACCACCATCATGTGCTGATATCTAGGGGTTTACTACCACACTATTGCTTTTTTTTTTCTGATCCCAAAGGAGGTCCAGAAAAGACCAGGTGAGAAAAGAAAATGGACCACAAGGTATCACTTCTCCATAGCTATGACCTGAGCAACTTTTGACATTAGTGAAATTAAGTTTCTTGTATCCCCCACCCCACTGGGTCAATTTCTACCTCCATGTTGATTCTTTTTACCAGTTTTCTTTCTCTTTCTTTGCTTTGATCTGCAAAGAATTGTAATTAACCAACAAGAACAAACCTACTCTTGCATCTCTTTGCTCTTATAAGTTAGATAAGCTGAAATAATTTTTGAGTAGCCAGATCTTGGTAAAATACTTTGTATCACATTTTTGTCCAAGCACAGAATGGACAGAAGAAAATAAGAACAGATTAGTCACATGTTTTCCAGAGCCAGGGAGTAAATAAGGTTCCAGGAGTGGATAATTGGATTGTGTGCTGTGCTTGTGGTCTTCTAGCAACTATAGCACAATTCAGAGACAGATGTTACATTTTCTTATCGTTTGCTAGTCCACTTTCTCTCTCTCTTTGTACATCTGTTCTGTTTTGTCCTAAGAAGAGACAGGATCAGATTTTAACAATGCCAACTGAGAGCTATCACTTAAACTGGCTGATTGTATTTCCAAGCAAATAATTCTGATACCATTGAAGAGAATTACAAGGAAGCAATTTTTTTCCTCCAACAGTCTTCACAGTTCAGAGAGAGAGGGGGAATAATGAAGCTTGTTAAAACAAAGGCTTTTCTTGATCTTTTGAGCTTTAAAGGTTTGTTCCACTTTTTTATAGTTTATATTTGTCTTTAACAAATGTCAAAAATAATATCTTGTTGGGTAATGGGCAACAGACACCACCACCATTATTGGAAACAGAGCCCACATTACTGCTTAATGTTGTGTTGTGTACCTAGTGTAGTTCTAGCCGGGTCGGTCCCAGGATATTAGAAACACAAGTGGGTGAGATAATATCTTTTATTGGACCAACTGCTTTTGGTGAGAGAGAAGCTTTTGAGCCCCAAGAGCTCTGTGTAATGTCAAAAGCTTGTGTCTCTCACCAACAGAAGCTGGTCTAATAAAAGATATTACTTAACCCCAGGGCCGGCGCAACCCATTTGGCGACCTAGGCGGTCGCCTAGGGCGCTGCTATTTTGGGGGCGCCTGCGCCGCGGCCGCCCGTAGAAATTTGGGGGCGGGACCTTCCGCCGCCACTGTTGGGGGCGGNTTAAACCATCCTCAGACAATTCGTGTGTGTGTGTGTGTGTGTATATATATATACACACACACACACACACACACACACACACACATATATACATACACACACATATATATATATACACACACGAATTGTCTGAGGATGGTTTAATTGGAATTCTTTGAAGACAAGCCACCATTAGGAACATATCTAAATGTTCCTAAGGGACCTGCTCTGCTTGCCTAGAGATTGATGAGTCTGCTACAGCCTGGGCTAAGAGCCAGGTGGCTTTTAGCTCATGCATTAGAGGCTCATACACTAAGCTTCAGAAGTCCCTGCTTTGATTCTGCTCGCTGATGAGTGAGGTCTGTCGGCGTTACATCTGCACTTGGCATGCTCCATCCCAAGACTCCTGGGGCTGAGCAGAACATTCCCTGAAAATGTTCTTCCTGTTTGTCAGGCTGCTGTGCTATTGAACACAGAAACTGAGATCAGGGAGACCCTTGTGCTCTCAGATTCCCCTGCTGACACCAAGAAAGTGAAGAGGAGGAGGAAGCAGTGTGACTATCATTCAGAGCAGGGATGAGGAGCAGGTCTGGGAGTGTGGTGATGGTGGAGACTGGGACAAGTAGGTTGGGGGAGCCTGGGATGTGGAGCCAGAAAGGATTGGGGAGACTGGGATGAGGGAAGTCAATGAGAGGGACACTGGGACAAGAGCTGAAGTGAGGGGTCATGGAGGGAACTGGGACAGGGGGTTGTGGGACTGGGATGAGGACAGGCTGTAAGTGCAAGAGGCAGAAGACAGAATTTGGGGGGTTAGAAAGCTTTTCCAGTCTAGTGTTAAATTGGGTATGGAACCAATATATAGTCAAGAAATGTTAATATGTGGTGATTTGTTATGTAGTAGCGGGTGTGTATGTAAACAAGTCCTGTACTGTACCATGGCAGAAAAGGAAATATTTGTGGTGGCATGGCAGGATTTGAAGCATGCCCTTTGAGCCTTTTCTAGGTTGTATTCTCTGTATCCAAGCATCTTATCCTGCTCTTGCTTATGTTTTGAATATCTCCAGATTGTTCATAATTTGAATAAAAGTGCATGTTACATAGAACTCTTGTTTAAAATAAACGTGCTGATGTTCTTTGTCCTATAATTTAGTACTTTATTTGTCTCTGGACTCTTTCAAGGAATTAGGTGTTGGGGGCAAGGGGAAGAAGAAAGGAAAGAAGCTGCCCCAAATGTGGAACTTGCATGTCTTTTTAAATCAACTGTACATATGGGGGTGGGGGTGGAAATTAGGTACCAAAGTGCTTAAAAAAATGCAAAACTAGTTTTAAACCTGCATGACTGGCCTTCTTAAAATGTAGATCACACTCTCAGATGACCCTCACAGTATCATAGGAGTTATGTAGGTAAAATGCTTCCTGAAGATTGTCAATACATTGGGGTGAAACAAACATTTCTTCAGCATTAGGAATGCATGTCTGTCTTTTTTACTTGTATTTTGTTTAGCAGACGTGGGTCTTGTAAGCAATACAGGAAAATTGTCATCACACTGCATTCCCTGATGTATCTGTGTTTTATACACCGTATCCTCAGGCGGTAATGAAGTACAGGGTGTTGTTCTTTGCTCTTGTGTTTTTTAGAGTAACTCCATAAGGATACTTCTGCCATAGAACTACTAATTACACTGTTCATTATTTTTTTCAGCAACAGTTCTATTTTGAGGATATTAATTAGCTTCATTTTGGCATGAGATGATCCAGAGTGTGTCTTTTTTCCCTGTCTCCCAAAAGGATGCATCAGCATCAACAGCAGAGGAGGTTGAGATAGCAGGTTTTTCTGCCATCAGAATTGGCAGCGTTAGACAGAGAAACAGAGCCATTTTACTAAGACTTCCAAGGAATTCAAGTACTTCTTGCATAGGATTCTCTGGAAGAGACTGAAAACTCTGGCAGAGTACTATGCATTTGCAATTAAGTTGTAGAGTTCTGATGCATTTTCCGCAAAAAACGTATTTAATACTTTGTAGGCCTAATCCACCCAGAGGGAAGTACATGGTAGCATACTCTTGAAATTCTTGATATCATCTGGACAGAATACCTTGTAAGTCAAATAAATTTAGGTGGGGGGAAAGCCTGAACACATTATTTTAAGAAAGAGAACAAATAGAATATAAGAACGTAACCAATTGTATCCTACAGTTTTTATAATCATGGGAACCCTATGGAGTAGCAGAAGGTGTACTAGTTTTTCATATCAATATTACTTCCTAAAATTGCTTAGAGAGAGAGGGGAAAAAAACTGTAATTGTATAATTACACAACACAGTACTAGATGTGAAGTATCAATGGCTATCTGTGTGTCAGAGATGCATTTTTATGATGGTTTAATTCAATAAAGAAATAACTCTGATCATTCCAAATAATATATTTTATGATGAGCTGTAGTGAACCCTTGATTTTGTTGAAATCATAAATAATCCAAAGTGAACAAAAAGAGACAGGAAAGGTCTTTTTAGCCCATGAAGATGTTTGGTGAAACTGTTGTTTGAAAGACAGCAACTGTAGAATGGAATAGAGTAAGTTAGAGTGCTTCAGGTTAGTTCTCATGTTGTCTATTGGACAGGAGAGAGGCCACTGAATACATAGTGGACCTCCCAGATGTTCTGTCCAAAGTCAAAGCTGGCACATTACAGGGTAGGATGCCTGCTAGGGACAGGTGTCTATTGACGCTATCCAGCCATTGTGTGTAGTTCTTCTGGGAGGTCTTTTCCATCTTGTTTTTGTTGTGTCAAAGTCAAAGATGATTCTCATGGGAAGTTGTTAGGCATTTGGTGTGAATGATCATACCACTTTAGAGAGCATTGTGCAACTGTTTGAGAGTGTGGGACCTGTTTAGTTAGAAAACAAATCTGCTCATTTGACTTGAATTTCTACCATTGGATGTTTTCAAATGTTTGGAGATGCTTATTCTGAATGGTGTCCAACTTCTTTTCAGTCTTGACAGTGAGGAGCCATTTTTCAGTCCCATATGTCAGAATACTGACCACCAACATATTCTATATCCTCAGCTTTGCATCTGCTTATCAAGATGTTTGCTGTGCAAATGACATTCTTAATGGGATCTCCCATTACTGACGATATTTTTGAAGTACAGACTTCACGTTTTCTCGATACTAGTGTATTTAGACTAAAGGAATTGTTGTTAAAGATTTTTCAAGGTTACCAACTTGCTAAAACAGTATACCAGCACTGGTTTCATTTGAAAGGAAGTGCTCCAATATGCAATGTTGGAAATTTGTTTTGATTTGTCACTGTTGGTAGGACAGAGTTGTTTATGACCCCTTTTGAACACTTCATTTTTGAGCTATTTAGAAACTTACTCAATCTGGCAGGGAATTTAGGATAATTGCTCATCTACCTTTATTAATACCACCATCATGTGCTGATATCTAGGGGTTTACTACCACACTATTGCTTTTTTTTTTCTGATCCCAAAGGAGGTCCAGAAAAGACCAGGTGAGAAAAGAAAATGGACCACAAGGTATCACTTCTCCATAGCTATGACCTGAGCAACTTTTGACATTAGTGAAATTAAGTTTCTTGTATCCCCCACCCCACTGGGTCAATTTCTACCTCCATGTTGATTCTTTTTACCAGTTTTCTTTCTCTTTCTTTGCTTTGATCTGCAAAGAATTGTAATTAACCAACAAGAACAAACCTACTCTTGCATCTCTTTGCTCTTATAAGTTAGATAAGCTGAAATAATTTTTGAGTAGCCAGATCTTGGTAAAATACTTTGTATCACATTTTTGTCCAAGCACAGAATGGACAGAAGAAAATAAGAACAGATTAGTCACATGTTTTCCAGAGCCAGGGAGTAAATAAGGTTCCAGGAGTGGATAATTGGATTGTGTGCTGTGCTTGTGGTCTTCTAGCAACTATAGCACAATTCAGAGACAGATGTTACATTTTCTTATCGTTTGCTAGTCCACTTTCTCTCTCTCTTTGTACATCTGTTCTGTTTTGTCCTAAGAAGAGACAGGATCAGATTTTAACAATGCCAACTGAGAGCTATCACTTAAACTGGCTGATTGTATTTCCAAGCAAATAATTCTGATACCATTGAAGAGAATTACAAGGAAGCAATTTTTTTCCTCCAACAGTCTTCACAGTTCAGAGAGAGAGGGGGAATAATGAAGCTTGTTAAAACAAAGGCTTTTCTTGATCTTTTGAGCTTTAAAGGTTTGTTCCACTTTTTTATAGTTTATATTTGTCTTTAACAAATGTCAAAAATAATATCTTGTTGGGTAATGGGCAACAGACACCACCACCATTATTGGAAACAGAGCCCACATTACTGCTTAATGTTGTGTTGTGTACCTAGTGTAGTTCTAGCCGGGTCGGTCCCAGGATATTAGAAACACAAGTGGGTGAGATAATATCTTTTATTGGACCAACTGCTTTTGGTGAGAGAGAAGCTTTTGAGCCCCAAGAGCTCTGTGTAATGTCAAAAGCTTGTGTCTCTCACCAACAGAAGCTGGTCTAATAAAAGATATTACTTAACCCCAGGGCCGGCGCAACCCATTTGGCGACCTAGGCGGTCGCCTAGGGCGCTGCTATTTTGGGGGCGCCTGCGCCGCGGCCGCCCGTAGAAATTTGGGGGCGGGACCTTCCGCCGCCACTGTTGGGGGCGGGGTTTCAGGGGCGGGACCTTCCACCGCCTAGGGCGCTGGCAAAGCTGGCGCCGCTACTGCTTAACCCACATTGTCTTGCAAAGCTTGTGACGGTGAGAAATGTAGAAATGAAAAAAATAACACCTTATAAACCCTATCCAGTTCTTACAACAGGTGATGAGTAGAATATTATACCTTATAAATAGAAAGCTGTGAATTATTTTAGCCTGATGTGGTGATAGAGCACACTGAAATCACAAAGATTGTAGTACTTGCATAAGAACAGGACACTGAAAAAGATACAAGGTTAAAATATTTGACTGTCCTTATGTGAGAGTGTAGCTGTAAATGTATCTTCTATTTTTCACTGAACCAGAAGAATATTGATATTTAATATACAGAATATAAAGAATCAAATATATTAGGGTGAGAGTGTCACCCCTTTCTGGCCCATTTATACCAGGTAAAAGGGCTGAAGCAGCATAAAAACTCCAGCTGGAGGAGGATTTCCCCTGCAAAGGTACTGTGGGAGACAGCCCTAAAGTTGACTTTCAGGGATCCCATTTCAAGCCTTGATGTTAGGGGGCATGGAAAGGGTTGGTCTGGGGCAGGAGGGACATGTCAGGAGTGGGGCTGCAGCATACACTGCTTACAAAAATTATAGGTAGTTTCTTTCACCCATAGGTCAATGGTGATAGGCTACTATAACTTAGTCAGGCCTTAGTGCTGTGTAAATTGTGCCAGTGACCGCAAAGCAGCCTATGATTGGGAGTGCACAACTGGGGCATTCTCTCTGTGGACTGCAAATTCTCTGCTGCACTATGTAGAGTCCATACAGTCCAACTGAAGTGGGGCTACTAATGGAGTAAGGTACTAATCAATGTGAATAAAGGTGCCAGAATTTGCCTATGGTCAGCACAGGAAAAAATACTAGTACATGCGTCCTAATACTACTTATACAGGGTGTTATCAGAGTCATGAAGCTGGAAGCTTCATGGTGCAGTATCTGAAGTATTGTCAGTGAAACTTAGCTGGCAGAACTTTTTTTTTTTTTCCGGTTGTGATCTAATCCTAGTCCCCCAGCATCATTGTTTCCAAACAACTTGTTACTATTAATTTTATGGAGGTATGGAAGTATTACATTCCTCCTTTTACAAATGTGAAATTAAGATGAAGAAAAATTAAGTGGATTCTCAAGGTCATACAGGAAGCATGTGTTAGAGCAAGGAATTGAACTAGGTCACCAGAGACCTAGTCCAATGCCTTAACAACAAGGTCAGCCTCCTCTGTTTGCTTCCTTTCTTGTGCTCTGTGTTTCTGGGAGCCCTGAGCCCCTCCCACATCCCAAGCCCCTCATCCCGAGCTCTGTTATGTCGTGGGCATCAACAATTTTCACCAGAAATAAAGTTTGAAAACCACTGGTTTAGAGCATCTGTCCATACCTGAACATAATGGGTTAAAGCTGACTAACGATGTACAGAAACCATAGTTGTGAAGCATGGGGCAGTTATAACAGAAGCCATCACATCATTTGAAAAAGTAGTTGTCCTTTCCCCCCTAGAAGCTCACTTCATACAGACAATGAATAATGAAAGATAGAATTGAGCGTCTCTTTAACTATAGCTAAAACTCTGCATTTTGCTCTATATGTATTGTTTAAGGCTATTCCTAAGATGTCATGAGGCAGGAATGTCACGGACAGGTAATACAGGGAGATGAAAAATCATTCATGTTTCACATTGGTGTGAAGAAGAAAACTGTCCTTTCTCCCCCCCCCCCCCCCCCCCCCCCNACTTCACTTGCCATGGCAATTTCTTGCCAAATCATTGGGAAGGAAGAGCAATTTCAGAACCAATTATTTATCAAAAAAGTTGATCTGCAGGGAGTACGTATTTCATCATTAGTGTTCTTGAACACCAAAAATGAAGACGGCTGGAACTTTTCTCTTATCAAATGTCATCATCTTCCTTCGCGTGAGATTCTGAGTTTGTGTGTGTCAGACACTGAGTAGGATTTGATAATCCGTTTATAGGACTTAGTTTACTATAGCATTCAGATGTATGGCACAGCTTTTTCTTTGTAGCTATAAGAATGAGATGGGGAGGAGGATGGGGCTCTGAAACCTTTTCGTCATAATGAATTTGACTTACCTTTGCTCTTGTGTTTGAATTATTTCAATTATATTTAATAAGCTGAGGAAGAAAAATGGATTCTCATTAAGGTTTTAATTTTGTTTTTCTTACTTATAAATAAAGCAAACTGTTTACTAAGACCAATTAGATCATTATAGCAGTGTGTGGAATCATATGAACAATATTTAATAGAAAAGAATAATGAATAGTGGCTTTAAAAATCTAAACAATTTAATAATTGGAGTAAAGCATACAATCATTGGTCTCTTCCAAAATATATAGAGAACTATATGCATACCTGTGAAAGGAAAGTTTAAAATATTATGAACCATCATCTTCAGGGAATAAATTACATTTTCCCTTTAAAATGTTTCTAAAAGCTTTAAACTGCAAAGTAGCTAAGGCACTCATTACTTTTCCAAGACAATATACTGTATTTTCAGCAACTAGTGTAAGGGAAAGCCAACTAGCAATATAAGTTGTAAAGAGTTTAAAAGGACTAGTCTGTCAGTTTCAAATTATCCATAATAGGTTGGTGCAATGCAATACTTAACACCTGCAATTGTTCTAAAACCCACCTTGTTGGAAGGAAATAAAAACCTATGGGATTCCCCAATTGAAGCTTTTATAGCTCTGTTTCCATCTGTGCCATTGTACAGATTTTGAATTATGAGAACTTTGGGATAAAACCACTACATTTATTTCAAATTTGATGACACATCAAATCCCTACAACTTCCGTTAGAGAGGTGTCTGGTGCTGATAGTATAACAAACTTGGCAATTTACAAGGATAAGGAATCTGCTACTGTGTTTTTTTCACTACTTTCATAAGGGGAAGGCCTATTTCTAATACGAGAAAAATCAAAATATTTCAGAACTAGTGGGAGAGCAAAGTGACTATTTAATAGAACACAAATCTGCTTTTGGTATTAATCCTTAAAAGTTCTCTGATGTAGAGGTGATTACTGAATATAGTTTATTATGAACTGTAAGTACTACTACCTGAAGGCTATTGTCATAAATTAGAAAAAAGCAAACTGAAAACAAAAGACATACACAGCAGTTTACGACTACAGAAAGAGACTGCAGGGCAATATGATATACAAAAAATTATCTGAGGGAGTTTTGAATAGCCATGTTGCTACTTGCAAGAAAAGCCACGGGTAAGTTGTGAGGCCTAAGTACCAACCAAATATTTGAACCACTCCATCACATTTTCTTGCATATATACATTTTATCAGAGAGAAATAATTGAAGATATTAACAGTACCAGACATATCAACAAATTACTCTTACTATTGTCAGGATTCAGTGTATTGAACATTTCTTATGTGGTTCGCTAAATTTTCTCTCTCTAAAACATTAGTTCCCAAAATTCTGCTTCTCTCATTCCTTTTTGCTGTGTTTACATGCTGAATGTAGATAGAAAATAACAGGGACATAACATAAGTTATGTAAAGCAAAAGTTATCTATCAGCTTTTTCCTGGTAAATGGATGGATGAATCTTGCTGGTTTCCAAAATACATAAGTGTTGGTAATTTCTACCTCACTAAAACAATATTATAATCTCTGTGTACCTACCTTACAGAATCTTTTGCCCAATGCAGAGAAAATTAAAGAGAATATACTTATGGGGGCTATTTCTTGACTGAATATTACAGGTGGTTCACAAAAGCCAATTTATTGCAGGCATTCCAGCGTGTTGGAACTGAATAATAGAAAGAAAAGGGCTAAATTCTAATGCTAATTCTAATGAGTGCTATCAGTTTCTAGTATTTGTAAGTTCTTCTGGAAACACTAGTCCCCTCAGTAAGCCATTGATAGTTTAAGTGCTGGTGATCTGTTTCAAGTTGACAGAGACAAAAGCAAAAAAGCATTTCAGGCAGCTGTGCATGCACTTTTGTGTTGTGGATTATCTGTACATTGCCTGTAGGTTCTATTCAGGGACTTAGCCCTGTACAAGGGCACAACTTGAGGTACAGTTTATATATACCTATGTGACTTTTTTATATGGCACCACGGTTGTGTGTGTATGTATATCCTAAATTGTGGTGTCGTAAAAATGATAAATTGGTTGGAAAAAGTAACATACGGGACTCAGATATTTGGGAGTCTGTTTCACTGGTATATTTGTACCACAGTAAATGGGGGAAATGTTTTAATACCTTTATCCTCATCTGTTTTGATGTTTATAAAAGTGTTTTCAAATTCCTGTGCCGAGCAATCTATAAAATATCACTTTTTATGAAGTTCTATGCCTTCACTACACTGTAACAAAAGAGTAGTTGCAAATATAGGTTATATTCATGTAAACAAGACAGGACACTAAATGTTTTAGAAATGGTATGGTATAAACATTCCCAATGAAGACCAGCAAGACAGAGGAAGGGATCACATGATTGACAATATTTCTTACTGTTGTGCCTAGATGCTACACTGATCAGCACACTACTACTGTTTGAGACAGATGTTTTTCTCTACTTTAGTTTTAAAACTCAAATGATGTTTACAATATTTATATAAATACAAGCTTCCACCACTTCCCCAGGGAGACTATTTCACAGTATAATAGATCTTACTTTTAGGAGACACTTCTAAATTCAACCTAAATATTTCTTCACATAATTTCATCCCTATTATTCCCAGTTATACTTCCTCAGAGTGCACTAAAGCTTTTCTCTCCTTTCTTGGTATGCATACTGTGAGGCTACACTATTTCCTCAGACATAAAAGAGAGGAGAAAATATAACTGAAGCTAGGAGTACTTTGCAACTTAAACAGAAAAGAGATTCAGCAGACGCACGTGAGAAGGAGGAGACTGTCAGATATCAGTGATAAGTAGTTGCAATTTGCTCAGCATGAAGTTTGCGTATATCTAGAGTTTTATCCCCCGTGTCCATTTTTCATTATTATCAACTCCTGACTTGGTGGTAGGTGCCTGTACAATGTGATGGTCTCTGCTATATCTTTCTGATTTCTCCCACCCACTCTTGGATGCAGAGGTATAAAATGTCCCCCTGTTTCATTCTCTTCTCTGTCACATTGGTTTCACAGTTGTTCCTCTCAGTTTGCGCTGTTCCTTGTGTCTCTCAATTTTCACCTTTATGGCACTGCAAATTATATATAACTTGCAGTCCTAAAGTCACCTTGAAATCCCCTTAGCATTATTGCTTTCAAAGTACAGTGAAAAAGTTTGAGACCTTATTAAGCAATATCCTGTCTAAAGAATTCCCAAATGTGATGAGTGCAGTTTACAAGATCACTTCCATTTAGCAACCATATATGTGTTTATTGTGGTTCTTTCACACAAGTTTAATTTTATTTCAATTCTATTCAACACTTTGTATGTTGGATTATTAGTCTTCTCGCATGTACTAACTTGCATTCTTTCCAGGTTTTAAGTTTATTTTCTAGCCACATTTCTAAAATCTTAGTTCCTTCTTGGGCCTCATTTTTTGTAATAGCTCTCAATATAATATCTCTAAGTGTAAGTATACTGTAAGTAAACTGTTGTTTGCCACTTCTTCCAGGTTAATAATGATGTTAAATAAATTAAATTAACCCAGACCTAAAGCACATCATGCTACTTCCCAAAGGACACCTATCTGCCACTCCATACACAGCTGTTTATCTTTACTCTTTGTGATCCTTGAGCCAGTTTTCATTTCCTGCAACACTACTCAGATCCAAGTCAATTAGAATTATTTTTTCAAGTAAGATTATGTGAAGCACTGTCTGATGCCTTACTAGACTGTATAGACAATATATTATTGTACATCTGCATTTCCTTCCTTCACTAGATTTGCAGCTCCATCAAAAATAATTGTTTGCCTAGTGTTGTTTGTTATTTATAAACCCTTTCAGCTTCCATACTTCCTCTTTCTCCTGACATTCTTCAGGTGGACACTCGGCAGACACTTCCCTTCCTGGACCTTTGAAAAACTACCATATATGAGCCTCCCTTCCCTGCCCAATTAAGAAGGTCTTCTAGGTGGATGCAAGGAACTACTCCATTCTCCTCCTCCTCCTCCTCCCAAAAAACAGAGAGCATCCCCAGCAACTCACTGATTCAACTGCCAGTGCTCTGTAGGACCTCAAAACCTTTGCATATCTCCATGTCTGGGAGTCATGGGATGTGCATAAACTGGCCAACCCCCTCTCTCACTTCCCCTCCTGCACTCATACACACACAAAAGGTATTGGTTATTATCTGCTGAATTCTGCTCTTTACTCCTGTTTATCCTTTATTGAAAGAATGATTTTCTGCATAGATTTAACCTTGTCCAGATCATCAAATTGTCGTCTGTGCGTCTTAGGAATCTCTGATTATTGTATCTGTATTTATTTATTTTATTTACAGGCTTTTGTGTGAGTCTTATCACGTGGTATCAGATACATTGACATAAGTGATGTCCCTGTGAGATAGGGAAGTATTCTTATCACAGTTTTACATATGGGAAATTGAGGTACAAAGAATTAAATGGCTTTCCAAAAGTCTTAAAGGAAGTCTTCAATAGAGCCAGAAACTTAATTTTGACTGCCCACTTCACTCAACAGATGTGTAGGTGAAGTCTTTAAGTATGATATTCCGTAGTGCTGAAACCTTTAATTGGTCACAGAATAATTGGTCTAAGCATTGTTCACTGGCAAGTTGGATCATTAGCACATAGCATAGAGCTGGCAGAGACACTAAAGACAAGGAAAGTACAGATAGCTTGCATCCTGGAAACAAAATGGAAAGGGGAGAGGGCCAAAGAGATTGGGGAAGGATACAATTTTTTTTTCCTGTGGGGCTTCCAACTCAAGAAGTGCAGTAGGCACAGATCTTGATAGTAAAATAAGGGAAGTGTGGTGATAGTAAATGTAATCAGTGACAGCTTAATGATCATCAAGTTGGCATTTGAATGTGGCTTGCTAAACATAGTCAGTGCATATGCACCCCTGTCTGGCCGTTGTGAGCATGAGGATACAAATGTTAATGAAATGTTAGACACTGCTCTTCAGAAAATTCCAGGAAATAAGGAAATAGTTATCAGTGCTGACTTAAGTGGACATGTTGGAAGAAACAGGCATGGATATAGTGGCATACATGGTGGCCAGGGCTATGAAACTTTAAATGATGGAGAAAGAATATCACAGCTGGCACAAGCTCTTGAGTTGGTGGTATCTTACATGTTCTTTAGGAGAAGAGATGGACATCTTTACACTTAAGAGTGGAAGGACTAAAAGCCAGATTGACAACTTCCTTGTTTCCTAGCAGAACATAAAAGATATAAAAGGTAATTGTGTGAGAGAAACTTACTAGTCAATGTGGACTTCTCCTCTTAGATATGTTTCTTAGAGAAAATCAAAGAGGGTAATACCAAAGATGAAGTGGCAAAATCTACAGAGAAGACTGAGAAGGACTTTGGGGAGTTGGTTCTAGAGAAGATGTCAGCACCAGACATGGAAGGAGTGGATAAATCTGGGGATTTTATGGCAACAGATATATTGAGTGTGGTAAACAAGTTGTGGGTGAATCAAAAGGGAAAACCTTTATTCAAAAACAAACTTGGTTGTGTGTGAAGAAGTATAAGAAGTGATAAAACATATGAGAAAGATGTTTTAAACTCTGGCAAAAGAGTAGGATCAAATCAGATCTGGAGGAATACAAGGATGTGAAGAAAGTGGCAAGCCATGCAGTTGCAAAAGCAAAAAGAAAAGTCTCCAAGAAACTTGATGCAAGACTTGGAACAAAGGAAGGGGGGGAAATGTATAGACTGGCAAAAGCGTGGGACAGAAATACCAAAGATATAAAAGAAGTGAGGTTCACGAAAGATGAAACTGGTGGGGTGTTGACTGATTACAATCACATTATGGATAGATGTAAAAGGTATTTTGAACAGCTTTCTAATGAAGAAAACCCAAGAGAGCAATGTGACTTCAAAATGATGAAGTTTGGTATTCTAAAGCCTATCTCACGAAATAAAGTGGCAAATGCTGTAAAATAAATGAAAAATGATAAGGCCCTAGACCCAGATGGAATCCTTACTGAGGCATGGAAAAAGATAGGAATAGAAGGCATCCATCTGCTGACATCCCCGCTTAAGTCAGTCATGAGATGGGAAAGAATTCCAAACATGTCGAAGAAAAGTATCTCCGAACTTATATGTAAGGTGATGCTGGCAACTGTACAAACGATAGAGGTATAAAGCTGATGAGTCATACAGTAAAATTATGGAAGAGAATCATTGATAAGAAACTAAGATGTGAAATAAATATTAGCATAAATAGATATGACTTCATGCCCAGACTATTGACATAGATACTGTTTTTTCCCTGAGGCAGTTAGTAGAGAATTTTAGAGAGAAAAGGAACACCATTACCAAAGTGTTCGCTGATCTGGAAAAAACTTTTGATGGAATTCCAAGGGAGTCATCTGGTGATGTATGAGGGAGAAAATGGTACCAGAACTTTGTGCTGCTTGGTCAAGCTATGTATGTAGGGGCAATGTCAATAGTCAGAACTTCTAGTGATGAAACAGATGAACTATCAGTAGAGGTGGGCGTGCATCAGGGATCAGCATTCAACTTTTTCTTGTTTATCCTCATCCTGGATATCCTCACAAGGAACATAAAAAAGGAGTGTGCTGTTTGCAGAAATTATCATTCTATGCAATGGGGAGAAGATCATTCGTCAAGATCCTCTCCTAGACTGAGAGATGTGTTGGAGGGACATAGGCTCAAAAGAAGCAGAGGAAAAGCAGAGGGTATCATATGTAGTTTGAGTGTAAAAACGTAAGCATTATCCTTGAAACTAGATGTGCAGACAATACCAAAACCACAAAGTTTCAAGTATCTGGGTTGCAGAATCTGGGGAAATGGAGATCAAAATTGGAGCTAGGATAATAACTGCCTGTCTCAAGTGGAGAGATTCGTGATGTGGTTTGTGACAGGAAGACACCAGTAAGATTAAAAAGGAAAGCCTATAAAACCGTGGTCTGTTCGGTTTTAGTGTATGGCGCTGGGTGTTGGACAACAAAAGGAAAACTTGAGGAAATGATCTGTTCTACAGAAATGTGAATGTTGAGATAGATGAGTGGTGTAAGCAAGAAAAAACATGTGAGGAATATGTGTGTTAGAGATGTACTTAAAGTGAAATCCATACATGAAAAAATGAGGCGTGCAGGGCTCAGGTGATTTGGTCATGTAAAGCATAGTCCTGACAGCTATGTGGATAAGAGAGTCCAACCAATCAAGATAGAGCCCCTCCCAAGAAGTCTTCCTTTATCACATCCCACCACATGTAAACATGTGGTGTGATAGGGGAAATGGCATTGAACAGAGCATTTTGGAAGGAGAGGGCTCATAGCATGGATTCCATCTGATGGGATTAACACAAGGAAGAAGATATTTCATTCTTAACCCAATCCTGGGGCACCTGAAGCAAATATACAAGTGTATATTTTCTCTTCAGTTGTTAATTTCTTACATCCAAAGTATTAAATGATAACCCTATCATTTTAACGCAATTGCCTTTGTAAATTATTTTGACAGTCTTCTCCACCATCTTCCCCTTTTTTAAAAAAAAGTCCAAGTAGATTTTACATGTCACAGACAAATCCACAAACTCAATTCAACACATGCCCCTCCTTTATTCTTCAAGGTTCCATCAGAGAGGTGCAGTCTCTTTGGCTTATCTTGAAATTAAAACAAGTATTCACTATTTCATGGTAAAGAATCATAGAAAGTCATTTTCTTCTAATACTGAACAAATATTAGAATAAATAAAAATATTTCATTTTAAAGGCACATATTCTCTGTTTCACTGTAGCACGTCTAGAAAATTACCCAGCTCCTTCTGTCTGGTTTCTGCTACAGCTTCTAGGAAATGGTGCAGACATGGTCACACCAATAGCACCTGCTTGTGATTTAAATTTTATCCTTTTTTTCTGATTAGTGATAACTAAGCAGATAAGCCTTTAGTTGAGCACAATACAGTAACAAACTTGACTCCCTCAAAATCCGATGCAGTTCAGGGATCAGCCTTTATTCATACTAGTTACAAGGCCACACATTTAAGACAATATGCGTGCATAATAGTGTACACAGAAAACACGTGGCTGAAAACTAACAAAAATGTTTTACTAATGCTGGGAGAAAGATAAATTGTTCATGCCCATTCTACTTTGAGGAGGATAATTGGACTTCTTAGTGTCTTAAGGTGGTGAGGAGAAAGCTTGCTATCTTATGTTTCACTATATTCTGTCACTTCCTCTTGACATTTCTTCTGAGCGATTCTTCTGAGCTCCTGATTGGTTGATTTAAAAACACTTTACATATATTACCATAATAGGTTCCTACTCTTTTGTGTGTAACTTAATTACATTAAAAGACAGATTTGCTCTTGTTGATGATATAGGAGATACATTTGTTTTCATTTCTGTGCCATAATAGATTTAGGCTCTCTACTAATTAGATCCCCCATTCATTTTGTGACTTATCTTGTAAAACTGCATATTTAGTCAGATAGCAAATTATGCTTTAGCTCCCAATGTCAACTAGGATTTTTGGTCACATAAGAAATAAGAAAAAAATAAATATATATGCAAAAAAACGTATAAAACAACCTCTGACACCACCATGTTAACATTTTACTTGCAAGGCTTCAGCTACACTCACTAGGTCATGTTTGCATCACTGAATGCTATTTCTAGCTCATCTTGCTTATTTCTCATATTCCTTACATTTCTCCATAGAGATTTTAAGTTCTTATTTCTTATTCTTCATGTTTCCTAGCAGAACATTTCCCCCCTACTTAATTAAGAAGGCTTGTCAGACTTTCCTTAATTAAGATGAAAACTGTTCTACCCACTACTGAATTTTTAAAGTCTTCCTAAATTCTTGAGAGTTTGAACCCAGAAGGTTGGTGCTGGAGTTGTTAAAGTTTCATAAAATACAGTATGAAGCAGTAGGAATAGGTGAGCCAGTTGGTTTTATATTTTGTTGTAAACAAGAAACTTGCTGTGTTTCAATGAACCAAAGAGACTCAGGTATATTTTGGAATGGACCCAAATTCCAGGTGAGTTTTACATAGGGGATGATTGTTTTCGCCATAACCACTTCACCCCACATACACCTCCCACTGCTCCCCAACAGGCTTAAGGTTCCTTACTTACCTTATGCTGATTTTTTGTGTGATCTTGTAAATTCTCTTCTTACCTACATCTGCAAAGGTTGTCCAGCTGGCTCTATTCCATTTATGACTTTTCAGAGAGCATCAGCCTAGCCTGCTCTCCTCTCATAATATTTCTTGAGGATAGGGTTGTTTTTTTCCCCTTTAGTCAAAGTTTCCCATGGAAGGATTTAAAAGATCACTTTTGTCATCTTCGTTTGGTCTCTCCCTATAGTGCTAGTATACTACTTGATTCCGTTACTCTACCTTCATTTGTTTCATAGATTTCCATATGCACTGGTGTAAGTGGAAATGTTTCCAGTATTCTTTGATAACCTTTGCTGTTCTTGTCACATCTTGCCTTATACTTTTGGAGGCCACATACCATCCCCTACTTTTATCTGGTTCCCAGATCAACCAAGTCTCTTAATGGAATCACTAATGAAGATCTTGCTCTTGAACTGTAGTTGATTGCTGCCTCAGTCATGGTCTGGGAAATCTGTCTGTTGTGTGGTTTGAATAGCCACCATCTGGTCAGACTTGTTGCCACATTCATCTATCTACTCTTACTTCTCCCCAACCCCATCTATCCTGTCCAGGGTTTTAACCTGCCAGTTCTCTCCATTTCTGATTAGGCTTTACTGGTTTTCTACAATATCTTCAGGTGCTGTTTTGAGTCTCCCCTTTGAATCTAATCTTCTTCCAGAGTATGGATGTTGCACTTTCTGCATCTCCGTGTCCTGGTCTTAAAATAGGTATTGAATTTCCCTAGTCTCTCTAGGAGCTGTACTTATGCCCTAACTGGCTGGCTCCTGCTTTTAGTGATTGTGTCCTGTCTTGATGGAATTAGTCTATAACTATTCTGTTTTTCTGTTTCTTGCCTGTTTGCTAGTTTGCTGAGCCCTGATGGTTATATTTCTCCCAAGTGTTTTATTTTTAAACCCTTCCTTTTCACCAACCCCTGTTGCTCTAGTAAGCCTCTCCGAGTTCTCTCAAATCATAGATTTTTAAGAAGCTCAATCGCACTCATCAGACCATATCAGCCCTTTGTTTCCAGCCACTTAACACAGAGAATCTTTAAAACCTCCAGGAATAAATCACATAGGAATGGACGTGTAAGTTTAGTTGACAGCTGCATTCTTGTCTGCTAACTTCTGATTTATTGTTTTAACTTTCATCTCTGGATAGTTACTGCGTTCCATCCTGCCCATGCCTGTCTCCCACTCATATCAAGCTCTTATTTTTGTTAGAATTCATTATTTCTTCCTCAGCCTGTTGCTGTCTAATTTCAGATAGCCTTGAAGAGTAAAAGGTGGCCGCATACTATTTTATGCCTCAGCTGTCTCTTTGCTTGTCTCCCACATCTAGTTTTGCCAGTCAACACAATCATTTCACTTCACCTCTCTTTAAAACTTATTTAACTTTGAGTGACTATTTATGTATAGTACTTGGAAACAGTTCCAATTTGCGTATTCTCAGTTTTTATTCTGAAGTGACTATTCTTTAAACAATATTCAAGTGGAAATACTTACCAATGGTTGCCTAGTGAATTCCAACATGGAAAAAAAAAAAAAACCTTTTCATTATACTCCTTCTGCTTCTGCCTTACTCTTTGGCTGCTTCATTTCAGTTGATCTCTCTGATCATGAGTTATGATCTTGCCCCTTGCTCGTGAACCAGTGAGAATAAAGGTAATTTACTACTGCAATTTATGTGATTTACGTTTCAGTTTATTTGATGAGGTGCTCGCCCCACTACATCTTAATCTCTAAAGATTTGTGCAAGGAGTCACCTTTTTAATCTTAATATTTCTTTTCTCTTTGTTTCCTAACCATCTTCATAATTTGTACAAAGCTTCCTGTCTTCCTAAAACAAATCCCAGCAACCTGATATTCTATTTCTCAGAACTCATCTATGGTACACTACTACAATGTTACCAATATAGGTATTATCAATTTCTTTTCTCATCAGCATAGCCTCACTTCTAGTGCAAACAGACAAGTCTCTATGTAGAAACAGACTATATTATTATTTATTCAGCATGGGGATATGAGTAGAATTTATGTAGCATTGTCAAAGAAAAAGTTGTATAAATATGGTCGGTCTAGCTATTGGAATTCATTTTAGTCTTATTCATTATATGAATGAGATTTGAAAATAATTCAGATTCTCGAAGGTACCGGCTCATTGCTAGTAATGGAAAGGAATGGTTCACACATTCTATGAGGAGTTTAAACAGGTGGAGTTTATATAATCCTCCTGCCCATGCATATAGTGTTTTTAAACAGAGTTTATCCTTGAAATTGACAGTACAAATCTATTTCTGAATCTGTTACCCCTTGTAGTTTTTTCTGTATGTTTTTAATGGCTAGAATTTATTTGCTTTGGCCAAAAGAGACAAGTCCTTTCTTTGAGGCAGCTTTAAGGGTGACAGGAAGGCTGTTGTCATGCAATTAGAATCCATGTTCCAAGCTAGATACTTGAAATAGGTTTGATTCCAGAGAGTTATAGTAGGACTTCTAGTGGCAGGATCCAATGAGGATAGATGCAAAAGTGTATGGAAAATTATCCAAAATAATACAAGTTTTACTGAATTCAACTTAATAAGATAACCCTTATAAACTGTACCAGAATCAAAGCCCCGTGTCAGGAAAAAGCTTGTAGTACTGTTAGCATGTCAAAAAGTCTCCATTTTTGTGCTGAGAATTAAGACAATCCCGTGGATTCAATCTCCATTTGTTCAGGATTGCAGCCTGATGCCTAATCTGACAGGGAAAATCTTCTGATCCCAATCCTCATGATATTGGCAGATCAGATGCCATTCCTTTATTGATCTTTAACTGTAATCAGAAGGCTGATGTTATTTCTGTTGCCAAGACACAACACTACATAAGCCGCTAGTCTGATGCTTACCTGAGCCAAGATTCAATCCATATTGTTATTCCAAGCTTCAAAATATCAGAGCCAATGCCAGGAGTTGCCCTTGGGAGGAAACACAGTGGACCATTTGTATTTGATGTCCTTGTGCCTAAATGCCTCACCCTCAACAGAGTATATGAAATTCCTCAGCTGACAAGAAGTGTTTTTTCCTGACCCCCTCTACCATTGGTCTGTGTTCCCTTCAAACTCCCTGGGGCAAAAGCTCTGACCACACCAATTTGACTATTGGGAATAAACACTTCAACTCAGTTCAGTCAGGTTTTACCTGTATCAGTTCTGCACTAGAGTCTGTAATCAGATCATTAATTCTAAAATGAATGATGATATAGCTGAAGGAGGCATATTGCTTTGAACTCAGAAGTGAGAGGCGCAAGATGATTCTTGTATATCTCCTGTCAACTGGGATAAGTGAGCTGGTCTCTGTCCAGAAGAAAACCAAGATAAGCTCCATTGGATCACTGCCTGTGGTGTGCCCCATGGGTGAGCCTCAGGTACAAAATCCAAGCCATGCATGAAAACTTTAGGAAAGACTTTCAAACCTGTATAGGAAACAGAAAAGAAGAGAAATTGGTGAAAAGTGGTTCTAAGGCACTCAGTACAATGGGAATAATGGACATTTAATGAAAGGCTGCAGTTGATTTTTAAATGAGACAGATTTCAAGAAGACTATAATCTTTAGCAGTGCTACTAGTGTGTTAAGATATTGTAGTCAGTGTTATGTTTGTGTTAAATAGCAGTTTTCCAAAATTAGAATTAATAATAGGACTTACCACTTGAGTGTATTTAATCTTCAAAGCACTTTACAAACATTAATTAATCCTCCCCAAAACTCCTGTGAGGAAGTATGACAGCATTATCACCAGTAAACAGATGGTAAAATTAGTTAACATACAGTGACATTGCAGAAAAGAACTCTGTGTCCAGAAGCCCATCCAGTTCTTTCTGTTTGTTCTTACTAGCTCAGACCCAGCATTGTTGAAAAAGCTGTGAACTGGAAAAACATTCTAAATTGTAACATGTGAGTGAGCACTCCAGACCTCTAACTTTGCTTCTGACATGGCTAACATTGGTTACAAATTCAAGATAAATATATTTCCTTTTAATTTTGGAAGTGTTTGTCTTAGTCCTTGACCAGGTGGTTGCAATTCTTTTGCGACTATTTAACAATATTTTGCTTAACTGTATTCACTAAAGCTGCCTTTGATAATTTGAGGAGATGAGTAGAATAGTAGTTGGTAAATCCTGCATGTGTATGAGAATTAAAAGATTTTTTTTTTCCATTTCTAGCCTCGGTTGCAAATAATGAAGAATCAGAGCTTTGGGAATTTATATACATTTAAAAAAGAGAAACAAATCCAGAGGGAGATAGATATTGATACATCTCATCCATCTTTATTCTCGCTATAGAAATTACAAAGTGGCCAATTTAAATTTATCCATTTTCAAAGTTATCAACTGACTTTTTCGTTATCAACGTACCATTTTCAAAGTTATCAACTGACTTTTTTTAGGCAAATTCTTTGTGTCGTGAGATTGCTTTACAAAAGTGTCTTCAAACTATTTCAAAGTGTGGACTGTGTTTTAATCCAAGGATTGCCTTGTGTGCTACTTCTCTTTACAATCACATAAACCCTGTGTTATTATTTATAAGGAAAACAATATTAGGGACGTACTTACATATTTTTATTATGAATTGTAATGTTATTTAACAGTTAGAGTTAAGGAGATGCAGCCTATACCATCTGATCATCCAAATATCCACATACCAATTTGAGAACCTCTACTTAAGAAACTGTTTAAATAATGCTAATTATTTTGGGACCCAGTCCTGACTGCACTCAATTCAAGTTGAAGGTAGTTGAGGATGCCTGGCACCTCCCGGTAGTAGCCTTTGGTGTTAAGCCTTCATTGATCTATGTGAAGGATTGTGAAATAATGTATGTGGGTGCTCACCACTTTTGAAAATTAAGTCCCTTTTTTGAAGTTCTCTGTCCCTTCTCTATTCCCTTTGCAGTACTCAGGTGGTGTACAATGTGAGTATTGGATTGCAGTTAGCTAGTTGTAGGGCTACGTTCTCTACCTCACTTTGGCCCTGTTCCACCACTCTGGCAGCACCCAGGGGATGCAGTTTGGCCCTTCTTCCTTTCCTTGACTCTCCTAGCAGTTTAAAGTTTAAAGCTAGTGTTATCTTCTATGCCACATTTCCCCTGCTGCTTCAGTGCATGGGGTATGTGGAGGGTATGGCCAGAGTGTGTTGTCCTCAACTGGCAGATGTCTCTTTGGCACAATTGCCAGCTGGTACTTGTTAAAGGAGCCCCCAGGCTGCTCTAATCTGCGCTTCGGTCAAGAAGAGAATCAGTGAGTGTAACCTGCTCCCTGAAAGACCCCAGGCCCCACTTCTGTGCAGAGAAGAAACTTGGCACAGAAGATCATATGCCCTATTAAATACCGATCGAGGGTAGAATCAGGATGACTGTACTTCATTTACTACTAGATATCTCAGAGTACACACATTTGTTTTAGTTGTGTTTGTGGTACTGGGAAATGTCTGTTAAAGTGGGTATTGGGTAGGTTGTTTTGATAAATTAAAAAAAGGAAGTGCAGAATTATTGTGCCATGAACTGTAGTGACTGGTGTGGTTTTTAAATCTTTGCTTTGTAGAGTGTTCATCACCTTTCGTCTTCAGTGCGGTTTTACAGTGTAATCAGTTATCACTGTCCTGACAAGTATTAGTCTGGTAGTAATTTATCATAGGCTGACAAGTGCCAGAATTCATCCTCACATTTGTATCACTGAAGCAGACAAATAGTTGGCTTCAGAGACTAAAATGTGATGTGATATATTATTCTGACCCACAAGTTGACATGAAAATTGTTTTTAATCATTAAGACTCAAGTCAAAATGTTTTTCTTGATTTTTGTTTTGTTTGTTATTGTTGTGTATGCGCACATCTGTGTGTGATTTCTTTGACAATAATCTGATTCTGTGCAACTCATATCCTTGGTATTAAGGAAACCACTTCTCATAGTTCATAAAATGAACACGAAGACTGATAAATGAATTTTAAGCCAGTGTTTCAGTTCCTCAGAAAAGAGCTTTAGTGTGCCTGATATAAACATGCTGCAAACTCAGACAGCACAATTTGCACATTAATGATTTGCAAAGGAAACATTAATTGTATACATTTTTTACATACTCTGTTCATTCTGCCTATAAGATGAAATACCGGCAGGTTTATACCACTATCCTGCTCTTACCTGTTTGCCACCAAAATAGAACCATCATGATCATCTAGTCTGACCTCCTCCACATTGCAGGCCAGAGAACCTGAACCATACACTCCTGTAATAGACACCTAACCTCTGACTGAGTTACTGAAGTCTTTAAATCTTGATATCAAGACTTTAAGTTAGAGACTTCACCATTAACTGCAGTTCAAACCAGTAAGTGACCCATACCTGCCGTGGAAAGTGAAAACCCAGGCTCTCTTCCAGTCTGACCTGGGAGAAAATTCCTTCCTGACCCAAAATATAGTGATCATTTAGACCCTGAGCATGTGGGCCAGACACCTGGAAAAGAATTCTCTGTAGTAACTCAGAGCCCTCACGTTCTAGTGTCCCATCTCCAGCCATTGGAGATATTTGCTAATAGCAAAGACACATTACAAGAAAACATATACCTTATGTTTCCAACTTCATTACCTATCATTTAAAGCATTTTTAATGTATCCTTGCATAATTTAGAAGTGCATTCACTAGGAACAGAAGCCAACTAAGAGAAATGAAATGTACCTAGATGAATTTCAGAACTGCCTGCTGCACTAATGTGACCACTTTGCCTCATTTAGCCATATTTACCACTCATGTCCTTTCATATTTGAGTGTGCCATTGTTATATTCCAGGCAAGTCGACCTGTACTGCCATTTGTCCTAAAACTAGCATATCTTATCTGCAGCTGGAATTCTTCATGTGGCATGTCGTGATCTCATTATTGCCCAGGTCAATATTTTGTGTATTGGATGGAATTCTTCCGAGGACCTTCCCTCCACTAAATCAGGAATTAATCCCAGTCATATTGTAACGTCTTACACCAAGCAATTTGTACCAGAGTGACCAATAGCACTTGCCTTACTCCCTTCCAAGGACATTGTGTACTAAGCTGTATATTATCCTTTTCTACCCTTGTGGTGGTGGAGTCCCCTTCAGATGTTGGCACAATCATCTATTGAGTATTGTATTGTACCTCATTTACTTCCCCTACTAGCTGCTGCAGTTACCATCCCCCAGAGCCGGCTGTAGGCATTAGCAGACTAAGCAATTGCTTAGGGCCCCAAGCAGCTGAAGGGGCCCCCTATTAATTATTAGTATGTGTGTTGGAGGGGATATTCTTGCTTAGGGACCCAATGGGCTAGAACTGGCACTGCATTCCATCTTGCCCTTTATCTGTTCTTTCTGGGTTCTTGGATCATACTCCATCACCACAGTATCTGAACACCGCACAAGATGTAAATAGTCTGTGAACGATTTAAGCAGAAAACATATTTTTCTGCTTTTCTCCTTGTAACAGGATGGTTTGCCTCATAGGCTGGAGAGCAGGGGACTAAGCCAGCCCTGATTAGGACTAGCCACACCTGGGTGAAATAAGATGATCCCAGGATAAAAAAAGATTGAAGTTGCAGGGGAGTGCGGAATCCCAGCTAGGTATGCAGATGGACCAAGAAGGCTCCTGCAGGGTCCTGAGTTATCAGGAAAAATATGCAAAGAGCAGGAGAAAACTCTCTGGCCTGTAAGAGACCCCACCCAACAAGCAGGGGAGAGACTGCCAGACCCTCAGAGAAGAGAGGGCTGTGCCCAACTGAAACTGGGGTGAAGACTTAGAGTTTTGTTTTGAAATACTTTGTTTGGACAACTGGGAGAGAGACATTGAACCAGAGTTAGGGCGTAGCGGGTCAGTGTGCACCTGAGTTCTAAATACATGTGGTTCCTTCTGGAGATTGTTTTGAATTATTTTGTGAACTGTGAGTTCTTAAAGTGCCCCCGAAAAGACAGATTAGGGTGTCAGGGTGCAGTAGAGTAATCTGTGTCTGTGAAGAGGCAATTAATGGCCACACGGCTAAACAGCCCCTGAACCAGGGCAGGCAGGATTTTTCCTTTCTTATCATCCTATTCTCTCTCATTCTTGCATTGCTGTCTTCATTTTTGTTCCACCTTGTATTTAAATTGTGGCTTCTGAACTCTCTTGTATTAATTTGTATTTACTAAGAACCAATATCTTATCCCAGTAAAAAGACAGGATTGAGATGTTAAATTTAAAAAGTAATGGTACCTACTTTTGTTCAAAATGAGAGAGCCATTTCTTTCTTCAGACTGCTGAATTGTCAAATGTTCCTTTTTATAGCTAAAGAAATTTAAAAAAAAAATGTATTCTGTTGCAGTTATAACTAGATTATGGTAGAAGTGAAAATGAATTATAACTTTCTGCTGGGATTTGTTCAGCTCTGAGAATTTACAGGACAGCAGCAGAGCCCAACTGGAAATATTTAATATATCTTTTTTTTTTATATCCCTGTGTCACTGTCCTTTATGAAAAGGGAAACATTCTATTGCAATACAGATATTTGAAGTGGTGTCATAGTGTAAGTGTGGGATGATATTGCTTTAAAGTCAACATTGTGATTAAACACTACTTTTTAATGCATGCCAGCGCTTAACAATATTTATTTGTGTTGGAGGTGAAGGTAGCTGAAAGAAATATCTTCAAGTATACATTTGTAATATGGCAAGAGGCCTTGAGTAGTAGTATTTCTCTTAGAATTGTAAGGAACTCTGTGTTATGACTCTTGGACTAAAATTAGAAAATAACACCATAAGAGAAATACATATAATTTTTTAAGATCATGCAGCACTCTGTGCCTGGAGGGCCATTACACACACCTCTATAATGGGCTATTGAGCACAGTCTAATAAAGGGGAAAATTGCTGCTGGGTCTTAAGCCAGAGTCTCCAGTTTACTGAATACAAATAAGCTTTTTTTTACCTATTGAACTGCAGTAGCAGCAATGCTCAAGTCAAAGGCCTCTTTCACTTACAAACAAAAGCTTGTATTTTGCACAAGAACTTGTTTCCTTAGAATTGGCATATGCACTGGAACATCTCTGCAAATCATTACTTTTCCCCCTACAGGTGAAGGTCTCTAAAGTGGCAATACAAACCAAGTCTTTGCCAGTTGTCTAGACAGGCTATCATCAGCTTGTTAAGGATGGTGCTGATTGAAAAATTAATTGATGAAAGGGTAACAAAATGTGATGGCATAACAACAACACTGCTTTATTTTTAAGACAGGAAATGCTTTTGGTTTGTTTCATCTCAAAATTATAGAGAATGCTGAGATTCATGCTAATTAGGGCTTTTGATCCCAGTAGTGCTAATGAGTTCCTTGTGCCTCTCAATAAGAGAACAGACTTCTCCAATTGTACTCATCCCTTATATGTGTTGAAATCCACTGTCAGTTGTAGGGGAAGGTGCTGTACTGCTGAAGCAGATGTTCATGTGGAATTTGACAAGGCTGTAGAAGTTTTTCTCTTATTTTGTGTGGGTCTCTTCTGGAGCAGCCAAAAAAGAAGACGGAAAAATTGTTAGGTTGTGATAGTATTTGTTCAAAAGGTTGAAGAGCAAGCCACTTAATCATGGATTTAAAACCTGCCTGTTTGTTTTAACTGTTGAAAGAATCTGAGGATGTACAGAAAGTGCTCTTCTTTAAATTGGGCATTAAAAACCTCACAGTTGATGACCTGAGACAACGTGGGTGAGGTAATATCTTCTATTGGACTAGCTTGGTCCAATAAAATATATTACCTCACTCACCTTGTCTTTCTAATATTCTGGGAACATCACAGCTCCAACAACACTGCAACAACAATTGACGATCTGACATTTTACTTAGCTGTTTATACTTAGCTCCATTTATGTGCATGGGATTACTTACAAGTTGATTATCCCTTTGCCTAAGAGCAAATGAACAGAAAAAACTAAGTTTATATGTGGTCAGTTTGTATATTACACAATAAGATGTCATGATTCATCCCCTTAGGTTACTTGTAGGGTCTCAAGTGCTTTAATTTCTTTCTTAATGAACTCCATAATGAAAAAGAATGCTTACACGAGGACATCCTATGATCCATTGTCTTGCTGCAGAATGAAGACCTTGATGATAAAAACTTTTTGGGATGAATGAGTTCACAAATTAGCCAGTTTTTTTTAAATGTATTTAACTTCGGAAGCTTTCTGCAACACTTGCATCTTTCTCTAAAATTTTAAACTGTCTCGAATACATAGGGAAAATGTAAAGTTTACATCTAGAAAGCTACCGCATGAAGGTAAACAAATATAAAAATCAAGGGCAAAAATCTGATCCAACTAAAGTCAATGTCGGAACTCCCATTGACTTCAATGGGGCCAGGATTTCACACTAAATCATGTCCTACATATATATTTTTCTTTCTGGCACTACTACTGATTTTTTTTTTTTTTTTTTTTTTTACATTTTCCTATCTCGTGCACTAGCATGTATGTACTGTGGTAGACAATTAAAAAAAAAATATCTAAGGTGTGTCTGGCACATAGGGAAGGGACGGGTGTGTGGGTGATAAGGTTTACTGGTCAGAGCTGAGTCAGAAGCCAGGAACCAGAGCTGAAGTCAGGAACACATCAAGGGTTGGGGCTGCGAGTCACACCTAAGGTTGGGCCAGAATCAATGTCAGAAGTCACAACAAGGCTCAGGGCTGGAGTCAGACAGCCATGCCAAAGGTCAGACTGGAGTCAAGAAACAATGCCAGGGTCAATCTGGAGTCAGGGTCCAATATAGCTGCAGGTCAGGTCCGGGTTCACTCTGTTGCTCGGACAACTTCCTATGCCACCTCCTGGATTTTAAGTAGTGCATCCCTACTGATTGGCCCAGATAAATGTATGCTCCAGTCAAGGAGCTTTGTGGGTAGAGCCTCTGATGGACCAGAGTTAGACTCATAGACTTGAAGGCCTTGCATACAACCAAGGTCAAATTAACCGTGTAGACGAGCGCTTCCTTGCTCGTGGCACAAATCCACAGGAGACCGCTCTTTCAAACACCAGTGCCCTTTTATTTCCTTGTATTTTCCCACCACCACATATATACAGTTCGCTCTCAGGCAAGTAGCCCCGTTGGGGAACAGCTTGCTCTTACAGCTAGCTGGGAGCAACAGGCCCTCACTCCTCACTTTCCTGTTCCTCCCTCCTACTTCCTTCCTGCTAGCTTTATAGGCCTTCCCCCATCAAGCTCACAGGTGTCTCTGTTTTAGGGCTTTAATCAGCCACAGCCTGTCAGCTCCAATCACTTCCCCCTTACTAGGAGCTGAGCTAGCAGGCTCTGAGCTAACAGGGGCTGAGTCAGTGCCTTTTGGCCAGCACCCTGTTACACACAGACATAATTTCCTGGATCACTTTTTTCACCTTTCTTAAAAACAGGTACTATATTAGCAATTCTCTAGTCAAAGGGTACAACCCCGAGTTTATGGATTCTGCTAGCCTTCTCCCCTGCTGGTTCTGGAGAGCTGTTGGGTGGTGGTCATTGTCTGGACACTGCTTTGGACCACACACCTGGTTTGAGACCCATGATCCCTCACCTATAGTTGGTCAAGCCTTATTTCTTTAAAGCCCTCTGTAAATACTTGCAAATGTATTAATGAATGATAATGTTTTTTTCCTTAGACTAAAATGAATTGTGTTAAGGTGGCAATACACTTTGGTGTTTGCTCCTTTCCGTTGCTGAATAAATTGATTTTAATAGTGGTTGTTAAATGGGTGTATATAAAAGTGTTTCTGAGGTTTAATTGACATCGTTAGCAGTGACTAAGTGGAATGTATCGTGTAGGGGCAATGCAAAACAAAGCAAGCAATTACGGAATATTAATAAGGTATTGGTCTTTTTTTGGATACCATACCTGAAGGACAGTTAATAAGCGCTTTAAGCCTTTGGAGTACCATTTGCTTTTTCTTTTCTTTTTTTTAAGATTAGACTTTCTGATTATACTGCATTAAAAAATTTAATTAGTTTGCTCCAGTGGAGCAGTTAATGTACTACAGAGTAAAATGGTTTCCCCTTCTCTCTCTGTAGAAGGTTGATTTATTCTGCTCCTTTCAGACACATTTTTGATTTGATTGTTTACAAAATTTAGAGAGAAGTTAATTAAATAATTGGTAGTATTTTATATAATGTTGTAAGGTCTGAAGTATGTTAAACTCACAACTGTAATTATTTTCATGGGTTGTTTAACTCAATACATTAATTGTTTGCACTTAAATCTCAGTGAGGTATTTATATCGGTTAGGAGCTAGAGAAAAGAAGAAAAATATCACTAGGAGTGACCAGTAGTATGGTTTATTTCATAATGCCACTTCTCAGCAAGAAAGAAAAATGACAGTGTTAAAGTCCCTTCCCACAAATTCTGTCACACACTTGCTCATGATTAATAAATCCACCACAACTTTTTGTATGACTGTAACCGCTTTCTGTACTTAAAACAATTGTTAATGTAGGTACTACAAAATAAAATGGACAAAGCAGATAGAAGAGTTGAGATGGGGGAAGGAATGGGGAACAGCTGAACACTTGAAGACTAAAACAATGGCATTGTATTGGTACCTGGTAGCTGCAGTCATTCCGTTGGCATTTCATTATACATCTGTGTTTGTAGGTGTGTTTGTAAAATTTAACTGAGTGAGAAATTTAAATTTCCGATGGATATAATTTATGATGAGGTGGATTCTTGTGCTTGGAATTTAACACACAAATCCATTTTTATCTATATAGCCCACTTAACTTTTTAGCTTAGCCTGTTTTCAACCATTGCAATTACGATTTACTGTAACTCAAACTACTGTATACACAGGATACTGTGAGAGAAGGGTCATGAATGTGAAGATCTCACATTTACAATTAGCATTAAGATTATTTCAGTGATAAGTATAAGCTGGTGAAGCAACTAAGCATAAAACTAATCAGCCAGACAGATAGCTTTTCTTAGGGAGAATTTTTTTATGTTTTGATTGCAGAAAAAGAATTGACAAAACACAAAGGTGAAGAAAATGATACTGCTGTTTAGGGTTTCTTATGCAGACCCTTAGCCATGAATAGAACAGACTTCTCTCAGGCTGTCACTCTTCCCCTTGTTTTTAGAGCAGCTATTGTTTATGGACCATCCTTGGAGCCACTGCATGAGTCTAAGTTGCTACTAATTCCTTGTTTGGCAAAGAAAAGGACAGGACTCTGCATCCTGCACTGAGGTGTTTGGATCACCATTTATTTTTCCTCTTGAGATTTACTGTATCTTACCTTGTGCTGAAATTTTTTGTTTTAATACAAGCAGGACAATTGGCTTCTAAATCTTGTCTTTGTGTAAGAAGGGGAATGGTCCCGCTATTGTGGGGAGCTTTCCTGGCTTGTAAATTAGCCCAGTGAAATGGGCTATGAAAGGATCTGAGTCCTCGCTCCCACTTCCTTTACCCATAGGCCTGCCTGACCTCGAGGGCTCCCCTTCCATTCTCCTGTGTGGCAGAGTCCTCGTAACCCCAACAAGACTGGGCCCAGGATTCTGGGGGGGGCTCGACCCCCAACCTTGTCATGGTCACCTAGGGCAGGGGCGAGGGTGTCCCCACGCCGGGGTGCTCCCTCCGCACTGGATGCTTCCCTGATCCACGGATCATTACATACAGTTCAAAGCAAATACAATTTATTAAACAGCAATCAATTTTAAAAAATAAGGAAAAAATGGGAAAGGTTAAAGAAAAATGTATAACCCTGCGCTGTGGCATGGGGATATCACAACCAGTGTCTCTCACAGTCTGTTCCTCTCACGGCCCAAGCCTCCTGCCCAGGCCCTGGCTGTGCTGCAGGCAGAGCTGTCCCTTGGATACGGCTAATCGGGGTGACCACCGCGAGCCCCACGCTTTAGGGGTTCCTGGGCTTCCATAAAATCGTGAGGAGGCAGGCGGGGAGGTGAGGCGGGAGGCAGGCAGGTGAGTGGGATGAGGAGATGAATGGGCAGGCGAGCGGCAGGTGGGCGGGGGGGAGTGGCGAGGAGGAGCTTCCCTACCAGAATCTCCCCCTCCCCCCAGTGTCTCCTGCCCGCTGGCAGGCCCCGCCAATCAGCGACGACTCCTCCCTCTCAGCGCCTACCGCCTGCCACGGATCAGATGTTTCATGGCGTCAGGAGGCGCTGGGGCGGAGGGGAGAGGAATGAGGTCGCAGCGTGCTCGGGGGAGATGGCGGAACTGGGTGGGGAAGAGGCGACGTGGGGTGGGGTCTTGGGGGAAGGGGTAGGGTGGAGCCAAGGTAGAGCCAGGGGGAGCACCCCTGGCAGATTAGAAACTCACCACCTATGTCCCGGGCCCCACACCCCCCTTGGGACAGCCCTGATTGCAGGGATGCCACGGGTCAGACATTTGCTCTGGTGGTGGCCACACACCTTCAGGCTCTAGGTGGCAGGACCCTGCTTCCCAAAGTCAGCTTCCCCCAGTCGGAGTTGCAATCCCCCTCCAAGTTTGGCCTGCAAGGTCTCTTGGCTGCGGGTGTCTCCCTGCGCTAGGCTCTCTGCCCAGGGAGCCCCCTTGCTCTCTCCAGATGCTCACCGCTCTTGACTGCTCCCGCTCCAATCCCAACTCCAGCCCCAGTACTGCTGCTGCTCTGCCTCCAGCTCCCTGGGCTGATTTTCTGGTCCCTATGGCTCTGGTTGTTGCGGTTCTCCGCCCAGCGCAGATCTGCTCTCGGGGGGGCTTCTGTGGCTCTGCTCCCAACACTGACCTACTTCCTGGGCTGCTTCTCTGGTTCTCTCTGGCTGGCACAGCCCTGCTCTCCCACTCAGCTCAGGCTCCTACTCTCTCCGTGGCTCAGCCCACTCTGCTCCTCGCAATTCTAGCTCACACGGAGTATAGGACCCACCCCCCCCTCCCCCCGGCTTCCTGACTCCCTTATTAGCATGCCCACCCTATCAATCAGGTTGACCTAGAGCATTGGCCTCTCCCTATTGTTCCTGGGGACTGTCAGTCTCAGGGTCCTGATTTCCCATTGACCCTTCCCCTTCCTTTTGGTACCGGGAGCTAGCCAACCAAAAAACCCACACTGAGTTTTAGTAAGGGCTCAAAAGTCCCCTTACATTTGCAAAATAGTGGATTGGTTATTAGTTATCATTAATGCAATGATTTATAGAGTCATAGATTTTAAGGCCCGAGGGACCATTAGGATATAATCTGTCCTCCTGCGTAACACAAGACGTAGGACCTCCTCAGTAATTTATTAACAAGCCCATTGCTTCTGTTTGAACTACAGCATATAATTTAGAAAGACCTCTAGTCTTGCTTTAAAGACTTCAGGTGAAACCATCACATTACTAGGTAAATTGTTCCAATAGTTAATTACCCTCACTTTTCAAATTTTGCATCTTATTTCTAGTCTAAGTTTGTTGAGCTTCAGCTTTCAACTGCTGGCTCTTTTTCTGCTGAAGAACCATCTTGTATCAAATCTCTTTCCTATGTAGGTACGTTTAGCCTTTTCTTGGATAAACAGTTTGAGCTTCTTAAGTCTCCCACCATAAGGCATATTTTCCAGACCATTAATCATTCTTATAGTTCTTTTCTGAACCCATTCCAACATGTCAATATCCTTTTTGAAGTGTGGACACCAGAACTGAACACAGTATTCCAGTAATGATCTCACTAATGCTACATACAGAGGGAATATAACTTTCCTATTCCTAATTGATATTCCCCTGCTCACACATCCAAAGATCACATTCACCCTCTTTAGCTACAGCAGTGAACTGGACACTCGTGTTCTGTTGGTTTTCTACTATGCTCTTAAGTTCTTATCTGTATTAGTGCACTCCAGGATACTGTCCCCCACCATTTATGTGTGAACAACATTCTTTGTTCTTAGACATATGATCTTTCATTTGGCTGTATTAGAGTTACTTTTAGTCATTTATCAGAGAACCAGCCATTAATCCATTTAATATTGGTTATACTGATTTTATGTAGTGCTGACTCTTGTATCAGAATGTCATGCAGAACTAAGTCTTACAGAAGTCTCAGGCTAGGTCTACACTGAGGGGGGGGTGTTGACCTAAGATACGCAACTTCAGCTACGTGAATAGCGTAGCTGAAGTCGGCGTATCTTAGATCGATTTACCTGGCCATGAGGACGGCGGCGAGTCGACCGCTGCCGCTCCCCCGTCGACTCTGCTTCTGCCTCTCGCCGCGGTGGTTGACGGCAGAGTGATCGCCACGGTGGTTGATGGCAGAGTGATCGGGGATCGATTTTATTGTGTCTACACTAGACGCGATAAATCAATCCCCGATAGATCGATCACTACCCACCGTGTACGTAGTGTAGACGTACTCAGTATATTGTGTCAACAGGGCTCCAAGATATGTTAAAAATCAACATTAACAGTTCAGAGATCTCTGTGGGCACAGTCTTTAAAACTCTTGGGTGCAAATTATCCAGTCAGTCTGATTTTAAAATGTTTCATAGTTGCATTAACAGCCTCCCTACGCTTCAGATGGACTAGAAAATATTTCATTGTCACTAAGATATGTATACATAGTCCTGCTTCCTTCCCAATAAAGAACAAAAATATTGATTGAATATTTTTGTCTTTAATGTATAATGATTGACAATTTTACCATCCTTATCTAGGATCAGACCATTACCACTGTTAGGATTTAATTTGTTCTTGAGATATTTAAAAACTTGCTTTTAATTGTCCTGAGCCCAACTTACCATAGATATAGCCCTACTAGCCATAGATATTTCATTGCAACCCTTAACTCCCCTTATTATTGTCTGTAATGCCTAACTGCTGATTTGTATCATTGCTATTAGCGTCCCCATTTTTCCATTTGTTATATATTGTTTAACCAGGCTATTTTTTTTTAACCAAAAGAGCCTTCATTTTTCATTGTGGTTTTCTTGGCCATCTGATGAAACATTCTTACGCAAATCCCAATTGTCATTCACATGTTATGTCTATATATTTCTTTTCAGTTAGTTTTTCCTCATGATTCTTTTCAGCTTTTGGAAACTGTCCCTTTTAAAGTATCAAGTGTACATATTATTGATCAGGACTAGATTTTGTTTGCACATAATGACTGAAAATGTGTTGTGATCAGTTGTACCTAGGCAACCATCAATTTTCACTTCAATGATCAATTCATATTTTGCAGTCAGAGAGGGTCTAATACAGAAATATTCTGACTTGGTTGCAATATTTTTTGTGCTAAAACATTATTGATAATTGGTCAGAAAAACTTGGATGGAACCATTTTCTGTTGGAAAATGCTGTTCCTCAGAACTCCATTTAAGAGGAAAAATGGGGTTGGTGGAGTTCCAACAAGATTGAAACATCCTGTTTTAACACTTTTAAAATTAAATATTTTGTTCTTTGATTTTTAAACAAACTTTCATTTCAAAATTCTGTTTATTTTGTATTTTATAGTATACTATACGTTATACAATCAAAAGAAAGCATTTCAATATTGTAGAAACAATGTTTTGATTAACCTAAAAAGCAATGTTTTGGCAGTACTTTCGAAATGTTCAGTATTTGTTCCAAATTGGAACAAAAACAAATTTCAAAATCACAAACTTTCTGAAATGGAGTTTCCATCTTCTGCATTGCTCAAAACTGTAATACAAATTGTCTTCTGCAGCATAACTCTGTGTACATGTATAAAATCTAAACCACACATAAGTATTATAATTTAGTATATTTTAAATAAATAATTAAATTTTCTTAATATTTCATGAGATAAAAATATGAGCACATATACTCACTGAACAACATTAATAAATAAATACAGTACTAATATGATTGCAAAAATTGCTGCTGAAGTGGACTTCATGCAAAGTACATTGATAAGAAATAATAAGATTGTCCTCTTTTCTGACAATATATTTGGATTTAATAAAGACCATAATGCTAAAAGATTTAGGAGAGAGATCTGATAATTAGAGGTGAATATGCAAGGTGTTAGGGCAGTAAAAATGGCCAATACACTTCTGGGCTACATATGCAAAGGTATCACATCATAAAACAACAACGTAATAGTTCTGGAATATTGTACTGAGTTGTAGGCAACACATTGTAAGTAATACACTGGCATATTGGATGGAGTTTAGAGAAGTGCAACAGAAGTACTAGATGAGATTTTTGTAAAGGCTAAATATATATAGCAGTCAACAGTTACTATTTCTTCGAGGGATAGGTTGGAGGGCAGGCGTCACATGTCAATCAAGATGTGAAGGATGTAAACATCATCTAGGGAACCTCCATCACATGTTGGAATATTTTAAAGCAAGCAGGGATGTATCTCTAAGCACATTCAGTCCTGGCCTCTCTTCTGAGATTGCTAGCAAGAGTGATAGACAAGTACATTTAGAAAAGAAAATTAATGTAGCTACTTATCTGGTCAGAACTGAACCGACACTTTAGAGCAGGGGTCGGCAACCTTTCAGAAGTGGTGTGCCGAGTCTTCATTTATTCACTCTAATTTAAGGTTTCGCGTGCCAGTAATACATTTTAATGTTTTTAGAAGGTCTCTTTCTATAAGTCTATAATATATAACTAAACTATTGTTGTATGTAAAGTAAATAAGGGTTTTAAAATGTTTAAGAAGCTTAATTTAAAATTAAATTAAAATGCAGATCCCCCTGGACCGGTGGCCAGGACCCAGGCGGTGTGAGTGCCACTGAAAAACAGCTCATGTGCCGCCTTCGGCACACGTGCCATAGGTTGCCTACCCCTGCTTTAGAGTCATAGGTCACCAAATAGTCACCAGATATTCAGATATTTCTGTCATTAACAACTCAGGTTTTATTTAAAGCAGTGATCTAGAGATGAAAGATGTTGTACTTATTGCAAGTCTATGAGTTATCCAATCTTTCCTGAAAAATTACTGATACAACTGCCTGATAATTTGGCTTCTCTCAAGTTATAAGACAGAGAAATAGGAAATTTGCTAGTCTCTGGTATATTTAAAATGTTCTTGATAAGTTAATTTCTTTATAAAATGTTGTATGTAGCATTAGTCTTCAAGATGGTGTGATGTGATACATAATGTGTCATAGATCCAGTTATTAGCTCAGAAAAACCAACTGCGCTCTCTCAGGTCAATAATACACTGTTGGTAAACCTGCCAATATTGGGTCTATTGCCTTTTATTAGAACATATAATTGACTGTGGCATATTAATATTCTATAAACATTCAATAAAGACTACATTATAAATCTGCATCACAGAATTAGCTAAGGATATGGGTCTGCCTCTTCTATATTTTCTATAGCAGTATTTTCACAAGGCTGGAAGAGTTGGATGGAGATTCTTAGAGATAAATGTACAACCTATATATGAGAGAGGATTTTAAGATCTGCTAAACACACTGTAGTGATGACCCACTTAAATCACTATTTCTTTTTTCTTTTCTTTTTTTGTGGTTTACATATAGTCCCTGTAAAACATAGGTTCACAGGAATTTCTCTTTAATTCAGCTTGCTTTAGGTTCTTTTACTTATCCAAGTATGTTCTGTTTCTATATTTTAAATTCATATTAGTATGTGTATCTACTTTAGTCTTACAAATCACCAATCTAACTGGTACCCTCGTTGGTAATCTCAGCAGAAACAGAAAAGACTGAAAGAGCATGGAGACTGGCCACACCGTAGCTTAAGCCGGGTGGTGGGGGAGGTGTTACCTGGCTTGCCAGAGGAAGGTTATAATTAATTAAGGAGGGAGGATAGAGAGGTATGGAAGCTTCTGCAGAAGCAGAGCAGGTCAGCATGGCGATGCTGACTCACCCCCAGGGACCAGAAGGGCAGGGTGTTCATAAAGGGTAAGCTTGGAAGGAGAAGCCCTCTTTTCCCCAGACCAAGCGGAGCAGCAACCACCCTCCCACCCTTTAAATTGGCAAATTACAAAATTTTGTCAGGATCTATTTTGGGTATTGTGCTAGTTCAAGGGTGGGAAAACTACGGCCCGCGGGCCAGATCAATTGCCCCCCGTGGCGCTGCGGGCCCGGCGCCGCTCTCAGAAACAGCCCCCGGGCGGGGGGGTGGGGAGAGGGCTCCGTGTATGTTGCCCTTGCCTCAAGGCACCGCCCCCCGCAGCTCCCATTGACCAGGAACAGGGAACCGTGGCCAATGGAAGCTTCGGGAGAGGTACCTGGAGGTGCAGCAAGGGCAGCGCATGCAGAGCTCTCCATCCCCCTCTCCCAGGGGCTGCAGCGCTTCCTGGAGCGGTGCGGGGCTGGGAACAGAGCAGGCATGCAGGGAGCCTGCTCTGGCCCCAGTGCGTGCCGCTGCCATCCCGGTGCCGCTTTAGGTAAGCGGCGCTGGGCTGGAGCTCGAACCCCTCCTGTACCCTGCCCCCCAACTCCCTGCCCTAAGCCTGCCTGCCTGCACCTCTTGCACCTCAACTCCATGCCCTGAGCCCCCTCGTACACCCCGCACCCCTCCTGCACCCCACCCCCTGCCCTGAGCCCCCTGCTGCACCCCTCCTGCACCCCAACTCCCTGCCCTGAGCCCCCTCATACACCCTGCACCCCAACCCCCTGCCCTGAGCCCCCTCATAAACCCCGCATCCCTCCTCTGCCCCAATCCCATGCCCTGAGCCCCTTCCTGCACACCACACCCAACCCTCTGCCCCGGCCCTGCATACAATTTCCCCACCCAGATGTGGCCCTCGGCCCAAAAAGTTTGCCCATCTCTGTGCTAGCTGCTCCTTTCTCACAGGGGTGGGAAAGAATTGTTCCCTCACCACCAGATTGGCCAACACGGAGGGGGGGGATTCCCCTTCCCCACAGCAGGTTCAGGGAGGGGCTTTGTTAGGGTGGAATAAGGAACAGGAGTTAGGCTATGTGCAACTCATTATGTAAGTGTGGGGCAGATATCCTGTGCAGGTGCACCAGAGGGAGGGGATAGAGTGATCAGATACATGGGTTGGTAAAGGATTGAAAGGAGGTGTTTGTTAAAGGAGTGGAAGGGGTGGTTTGGGGCACCTGTGACTGGCATGGCAGAGAGCCAACCCCCCTCCCTTGTTATAGTGCACCTTAACTCTCATTTTAGGATGGGGGAGAATGGTAAGGTCCCAGCAGCAGGTTGGCTGGGGACCAGGATTTCTGGTGTTGACAGAAATCACCAGGTAAATATTCAAATGATCATGGAGTTCCCTGCACTGTACACTTTTATCTGCTGGGTAGTCCCAGACATCAGATAATAAAGTTGTGGCCTAATTAAACCATCTCTTGTGTGTCCTGTCCTTCCGGTATAGCTGGACCATAAGGACTTGTCTACATTACAGTTGTAATTGATTCCTGCTGTTCCAGTCACAACACAATTGGAAGTTATAGTGTAGATGGCACTACACTGTCCCAGTAACAGGGTAAAATCTTGGATGCTTCAGGATTGCAGAGACAAAGATAATACCCTGTATCACTACAAATTCCACTTGTGTTGTAACAATGTCCCCATACTGTTAACATTGTAGAGCCCAGACCTACAAAGATTTTAAACATGTGAGCAATTTTACTTACCTGAATCATCCCATTGAAATCAATGTGACTGCTGGAGTGAGTAAAGTTATTCACTTGCTTAAGATTTTATAGAATCAGATCCACTGTTTAGACATGATCTTAGTCTGTCCTCTCCACCAAAAGGCTGATTCCTTCAGGCCAGGTAAGAAACAAATGAGTGGATGGATAAAACTGCTGTGCAACTATCAGTGCTGTACTTGTTCTCTGGATAAAAAGAAGACTTGAGTCTCAAGGGCTGTCACTCTTGGATTTCAGACTTTGGCAGGCACTCAAAATTCACAAGAGTAGCTTAAGGTATTTTAGCAGAAAGGGCACAGAATGTGTAATACAGATGCTACTGAAGTTGCAAATTATGCAATTCCCCATCATTCTTAGGCACTCCTGACTTCTGTATCAACTTGCGCTACCCCAGTCCTGCAAGCTCATTCGCGAGGAGAACCCAGCACCCACACAGAGACACATTGACTTCAGTGGGCCTCTGTGTGTAGGTGCAGAGGTCTGCTTGTGTCTTCAGAATTGGGGCATAGATTGTTTAGAAATTGAGCTGCTACAGTGGGAACACAAACATCACCTATGCAAAACTAGGACCATTCTATTTCTTCTGGGATATTCACTAGATCACTTGTGTGACAGATATTGCAACTACATGCAGTTTTTTTAAGGATTGTATTCTACTCCATGGGAGAAGGGTTCCACAGTTCCTCCAGGAATTAAAATGGGAGGGGTGATTCATGCAAAATGCTAAGACAAGTTACGCAGATACCCAGCCTTTGAAGCTGTGCCTCCTCAGGAGAGGGGCAGAGACTGTTTTTACCTGTTTCAGGGGTCTAAGAAGCTTCTCTTTTGGGGTACAAAGGCTGTGTTTAAACAGCCCTTCATTTTGACTTTTGTCCAAGGAGAGGGCAAACTGGGGTTGGAAGGACTTTAACCTGCCATGGCCTGTGTGACTGATGGATGATTCTGGTGCATTTAGTGTGCATGTAGTTCCTTTTATTGTTTTAATATTTTTTCTCTATACACTTTTATGCCTGAATAAATTAATTCTGCATGGCAACTTGTAATAGTTGGCATACACTGTTCATAGCCCTTGGAGAGGAAACAGAGCACAGGTGCTAAGCTTTAGTGAGCTGTCTCTGGGATATCACCGTGAACCTAAGGGGACAGCAGCCTACAACCCCAGTCTGGAGAGAGAAGGGATGTGGGTCCTGGCACATAGAGAGGTGACTGCTAAAGAGGACAATCTTACTGCAGACCCTTGAAGGGAGTCAAAGGGATAGTTACCCTAAAACTGCAACAATGTCTTTTAAAAGAAAGAAGTATTGTACCTTGTCAATTTAAAGGTGAACTGTTTTTTTTTAAATAAATGCTTTGATAGAAATCAGTGGTTGAAAACATGTCTTAATTTATGAATCAATAGTCTGTAATTTACCTTATGAAAGTGATGTATATGTGAGTATATGTAGAGTGTCTAACTCAAGGGGGATTTGACTTTCTTGATCTCTAGGCAATATAAAACTTAAATTAATAGAAAATTGGTTCATCCATTATTTATCTGGCAAGACATAAAGTTGTGGTTCTTTGCTTTGATTTCGGTGAAATTATTTTCAGCCAAAACCCTTTTCAGCAAAATATGCAGATTTGGTGACATTGAAACACTTTCTCAATTTGTGTCCATTTCACTGAATTTTGTTGGGTTGAAAACAAAAATTTAAATAAGTTGAAACATATTGTTTTGACATTTTAAAAATAATGTTTTGAATGTTTGATTTAAAATGACTTCATTTTTTAAAAACTTTAAAAGCCTAAAACACTCAAAATTGAAACATTTTTTTTTTGTTTTGGAGCAAACTAAACTTTCCATCGGATGCAAAAATTATTTATTTATGTATTTTTACTTTCACCAAAAATTATTTTTGGGTTGGCCTGAAATGACATTTTTCAAATTTTCAGAATTACCAGCTAGCCATAACATCAGTTATTTTCGCAGTTCTAGATATCCTTCAGCAGGATTGAAAATGCATCTGTTAGGTGCTTTCCGTAATAGCAATGGCATCAGCTGTTGTGGGACAGAATCAAGCTCCTATCTCAGGTCTTAGTAGTGTTCAAAAGCTTTTCAGTTTACTTAACTCATTTTAGAAAGTTGAATTATTCTGTTAGTGAATGACCTTCAAAACTCCTCTGTGTTTGGATTTGAGATCGATCTTTCCAGTGCTGAGTAATTAACATGAACAAAAAAATAACCCTCACTGCTCTTCATTTTAGGCCTAATGCACAAACCCAGGCTGTGCCCAATTGCACTTTGTGGTGCTCATGCACAGTTTGTTTGTTTGAGACCTATACCAAGAGCAGTCTTTGTTTGTTTAATTATTCAGCCTAGGAGAGATCGAGTATAAAACCTAACATGCAGAAGGAGATTTGGAGGACATGTGCTAACAAAAACTTTATTTTGAAATGTTTATCAAATTCTGGGCATAAGATTAAAAAAATATTTAATTAAAAAACCATAAAATTAGACTGAAAATGAAATAATTGATAACCACTAGCAATAATGAAGGGACATGCTGGGATTATGAAGAGGTCGCTTCAAGCAAGGAAAAGAACAATGAGCCCATAGGGTGATTTGTCTTTAAGAGCTTTTTAATAGGTAATAGAAAATTATGAAGTTAAAGTTTTAAAGAAGACAAGTTTAGGGATGGACCAAATAAAAACACATCTGCATCCAGATCTGAATTTTACAATAGGATTCTTTCTCTAATGGCCCAAACTTCCACTCCAGAACTTTGGAAACATTCACCTCTAGAATTTAGTGATTTAGAATTTAGTTAATTTTGCTTTCAACTTAAGCAAACATTTCCTGATTATCTGAACCTCAGCTGTTGCAATTTCACCCACAGTAATCAAGAATACTCTTCAAGAAATTGTAATAAACATTTGGAAGGTGAAAAGCATAGGATGATATGCCAAGTGAGAAACTGGTGTTTTTATCAGGTTTCTCCAAATGGTTGACTGCTGGTCAAAATGATCAGAGATAATTATCTCTCCTCAAATGTACAGAAGAAACAATTCTGCACACAACATGTTTTTACTGTTTTTTAAGCATTTGTTTATCAACACACACTACTGCCCTCTAAATAGATGTAAATATCTTGTAATGTTCAGAACTAAATTAAATGATTATAGTTTGATTGTTGCTGTATTCTGTTGTCTGAGAGACCTACCTTAATCCCGTTCTATAGATCACTTGTGTATTATTTATGAATAAAAATACTCAGGTTTTTCAGTGTGTGATGAAAATATCAGTTGTTCTTAATCGATTCTTAAATTCTGTTTAGATTCCAGTATGTTGGTTAGGATTATCTTTTTCACACAGACATTTTTCATGTATTTTCTTTTTTATCTTTGCCAACTAGTTAGCAAAACAATATGCTTGGAATATATGCAATGGTCCTGTTAGTGAGATTCCGTCACATAGTTCCTAAGGAAAAATTTCTATATTTTAGTTAGATTGCAGAACATGGGTATGATAGTAATTGAATAATTAAAAACCCTTACATTAATGTGGGGTAAATTATAGAGGGAAAAGAAGGTATTCTCGAGGATTGATGTGCATTAAAATGTATAGCTGAAATGTAGCTAGTGTTGACTACAGAAGGCATTGTAAAAGAGGAGATTTCAAAGTTAGCTAAGGGAGAAAGTGGAAGAGGGCATGGGCAAGGTATTACCTGCAAATAAAAACCATTTTAAGAAGGCAAAGGCGGAAGCTGGTAGGGAGAACAGGTATTAGATTCCCAAGAAAATGTTCCACAGGGTGAAATGGAGGTTGAGGAGACATTGGAAGTTAATACAGCACTTTGGTTGGATGTTGTTCTGGCTATTTTGCGTAGCTATATCAGAAACTGAAATACGTGAACCAAATCAGAATAAAATAAAATCTACACTGGAACTTTTGTCCGTATCTTGAACAAAATTGAACCTGGGATTTTTTTCAGAAGTTCAGTATAAGTTGTGTGATTTCTTTTTTTTTTTTTTTTTAATAAGTCTCAACTTCCTATTGTCAACAGAAAATCTCTTCTTATCCAAATCTGATCATACCGTTCTGGTTCTTCCCATTGCTCTTCCTCACAAAACTTCCTGTATCCAAGTTCTGTGAACTGTACCACTATTTCTGTGCTTCTGCTTGTCCTTTCTAGCCCACCTTTCTACCCTCTCCTCCCTTCACATCCCCCTATCACTTTGTAGTCTTTTTGACTCTCTCTACATCTATCTCCTCACCTACACTCCTCTTCCATGCTCCATCTTGACCCCTCAGTATTGTCCATCCTGCCCCTGTTTTGTTTTCGCTGGTTTGATTTGTAGTTGCTGATAAATATCAACATTTATAATGATCAGTGTTTGAAAGTGGAAGGGGTTAGTGAGTGTGAAACAGGGAGTGGGTATTGACTGTGAACCTGTGTGGGCAGTTGGTCTGGAGATGCAGTCTGAGATGAGCTGGACTATGGGCTTTCCACTGTAACTTCCTGGTCCCTCTGGGTGCCTGTCCACAGCCCCTACCCATCTGTGTCCTGCTTCCTAGTTCAATGATCCCCCTGCAGTTCTCCCTACCCACTTATCTGACCCTATTCTTTACTGAAATTATTGTGACATTTTATTTTTTTTTAATGTTTGTTTTAATAACAGACTTGTTTTAACAACAGGGTTCATGTGACTTCTGTTGCTCCTTCCCTCGAGCATGAGGAGGGAAACTCTGTTCCAAGCTGACTGAGGGTAGAAGGACAGGAGCTTTCACTTGGTCTCCCTTCCTGCTGCTTGAATATTTAAAGGAACTGTCCCCTAAAATGTCATACTTCTCACCGATTATTTTTTAATCTACTGTTATAAGTAACACCTACGATTGTTCATTGCCTTTCTGTACAGTCAATTTCACAGTTTCTTTTATAGTTGAATCATTTTACCCAGTTGTTTGTGTGAGGCCTTTCATCTAGGAAAAGGGGAGACAAGAATGCTTTTATAATGGGAAAATGTGATTTGTATAACCAAAAACATGTGCAGAGGATTCAGGGGCAGATTTAATATTTGAAACTGCTTTAATTTTGTGAAATTGGCAAGATTTCAAATTGGCAGTGTCCTATAAATCCTTCAGGCTCCATGGTGCTCTCTGATTAAATAGAGGATACAAAAATGTGATTTTTCTGACTCAGTCTCTTAACTGGCCACTGTAAGATTTTGTTTTCCCCTGACAACTTTAGGATTTCTGCAATGACAACTATAAGTGAGAGTTGGGATTTAATTGGCCATTCTTCAAAAAAGTTCCCATTTTTATTCATACCATCCATCCAGTGCTCATTCATATCCTGAACTGCTCTTGACAGTTAGCACATGGTACATGGGTAAAGGGACCAAGGGAATGCTCCATTCTGAACCTTAACAAGGTAGGATGAGGGAATTAACTTTCTGTCATGGCTGAAGATGACAGCTGTTACATATAGTCACCGGTTTACCAGTAACTTTATGACCCTGCAAACTTTTTTAGGATTTAACATAAACATATGCAATTCAGACACAATTAAAAGGCAGAAACAATATGCGATCAGAGAGTACAGCATATATAATTAAGAACAGAAGAAACATATAAGAATGGTGTCGCTCTTATCAAGAGAATTAAAAGTGGATAGTGAAATGGGAATGAAAAAAAGAACACAGGAACTGGAAGGTGTGAGAGAGAAAGAGAGGTGGCTTGTGTCTGTGTAACAGAGAGTAAAAGGGCTGACAATTCCTCATCCACAACACACAGTTAGTTCAGTTCTCTAGTATCCTCCTTGAATATACTTAACAATATAATGATGAGAAAATAATAAAAAAGACTATTCTCTGTTTGAGCAGAATACTTTACCAGTGTCTTGGTCCAGTGCTTGAAGCATGGCAATCGGAGCCAAGAATTCCTAAATCCTCACCCCAGCTCTGCCTCTGATTCACTGTGATCTTGGGAAGTCATTTTGGCTAAAAAAAGTCAAATATTTATTCATGAAGTTAGCTAGCTAAATACATAGTGAGTGACCTAAATAAGTGGCTTGGTTTTTCAAAAGTGCCGGGCATTCTCAACTCCTATTGAAATCAAGTATCTCTAATTATTTTAAGTGTATTTATTTACGGTAACTATCACTATCTGCTACTTGCTCCAAAGAGGTCACAATCTAAGAAGAGACAGACAAGTATAGAGGGTTTAGGGAAAGGAGAATCTATATTGGGGTTTCTTATAGTGGCCATGCAGGTGATAGAATTTCAGATCCAAAATGCATTTCCTGCGTGCCCAGGTGTTAGTACCCCAGAAATGCATATACAAATGGAGGTTTCCTGCTGAAAATGAGTTAATGTTCTGGAATACGTACCTAAGGGATTTGACTGTCCAGTTTGATGAGTTGTTTATTTTATAAGCCATAATATATTTTGGGGGGCTGTTGTTTGATTAAAATGATCTTGTAAAATAATAATTTAATGTTTGTTTAAACAGCTCTTTTGGGGGGAAAGGTGCCTATACAAAATGCACATGGTCAATAATGATATATTTAGAAAATCGTGTTGTGAAATTATCTCAGTGAAATATTTTAGATCTGCACATTTCCTCATGAATCACTCTAATAGAAAGGAGATAAGCATATTTAATTCATTTTCTACATTCCACCAATATTGATCTCTTAAATATTGTGTCTCCTCCTCCAGCCCTGGAGAGGATTATTTTGCATCTTTAGATACAAGTATTCAAACATAATTTTAACCTTTAGGCATTTTAAATACAAACCTATTACTGTTGTATGTGACTGTAATTATTTTAACTTAAATTCTGTTTTTGAGAGTAAAACGTATTCATGTTCATAAAAATACACTTTTTAAAAAGAAATAACCTTTCATGCACTTCTCCATAGCTCACATTTATGCTGACCCTAATTTGCCATAACAGGCACTTGGTTTGGTCTGGATCGATTGATATTCTCAGTGAATGTTTTGTATAAGTCAGAACTATGATACACAATTAAACCTCAATAATTCAGAATTCCTTGTTACAGAAAACAGAACTATGATCCTCAATCACTATTAATTGCATTGAAAAATTCCCTGGGTTATGTGAAACTGTAATTAACCAAATGTATTTGCTCCATGAAAGTTGGATAATGAACGTACTGTTCTGAACATGCAAAGGAAGGAGTGTTCTGATTTGTGAATCACGCTAGGTTGCAAACTAATGAAAACATAGAAGAAATCTTTGAAATAGTAGTGTGTGAAACCAATGAAAATATTAATTTAGAAAGGCAACTTTCAGAAGCTGCTAGAAATAGTATCATGCCTAGAGTTGGTCAAAAATTGAGAAGTCTTTTCCCCAAAATTTTCTTCTTTTTTGCATCAGCAAAACAAAACACACAAGTTAGTTTATATTTTGACCTAATGGAATCCAAGAGTCTTTCCCTTTCTCTCCCTTTTTCATCTCCTCTCCCTCCCCCACTGAAAGCATCCACTTGGCCATGAATCCTAGTTGGGCGGTTCTACAGAGAAGTTGCACAAATTATTGGGTAATCTGTCTGCAGTAACAAGTGCCACTTTGCTCCATGAGTTTTGGTGGAGAATCTGCCATCATGTGGCTAGTAATCTACCCCACCATCCCAGTCTGTGAAGGCAAAATTCCATAGAGTGGTGGGATTTAGTGAAAGGGAGGTGCATGTCAGAGGCAGAATCCTCAACTTTTTCAGCCTCCAGCACAGATTCTTAGTTGTAGGTTCCCCCATTTCACAAATACAACAGAATTTGTTATTGTCCTGTTTCATTTATATCCAAGCAAGTGTGTGTATGTGCGTGTCTGTATTTTAAAATCCTCCTTCAGAATCTGAACCTGGACCTGAAATTTGCTGATTGAGTGCAACTCTGGTGCATTATTTCATTTTGGGAAAACTTTCTTCTAAAAGAAAAACTGACTGTTTCTAACTTTCCCCGCCTTTTCATAGAACTTATGCCTTTGAAACTTTTATATCTTTTAGTTGCTATTGACTGCACTTTTAAAGAACCATTATATTATTTTATAAAGTGGGATAACCATTATCTAATGTTGTGCATAATGCTCTTAAGTGAAGTCCATCCAACGTGCTTTATAGATTTTGAGACTTGTATATTTCTCCAACTACCTTGTATCCTGTTCTTCATGATAGATTTTACACTGAACATAATGCTACAACAGGATAGTCACTTAACCAATTAGATCAGAAAGCCATTATGTTATTATCCACCCCTCCTAACTCTAGTACAGGGGTGGCCAACCTGTGGCTCCGGAGCCACATGCGGCTCTTCAGAAGTTAATATGCGGCTCCTTGTATAGGCACCGACTCCGGGCTGGAGCTACAGGCGCCAACTTTCCAATGTGCCGGGGGTGCTCACTGCTCAACCCCTGGCTCTGCCACAGGCCCTGCCCCCACTCCACCCCTTCCCGCCCTCTGCCCCCCAGAATCTCCCGCACACCATGAAACAGCTGATCAGGAGGCGCTGGGAGCGGAGGGGTGGGGGAAGGAGCTGATAGGAGGCTGCTGATGTATTACTGTGGTTCTTTGGCAATGTACATTGGTAAATTCTGGCTCCTTCTCAGGCTCAGGTTGGCCACCCCTGCTTTAGTAGATGTAATTAACCCCACTTAATGCAATTTTTTAAATTTTGTATTGTCCACTGGATTAACCACTTTAAGCAAATGGAATTGAAATGGAGTTGTCATGTTTTAGCTAATTGATAATGCTTTATTTTATAGCTAACTGTACTAGGTTATCAATACAAGGTCTGTAATAATATGTCACAATTCTTTCAAGCCGATTCAGCAAAGCATTTAAGCAGATGTGTAACTTGAAGCAGTTGAGCAAGCAATCCTATCAACATGAATGGTTGGTAGTGATGTTCCATAGTATAAGTAAACTTCTCAAGTCAACAATGAACATTGTTACCATGTTGTTCTGCAGGGCCAAAGCAATAGGTAAAATAACTTTTATGATATTATATTGAGTGCTAAACATAGATGTCACCTGGAATTCCTGCAGTCTAGTTTGTGGAGAAAACCTGCAGGATCTTTTGTAAAATTTTGTGGGGTTTCTATAGAAATACTTTTTAGATCACTCTGTAACTTCTGGCAATTTGTATGAACTTTGACATAGTGGGAAATATAGTCTGATGACCAGGCAGCCTGGGAATCCTGGCAATGCACTTTTCTGACAGCTGGGGAGCCAGGCAGCCCAACAAGTCTGGCTGTCTGGCTGGTGGGAAACCAGCTTGCCTGATTTCCATCAAATATTTTTGACAGAATCAATACATTCCTGCAGAAGGTTTTGATTCTGTGGAATCAGCATTTTCCTACAGAGAACTCTTTCACTAGAAAAGTTTTGACCAGCCCTCGTCTCTAAAGTACTTTGAGGTCTTCAGACTGAAAACACTACAGAAGTGCCTAGTTATTATTTAACTCAAAATGATGAGCCTAATGAGCCTTCATGTTCTTCTATGACGAGTATATCAACCGGGCACATACCAATAAGATTTGAGTGGCTTGTTCACTTCAGCTTGGATGCTGATGGAACATTGGTTTGCAGCTCTAGCAAACAGAGTAGATTGACTTATTTTTCCATTTCCCTAATGCTCCACTCTTCCACATCCATTTTTTATGTATTTAGATCAGGTTGTCTATATAATCTATGCTTTGCAGAACCTGTATTTGACATGCTTGGGCATGTTCCAAAGCCCACCTTTTTTTCTCAAAGCTTTTGCAGTTGAATTTGTTTGATATGCAGCGATTACCCTTATGATTATTATTCCCTTTGGCTTGTTTCAGAGATGTATCGCAACTTTGTAAGTAAATAACTAAATGTTACTATGAAAATTTGTTTTAATTTTGTAAAATACCAGGAGTGAAATCATGACCACATTTTAGTCAATTAGGAGTTTTGTCACGGACATCAACGGGGACAGGATTTCATCCCTGGAATTGCAGGTAGTTGCTACATATTCAAAATAAATAATGTGTGATGTGCTTTTAGGGACCTATTCTTGTTCCTTTTAAAATCAATGGCAAAATTCTGAATTCTAAACAGTTTGGTTTTAACCCACTTCAGTACCTTTCATCCTTTTTGATGTGGTAGCCCATTTTTGGCCCGAAAAATTTGCCCAATATTTGGGACCTTGCTAGGTTGTTTCCATTTGGAGAAGAAACTATCTAAATCAGGTATTTCTTTAGTGCAATCCTATTTGTCAACAAAGAAGGTACACACAGTACTGGTTCATAAACACAGTGAGAACAAATGGGAAGCAGTTTTCTTGCCCACAATTTCCAAGCCTGCCTTTCCTGTGAGTCCTATGCCCTAAGGAGCCCTGTCTCTTCTCCTTGTTATGGCCCTGCTCACCACTGCCTGCTGGCCTTGTCTACACTGCCACTTACAGCACCGAAACTCTTTTCACTCAAGGGTGTGAAAAAATACACCCCTGAGCGATGCAAGTTTCAGCGCTGTAAAGTGGCAGGGTAGATAGTGCTACAGCACTGGGAGCTATTCCCCTCACAGAGGTGGTTTCATTACAGAGCTAGAAGAGCTCTATCCCAGCTCTGGGGCCGTGACTACACAGCCACGTTAAAGCGCGTCAACTGTGTAAACATACTGTCTGCTGGCATTATGGTTTCTTTTTGTCTCTCACACACAGCTGCAACCAGTCACTCCCCTCAACCCTGTATTTGCAATCAGTCTCTAGGGAAGCCCTTCAGCCCATATGGTTTAGCGGCTGCTCAGGCCTTGCTATGCTCTACAAGGCTTCTGTTGCTTCAGCTATCACTAAACAAAAGGGAATTTAGTTGCTCCTTCCATTTAGCCTGAATTAAGGGCGTTTAGTACATCCATTAACTTTAATCAGGACTGATTGATCTATAGATCAAAGACACGCTTGAAGGTAGCTGGTAACATCTTCCAGCGTCGCAGTACTGTGATCATGAGAATGAAGGTACGGTGGGCTCAGTTAAAAGTTCCTTGCAGTTTTAGAGGTATTGCTGGTTGCAAATGTATCTCCTATATGTAAAATGAGGAATAGCACTGGAACCAGTTATATTTCTAAAACTGCAAGGAACTTTAAATGTTAATTTCACTGATTTTATTATTTTTAGTGCCATAAAGTGAGTATGACTTCTATTTAATTTTAAATCTTATCTGGATCCTTGATAAACTAAATTACCTTGTTTTTATGGCTGTTTGAAGTATGCTATGAGAGATATGCAACTTTATTTAGTTATTCTAGTGGGTCATTCACTCATTGTCTGTGTAATTGAAATCTATGATGTATGTTTTGCCCTTCATTGTACACACTTTGCTTATCTGCATAAAAGATTTCCAGATATGCATCTTTATAAAGCTCTGGAGATCTGTGATTATTTCCTATGATCACTTTCTCCCTCTTTTTTTTTTAACTACATGAAAAATGTCTGTGTTGTCGTGCTGTGCTGCATATGACATTTCTTATCTCAGGCAATATTGTGCTTCCTAATCCATTTTCTACTCCTTTCCTGCCCTGTTAAGTCTCACCTTTCTTTAGACTGACAAATCAGGAAGCTCTCTAGGAAATACAAATGCCAAAGTGTCAGTTATGCCATTCATATTATATTACAGTTGTTATATATTTACATGCATTTCTCCAGTCTTGTTTCTGATGTGGTTTGTTTGTTTGCTTTTCAACACCTGACATTTCTTTGCACTGCCAATTTTGCTTTCTTTTCATTTTAATGGTCATCCATTCTTTTGTCCACAGACATTTCACAATCTGGGTATCGTTTATAGCATTAAAGCCTACAATTTCACTGAACAAACACACACTGTTGTAAACAAATGGAGGGGAATGAATTTAGTCTTTTTCAGCAAAGGGTGGCTGTAGCTGCTCTGATTTGGTATACCCCAAACTCAAAATGGCTACTCACCCAGAGATGAGAGCTAGCAGGAACTCGAGATTTCCACCTCATAGGAAATTGCAATATTTAGAGATTTGGTTTTGTTCCGATTCAGATAACGATAACAGATTTTTCAAAATTTCTCATGAACTAAAAATCAGAAAAGCAATCGTTTTCTAAAACACTGCTACATGGTGTTTCTGAAATGAACTATAGTTCCTGATTGAAATTCACATTCTTATCATTTTCCCTGCTGGTCTTCAAAAGCAGCAGTGAAACCGCCAAGACTGTCAAGTTCAATCAGTAGCTGCTGGAGCTCCCTGGTTCTGGAGCAATTCCTCTATGCAGAATGTACTGGGACTGAGGACCCTAAGGCTTCAAGGCTCTCAGGCCAGCTGGTTCCCAGCGCAGCATAGAAAGCCAGATGGCCTGGGAGTCTGGAAGCGCGGGGTCCCCAGCTCAGAGCAGTTTGTTTGGCAGTGCTGCCCTGGAGCTGTTGGCCCTGAAAGTCTATCCCTGGACTTCCAGGCTCCTTGCTTTGTGTCTGAGTCTGAAAGCCCTAAGAGATCCCAGGTTTTCCAAGCTCCTGGCTTCATGGCAGGGAGCTTGGAAGCACTGAGATCCCTGGCTCCAACAGGAGTTCTCAGAACTTCCACACTCCCAGCTGCAGATCCGGAAGCCAAGTCCTTGTTAGAAGTTGGGCCACAAGACTTTTCAGGCTTGTGGCTTCATGGCAATACCAATGGGGTGGTTGGAGGGTGGAGGGGTGAAAAGGGGCAGATGACTAAGCTGAATATTTCCACTTTAACATTTTCTGAGTCAAGAATATTGACCTATTGTTTCAGTCAACGTTCTTAATTTTTCTAATTGGTCTCTTGCTTTCACATTTACAAGTTTGAAAAGACTTCAGTCCAGATCCTTGCCTCACTAAGGCTACCTTGTGCTGCTCTGAATCCCCAGGTGGCATAGAGCTTGACATGGTCCAGGTGTAAGTGGTACATGGCTGGGAAAGGCTGGAACTTTCTTGTGCTCTGGTGATCCCTGACTGTTGTAAACGCGCTTGTGCCATGTACAGCAGCACCAAAACTTGTAGCCACTTTTGCTTCCTGTTCTCACCTCTCACCACCCCAAACTGTGGCCCCAAATAGGCAGTCCCAAGGATCTTATTCATATCTTTCATTAGATACACTGAGTACAAAAAACAATGACATACAATTCAAAGTTAAAGATGGCAATTCTCCTCTTGTCTTCTCTGCTTATGCTGAAGTGATTCAGACCTCAGGTGCCACCTGACACAGGACTAACCAACTAATGCCCAGTTAGGATGAATATTTTACCAGCATACCATTATACAGTTCCCTGATTGGTTGAATTAAAATGAATATACAAATAAAACAAAAGAAACATTTTTAAAGAGTTCCTATTGTCTCTGAAGCTAGTTATCAGCACCTTTTAAAGTTATGACGTTACAGAGAACAACTTCACTTTGTGACTGACAGACACACTATTGATGGGTTTGGCATCAGAGATGAAAATAATGAATTAATCTAAATAAACCCCCAAATGATAAAAAGTTAAAAATATGCTTTTCTTACCAACACCAAGAATTTTAATTATTGTGAATTGATGGTTGAATCTGAAAAAATTCTGTAAAATATTTTCAGTCGGGAGGGTGTGAAGAGCTGTGCAAGGAGGGAAGAGAAGAATATAAAAAAGTATTTGATTCTGGTGTTTGTGGGCTTTCCTAGGTCAGAATAAAGTAATAGTGTAGCTCCTACAGCATAGCAGTGGTTACAAAGCATTGCTTATGCCAATATTTTCAAACTTGGTGCCTAAAGCTAGGTACTTATACCTGAGATTTTCAAAGGCATCCAAGGGGGCTAGGTGCCTACCTTTCACTGTAAGTCAATGGGAGATGTGTGCCTAACATTTGTGCCTTTGAAAAACCTCTCCCTAAGCCCATAACTGGGTACCTACATAAGTGTCCCAGTTTTCAGTGGAGCTGAGCTTCCACAGCTTCTGCTTACTTTGGCCAGGATTTTAACAATGGCTGCCTATACTTAGGCTCCTAAATCCTTGTATTGCTGCCTAACCATCAATTTAAGACTAACTTTAGGCATTCTGTTGTGAAACTCCTGGGTATCAGTGCTTCTAACATCCCTCTTGGTACTTCTGCCTTGGCTCCACTGCACATGAAGGTTTACATTATTAAAATAAAACTGGTACGCACTTCCTGAATCCTTTGTGACTTCTGTATTCTCTCCTTCTGTTCTGCAGTCCTCCTCCTTCAAACCTTTGCCTAGCCCAGTTTCCTGGTTCACCGCCCTGCCTGACCACTCTCCAGAGATTAGAATGTATTGTACTTTGGTCCATGCTCACTCATTCTTTAGCTTGCTTGCTTGTACTTGGTGTTAAGCATGTCAACTGCAGTAATGGGTATTATGCAGAAAACTATGCATTGGGTACTGGACTTGTAATCAGTGTGCTCATTCATATATGCCACTGAGCAACTCTTAGATAATCATGATTATCTTAGATAATGCTGTTCTGGACTTGATTTTAACTGGCAGCCTCCCTGGCTCCTTACCAATGCCCTGGAGCCACCCTGCCCCACTCTTCATCTTTGAACACAGAAGGAAGGAGGTTTCTCCTCTCCTCAGTCCACTGCCATAGTCTGTAACCATGCTTAGGAACAAATTTTATAAATAGGGCAACTAATATATGGGGGTGGGGGGCGGGCGTGAATTAGATCAAATAGTGTTCTGAATATATAATATACACCCTTGAATTTTAATAATGATTAATTATTTTAGATATTTCCAATGTTTGTTTAGAAAAACCTTATTTCCTAAATACTGAGTTTTTTAAAATATCACTTACCAATAAATATTGACAATCTGCCACGATTACTAGAAGTTTTATTTAAAATTCAAAAGCAGATACATGCTAACTGTACAAGCTACATATTGGACAAAATCTAGAAAAGAAAAATAATCTACCCTGGTCTTCTATGAATTCAGAATAAAGAGAGGAGAAAAAAATCCAAACATACATTTAAAAGGTTATCACTAAAGAATAGGTTAGCATTGCACTTGTGAACCTTTCTCCCAAAGGCTTTATAGATTCTTATGGTTCACCAACCACATGTCAATAGACCAATCCACCACAGCCACCTTTGCTGTAGCTGCTGCTGTTCCTGTGTCTAGCATTTCTAATCCACTATCCATCAAAACAGAACAATATAGTGTCAGAACTCATTGCTAACTGGACTAGTATTAGTATTAAACAAAACACCAGCTCCCTGTCTGCTACTGTTACTTGTCCACTGCTACTCAAATAATTAAATGACAAAAATTTGCATTAATCAATTCGGCTCCTATTAAATCTGTGACTGAAGAGTTCCTAGCTATGTTAGGAATTCTAGGCTGAATCATGTTTGTGTCATACAGGCACAATTATATTGAATGCAGAGGGATCTACTAAAGAGAGAATCATAAGTATACACAAGGGGTGGGTATGAGCTACAAAGCTTGGATCTACATTTTCACAGATTTGAGGGTATTGGATATGGTGTTTTGATTTCAACCCATCTCTTACATACACACGTAGGAATGAATTCTTTCTTGTCATTCTGGTTGGTGTACAATCCATGTTGATATACTGGAGTAAGGATTTTTGCTAATTTTGACCTTCTGTTGCCACATAACTATTTACTTCATTTGAGGATTCTGGCTCATGTCTGGTCCAACCTAGTAGTGATCAAAACTGTTACCACCTAATGGGTTTTGGTAGCATATCTGAAATCTGTTGGTGGTCTCAATCAGATTCTCTTAAATGGGGAATCACATAAATAAATCATCAGGCAGATCTGCCCTGGGTGTGAGGCATTTGATGTCTCTTTAGAAAATCCCAGTCTAAATCCATTGTTCCCAGGGGCAGGAGTCTCTTGCCCCAATAACTGAAATTCATTGGAAGATCTGTAAATGAATCTTGATCTGTTTCTGAAGAGATGATATTTTTGGGTAAAGGTGAAGCGTCACTCGAGCTTCATGACAGCCTTACCAATCTCCATTATCTTGAATTCATATACCTTGCCTGCTATAAATGATTTATATTTTAATCCTGTCCAGCAATTCATGTTACTCTCCTGTGATTGGCAGTAAACTTGAAAACAGTGTCCTGGGGTTTAGGTAATGAATTTTTATGCTTACCTTTGCCAGAGGTGTTTCAAGGTTTCCCCAGGCAGCTGGCTAATCAGACTTTGCTCGGCCTGATTAACCAAGATAAGAGTATTTTTTTTAAGAAATAGTTTCATAACAAAACTACTCATCTCTTCCATCTCACGGTTAAGGCATATTGGAAAAAATTACCTGTAAATGCCATTATTTTTGTCTGTATTTTATAAAAAGGATTTTTTTCTACTCTGCCTTCATTGACAAGAAGCCTGAAAATGAAATTCTGTGAAAATAAGGAATATTCTACAATTGTTAGTAATGTGCTGGGTTTTTTCTCTTGAGAAGGAAATATGAACTCTAATTTTTCACAGATAGGGAAATCAATCTGTTTTTTTCTGAAACACTATTTTTTTTCTGAAATTAATAACAATTTGGGAAGTCTTGAAAGCAATCTGTGCTATTCAAGAATGCGGATGTATAAATGTTGTTGCACTATTTATAATGGAAAAGTCTCATAAATTCATCTATAGAAATTAATGTGTATATATATATATATATTTAAAGTTGCTGTGCTGTCTGTCTCAGAAAGATCTTTCCGAATCAAATAACTTCCTCCATAATGGAACACAGCAGCTGCTTATTTGTCCTCAGCCTTCACATTGAGAGATGACTCCAAAGGTTTCTTTAGAGATTATTAATTAAAAATTGCTATGACAACCAATGTCATTGTGTCCTGCTTTGCATTATTATCATTTTAAATATTTATACTATAATAGCACCTAAGGCTCTCCAATCAGGACAGGTGCCCAAATGTGTTAGGTGCTGAACAAACATATGTGAAGACATAGTGCCTGCAAGGAAGAGTTTACATTATAGAAATTAATGTATCTTATACTTAAATAAGTTCTATCTTATCTCCAATGCAATGTAAATAGATTTAATGATTGCATATTTTGAAAGTTCCTTCTAAACAGCTGCGTTGTTTTCAAAAGTGCCTAAATCCCATTTACAAACATGACTTATGCACTTAGCTGCCAAGTCCCATTGGTATTCACTGGAAGTCATAAACATTTGGCAATTATCACCAGAGCTATTAATTTTTCTACTTCAGTGCTATGTATGTATTAATATTTTTAAGTGGGAACAATCTATTTATATGCTATAATATGCCCAAAAGAATTACATGAAAGATAGAATTCATGGTACGCTACTTTGAACAATTTTGTGTTAAAGCAGCTATAGTAACCCGAAGTTTTATGTATTGTGTAGGAATTTTTCAGTTTTAGTTTTCTTTATTTCCTTCTTAGTGACTCTCTGGATATCTGACTTCTGTAGTTGGAGATCAAGAGGTTTTCACATTTACAGAACTCAGAATTCAGTTTTACTTCTGCCATCTATATAATGCAAAATGTTTCAAAATGAGGTTCTCAAAATGTCATTAAAAAGTACAAAATGTGCTTTAGTAGTTACATTACAGGTAACTCTGTGCTATTGTATGTTATCAAATCTTTCTACTTCTTGAAAGCTACTCTGCCACCAGGTTGATACCAAAAGTGAATAGAATCAACCCCCATATGAATCTAGGCATATATTTGTTCAGGGGATGGAGAGGAAAATCTTATTTTGAGAAAGGAGGATGTGCGAAGATAGGGACAGATATAACTAAAACAGAGGTTCTCAAACTGGGGGTCGTGACCCCTCAGGGGGTCGCAAGGTTATTATGTGGGGGGTGGTGAGCTGTCAGCCTCCACCCCCAAGCCATGCTTCACCTCCAACAGTTATAATAGTGTTAAATATTAAAAAAGTGTTTTTAATTTATAAGGGGTTCACTCTCAGATGTTTGCTGTATACCATTTTCTAACCCAAAGGTTATTTAACCTTTGACCACTCTCCTCCCACCTTCATTGATTTCTACAAAATGTTCCTTTCTACCAGAAATATGTTGTCTATTGACAGAGGATAACTTGTTGACAAAATGTGAACTGCCTATGACAAGCCACTTATGAAATATGAGGCTTATAAAATTGGCTGGCATATCACTTTATGAAAAGCCTCACTTCTTTTTGACATTGGATACCCCCAAAATAGACTGGCTTAGAAGCTCCCAGTTTCGTTACATTCAGTAGTCCTCAATAAGAACAAATACATGGGTTAACTTAAGGTGATTTGCTACAGAAAATCAAAACTCTGAGATCCCTCTAAAATCTTAGCAGTGCTAATTATTTTCTTAATAAATCTCACATAAATTACAAAGATCAGCTGGGAAGGTAGAAGGAGGGGATCAGTTATTATTTAGGGTTTTCGTCTGTTCTTTTTTTAAGTTCTGTAGCTGAATCCCAGATTCTTTCTGCACCTAATGAACCATGTTAACCAAATAGCTGAGGGTTCAAGAGGCACGACATTACATAATATATTAAAATGAATTATGAAATTAACATTATGAGTTTCCACTCACTAGTACATCTTAGTGGCAGATCAAGGCTCTAGAACTAGCACAGATCTGTTTTGCAGGCTACGTTTCCAAAAGCCACTCATGATTTTTGGATGCCACAATTTGAGTGTTCAACTTTTCACCTTAAAAGGCTCTGGTTTATAGGACACAGCTCTCTGAAGATTATTTCCTGTGTAACATGTTTCAAGTTGTGCTCCCAAAATCACTAGTCACTTTTGAAAATGTATAAGTCTCCAGCAGTAGTAGCTTTTCAGCAGTGACTTGAAAATGTACATTGAAATTATAAGGGGTGAACTTCCCAGAGTTTGAGAACAGGTTTTGCAAACTGTGTGAAGTCTTCTTGAGCCATAGTACTTGGTTTGTGTTATTTAAGGTTGTAACTGTTTGCATGTTAAATTCTCGTTTTGACCGTCAGTCTAACTTTTTCAATACATGATTTTTAGTCTAACATTTCTTATGTTTTGTCTCTAGCCTGACAATTTTTGGGAAAGTTTGAGGCTATTCAGAAGGGTCATTTCTGAACATAGGACTTAAATAAAGGTGTTTTTCATTTTTTGGAGAGCTTTCCAATACTTTTTGTCTAAAACATTATCTCAAAAATGGGTTGGTCTAGAAACTAGTTTTTTTAGGAATAATTTTTAAAGGGTGTATGGATAATTCTGAGAGGTGTCATTTTCTCTTGAGTTGGTAAGGTTTTTTTTTATTTTTGTTTGCTTGTCTTGGACAGCTTAAGGATCTTAAAATTGTCTACATACCTGGTGGTACTTTTAAGCTCCGCCAGGCAAATGGCTGATTAAGAGAATAGTTTTACTCAAGTGTCAGGGCAGAATCTGAATGCAATAGGGTAGCATAGGTTAACAGAAGAGAGTGTTTTCCTACAGAAAACACTATTGCTGTGATGATTCAAGATTTGGGCATAGAGTTTAGAAGAAAAGAAAAGAAAAATCACAGCCAGATTGATTTTCAGATCCCTGGTTGATTTTTTCATGTTTGGCAATAGATGATCAACTATTTCTTGTGACTAAATAATCCAAAGAATATAGCCTCTTTCTCCCTGATTGCCAGTCTATCCTGTTATCTGCATATTGTAATTATTTGTGTATTTGCCTAATAAAATGGACAAACCATTTTCAGCATATGGGTATAAGGATGCGGGGACTAGAACCTAGGATTGCAGAGCCTGGGACCACTGACATTCTCACAGTGCCATGCAGAGGCACATCCATGAAGTACTGTGGATAATAGGTGCCACGGGGAGTACCACCCAAGGGGGCTAGAGTGACAGGACCTTTGGCCCTCTGGTTGGCCAACTGCCCTATTTAACCCTAGAGGGTCTCCCTGGAAGTTGTCTGGACAACAATTTAGACTTCAGGCCTCCTGCAACTCCTGACCTCTGGCTTCCAGTCATACCCTGACTCCGACCATGACTCTTGTTTCCAGACTCTAGCCTCCTACTGCCTCTCCTCTCCAATTTCCAACCCCAGCCTGACTTTGACCCCAACTCTTGTTTATTGAACCTGGCTCTGGTAATTCTTCTGACCCCTGCTCACTTACTACCGTCCCTGACATATGGACTGAAGCCCAGCTGTGATTGCTAGGCCAGAGCACTTATGTCCTGGTACCTTACGGTTTGCCCAGATCCACTTCCGACCCCTCTATAGAAGCCCCTTAACAGGAATATGGAATGGGTGGAGTCTACCATCACTCACGGGACTCCACAGGATACCAGATCTGCAGGAGTGGGTTTGGAAACTGGTTTTAGAAACTGCCAGAAGTTCAGGGGATTCCTGAATCAGTGTTGTTGCCTTTTCCTGCTCCGCCCTTGAATGTACCAGGCCAGGGTGGGACTTAGTGATGAGTTGGCTTGCTGGAGAAGCACTGGATTGGGCCTCCACCTGCTGGAGAAGGATTGTGTACTAGAATTCCTTCCTGCAAGCATTTCCTGCAATTTTCTACAACCCTCATTGTGCTCGCTCAGCGGAAGCCACACTCTGAAGGCTTCAGCAAGGGGAAGGGCCAGTTGAGTCATGTCCAGTTCCATCGACTCGCAGCTGATGTCGACTGCAATTGAGGCAGCCCAACTGCATCGCTTTCAGTGTGGACTTAGTGAGGAAGTAAAAAATGAGCCAACCCGTGTTGGGACCCCGACCTTCTTGGATGCTTTCACTGATCTCTTTCTTTGCATCGACAACTGGCTTCGTGAATGAAAGGAGAAGAGGAGTGTCACCCTGCCACCACTTTATCCACATCAAAACCCCTAGGGTCCAACTGTTAACTGGTGCAGGTTGTTCTGGGCCACTGATGGTTGACCCTGGAAGAAAAGGAATGGTGATGGCATAACACCATATGCTTTTATTGCGAAGCACAAACACATGCCATTGCCTCTTGCCTATTTTGGATGTCTACCTGAAAGGAATTGGGAAACGAGTGAGCCCAGTCCATATAGGGCCGGCCTGGGCACCACCAAGGCACTACGTTCCGACATTATCCCTAGCCCTCAAGAGAAACCTGATCCAGAATACCTGGGTCCTCCCCACACTTACGAGTACAAATAAAGTTACATACTACAGATGGGGCCAAATTGATTTCCCCCTCAGTGGACCCTGATTCATTCCAGGTCTACCAGTAACTTCATAGATGGTAAAGCCGCTTGAGTGCTACAGTTCCCACTCAATTTAAAGCTTACATCAGTCCTTGTAAAGATGATAGATGGATCCCTCCTGTCCTTGGGGTCAGTAACACAGGAAACAGTACCCCCAGAGGCTGTAATCCCAGCCCACTTGGGAAGTGCTACAGTTCAATGTGATCCATTCTCCACACTTCCCTCTAATACTTGGCATTGTCTGTTTGAAGGAGCATGTCCCTTGCATCTCCTCCTGAGAGAAGAGGATCAACTTTCCCTCTGAATACTACCCAGGGGTCTGCCAGCATGCAGCCGGCCCCAACCCTCTGGTCCTGGACTCCTGCAGCCAATCAAAAGTGACAGCACCTGTGGGGGAAATCTAGATGGTGGCAGCTAGCCAGAAGGCATCACGCCCAACCCTGAGTCCCCATCTCCCTGAAAAATATTGGGATTATGCGGACATTTTTGAAAAGAAAAATGCAGACATGCTACCTCTGCACTGGGATTATGACTGGCACGTAGACCTACAATCTGGGGAGAAGGTCCCATGTGGAGGGATTTATGCAATGTCAATGCCCTTCATGCATACATCCAGGACAACCTGGCCATGGGCTTCATCTGGTGCTCCACCTCCCTAGCAGAGACTCTGGTCCTTTTCGTTATGAAAAAGGATGGAATTCTATGCCTTTGTGTAGACTAGTGGGCCTTAAAACAGGTGATGGTCCGAAACCGGTATCCCCTGTCCTTAATCTTGGAGTTATTAGATCATGTATGATCTGCCAGAATTTTCACCACACTGGACCTCCAGGATGCTTACAACCTTGTGGTCATCAGGGCTGGAGACAAATTGAAGACTGACTTTCAAACCCACTCTGGGCAATTTGAATATTTAGTAATGTCATTCGGGTTGACCAGTGCTCCCACGACCTTTCAACGGTTTGTGAGTGACGTGTTTAGAGACATCCTGGACCAGTATGTAGTCAACTATCTCAATGACGTACTTGTGTTTTCAGACAATTCTGAGCAGCATTGTTACTACATTCATTCCATCCTTGAAAGATTGCTGAAGCAAACATTGGAAAAATGACCAGTTCTCCACAGAATTATTGGGTTACATCCTTTCCCCTGAGGGCATCAAGATGGACCTCCCAAAAGACAGAGGCCATCCAGCCTGATACTACCTCTGATCTCCAGTCTCTGACCCCAGCCTGACTTTGACCGTGACTCTTGCATATTGATCTCAGCTCTGGTGATTCCTCCGAACCCTGCTCACCAACTACCATCCCTGACATTTGGACTTCAGCTCAGCTGTGACTGTTAGGCCAGACTGTGTATGCCCTGGTCCCTTACAGTGGGGTATTTGCAAACTCTTCATTTTGATCATTTGTTACTTGCGGTATATGTTTAGTCATGTGGTACTGTATCTGCCATTCTGATTAGGTGACCAACCTTTTTAAACAGGAACATCATGAATAGAAAATGGAGAATAACACATCTTCCTCATGTACTTATATTTGTTCTTGGGGGAATATGGATATTCCTGTGAAAATCAATTTTTGCCAGACATTTACGCAAACAAAATCCTGTTTAAATGTTTGCAAATAGTGAATAAAAAGATATGAACAAGATGAAACCAAAATGCTGTTCAGAACTCAAAAATATTCACAAAGATTGGTTTTGGCGGGTTTTTTGTGTGTGTGTTTGTCTTGTAGAATTCAACCAGCCACAACTTGGAGTTAGAAAAAAATCATTTATATTTTAAAATGAGTATGTTTGATCTTTCAATCACTGATACTGTAAACATGGAACTCAAATGCCATTTTTGCAGTCACTTTTTAAGAGTAGAACTGAACTTCAAAGCTCAAATATAATCAAACAATAAAAATTGATTCTACATAATACTTTGTCAAATATGAGTTTGTCAGAGAAATTGGACAATGTAAAACAATTGTTAATGAGTCAATGGAATAATTTAGTGGGCAATGCTAATTAAAAGAAAAAATACGACATACGAGTTCAAATGCTTAAGTATTGGGGAAACAAGTGATTGAAGGGTGGAGAAAAATCAGAAAGGTGGAATCAAGATAAACCAAAGGTAAAGTTGGCCATGTTGGGCCAGATGCCCTTTGCCTGCTCAAAAATGTATCGAGAATTAATGTATGTCTGCTCTCATGCTTTTCAAATTCCAAGAAGGAGAATCAAGTACCACCTTGTAGTGCTATTGCACCAGTGATAAGAAAAAATGAATATGTGAACTGAACTTTTTCTGCCCCTTAGCTAAACTAGGAGAGATTTGACAGTAAAACCTCATTGCTATGGATATCTCTTGGCCTTCTGCCAATGCTTATGTTTAAGCATTGTTGGGATTAATGATAAATTTCTTATACAACAGTCTTTTTACATCTTGATTTACTGAGCTGAGTGCAGGAGGTAAATTTTAATGCCAAATAACAAAGGAACTACTTGAAAGAGCTACCACATTACTTACATTTTTACAAATTGTTATTGACTTGAATGTTGGGTTAGATCAACCTTTTTTTCCTGCTGGCGTATCACGGCTATGCACAGAGAATCAGATCTGCTTTGTCTTCCTGCAAAAGCATCTATACATGCTGGTAGTGTCCAAGTAAAGAGATGGCATGTGATTACCAGTCTTATACGATCACATCTAACATCTATAAACTTTGTTTTCCTTAAATATCTTTCATGGACATCATAAAGCTTAGGCTGTGTAGAACAGTGACTGTCCTGAGGAGTCAGGGAATTCAGACATTATGCATTCACCTTTCACATTTACCCAATCATCAGAAAAACCTGTGATTTTTTCCACAGAACCAAAGAGCATTAAAATGTTGTATAATCTATAACTATTAAACTACTAAGGTTGCCCGTGTTAGCTGCAACATTAACATGGTCCAAAAGAAAATGTAGCTTACTTGATTTTCTGTTCCTTGTCCTACCTAATGAAGGTCACTCAGTCAGACTGTACAGTACTTGCAGTTACACTGAAGAAGAATTACCTTAGAGAAATTTGTGTGAATGAAAAAACAATTATCATATGAAACCTTGACTCTTTCTCATTGGTATGCAAGTTTGATAGGAAAGTTTGGAGCTGAATATAATGCTCTAATTAGTCTCCAGAGGACTCACATGGACAATCGACTGCTCATTAGTCTGTCAACTTCCTTTGAAATTGATTGGGTTTTTTTCAATTGCATACTCTCTAGTATGGAAACAGAAATGATCTATGTTAATATATTTTCCAGATATTGCAACTGCCTATCCAGATAAGAAGTCAATCTTAATGTACGTGACATCACTCTTCCAAGTTCTACCCCAGCAAGTCACCATTGAAGCCATCCAGGAAGTGGAAACATTGCCTCGGCAATCAAAGGTCACTAGAGAAGAACACATACAATTACGTCATCAACAACGCTTCTCTGAACAGGTGAGTGTCGCACTTCCTGGCAACTGCACTTGTTTTTCCAGTCAGTGGTCCAGCACAGCACCCATGCTCAAGCTTCCAGCTCCCCAGCTGTTGCTTCTCTTGGGTGAAGACCTGCATCTCTCTCCCTTCTGACCAGGGTATTTCCAGGCTGTACTGTTCTGTGCCTTCGCTGTATGTTTCCCAACAAAGGCAGTCTGCCTAAACACACCTGCTTGCTTTCTGTTCAGAGACTGATAACAGCATGATTGCTACAGATATAAGTTACTACACAGAGTTTGCATGCAGTATTGGGCTGTTTTAAAGTAAAAAATCAGCAGATTTTTGCTTTGTATTTCTACTTTATAATATCAGATATATTCTCTTCAAAAGCATGTCATAAATATTTTGGTTTTTGAGAAGGAGCAGAATAAAGGGTAAGGGTGTTGCAAATGTTATTAAATAACAAGTATGGTTGTTTCTCTTTTTTAAAAAAATGCTGTACCATTCTAACATATCAATAATCTAAACGATAGTCCGTTGAAATAAAAATGCTGTTTATATGAAGTAACATAGACGTAAGACATGTAATAACTGTTGTCTATTCTGTTTATTAAATGTGTTTTCATTGGTTGATGTTTAATTTAAACTGACTAGTATTTGAGCTCAGCTGTGCTCATCTACAGTTTTCCCTTTTAGAGCACCAAAGTCACACAGGCACTTTCTCTTGTGCTTGCTACCTCAGTTTTGCTTCTGAATCCACCTTCAGCCAATCTCTGCTGAAGTGGTTGGAGACTTAGACCTAATTTACTCACTCCATTGAGTTAACTCTGTGTCTTGCTTATGGGAGACTCGGTCCCGTTCATGGTAGTTGACCTGATGAATGCTGGCTTCATTTATTCAAGACTTACTACCAGGCTACTTGTTTTCAGCTTTAGCTGGATTATAGAGAAAGATCTTTCACTTAGTACTGGCATTATGCCTGGCAGGTCAAGCAGGAGTCTTTCTGACTTTCGTGATGGGATGTCAGACTAAATGAAAACACCTCCCTACTTTCTGCCTAATTTTGACTGCTGCATGCTAGCGCTATCTCTAAGATTAACTGCTGGTGCCCTCTCTTGTTTCCATTCTTTTGTTCTTGAAAACAATACTTTACTTCTGTACTCTACATGTTTATCAATGTATGTCTGCTTTTTTCCCCTTAATTTCTTCTTCTTAGATCACAGTCAGTGTAGCACAAGGTCACGTGCACACCCCTTCACCTCCTCCTAAACCTCGCTTCAAAAGCTATGCGTACACACAAGCTGCTTATGTCCTGTCCCCTGACCAAAAAGGGAGGCAGTTCCCTCCACAGGTCTGTCAACATTACCGTTTGTTGTGAAAATTATTCTAATCTGCCTGTGCTTGCTGTGAAATTGTGTGTGTACTTTGCTTGTTCCTATCTCAGTGATCTACCTTTTTCAAGTTTGTTAGGTTCTGTCAAGTGGTGCCTTTTTGCTGAACACTTCAATCTGACTGGCAAAAATGTGTCATGCTATTTTTTTAAATGTTAAGCAACGTTCAAATACTGACATGCCGTTAGAAATTGTCTTTTTTTCTGTTGTACTTGGTTTTAGAAATGTTAAAAAGAATTGATTTTAAAAGCCAACTCCAATTTAAATGTAAGAGGTAATAGATGCACTTGACAGTCAACGTTTTTTAAGGTAGTTTGTTTCTAGAAAAGCAGATATCTTCGATTTTTTTCTGTGTTCATTAAAGAAAATGTTGCATAATGATTTTCAGTGAGCTCAAGTAGTTGAGGAGAGAGGACAGGGAAAATATTCACTGTGAATGTTCTTTATATGACCTGATTTAACTTAGATAATAAAATACTATAGATATACCATAGTTTTAAATATCCCACAAACAGATTCCCTCCAAAGTCAAGATCAGAGACTATGCACCTCCTTGAATGCATTCAGTGCAACTCAGTGGAGTGAGAAAAAGAGGTTAGGAATCCTCTTACTAGGTATTTTCAGATTTCTCATTATTACATACAGGTCTGTTGCATCTTAGGCGCATTTAACATGTGCGATTTCAGCTTTACGTGGTCGGCAAAAAACAAAACAAAACCAAAAAAAAAGAGAAAAATAACAATTTAAATACTGTTTCTGTAGTGCGGGCGATTCCGCCCGCCATTACACTCAATGTAATTTTGACTATACGCGATTTTCGCTTTAGGTGCTGACTGCGGAACGTAACCCCAGCGTAAGATGAGACAGACCTGTAGTTCAAAAAGTGTAAGAACTGTAGTGTCATGTAGATTGTAATAAAATGTATAATGTGGTATGATTGCCTTGAATTTCTTTTGGAAAAGAAAACTGCATCTATTTGGCCCTGCATAGCAATTTGAGTTCTGTAGTGGGGGAGCCAGCCATTCTGTCTAAGTTGTAAAAATATATTTGAAAATAACATTTTTAATTCAACGCCCTGTTTGAGTCTTCTGTTATGGTGTCAGATACTTTGCTGAACAATGACGTCATTTATGGAGCCCATGAAGAAAATCCTTTACAAATTTCCACACACCTTTGCTGAAGACGTAACATCAATCGTGCTACTGTAATGATTAATACAACAGTTAAAGTGTTTAATATTGACACAGTTAATTTCTTCTACTGAAATATTAAACTAATACTATAACAGGATAGAAACTGATGATTTAGCTTGACTTTGCATAATCATAACCACCATTAGATATTTTTAACCTTTAGAACAATACAATGGAAGTCAAATGTACACAAAGTAATTCACAAAAATATCTCACAGAGTAACAGAAGAACCTATTTGCATCATTCAATCCTTGTTTCTCTGTTCCAGTCCTCAGAAACGATCAACAGTTATAAATCTGGGATTTATATCTTCTGTGTGTTCAGCATGATGATAATTACTTTATTTGGATTCTATTGTAGTAGGTACTGTACAAACATTGCTAATTGTTTGTCCCTGTACCCCCAAAGAGCTTACAGTATAATAGTTAAGACACAACAGGTGGATGAGACAAACAGGATGCACCCACCATGCTGATCAGTGCAATTCTTTGCCAGTTAGCAGTAATGATTACAACTTGCCACCTGTTTAGCCATTATTAGAGAACAACACTCCTTTGGCAGGTACTCTTAGTGATAAAGAAAACGACCAAGTTTCCAGTTAGCTGTTAACCTCTCATCTTTGAATCGACGTGTCAAGGTTTAAGATGAAGAACTTTACTTTCCTAATCCAGGAAACAGCCCACAGTGAAAATTGATGTTATATATGTATGAAGGTGAGATATTTTCATAATCCCACCTGTCTAAGCCAGTTCAATTTTTTTTCTTTCTTGTAAGCAATAAAGGTTACTTCTGGACTCTCACTGGCTCTCCAAATCTTTTCCAAACTGATTGTGATCATAATTTTCAGAATGAAGAAGATAAAGTCTCTAGATTTATTGCTACCATGATGAGCTTCTGATCAAAGCCAGTTCTGTTGAAGAGTCTGTGGCAGGCACATCAATGTTAATCCAACTTCTCTTTTTTCCATAATACTTTCTTAAATTCCCATCTGGTTAATTTCAGAATAAGATATCTCACTTTGTAGTTTACCCCTAGGAAAACTCAAGAGTCTCTTTCACTTGATCTACCAATTTCAAAGACCTTCCCAGGTGACTGGCTTGCAAGGTCTTCATCTCTAGAGATGATGGTTTTCTGTGTGGATACACAGGCAGTCATTCCTCTCAGACTTCTGCCATCTTTAATCTTTATAGAACTATAATTACAAGCTCCTGAGTCTAAGTTTCACACTAAGAGACTCAAGGGAGAGATGTCTTTCATTAAGATAGTGACTATCCAAGAAGAATCTTCCGCAGCACTCTGCTGAAACTGCATCTGAACTAAATTACCTCAGGTGCTAGTATCTTCATTTGGGGTGTTTGGCGGAGTTCTGATTTAGGGGAAATGGTCCAGTAAGATATCTAGTCAAAGCATGAATGTGAACTACTTGGAACTCAAAACAGCTGCAAATGCAATAAGAACACTTTCCAAATACTTTGAAACATCTTTCTCTAATTCTGTTGTAAAGCCACTACAGGATGACTGTTGCATATGTCAACTGCCAAAGGGGGAAAAATATGATCAGAAATAATAAACTTCTCTATTGGCCAGAAAGAAGAAAGTTTGTACCCAAAGCACTTTACCTCAGAATATGGAATGTCACTCTCCCGCTTGATGAGCAGACTATGCAAGACCTGCACCTCATTCCCATTATCAAGTATCTTCCTCAGAAGCCCCTCCACTCGCTACCATCACAGAAGTCAATCACTGGCAACAAACACTGGTGAGTGCAGAGTCTATCTGTCTTTCCCCTCAGCCCGAACAGACTGGACAACAGTCATACTATGTCACCCAGCCTCAGTGGTTTTACGACCTTCCTCTCCTCCAACCATGTGTTCCAGGAACAGCCAAGAAGTCTCTGTGGCCATTGGTCTTTGGAAGCCCCTAGATTTGGGTGGCCCCCAACACAGCAGCAACCAGCCTTCTCATATTGGTCACAGACAGCAATATTGGACTTCCTGCTTTTCGGACTCGTGCCCACGTCTGTCACTATGGCACTGTCCCCTGGCTGCCTTACCGCACTTCCCATCATCTATTACAACTCTTCTCCATCTTTGTCTCTTCCCTTTTGGCCCTTTCCAACCTCTGTTCACTTTTACCAGTTCTTTCCACCCCACTGGCTGGTCCTCTGACCATTTATCCTCCACACTACTTCCCCTGTTAGCCCCACCCCATCCTCTTTAATGTCTTCATTCCTTTCTGGCTGCAAATCTACCCTGCAAATCTCAGGGTATAAATTCACTATCAGCTTCCAAATCCTTTATCGTTGAATTACTTATAGCAGGATTAAGAAAGGCCTAATTGCAAATTATTCATATGTGCAAGTTTTACATCTCAGTTACCTCTCAGCCAGTACAGACTGCTTACCTGCCTTGCTCTGCAGCTGCATATTTTCTATTCCCCGAAGGCAGTCTCATTAGTGAAGCTGTCTATGTGGCTTCCCTTAGAAAAAAGGGACCTTCAACCTAGTTCTCAGAACTTTGTCAAAGATACTTTTTGAATCCCCCTCAAGTTTCTTTGATTAATCTCTGTCAAAGTCTGCCGCCTTGTTGTATCACTTTAGCTCACTGAATATCTGAACGAGGAGCATTTTCCATCATATAACTTACCCTTCATTTTTTCCAAACATACTTGTTCTCAGACCAAGAGAACATACTTGTTCTCAGACCATACTTGTTCTCTAATTTTGTACACAGGCATAACTCTACTTTCCACCTGATTCAGAATAATACTGGCTTTGATTTTGCCAAAAACATCCTATGTAAACCTGCAGGGCCTTAAGATATTGTCTTTACAGGACTCAACTGTAGAGAGATTTCAATTTTTAGAACTCAGAAGATCCTTCATGAGGGGCAATCATTTTTCTTTGGAAAAGCTTCATTTAGGGAAAAAAAAAACTTGGCTTTATATTTATTAAAAGAAGATGTGGGAGCACAATTTTCAAACATAAATTTAAATAGGATGTCCAACATCTACATTTTCTTTTTAGATTAGTATTTGTATATATAAATATGCCTTTGGAAATCTTATTTGAAAATAGAGCTGCCAAAACTTTTGAATTTCTGGTTTATGGAAAATTTAAAAATTTTATGTGAACCAGAAATTCTGTAAAATTTTTGTCTCTGAAACATTGACTCATGGTCTTTCTGAAACAAAATATACTCCCTGGTATGCTGGAAGATGCTGACTGAAATTGACATGATTCTTCTCAATTTCACCACTTCTAATCAGTGATGAACAGTAGTGAAACTAACAAGAATCATGTCAATTTCAGTCAGCAGCTTCCAGGGTTTGTGGCTTTGGGGTAGCCCTGTCATGGGTTGGGGATCCTAGGACTTCTAGACTTCTGGGTTAGCTGGCTCCTCAGGCTGGCCAACACTTGGCAACTGACGGCCCAGGCTGCAGGAGTCAGACACCCCTGGGAGACAGCTGGCCCAGGAGTCTGGAGCCCACTCCAGTCTGCATGGTGGGGCTGCCCCAGTACTGCATAGCCAGGAAGACCCTGTTTCTCAGACCTAGGGCAGTCTGCATGACAGGAATGTCCCAGAGCCATGGACCCTGGAAGCTCCAGTGTCCCCAGCAGCGTTCCAGATGAACTGGCAGGAAAGCAGGTGGGGATCTATCAGCACGCTGCCTTTAGTTCATCAAAAGTTTATCAAACTTAATACATTTAATGTTCGATGAATCATTTTCGGGGGGGGGGGGGGGGAGGGTTNTATTATTTATTATTATTTTCCAATGAAAACACTGTTTTGTACAAAAATTCCTGACTAGCTCTGTTTGAAAGTCCAAATGTGAGATGTGGCTAGTCTGTTAAAAATATCCATGTTTCAAAATTGGACCCGACATCATATAGTCGGATCTGACATATCATACCCGTAGTGTCATAGATTCTTGTAAATTGCAGCATTTGAATGCTGGATTATTTTTACCAGTCTATGACTGACAAGCTTCAGTAGGTTTGAATTAAAATAATTTGAGCTGTATAATTAAGCAATAATAGCCAAGGAGAAGGGCATTTCCTGGTATTTAATGACTTGCGAGAGGAATTGAGAACTGTAGCTTTACCTCAGGCCCTCAACCTCACCATTCATTAACTGTCAGGAAATTTCTGACCTTGAGGTCATTAGTGCTATTTTACAAATGAGATACAGTATTTCTTCTCAAGTTCTTGTGCTCCCACTGACTTGAATTTTCTTGTATACAGTATTGGACTTTTCCTAGCAGATAGTAAGTACAATAACTAGCTCAGAAAACAAAACTTCATTTTGAATGTTATTTAAGATTTATAATACTTAAACTGAATTTACTTAGCTAGGACACATTATTATTAAGAGAATGATGGCTAGAAGCCCTCTAGTGTTTTGGAATCTTGTCGTAGCAGGACTTTCCACAGTACTTTACCCTCTGCCACCAAATGTATTTAATCTTGACAGAGATTGCTTCTCACAGACCTTCACTCCATGCCCCTTTAGCATTCACATACACAAGAGACACCAGGGTACCGAGCAGTAGTGCAAACTCACTGGCTTTTCAGTGAATTAAGAGAAGAGTTGTCCTTGCTTTGAAGCTGTGATCCAAATACCCTCCTGTTTACTCTGTGGCAATGTGTCCCTCAGAGATGTCCTCTTAAATTACAGTAAGGCAAGCAGGATTAGAGTTATAACATTATTTTTTTTATAATATTTCCAAGGCCAAGCATACAATAGATGAACCATGAAATAAAAGTGACCTATATGGAAAACGGCATTGCAAAAAGCTAACTAGAGTGGTCAGTTATTGCTAGCCAAAAGCTGAGCTATGCAGGAAAAAGTAGATTCCTTAAAACAAGCTGTAATGGACCAGAATCTTTGGGATTTTACAAGAAATTGGATTAAGCAAAACAATGTAGTTTAGCTTTCCCTTCAGGTGTGTATGTGTGCTTTAGTAACTAATTTCCAATGAACTTTAGTACCATTGCTGGATGCAGGAGTTTAATTCAATACACTAACCTCATACAGCTTTGCAGTTGACCTTACTGAATTCTGAGATAGAGTTGTGACTTTTTTCAATTTAAGAACATCCATACTACCAGAACTTCCAGTATGTAAAAATATAGAAATGACATACAATCAAGGAATGCACAGTAAAGGCCTTGATCCTACAAATGGATCTTCATGGATGGGCATTTAACATCAGTGTGTATCCCTTTCTGGGACTGGGGCCTAAATCTGTAAAGCTTTGTGTCATTTCAAAGGCTTCCCCTCCCGTTTCCCCTTGCATCCCTTCACATTGCACTCCTCAATTTCGCCTCTAATATCTGTCTCTCGGGGTCCCTTACTGCGTCCTTCCTCTTTATTGTCTCTAAGTTTTTGTATGGAATTGCCAGGAAACTGAAAAATCCATTATTCACCCAGCTCAAACACAGTCACTCAACATTATCTCAGCCACTTGGTCGGATCCACAATGGGATCAACAAACCCTCTAAATGTCTGCTTGACAGTTCTAAATGAATGATAATGGACAACCTATCTTTGTCCATCACCAGAAGGAAATCAGCAGCTGTCAAGATAAGGCCTAAAGCCCAACTGCCAGGGATTAAATAAGAGAGACAAGGTGGGTGAGGTCATATCTTTTATTGGTCCAATGAAAGATATGACCTCCCCCACCTTGTCTCTCTAATATCTTGGGACCTGAATGGCTACAACAACTTTGCATAGAACAAGGGATCAAATAAATCAGATGAGACTGAGTGATGTTTAAACACTCCACTTGAGTGCAAATGGCCCACATGCTGAACTGTTCTTCTTTGGGATATTTAAAGCTTGACAAACTTTCTCCTACTGTCAAATGAAATGTCCGTTCCCATAAGAAATACAATTATAAAAAAACAAATAAGTCATACCTTGTCACAGTGCTGTTCATATTTTCCCCTTGTCCTGCTGCTATGATTTTTTGTGTGAAAGAAACTAGATACTATTTATTTTTTGCTAGATTTGTTCTGCCAAATTGTAGGCAATTCTTAAATACTTTTGCAATGCAAAGCTTTAAAACACAGGCATGTTTTGGTTCTGGATATTCTGTTCTGAGGATCAAATTCCTGCTGAACTTGTTCAACTTTCTTATGTGTCTTTGGCAATATTTTTGATGTTTTTTCTTGAGATTCTGGTAAAGTGCTACTGTATACTCTGGCACATCATAGAGTTGTCTGCATATAATTTATTATTTAAAATACAGCTGAAGATTTTCAAGTGACTTGGTTAAAAGCGATGCTGGAAGGAGGAACATGATATGGCGCTTGTCAAGTACCAGACCAAGTTATTGTACTGGTTCATAATGAGAGTAATACATATCATTCATAAATTGTAGAAAAGCTCCGAGTCAAATATTCTGTTTTCTTCTATCATACATCAACCCATAATCTAATAAGGAAATTACCGTATTATTATACTAATAGATGGTTGGCTGTATCACAGAATGCATAAAATGATTTGTACTTTCTTAACTTGATATTGATTGATGTCTTAACATTTATCTATTTGAACTTTAGAGATGGAAAAATGCGTAGTTCATATCCCCTGCTACCAATGAAATATTTTTCCCATACATGCTATCGATAGTCAGTTTTTGTCTTTGATTTCTCATAGAGTTAATTAACATGACACGTGTTTGCAGCCTTAATATGATGATTTTAAGTTTAGTCTTCTAAAATATATTTCAGAATAAATAAATAAAATTAACTATAATTTAAAAGTTAAACAATAAAAGAATGAATAAAATACATTTTGTAATTGGTGAGCCACAAGTTCTTCCTTTGCTGAGAGTAAAAATGGCCCATTATAAAGTATAGCTCTGGTGAGTGTGAGCAAACATATTCAACACTAAACGTGAGAGAGGTTCCAGGGAGAGAGAGAATTTTGATACTTCAAACATTTCTTGCTTCTATTTGTTTTCCCTCCCTCATGTTATACTGACAGTGGGAACTATATCTCAGTGTTCATGAATTTGAAATACTGTAGATTCCAGATGTAAATTAACAGCAAAAGAATGCATAGAAGAGTAAAACTAAATAAATAAAATACATCATTAAAGCTACTTATGTACAGATGTCTCTCCGAAAGGTAGGCTTGGTGACCTATTGTAAATGGGTGTGGTATGCCAGAAGCTGACACGTGGAAACCAAATGAGGAAGATACACACTTTATTTTATTGTACAAGGAAGCATTTTACAGACTAACTACAGTAGCAGAATTACTTGATTATGCCTGTATTCAAAATGTCCAGTCAAATAAATCAAATTAAGTACTTGGCCCCTTTTTTAGACTTTCAGAACTGAAACTATAAAGAGGAATTGCTTATGGCAGAATGTGGGTTGGGCGGGGGAGTTGCATTAAGTTTACTAGACAGAATGCTAATTCAAAAATATACTACTGAGTTGAGCCTTTTATTCTTCCTTATGATACATGTTCCCTGACAAATGAAGATGGGTTCTCCTTTGCTACATGTCACAAAGGACTTAAAGACTAGCTTGAATCCATTACCATCAAGTATCCCTCCTTTTCACTTTTATGCAACTGTAAAAACAAAAATGGGACTTAAGCAAGCAATTCACTTGCAAGAATGGTCCAACAGCAATGATATTTCATGTTCAGCCCAACTTGGCAGTAGATCTTATCCTTTTTTCCATCTCTTATAAAGTAGGAGACCCAAAACAGTACCTAAATCTAGACTTCCTGCATTGATAGAATCATAGAAATGTATAGCTGCAAGGGACCACAAGAGGTCATCTAGTTCAGACCCCTGTATAGAGACAGAACCAAGTAAACCTAGACCATCCCTGACAGGTATTTGCCTAACCTGTTCTTAAAAACAATGGATGGGGATTCCATAACCTCCCTTGGAAGCCTATTCCAGAGCTTAACTACCTTATAGTTAGAAATTTTTTCCTAATATCGAATCTAAATCTCCCTTGCTGCACATTTAAACCCATTAGTTCTTGTCCTACCTACAGTAGACATGAAGAAGAATTTCACTGTCCTCTTTATAATGGCCCTTAACAAATTTAAAGACTGTTATTAGGTCCCCACTCAGTTGTCTTTTCTCAAGACTAAACATACTCAGTTATTTTAGCCTTTCTTAATTTTTCACAATAGGTCAGGTTTTCTAAACTTTTTATGAGTTTTGTCGCTATCCTTTGGACTCTCTCCAATTTGTTCATATCTTTCTTAAAGTATGATACCTAAAACTGGACACCATACTCCAGCTGAGGCCTTTCCAGTGCTGAGTAGTGAAGGACAACTACCTCCCATGTCTTACATACACCCTAGAATTATATTAGCTTTTTTTTGCAATTGCATCACAGGATTGACTCATATTCAGTTTGTGATTCACTATAATCTGCAGATCCTTTTCAGCAGTACTACAATTTACCCAGTTATTCTCTATTTTGTAGCTGTGCATTTGATTTTTCCTGTGTAAGTATAGTAGTTTGCCCTTGTCTTTATTGAATACCATCTTGTTGATTTCAGACCAATTCTCAATTTGTCAGGGCCATCTTGAATTCTAATCCTGTCCTCCAAAGTGGTTACAACCACTCCCAGCTCGGTGTCATGTGCAGATGATAATACCCTGTGTATAGTCTCTATAGTTTCTTTTGTCTCATAGCCTTTTGTGGTAAACTTTTAAGCTATTTCCAACACCTATTTTTTTCTTCTGTTATTTTCAGTTGACTCCCCTACCCCAATAGACAAACTAACAATAAAGCAGAACTTTCCAGTTATAAGGTGCTTGTAACATAATATTCTTGTCTATTTACTCCCCGTATGTTTCCACAGATGAAAACATTAGAATTTTCCCAAATGGTTTAATCTAAGGGGCGTGTTGAACCAGTGAAATAGTCTGGATGGTTTCTGTGATTTAATTACAGAATTTGAAATCGCACTGTGGTTTCTTCAAATCTTCCATATATATTTTACTGTATGATGGTAGATTTGTGCTCATTTTGTTGCATGATTTTTTGGGGTAAAAGGTCTTTATTAAAAGTTGAATATTTCTTACATAGTAGGCTCATCTCTGGACATTTATCTGAGCTAGTAGAAGTAAATGTCAAATCTCCTCCACGCTTGTCTGCTCTCTCTTTATTTATTTATTCCCAAATGCTAGGATGAAAAAGCAGTTTCCTTATCTGCAATGTTATCAATTAATTTATCCAGACTAGCTATAAAAACAAAACAAAAACCAGTAATGCTGAGGTGGTCCATTTGGCTGCTAAACACAAAAGAATTTGGCTTATATTGGACACATTACTTGCTGTAAGATTTTATATTGCATTAGCTTGATCAGTGAAGTAAGTTTAACTTGGCACTATATTTTGTGTAGTGCCAACTTGTAGCTGAGTGAATTAATTGCACTTTTCATTTAGATGAGGTGTAAGCAAATGGAGTGTTGGGCGCAATACCAATGTTACATATCTTCAGTTTGTGAGTTGGATACAATGAAGAGTGCAGTCATTTGCTGTGGTTTATATGTCTACCTCTCTGTTCCTCTTCATAATTCAAATCTATCTATGTATCCTAGGGAGACAGCATCCTATGTGGGGCAGCATGGTTGCCTAGTGAATAGAGCAATGGATTGGGAGTCAGGAGACCTGGGTTCTACTCCTTGTCACAGTTTCAGGGTAACTGCATTTGTATCTCTCCTCCCACACCCTCTTGTGGTCACTGCAGGAGTGTCCAGTCACATCTCTGGTCTCCAGTCATCACATTCGTTTCTGAGTGGGCGGTTTTAAGGTTGCACAGCCCCCTGCCTTACTCTGTGATATCCCAGCAGGCTGTCTGTCTAAAGGCCAGCACCTGTGCTATGCTTTCTCTATGAGGGCTATGAACAGTGTATTGCCAGCAGTCACAAGATGCCACACAGCTCTTTCGAAGCAAGCACATTTATTCTTAAGTGTTATAGCAAAAACCTGTACAAATAATAAACGTTCCCATACACATGCTAAAAGCTTACCAGAGGTCACCATTAGTCTTATGGGGCCCTAGTAGGCCAAAGTCTTTCCAATCCTTCTGCAAGGTTGGGGCTGTGTCCATTTGCTAGATCAAAAAAGAAGGCCCTGAGTCAGTTTAAACCCAGACTTTTTAATATCTACCCCCACACCCTCTTTTTTTGTCTATTGGTCTCTGGAAAACCCAGATGGAACCAATACATGCAAATCACTCTAGGGAGTGGTACTTCTCTGGAGTCTGTTTACAACCTAAGTGATTCACTTTTATCACTGCCCATTCTTCTTGATTCCTGGGGGAGGTGTGATAATGCTCCCCACTGGAGCCGCATACAATCCCTGGCCCACAGCCACACACAGACTTAATAGAACATGGCCCTGTGATGCTTCTTGGGAAACCCATGTCTGAGAGTCATCTTGTTGCCACCTGCCTGCAGCACTAGGGAGTCTTGCCTGTGCCAGCTGGGTGTTAGCTCCCTAACACCACCACCAACCTTTCAGCCACTCAAGCACCCGTCTGGCTATACCAGCCCTGCCTTTACCCTGTAGGTTGACAATAGAGGCATCCACCCCCAGTCTCTTCAAAGTGCCCCCCTGTGGTGCCCAGCTCCTGATCAATGGATACCTACTGAAGTCCCAGATTCTGTGTTCATGAAGCACCCGCTCTCATTAAGGTACCTCCTCAGTGAATGGATCTCCAACCTGTAATATACTGAATCAGTCTTTTGTCTTTATTCACAGCCAGGCGACCCCCTTGCTGTCCTATCATTCACTCTTCACTTCCAGCTGCTTTTGGTGTGTATAGATAGTCTTTGGTTTTCCATTGACTTTCCTGGGTTGGTACAAGTGGGGAACAATGCTGCAATACATTACATAACCAGGGAGGGGGACAACTCCCTCCCATTTGAATGGGCCATCACTGGGACATGTTATTCCCTGGTGACTCACTTTCACTCCAAGGGCATACATTTCAGCATAGTTAGATTATTCCTTAAATATTACCTGTATACACACCTCACAAGGATCAATAACTTGCTAGCCTTCATAGAGAAATACCATAAAAGTGGTGTGTTAGGTGCAGTGAGTTTGGCAGGTCTGAGCCAGGAGTTGCTTGTAAAGAATGCTGAACCTTTTGCCAGTTAGCACCAATGGTTTTGTCATAGATACTGCATGTGGTTGCAATATCTGTCGCATGTCTCTCTCGCTATTCAGACATGTATATGTTGTGCCCTTATATCTGATACTGATATAACACAATTGTATCTTCTTAACTATAACTACATAAAATTTAAATAGTTTGGGTTTTTTATTAGATGTTGGCTCCAAAAAATTGATGCATACTGTGCAGCATTTCAATCACCTGCACCACAAGTATAGCCATAATTGAGAGGAATACATCTATTTCACTTTTTTTGGGGGGGGGGGGGACGGGGGGGGGGGNCTTTCACACCAGCAGTTGTACAACTCATCCAGCACTTTTTATAGGTAAATCTAAACTATTTTAAAATTACATGTAAGTGCAATGCAAATGCATCTGAAGTTGGGATGTAACGCTGGGATATTCAAATGAGGCTCATAAAGTTAGGTGCCAAACTTTCATTGAACGTCAATGAGTGTTGGGTGCCTAACTGCAATGGGCCGCTTTGAAAATCTCAGTATAAATCATTATCAGGTGAAAGGAAGCTACCAAGTTTTGTAAGAAATGTGTGAGAGTCCTGGGGTATCTGCTCGCTCAGTAAGTAATCAGGATTTGTGACAGTCAGTCAGCTCTGCATATTTACAGACAGTACTGACCTTTGAAAGGTCAGACTGCTTAACTGTACTGATAGTCAAAGTGCCAGGGTTTTGTCAGTTGATTTGATGAAATGCAGACCATATACTGTACTCTCTCTCATTCAGCAGACTTTCTGGGATTTTTTTTTACGTTATCCTTACTGTTATCAGTGACTACATCTTGACTAGAGATGAATCTGAGCTGCAAAATTCACATCTGGTGGTGAATATCGAATACTCCCTCATCCCAAACTTTGGAGGCATTTGTATCTGAGGTATGGGATTGTGTGTGAGGGGTGTAACTGTACTGAGAAATTATACTTTACTCTCAATCATGTTAAACTCTTATCTGAGTTAGATGCAATAATGCTATATCATATATCAAAATGTACATATATCAAAAACTCATCTGAACCTCTTGGCTTGAAATGTCACAAAAGTAGGTGAGATATGAAGTAGTTCAGGTTTTCAGCTATGCTGGAAAGACCACAAGAACATTATTTTCTCTTCCTGTTCTGGAAATACACAGGCCCATGAAAGTATGTGGGTGTGAGTGGGAAGGAAGTTAATCAGACGTATTTGAAGCTAAAACAAGATTTGGGTTGAGTTTGAATTGCATGTAAAGCCTTTGGATGGCTCTTTTTTCCAACCATCTGTGACAGAGTGCTAGCTGTAGCACCTTTTCACTTGGCTAATTGCATAGCAGAGAAGATTACAGGCTTTATTGGAGACAATTAACCTGTTAAGGTGAGAGTGTTGACTGGGCTAGGAGATAATTAACTTAACAAGGGAAAACATATAATTGGCAGGAATAGGAAGTGAGAGGATAGCTCAGAGACTGAGCTGGGTGTTGTAGAGAAAGTTGGGTAGAAGGCTCCTCCAGACACATGCCTGCACTATGTTCTGTGATGTTGGGAATCTAAAGATTAAAAATCCACATACAGAAAAGGAATGGCCTGTGTGTATATTGTGAGTAAGAGACCATCCAAATGGGCCAGGCAACATAGCCCACCAGGTAGCTAAGGCAGCGCCTTATGATCCCTAATCGAGAACTTCAGGTAAGTTTGTGAAAGTATGTATACGTGTATGCTTTTGTACAAAGGATAATCTAGTAAAGTGTACGAAACTCTGTGGTGTTTGGTAATTATCACACTTAGTATGGTAAGTGCTTGTTTGCTAGGAATCAGCCTAAATGTCTCAGGAAAATAATCTATAAAAATATTTTCTTCATAAAATAATTTCTTAAAATGTAAAATGAAATGGGTTGGCCTGATGGTCAAGCAGAAGGATGCACATGCTGCCATGTGGGAGATCAGAGCCTGGGTCTCACATTTTCAGGCCAGCAGTATGGAGGGAAATACTTCATGTCATGCCCAAGTGACTCCTCTCCACTCCAAAGTTTGGGCAACCATGACTTGCTTGAAAAGAGAGCCATTAAAATGTATGGAATGTAGGGATCGGTTAAGTGAGGCAATCAGAAGGATCAAGTGAGATTTCCCTGAAATTATACCTGAAAAATAATGCAAGTGCAATGAAAATTGGGAAATGACCAAAAAAAAAAAAGAATACAGAATATACCCACTATATTCCTCTTTAAGAAATGAAGATCTTATGGAACACAGGAAAAAATAATTCTACAGAAGATTGTGACACTATGACTGCCTTATTCATTATTCTTACATGTATGTTTTGATAGAGTATTTTAGAATAGCAATAGACATTGTAGCCACTGTATTCAAAAGTGACTTGAAATTTTGGATGCCTCACTTTTTGGTGCTCAACTTGAGACACTGTCAAGAGGCCTGATTTGTTTAGAGGATGGGTGCTTAACACATTGATTTGTGTTGCCTGAGCTTGTTTTATAGCAAATTAAATGACCTTTGGGTGATGTGATGAGGCATCCAGTTCCAACTATCCTGATGAATGTATCTCTAATCAGAAATTATTTTAAATTATGAATATTGCTTCATAGTTTAGTTTTAACTCTGTTTGTAAACTTACATTTTTAGCACTTTTAGCAGCATTGGATCAGTGGGGACAAAAGACTAAAACATTCTTATAAACTAGCTTCTAAAATGTGATGTTTTGCAAATCACTTGCAAAAATTACCATAATAAGCTTCTATTGTTTCCCATGCACATGTGAAAATCTTCCACATTCTTCAGTTCTCACTTTCCAAAAGAATTAAATGAATTTGTAAACTCGGGGATGATATGCAGATCTGTCATTAATATAAATGGAATTTACATATGTAGATGGAGGGGAGTCTAAGCATATTGTTAGAACAAAAAACTGAAAATAGCTGAGTATTTGCTATGTGAATTTCTTGGTTAGTGAATATTTTTGTAGTGGGAATCTTTGTGTTTTATTTTAATCTTTAGTTTCCTATCTCAGTCTCTGACTTGTTTCCTCCCTTTTTCTATTTCGTAACTTAGATAACATGACAAGGTATGCAAGTTTTGCAGAAGTTGATACGTGATCTATGTCTAGGACAGTTAGTAGTAATAGACTTTTATACCGATGATCCATTTTGTATTGCTGTTCATCTCTGCTTCAGTGACAGCTATCTACATATTGTGATGTTATTTATGCAGTCTCTGTCTCTCATGTTTTTCATCCTAAGTTTTACAGAGTTTTCTTCATTTTTTAACAGAAAGTCCATTGCTAGGTCTGATACCAACCTATCTTTCTTGTAGTTTGTATTTTGTTCAGTAAAGTAGAAAGCATCTCTCATTTTAAATTTGTATTCCGTGACAATGATCAGGAAGCCAGTCTACCTTTGGTTTCCAGTATGTTTTGTGTCTCCAGTTTGTATTCTGGTGATATGGTGCTAATACTTTGATCAGGGGATCACACAAAAATATTCCCTTGTCTGTCATAAACCATATGTACAATACAAGTGGAATAGGGGGATGTTTGCAGACAGCAGGGGTGAGGCACTGGGGAAGCTATTAATTTTTCTCCCCATTTAAAACAAAATATAAATCTAAGGAAGGAGGCAGCACTACTGGACAAATGGAATTGTATATGATGAGAATGTTAGTGCTTATAGGAAATATACAGAGCTACAGTGATCTAACACAATGGACAGGTTGTGTCAGTTGACACAAGTTTGAAGTACGTACGTGTGTGTGTGTTGAGGGAGAAGGGACAGATTGGAGGGTGTCGAGATGACTTGTATGTGGCTCTGCGTGAATCCTTTCCTAGCAATGTTTAACACCTGACACTTGATGCATTCTGGCTTTCTGTTCCAAAAGTAACAAAACAAAAACAAAAAACTCTTCTTCAGAAATGTATTTTATTATCCCAGGGATGAGTCTCTAATGGCAGGGATGATTTAGTAGTATCCAGGGAGTGAGTGAACTAAATCCAGTACAATCACCCTGATGCTCCATTCACTTTGGTACAGAATTTTAAGAAGTGGTTCTCTCAAGCCACCAAGTGTCCCCTCCAGCACATTACTGGTATAAATCACTAATGCTGTGTATGATGAGTGTCTTTCTGTCTTTTGCCTGTTTGACTGTAGTAAGGTAATCTGTCAGTGTGGTCCATCTGCGAAAGTAAAAGCATGTTAGCAAACTAGGTTTTTTCATAGTTTTGGAACTGCTCTTTTCAGTAGTTCAATTCTCTGTCTTCATAGGGTTTGACCTAGAGTCTTAGACACTGTTCACTTTTTTTAAGAGTTTGTGTAATGATTTTGAATGTTAGAGCTGTTGAGACTTGAGAATGAGAATGAGAGTATGCATTTATAGAATGAGAGTATGCATTTATCACAATTTTTGTTACAGGTCCTTTAGAGATTTGAGTAGAGGGGGAATGTAAGTTGCTCTGACATGGAACAAGAAACTGACTTCTTTTGTTTTGATTATCAGCACAAATGGTCTTCTGTTTTAGAACTACTGTTGGCATACTTCTTGTGTAAACATTATCTTTGTATGTAGAGTTTCTGCTGGCATATCATCCCATTCAGTATACCCTGTAGTGATGAAAGCTTTCATATCCATAAAGTTATAGGCATTGAATTGCATTATTGAATAATTCTAGCATTGGGTTTATACATCCAAAGGTTGGGGGAGATGAACATTTTCAATATTAATGTTTATTGGTTCAGTCAGTTAGGATTTCTAATGATGCCCAAAGAGTGAAATAGTGACATTTTCACACAATGGAATTTCTATACAGAGAACATGCAAGTGAATATTTGCTTTGTTTGTTTGAGAGCTATGGCTAATTTAAAATGCAATTATACTTTACCTTCATTATAACATGACCGAAAGAAAGTTTATGCTGAAAGATTAGTGTTATAAAAAAATTTAATTAGGGATTTTCTCTAGGATAAGTCAAATTACTAAAGCCCATGGCATTCAGCTAGTTCAGAGTGCCTTTCAGGGAAAATAAAATAGATTTAGAACACCTAACAGTGTCTCAGGAAGAGAATTTAAACTGATTTGTTGAATGTCTCCAGGGCCTGGGGATGTGAAATGGAACCTTTTACTGCTGGGTCAGTAGTGAAAAGAAGTTGTCATCTGGTGGCTATTTTGTGGTTTATTAAATTAGTTGGTGGTCTGACTCCATTCCTCAGAATCAGAGTCAGAGCTTGCGTGTACATCACACATACATAAAAATGCTTTTTGTCAGTCTCAAATCATGCATCAAATGGACATGAACTATCTTCTCGCCCAAAAGAGGCACATTTTGGTGGCAATCTTGAAGAGTGCATTGCTGTTGTTTATGTTGTACCTATTCTGTGGATAAATAAGGACGTAAGCTTACAAGGCTGCCCATCCTGCACTTCTCATAACACCTGTGGAACCATGCGATTCCAAAGATAAAGAATTTGTAATTCTTGGCCTGATTGTGCTTGCAACCCATTTAACTAAATTTGTCAATTACTTTTTATGATTTCTGCATGGGAATACAATTGAGTTCAATGGAACTACTGAGTTATAAGCGCTATACTTGTACATAAGCACTACACTACAACATGTGTTTTTGTTAGTTTTTCATGTTTGTTTTTTTTAATACATCATCCACTTCCAACAGCAGAGTGTTGCTAACTTCATGAGAGTAAGTCTTTAGGAGTTAAGTGAAATAGTTTGTTGCACTTAAGCTCTGATCATGCAAGTTGATCCGTGCAGACAGAGCCTGTCTTCATTGGGGTTCAGGGTGCTCATAAGAGTCCATCTGCAAAGATCAGCTTGAAGGATCAAGATTAATGAGAATAAAAAACATTACATTAAATTTATTCTTTTGTGCAAACTCTGTAAACAGTGTACATAGTTTTGCTACTGAGATTAAATTTCCTAATATTTTTGATGCCTGATGTTTAATTGGCCACATGTTAAGATCACCTAGGAATGTTGTACGGATGTAATATGAAGCCAAAAAGATAATCCTCTTCACTGATTTTGTGAAACCGTGAATATTTAGATCATGTTGTTGTTTTCCAACTGAGGGGATGCGGAAGTTCAATTTTACAAGAGAAATTGTATGAAGTGAAAAGCAGTTGTATCAAATCAATAATTTTAGGTAAAATACTTGCAGAAGTTTTTCAAAAACTGAAGGAAAGGAATCATATGTTTTTTCATTTAGGTAAAATTTAGGTGATAATATGCTTTTCTCATTTTGTTTTGTAACAAAGTGGACCAAAAATGGAATGTTACTTTTCATGGATAACAAAAAGCAGTATCTTAGTCAAATTCAGAAAAAAGCTAGGAAAGTATGTGCATGACCCTGAAAATGTCAATTGCACATAACCAATGATTTGTAGTTCCTCTTGTATCTCGCTTGAACACTTTCAGCTGATTGATGGATGATGGAATAGAATTAGTTTGAACAGGAACACCTACCTTATATGAAATGATGTCTATACTCCATTTTGATACAGCAGTTAGGGAAAATGTGTTCCTGATTGTTCAGTGTATTTGTGCTGCAACCTTTTCATCAGAAAAGAACACTTTTTATCATATGCTTAGAAAAATATGAGCCCCATAGAACATAATGAATTGCAGTAAGTGTTTGTAGGAAAGCAGGAGTACAAAGGTAGTGCTTCTGATACTCAGGATACACCATTGGAGTTCCATTGCTGAGATATTTCCAAACTTGGCATTGGAACTGAGGAAGAGAGATTCTGGAGCACTCTGTTTATTTACAGAGATATTGAAATTAGAGAGAACCCCCAAAATGGTTGTAAGTTTTTATACGGGAGGGGTATTCTGGAATTTTTCCCTTAAACATAGTGCCAATACTGGGACGATAGGGCAAAATAGTCTCCTTCTATAACCCAAATATTAGTTTCTCAACTTTTTTTTCTCTCTCTCATTAAAAATCCTTACTCGTGGGGGGAAAAGTGACTTAAATTTGGGTATTTTCACTCCAACGTTGTGCAATGTTCAGCAGTACTACCTCTTTGCAGTCATCCCAATTACCTGTCTTGCATTCCATTTCAGGACCAATTCCAACCTCTCTGTCTCCTAGTGGTCGAGATTCTTCATGAAATTTCCCCCCCATCCCGCATCTCTGATCTCATCTATTCCTACTTAGCTCATTCCCTCCTTAAACGCTTCCATTTGTCATTTTCCTATTTCTCTGCAGTGTTTTTCCTATGTTGTCCCACCACATCTTCCCTTTTCCCCTCTCAGCTGACTCCTTGAATCTCTTTAAAGCGAGTCCCAAGACAAGTCCCTTGGCCTTGTCTGTGATCTTGAGCCTGGACTGTATCAATCAGATCTTATGTCCCAAGCCTTCTAATTTTCCCAACCTCATCCATTCTCCCTTTTACTTGGTTTTCTACCTTTCTTCATTCCTACCACATGTACAGATGCTATGGCACCTGTAAGTGATACTGTGATTTATATTCATCTGTATTGGTGCAATCCTTAATGCTGGTATCGTATTTTAAAGAAGTAAAGTGCTTTATACAAACAGGAAAAAATATGTATTACTCTTAGGCATAGGCTTAATCATATGTGAATCCTTATGGGAGTTTTTACTTTTGCATGAAAGATGCCATACAAAAATGTATTATGAAATATTCTGTGGATTGCTATGTTAAACACACTGTTACTTATGGACGAATTTTATGTGGGGGGAGAACACAAATCTTTAAAAGAAAAATCCAGCAGTAATCCAGACAGGGCTTCTTGGCAGATCTCAGTAGGGAGATGCTGTAGACTCCAGTGGTAGATGAGAAAGGAGGAAGTGAAATATTAAAAAGAGGGATTGTCAGAAAGGAGGAGGAGGAGGAAGGAAATGTTACTGAAAGACAATCCATCTTATTATGTATAGTACATTTTTAAAACAAGCAAACTTTGAATTTTTGGCATATAAATCTGTTGAAGGGTTCTGGTAATTACACGAGCCAAACAAACTTCCTTCCTGTAGTTTGTGTCAGCAGAACCCATTAATTTAATTCTCTGTTGTTCTCTAAGTATTTATATTTATTCTTTGTATGTACCCACTTCCTACCCCCTGGTTACGTATTATCTATGAGCAGTGAGTATTAATTAAGTGAATTTCCTTTTAGCAACAGAACTCCCCTTACTATAAAATAATGTTTTGTGCTTAATACATATCTACAGCATAGTAGCTAACTATTGTATTTGAGAAATAATTTAGCATGAACTACAAAGATAAATTTGTGTGACAGAATAGTGGTAAATGTGGTGTTGAGGGTAATTGCGTGTGCTGTTGTTTTACACTGCCTTTTTTTCACCTTCACCAGATAACACGGAGGTTTTAGACTGCCTCAGAAAGAGTATAAATATGGCTTCTAAATATGTGGGTTTAGCATATTAGCCTGTAGTGTGAACATAATTTTGTGGATATCTTCCTCGTGCTACAAATGGCTGAACAAATAGTACATGCTGTATGTGAACTTCATGGTACACAACCAAATATGTTGGGAGGGAGGAGTGATAACTGACTACAATAAAGTTGATCTCTACAATGTAAAATTGTTTTTAAATGACCAAGGTGCTTTAATCATGCTAATAAATATTTCATTTTCCACATGCAAAATCACTGCACAGTGTATATCACAGTGACTAAGTAAAATGGAATTATGTGCACTCATGAAATACTGTTTCCCCCCCCCCATAAAAAAAGATGCAACTCTTCTTGTTGATGGTAATTTTTTATTTGCATATGTAAGCAAAGCCACCTTCCCTTTTATTGTCTAAATTTCAATTTGTACTGAAATGAAAGGGAGGGACAGATTTCTCAGTATTTGTGGGACGTAGGGGCCTGTATCTGCCAAGAAACAGCTGGGGTGCCTGTAACTGACTTGGCATCTGTGCTCATTTCTTCTTTGAGGATGTAGAAAGCACTGGCTTTTGGTACCAGTAGCTAGTTTAATTAGGACCCCGTAGGTAATCCAGATGCCATCAGTTTGTATCAAGATGGAAAGGAAAGTAGTTGTTTTTTTCCAGGCTTTTATTTTTTTAAGCAGTTTTCAATGGGACGAACATGGTGGCCGCAGCATTAAAGGAATACTTAAGATTTTAAGACACTATGTCAGAGCACAAAAAACCCTCATCTATGCTCTTACACTTATATTCCCCGAATTAGTTTGTGGGTGTAGAAGATTCAAAGAGCCACTTCAGGAAGACTGTATAGTTTCTAAACATGACTTTCAGGGCTATATTGACAGAGTATCTTTGTTAATATCTTCCCCATGCTTATATATTTAAATATATAAGTAGATTAAATAACACCATATGGCACTATATGGATTTATAAATCCCAGGCTGTAAATTAAAAAAAAAAAAGGGGGATGGTGGTGAGGGAAGTACCTTAAATTGAAGTTTTGTTGTTTTTAATTTGCCATTTTCAGCTGCATGTTGAGACAAGTCAAATATTCTTGTTTCTTATCTGTTACTTTACACTATGTTGCACATGTATTTAACAAAAAAACCTAGCTGCTTTGGTTTTTTGGCTGTGAATTTATTGTTTTGGAGCAATAGAAAACTTTCCTATATATATTTTGGCTTCAGTTCAGTTTTAGGGATGGCTTTATAAAGCCCAGGATGATGTGTGAAAACTAAGGACAAAGCATTCTTCTTTGAGGGGATTTGGCTATGGCACAAATTCCACAAGAGCTTAGGTGAATTTGGAGTCTGGTCCTCTTTAGGAAACAATGAAAAATGTTCCTCTTTGAGAGAGCATTTCGAGCATAACAGGAGAGAGACTCCGTGTTTTGACATCCAACCCTCTTACCCACAAGAAGTTTCCACCTCTCCCCCCATGATAACCCGGAAACTAACACATTAGTCAATCCCAAAACAAAAACATGCCCCCCTCAAATCTGTTCCACGCAGAGTTTTTACCCCAAAAAGGGAGAAGAGTAGGAGACTGTGAAGCCCAGTAGGGTTCACTCTTTTGTTATCAATTTTACCTGGATGGCACTTGGATACTATGGCCATGAGCAGTAGTATAAAGCCCTTAGATAAGATGAAGTTTCTTATTTAAACCGAAGCTGTTTGAGCAGCCTAAACTAGTACCCCCAAAACTACAGTTAGCAATGTACATGCTTGTTCTTGTATTGCATTTGATTCTCTAGATGTTCACATTAAAATTGTTTCAAAAGTGAATAAACAGAAAAAAGATATAAATAAATGTAGTCTGTGCCTTTGTGTCGCTTTACATCACACCTTAAAACCACTTCTGCATTTTAGACTCAGTATCTAAATTGGTTTATTTGACTATCAAATCTTGGATTTAGCCTGCAGAGGGGTGATCCTAAAGTGGCTCCTACCATAATATGTATTTTAAAGTTGAAGATGCTTAACAGAACCATCCTGTTTTTGTAGCTCAATATGATAATAGGATCAATATGTTTTGTTTGAAATAGGTATCACAATAATAAGTTGTAGGTTGATATTCTGTCCTATGGGAGTTCAACCCACTCCCATTCTCCACAAAATAAATACTACTAGGGTTCATGAATTTGAAATTATTGAATAAATCGTGGTTCTTAATTAGTGTGTCTTGCTCCTGAAAAACAAATCCACAATTAAAAGCAGCATTGAATACACAGGACAATTCATTCAAGACTTTGGGCTTGCAATTTGACTCAATTATTAATTCATGAATGGAGTCTCTCATTGGCAAAAATGTACGCTACACGACTGTTTTATCTTTGGGGCCAGGTTGGTATTGTGTCCCTCTTGTTCTATGACACTTTTAGCCCCTTAAGCTGTTTTGGATCCTGACGTGTGGGAACAGTTCTTATTGCTGGTGCTCAGTGATGCCTTGGCATGAAAATCTACACATTTTTGAAGGTTGTGATCATCAGGGAGGAATAGACCCACTGTAGGCCGGTCTTTTCCCTCTCTCCTCTGATTGTTGTATTAACATTCTGCAATTGTTTTTGTCCTATGTTCCTATCAACCTTTGTGAAGAGAGTAGGAGGGAGTAAGGTGTATCATTGGGCTTTAATGGGGACTTATGACCATAAATGAGGAGCATGATGCATAGTCAGTAACTAAATAACTTAACTAATTACATTAGACTCCTGGATATTTTTGCTAAACATTTAACATTGATATTTCCTTCCTCCATCAGCAACTCTCCTTCACCAAGACACTCTGTTACTGTAAATAATATAGTGTACAAACATCAAATATAAATTAATAAGGGAATCTTTAGTGATAGCAACCTGATTGATAAGATTTCTTAATTATGCTTATTCAAACTATTCTAACTCATTTAAGACCTACTGCCTGATTTACAAACCTGGTGAGCACCCACAAATCCCATGGAAGTCCATGTGATCTGCAAATGCTCAGCAACTTACAAAAATAAACCAACAATGGTGATTTTGAAGGAAATTAACTGGATTGTTCCATGTGAGTATCTAAACTTTACTGCTATATTTAAAATTTGCATCCTTATCCTTCGGTAAAATCTTTTGTTTCTAATACTTTACAAATTCAATTAAGCATGAGAAAATAATAAACGTTTAATCTGTTTTAAAGTCCATCTTTGATACAAAAAAATCCCAGTATACATATGAGTAAAACATTGAAAAAAATCTTTGACTTTGAAAATTTAATACCGTTTTTAATCTGCGTACCTTTCACATTTCAGCTCACTTTGCACTTATGGTTTTCAGCTTAGGTGGATTCATTGGATTTCCACCCCCACCAATCCTTATTTAGTGGCTTTTTATTTATGAAATAAAGAAAAGATGCTTAAAGCGTAGACCCAGTATATTTATAATATAAGAAGAATACATTTATCTAACATGCATTACAAATTCCTCTGGCTTTGACAGATTCAGTTCAAATTAATACAGTGCTCACTGCTGCTGCAGCAGAAGAAGCTAGAATGTTGGTCCTTTCATCTTCAAATCAATTCCTTTGAAGCAGAAAATCCTCCAGAGTACACCATGGTGAATCTAAATAAAAAATGAAGCTCTATATATGCATCTCTCCCACTCGTACCCTTTCTCTCGAGTCAGTCATCCCTTATCTCAACCATATCGCAAGACAAAAATAAAATCTTAACCAACTATTAAAATATATATGTACCCTTTTCAGCATTGGGGATTTTATATAACCTTCTAATACTTGGTTACTCATTGCCTCATCCTACAAATATTCCTTTACACTGAAATTCATATCTTTTCTTTGCTCAGGCCATTATGGTTTCTCTTTGTTTATTTTCCTCCAGTGCAATTACAGTTAAGTAGTCATTCCACCTTAGCATCCTGCCTTTTCATCCTCATGTCTGCTTTTTTGTACACTGGAGCATACAGTTTGCCTTAGCAAATAGGACCATTAGTTCATTAAGGTAGGTACTGCACCCTGCCTTTAGCAGTGGCCAATGACTGATGTTTAAGAAAAATTTGTAGCTATATTTGATAAGGTGGTGTGGGATGTATTGACTCTTCAGAGATAAGGGAAGAAATTCTGCCAATGTGAAAAGCACCTATTCTGAAGATGCCCTTGGGGAAAAAATCCATTATTATAGGTGGGCTTGGTATTATTGCCTATTGTTAAGGATGTTCAATACTTTCCATTATATGACCATATTTTCAGGTTTTTTTAACTTTGCCAAACTTTTACCTGTTTGGGCTGAAATTTTCCATGCCTGACGTTTGCCTGTTTGGTTTTTGCACAAATTAAAAAATTTTGGTGACCTTTTCTTTCCAGTACCTCCGTGCTTTGGAACAAGGATTTGATATTTGGCAAGGGGCAGGAGGTCATTTCTGTCAGGAATGTGGTGTTTGTACCACCTTGTACAAAGTTGGCCAAGTTATAAGCCTTTGGGGAGAAAAAATTAGTTTCTACATGCTCAGTAGAGACTGATTAGATTTTAGCAGCTAAATTCCCCAAAGATTCTGTCCACACTAGGTATATTTCATTCAGTGATAAGCAGGACTTTTCCTGCATTTGCAGCTCTGGGCTGCTGCAGCTATGCCAGGTTCAGATCTGGGCACCTGAACTGAGAGCAGGAAGAACTTCTCTTCTATGCTCTGTGTAATCCCCTTTCTGGGCTCACGCAGTCTGGAGAAGAAAGTGCAACCTAAATTTGGGCATCTTCTGCATGTGGATTATGCTATAGTAGTTAATTGCATACTATATTTTCCCCAGGATCTTTGCCTTATTCAATGAACAGGATGAACCTGCTCTGAGGATGAATCAGGGTTATATAATGAAAGGAGGGTGTTATCTGTAGGACTCCAGTCTTATTTGTTGCAGAAGCTAGAAAGTGTTTTGTGAATGAAGCAGGGGATTGCAGGAAGAGGAAAAAATGATTTCCAGGGCAGTTGAATGCAGCCCTAGAGATCTGGATTCTCTCTCTTTTTCTGTACAAGAGAGTTTCTGTGTGATGCTGGGCAAATCACTTAAGCCAAACTTTTCAGGGTGCCTGACCTGAGACACTAGTTCTGATTCTCAGAAGTGCTGAGAACTCTCAGCTGGAATTGAAATCAATGTGAGCTGTGCTTTGAACATATGAAGTGCTATATAATTCTATCTAAGTACTCTGAAAAGTTAAGTTTTAGGAGTCTCAAACTGGGCACACAAAATTAATGGATACTTTTGACCTTAATCTCTCTGTGCCTCATTTCCTTATCTGTATAATGAAGATAATAATACTCACTCCTCTCACAGAGGTGTTGTAAAAAATCATTAATGTGAAGTACTCAAATACAAAAACAATGAGCACCATAGAAAAGCCCCAAAAGTAAAGAATAATTCTGTCTTTGAGCAGTGTCTAAATAGTGCACAGTAAATAAAGTCTGGGGCCCCATATTGAACAATGAAGAGAAAACAAAATGCTGAATAGCTGCTCATTAAGTGAGCACTACGCACTCTGTATGCTGGCAGGGGTCCTGTGGAAAAAGTGTGATCGTGTAATTGAAGACTGTATCATGATGCACATGCGCAAGGGAATCAAATAAAGTTTGCACATGCAAATTTAATTCTGGCATTTCCTAGCTTTGCTTTGCAACCACAACGGTATCCTTTTAACATCATTTTTGTGTGCCATGCAGAGATGTAGTCAGTAGAGAACAGATCCAGCTTAGATGTATGGCCTCTCATACTGTAGTATCTCAATACCTCACAATCTTTAATGCATTTATCCTTGCAACAGCTCTGAGAGGTATGAAAATATTATTCCCATCTGTAAGATTGGGAACTGAAGCACAGAGAGATTAATTGCCCAAGGTCCCTCAAGAAGCTGATGATGCAGCAGGGAATTTAATCCATAACCCAAGCTAGCACATTAACCACTGAACTATCACTCCTGTAATCATTTAGTTCTGCAGATGGGGATGAAAACACATGGGTCTAGAAGGATGTCTGCATTCTCTTTTCCCCAACTGTTAATTAATTCTGCAGGGTTCAGGCTCGGTGTATGGGATTGGAGATGGTTGCTGTCTTCAGCACTGTCATTTCACAAGCCTTCAGGTAAATTCCTGAGTAAGTTTGTTGACTCTGTCAAACTCAGTTTATTTGGGGTTCCCCTTCAGTAATGTGATAGGTAAGGGAAGTTGAGATGTAGCCTTTGGCAGCACAGCTTCTGCAGGAGCCATATTAGGGGATGTAGAGCCTCTATGTGGGTAAACTGGAGACATTTCGGTATTTTCTGTAGGCTATTTGTCTTGCACACTATGCTAAGAGTGGCCAAACTTACTGATCCTCCAAGCCACATACAATAGTCTTCAGAAGTTCTAGAGCCACAAGACACATACAACCTGCCTTGCTGGGTGGTGCCTGCTGGAGCATGGGGCTAAAGCCCTTAGACCCCCCCTCCCTTCTGTCAAAATAATAATAATAATAATAATAATAATTAATATCCTGCATGAAGGATATATGGGCCTGAGAGATAATTTTAAATTAACTTATTTAAAATGTGCTTATCCAGGGCTTTAGAAACCTCTACAAAATTATTAATAAATTCATGTACTTAAAAATGTCTATGTGAATAGATTATTCAATTGCTAGGAAAAAACCCTCCCTACCATTCCTGCCCATCCATTCAGTCTTCCCTCCCAGAAAAAGCCTGGAAAACAGATACGCTTTATAGAGTGCTCAATAAATTAAGGCTCTTGTGATCCAACAAGGGAAGAAAATTTGAAAGTTAAGACCCCTCACTGAAAATGCCCTTTCTCCTGCTCTGCCCTGTTAGCTTGAACACATCTGCTGAGTTTGATTTTCACCGACTCGCCCAAGAAGAGACGTGTCCCAACTTCAAATGATTTAGGGCGCGGAAGATTAAAACTGAAAGCTTAAATTGGATCTGGAAACAGAGGAGATTATTACATCTGTGATCTGCACTGTGTTCCCTGAAATTTGGTGGCTACATTCTGCAGCAGTTGAAGTTTCCCCATAGTCCTTAGGCACCCTCATGTAGAGTGTATTCCAGTAACCCAATCAGGACGTGGCAGACATGGATCGTTGTGGTTAAGTCTCCATCTGAAAGGAAAACTCCTGGCCAAGCAGCATGAAGCAGTTGGTGTATCACATTTTTCATGTAAATCCTTGAATTTTGGTGTCTTACGTAATAGCAAAGTTAACTTTCTTTTTTAAAAGCAAAGGGTGTTTGCATGTTAGAAAACATATTTCCCTGGAAGTTTTTTTTTATAATAGTGGGATTGTGAGACTGGGTCTTCAAATCTATATCACCTATGTCAGGAGGGAAGTGGGAAAGGCTTTAGGTAGAGGGCAATACAATTTTTGATATTCTAATACAGTTCATTGTTAGAAGAAAGTCTTGTCACATAGTATCATAGGGTTTGGCAAGACTGAAGCTGATTTTAAAAAAATCCTCCTATTTACAAATATGTAAAAAAAAAAACCTATATAGAAGCAATGTATTGGGGTTTTTTTAGTCTCCTTCCTTTGAAATATCAGTAATGGCCATGGCTGGAGATGGGACATTGAACAGGGAAGGCCAGGGCTTTGATGTGCATGGAGCATTCTTTCTCTCTCTCAAGTGCTTGGCTGGCTGGTTCTTGCTGACATCCTCAGGGTCTAACTCATCACCCTATGTGGGGTCAGGAAGGAATTGGCAGTGACCTTGGGGATTTTTGCCTTCCTCTGCAGTGTGTGGGTGAGGGTCACTTGCCAGGATTATCTGGGTATATCTCACTTAACCATTTCCTTGCCATTGCAGGGGCCTTGGGCACTGATGCACCCCAGTCCCTCTTATTCTCTGCCTGAGGCACATAATAGTCTAGTCTAATCTATGGGCCATAACTTTGGTCTAATTTCAGTTGTTGGGTTTAGTGTGGGGGTGCTGGATGGTGCTGATGGCCTGAGATATACAGGAGGTCAAACTAGATCTAGTGGCCCTTCTGGCCTTAAACTCTATGGCTCAAAAACAACAAGGAGTCCGGTGGCACCTTAAAGACTAACAGATTTATTTGGGCATAAGCTTTCGTGGGTAAAAAACCCACTTCTTCAGAGGTTTTTTACCCACAAAAGCTTATGCCCAAATAAATCTGTTAGTCTTTAAGGTGCCACCGGACTCTTTGTTGTTTTTGTGGATACAGACTAACACGGCTACCCCCTGATACTCTATGGCTCGGTCATCTATGACTATCTGGGGGCTCTTCAGTTACCATCGATTTGTATTACAATATTACAGCTGGCACATCACTGTGTGTTGCATCTTGTTTTCATTGAAGACTGTTGACAGTGTGTTGCTTAGGGCTATAGAGAATAAAATAAGTCTTTGGTTTCCCTCGTCTTCTCTACCTGTACTGAAAATATATTGTGATAGCTGGGCTTTAGTGAGTCAGTAATGGAAAGCAATACCAGCCCTTCAGGGAAAAACAGAAAAAATATTTACTTCTTTAAAACTTTGTTCCATCCTCCCCTGTTTGAAAAAATTTAGTGTTGTTTTTTTCATTGTATTCTATTTTATTGTATCTGTTTTTCCAGGTTCCTTGGTTAATATAAAAGGCAAAATTTAGGAGGTTGGAGTGCCTTCTTTGGATGCTTAGAGGGTGAATCAAGTTCTTAAATCTAAGCTTTTAAAGATTTTTTTTTTAAATGGTTCCTGTCATGTTAATAGGAGTCAACAGATGGCACTATAGAAGATAAATTTGCTAGTTCTGTTCATCAGAAGTTATAGGAACTAGATATTGCAGAAATGCCCATTGTTAGCTGTCATTTGGTTCTTTTTATATGCTGAATGTGTTACTAGTAAAATCTATTCTGCCAGAAAACATTTTCGTACATGTAGTTGCTGCTTACAGACTTGTCTGTCAAGTGCCATGTTCCTGTCCGAAGACTCTTAAAATGTTACAGGTCCTCTCAATGCAGAACACCCATTCCTGTCTATGGGAGTTCTTTGTGGAGAAAGCCTTCAGTATCAGGTCCTTGACACCACTAAGTATGACAAATAATGTGAGGATGAATGTTACAATAAGATGTTTAGTATAATGTATGGGTACATTAAATAAATTATAAATTAAATATTTTTTCTCCCAACTGTGACATTTATATTTACCCACCATCATAAAATATAATATCTCCATATCTAAACAGCCCATCCCTACATGCTACAGAACACATCCTCCACACCAGTCTCTCAGGAAAAAAAAGACACAGCTTTGTCCAGGAGGGTAACAAATCTGGGCTCCAGTGGCATTCTTGAGTGACAAGACTTCAATGTTAAACTTCCAGAGGAGATTAGATTAATTCAAAGTCTGATGATCTTTAGGACATTCTGCAAGGTCTTTCTCTTTGATAAATGTTTCCACTGTCACCAGAATGATAAATAATATTCACACACTACACCAGGCACAACATTCAAGGAAGGGAGAAAGACTGGAAAGTCCCTCTAATCCATTATGGACTTCCAGACCAAATTTAGATATAAGAATGATGAGCACAATAGCGAACCATATGGTTGCCAGCATTTTTCTTCCCTCTATCAGGATAAGTGGGTAGAATGCAGCATGAAGATTAGGTTAAAGGGTCATCAATGAAAGGCGGACTAAAATAATTAAATCTTAAGAAGGAATTTTGAGGAGGAGATTGAGATAGCAGAGCAACAGATTCAACAAGAATTTTCCAGGCACAGAGCTGCTTGCAGAAGGAAACAAAGCCACCTACTTCAGCAGCACATAGTCTCTAGAAAGGAGGCGGTAGGGAAAGAAGGTTTACATAGGCAGGAGTAGAGCTATGAAAATGCTTAAAGGTGAATAACATGCCTGAATGTCTTACTGCTGAAACTGAGAAGCTGTTGGAGGGACTCCGGGGGTAGGGGCGAGAGGGAGGGGAGTTGATAGGCATCAGCAGTTTATTGGAGAAGAGACAGACATAAGGGACACAATGCTAGAGTCAGCAAGATGGTTGCTATAGTCAAAGGCAAGAGATGCTGTGGCAAGCACCAGGAATTTGGTGGTAGAGATGGGGAGGAAGGTAGTATAAAGAAAGAACCAGATACAAATTGTGGTAGAAAAGAGAGAGAATAGTCTCTGTTATGACATCAGAGTTGCTGACCTGGGTGACTGGGAGAGATGGAGAAATCAAGATTCATAGATTCTAGAGCTGGAAGGGTTCTCGAGAGGTCATTGAGTCCAGTCTCTTGCCCTCATGGCAGGACCAAATACTGTTTAGACCATCCCTGATAGACATTTATCTAACCTACTCTTAAATATCTCCAGAGATGGAGATTCCACAACCTCCCCAGGCTGTTTATTCCAGTGTTTAACCACCCTGACATTTCCTAATGTCCAACCTAAACCTCCCTTGGTGCAGTTTAAGCCCATTGCTTCTTGTTCTATCCTTAGAGGCTAAGATGAACAAGTTTTCTCCCTCCTCCTTATGACACCCTTTTAGATACCTGAAAACTGCTATCATGTCCCCTCTGTCTTCTCTTTTCCAAACTAAACAAACCCAATTCTTTCAGCCTTCCTTCATAGGTCATGCTCTCTAGATCTTTAATCATTATTGTTGCTCTTCTCTGGACCCTCTCCAATTTCTCCACATCTTTCTTGAAATGCGGTGCCCAGAACTAGACACAATACTCCAGTTGAGGCCTAACCAGCGCAGAGTGGAGCGGAAGAATGACTTCTCGTGTCTTGCTCACAACACAACTGTTAATGCATCCTAGAATCATGTTTGCTTTTTTTGCAACATCATCACACTGTTGACTCATATTTAGCTTGTGGTCGACTATAACCCCTATATCCCTTTCTGCCGTACTCCTTCCTAGACAGTCTCTTCCCATTCTGTATGTGTGAAACTGATTGTTCCTTCCTAAGTGGAGCACTTTGCATTTGTCTTTGTTAAACTTCATCCTGTTTACCTCAGACCATTTCTCCAAATTGTCCAGATCATTTTGAATTATGGCCCTATCCTCCAAAGCAGTTGCAATCCCTCCCAGTTCGGTGGTATCTGCAAACTTAATAAGCGTACTTTCTATGCCAATATCTAAGTCGTTGATGAAGATATTGAACAGAGCCGGTCCCAAAACAGACCCCTGCGGAACCCCACTTGTTATACCTTTCCAGCAAGATTGGGAGCCATTAATAACTACTCTGAGTATGGTTATCCAGCCAGTTATGCACCCCTTATAGTAGCCCCATCATAAGTTGACATATGTATTTTATAATTGGTATACATGGAATTCATAACAATTGCATCCTTATCACATAAACAGGAGTACTAAACTCCCTACAAAATAAAACTGTGATTTACTGTGTAACTTTTCCTCTTTTACTATTCTATCTTTCCTTCTGTGGATTTGATCCTGAATCCTGTAGGGCTTGTTTGGCAAAAATACCTACGATTTCAGTGGATGTTTCCCCGTTTTGTCTGTGTGTCTGTAGAGAAAGAGGAATGAATATGATCTTTGAGTCTGCTATCCCTCATATGACATTTCTCTCAGTAATAATGCAATGCTTACCTAAGTAACTGCATGAGTTCTCTGGTGGTAGGCATATAACCTGCCTATAGATCCTATTGTGCATTATCCTATTTATTACTTTTAATAGATATTCTACTTACAGATTTTAATTTGGTTTAAAATTAATAACCTGGTTATGTTTCAGAGCTATTTGGAGAATAATCAGTTTTAAAATATCCATTTCTTAAAGCTAATTATGCATTTTAGAATTTACATTTATTTAAATTAATAAAGAATAAAAACTGAAACCACTATTTTTGATTCCTGACTCAGTCCCAGAACCTGTTTCTTTACCTTTTGAAGTACTCCCAGCTGGGTTGAAGCTGTTCTTGCCAGGTTTGTTTAAAATTAAAACAAACAAACAATTCTCTGACAGGTTTCAGAGTGGTAGCCATGTTAGTCTGTATCAGCAAAAACAACAAGGCATCCTTGTGGCACCTTAGAGACTAACAAACTTATTTGGACATAAGCTTTCGTGGGCTAAAACCCACTTCAGCAGATGTGTTCTCTGACAGCAACTTCAACTCCAGTAATGCCTACTTCAGAGGAAACCAAAAATGCTAGCTTCTTTTGACAATAGAAGTTTTCCGGTCTTGGTTCCTTTGGGATGAGTTAATTAAAGATGAATTTTTAAAAAATGAAACTAGAGAAACACTCTTTCACTCTCTTTTTAATATTCCCTTTTGTATAGAGCTCTGGGTCATAAATTCTGACCTATGGTTCATCTGTCCCATATCAGATTAAATAACTTTGCTTCCTTTTATTGTGTAGATTTGGTTTCTTTAACCCTGTTTAATTTTTTGTAATATTTAGTTTATTTTTGTTTTTTGTTACTTCTGATTGTCAAGTATCTTTGGGCTTCTTAATTTCTTGTTCTAATTTTTTTAAAATTTATTTTACCTTTTTTTCCATCTTGAACTTCCTCACTCCCTTTATCCCTCCCTCTTGCTCTTGTGCTTTTCAAGCAATTATTTTTATAAACACCTTGCAGTTCACTCCCAGTCCCTGCTATACCAAGGGAGAGTACTGGCGGTGCTCGGCTAGTCTCTGTTCCATACTTTGCATGATGTGTGGGTGTCACTTTGGTGAATGAAACCTCAAAGAGATGTCTACCTTGCAATTAAAAACTTGAGGCTGGCCCATGCCAGCTGACTTGGGCTCACAGTGCTCGGGCAATGAGGCTGTCTAATTGCAATGTAGACTTAAGGGTTCGGGCTGCAGCCCAAGCTTTGGGAACCCTCTTGTCTCTCAGGCATCACAATGGAATGTATCCGAAGGGATTACAGGAAAGAAACAGCAGCAGTTGGCATATTCAAGGGAAGGGAGGAGTAGAATATGTGAGGATATAATATAATGTAATAAAAAATCAATACCTGGTTTTGATAAATTCCTAAACTAGAGAAAACTGTTGAGATAAATGTCCCTTTCACACATTCCCATAAACATTATCTGGTCTTATTTATTTTATTTGGTTTTCTTGCCCTTTTGTTCCGTTCCATAACTTAAGTTCCCCTGAAACACCCAGGAACCCTGCACAGATAATGTTGAAACAGATGAACTCTCAACATGCTCATAAACCCATTTCCTGCAATGAACTGAAGGTGGGTGGACCCCTTTGCCTATGCAGAGACCCACTGAAGTTAATTTCCTGCAACAGAGACAGGATCAGCCTCTAAATATATCAGATTTCATTCCACTGTATTGTGTTACCAGTCAGGTTGGGAGGTACTACAGGGCTTTCTGTGCAGAAGAATAGAGTTGAGGAGAGAAGGGAAAATCCTTTGTGCAAAAGATTGAGATTTTGAAACTTGGTTTCATTTTGACTAACAAATGAAACCCCAAAACTTCAAAGTTCTCCATGAAAGAAAATCCACCTCCCATCCCAAAAAGTTCAGGATCCATCAATTTATTTTTTTAACTTTTAAAATATGATATGTAATATAAACATTTTAAAGAAAGTCTTTGTTCCAAAATGCTTTCACATTTTGACATTGTTGGGACACCCACCCCCGTTTTTTCTCCTAATGACTGCAGCACACCTTTAAGGGGGGAGGGGGGATTTGGCTGGCTGGCCAAATGAAGAGAGCAGTGCTTTATGGCTGGGGAGGGGGACAGGAAAACTGCTGCAAAAATAAAGGAGGGGTCAGCGTGGTCACTGACTCATCTCCTGAGAATGAAGGGTTTAAAGGGGGCAACCCTGTTCCTGAAGCTCCCTTTTACACGGAGCAGGCTTATGTACCGGGTAGTCCCAGACATCTAATAATAAAGTTGCAGCCTGATTAAACCCATATCATATGTCTCCTGTCCTCCTTTTGGTATAGCCAGACAAACAACACAACTTCATAAAGCCATTTTGATTTCATTAGAACTATTTTCTCTGATGGAAGATGGTTCGTTTTGAAGTTTTTCTGACCAGCTCTAGTAAAGAGATGGTTGCTCTACTTTGTCTGAGCAAGCCCAACTATGGATGTTTGGCTGGCTAGTCTGCCAGTAACTTGGGATCAACCAAAACTGTTGTTTTTAAATTAATCATGTTGGAGGAATTCAAATTTACTACAGTTGGTATTTGTTAACTGTTTTTGACATTCTGATATTACCTCCCACCATCTTGCACTTTCTCCAATGTAGATATGAGAGATACTGATCATCAGAGATAAATTTTGGTGAGTGAAGAATAATAGTAATTGGCATCAATAGATAAAAGTAAATGTTTTTTCATTTTTGTACAAGTGACAAAAGATGAAATACAATATATCTTCAAAAAACTATCTCACAAAGTGTTTGAGTTGCTATAATATATTCACAAAGGCATAAAAGTAAATACTTATAATGTATTTGAAAGTTGACCTTGGGGCATGGTACTGTTCAATTAAATATAAATAATTAGCTGTATAATTACCCATCTTTTACTTTTTTATGCTTCTGTGAAAGTATGGAAAAATAATTTTACCCAGCGAGGATTGATAACTTTTTATTATAATGCATAACTTTTGATTGTGCTAGGAAAGCGGTGTTTAATTGAAATAAAAATTAACATGTCCCAGGGTCAGCTTTCAAATTCAGATTGGTGTGTTATTCAGTCCTGATACAAACTTAACTGGTACATTCAGAGACTCTTGCAGTCACATTGGGGAGAGCTTAAAGATGCACAGATGGAGAATAGAAACTGCTCTCAGAATATGTGAATGTTGATTTTTGACTGAAGAAATTCACTGTCACTAAACTTAAAGCATTTTTTTTTTTAGGGTGTAATAATTTCCATACTAGATCCATCAGCTGTGGGTAGCCATAGAAGTCAGAGTTTTGTAACACCTCTCCATTCCTGTTACCAACATTGTTACCCTTTTCTTTCCCATTGAGCATAGAATGAAACTGGCAAGTAATATTGTTTTTGTCCCTCCTTTTTAAACACAAAAATGGGGAGAGCAGGGATAGTACATTAGTATACTATGCAATTTAAGATCCTTTGAATATGAGGAGACCGTTCAAAATTAAGTATTTAGAAATAGGCCCCTAGTAAGTTTGGATTCATCTGAGAGTCTTTATGTGAGTTTTAATCTCTTGTGGTGGGTCTGAGTCCTGATGAATTGCAAATGTTAAAGACTCTAATTCGTACAACATTTCTGCTCCAAACTTACAAGACAGCATGCCGATACGCTCTCAGCCCCCCCAAAACCCACTCTCTCTCCCCCCACATACACACAACACACTCCCTGTCACACTCCATCCTACCCCACCCCCATTTGAAAAGGACATTGCAGCCACTTGCATGCTGGGATAGCTACCACAATGCACTGCTCTCTGTGGCTGCTGCAAGTGCCGTAAATGTGGCCACGCCAGTGCGCTTGCAGCTGTCAGTGTGGACAGACTGCAGCGCTTTCCCTACTGCACTCTACGAAGGCTGGTTTAACTCAAAGCGCTCTACATTTGCAAGTGTAGCCATGCCCTTAGTGTCTCAGCTAAATAGAAGGCTAAACAGAGAGTTCAGCATAAGTAGTTAGCACATATTCTAAGAGACCATTCAAGGTGAAGTGTCCCATTAACACCCCTGTAGTTATAAGACAAAGGCGGGGGGGGGGGGGGGGAAATGGGGGGTAACAAATTGTCCTAAAAAGCCATAAAACCAGTGTGTTTTTTAAGACCATGATTTTTAGTGTCTAGCAAAATTATGAATTTAAGCTCCCAGGCTCGTCTTTTGAAAGTGTTGTGCAGGTTTCCTTTGAGGATGAGGACTGATAGGTCAGATATAGAGTGATCACTTTGTGAAAAGTGTTCACTCACAGGTGACAGGGTGTGTTTGTCTTTTATCATTTTCCTATGTGAGCATAGTGATTGATTTCACTCACATAGTTGTTGGGGCATTTAGTGCACTGAATGAGGTACACCATATGTTGTGATACGTGTGTGTAGGACCCATGGATCTAGAAAGGTATGTTGTGGGGTTATTGATCATCATAGCAGTGGTGATATGTCTGCAGGTTTTGCATCTGTTGGTCTGGTGCGCCTTTGAGTTTGCATGTCCTGGTCTGTGAGGAGCTTGCTTCTGATGATGAGGTTGGGGGTTGTTTGAAGGCCAGAAGTAGGGGTTCAGGAAAGATTTTTCAGGTTGAGATCCCCATTGACTATGGGTTTTAGTTGTTTGTTGATACCCCATATGAGTTCCAGTGTGGGGTGGTAGGTGACAACTAGGGGGGTGTGGTAGGCGAGGGGGTTTTCTTTTTGTATTGAGCAGGTTCTCTCGGGGTATTTGAGTGACCTGTTCCATGCGGCAAGCTACTTCTCCGCTGGAGTGTCCTTGTTTGATTAAGGCAGTTTTGAGTGTGTTAAGGTGTATATTCTGGACTTTCTCTTTGGAGCCTATTCTGTGGTATGAGTGCCTGGCTGTAGATAGCAAATTTCTTGGTATGTTTGGGTTGGTTTATGAAGTTAGGTGTGGTGATGCATTGTTTTTTTGTATATAGTTGTCTGTAAGATTCCATTGTTGAAGCTGATCATGGTGTCCAGGAAGTTTGTTATTGTAGGAGTGTTCCAGAGAGAGTTTAATGGACAGGTGGTGGTGGTTGAAGTTGTTGTTGTGGAAATCTATGAGGGTGCTAATGGGCCACTTCACCTTGAATTGTCCCTTAGAATATATGCTAACTACTTATGCTAAACTCTCTGTTCCATCTGAGTACCTTTCCCAGTCCTGAAGAATAGCTCTGTGTAGTTGGAAAGCTTGTCACTTTCACCATCAGAAGTTGATGCAGTAAAAGATATTACCTTACTCACCTTGTGTGTCTAATATCCTGGGACTGACATGACAACAACAATACTACCTATAACATTGGCTAGATTAGACATTTTTAACCATACCAAACTCATAAATTTACAATGGTTTTATGATTAAAAGAGTTCTGTTCAATCACAAAAGCTGGTTTAGTGCTTGTATGCGCAGAGTCATGTTAGTGATAACCTTCTGGAGCCCTGACTTTAAATTACTGAGTGGAAAATTATTTTATTTACAGAAGAAAATATAAATATTGCTGTCTTCAGGAATATTTTGAATATCAATGGTTTTACAGTCAGCATAAAGGATTTAGTGGACTAAAAATGTCAACACTGATAGGCAAATATAAGCAAAACAATATTTCTAGAGAGTGAATAAAACCAGTACCTAACTAAAGAAATTAATGGTTGGGTAGACTTGATGATAAACAAAAGGTCAGACAACTATTTCTTATAAAACCAAACCTCAATGCTGAGACTATTTCTATGTAAAATATTTGTGTGTGTGTGGAATATATAAAAACACACACACTACATCAAAAGAATGTTATTCAGGTTGAAAAGTCAAGCACTCAAAATCACCAATCTTTCAATTTCCCTCCTTTGCCCACAATCCCAATGTTCTTTTCCAGCCTGTTTCAGTCCACTACGCTTCCAATCCCAGTTTCCCTCTCCCCCTGTGAGTTTCTAGGCCCAGTCACTTCTGCCCAGGCTCCTTGTTGCAATTTCCTTCTTCATAGGTACAGCTCTTGTCCCCTCTCCATCCAGGCAGGCTCCTTGCTCTCCAGGCAGGTGCCATGACCTGGCATAGTCTGAAGGAGCCCAAAGGCTACAATGGCAGGGAAAGTCCTGCTCAGCCCCAGGCTGGAGCATTTTCAGTGTGGATGGAATATTCTGGAGATTTAAGTTGCTAAAATATAAATAAATAAATTAACTAAAAATCTCTGCTCAACATGTGTGAACTGTGATTCCCACGCCCAGGGTTTATAACTTGGCCAAATTTGGTCATGTTTTCAGAGAGGACAACCAAAGTCACCTCCTGCCAAATGTAAAGTCCTTGCTACGTAGCATGAGGGTACTAGGGCTTTTCAAAGAAAAGGTTGACAAAATGTTTTAACTCAGGCAAAACAACCTGCTTTTCACTAGCCTCATTCTTGGAAAATGCAAAACCATTGTGGCTGAAACTTTTCAGAAACTCTGAGCTTGAGGCCGGGGTGACCAGACAGCAAATGTGAAAAATCGGGACAGAGGGTGGGAGGTAGTAGGAGCCTATATAAGAAAAAGCCTGTTCCTATAAAATCGGGACATTTGGTCACCCTACTTGAGGCAGACATGAGGCATGGAAAATTTCAACCCAGTTAAAGCCTGGCAAAGTTATAAGCCACTGAAAATAGGGTTTTATACTGGAAAGAGTAAGGCAACTTTAATAATATGCCATGCTACAGCCTAGTTTGAGTGTAGGTGTGTATATATGTGTGTTTGTATAATGTGTATGTTCATATTTAATCCTGCAAAGGGATTTGAACAAGCTGACACTTATGATTTCAGTGTCACACTGGTTTCAATGGGAGTCCTTCCAATCTGTAGATTCCTTTCTGGAATTTGGGCCCATGCATTCAAATATTTCATTCTGCCATTGTAGAGTAGAACTTTTATACAGTGAAGTCCATTTTCTTTTTTTGTTCTACATCTTACTTTATTGGATGGAATTGCAATTTTTCATTGCAATGTATGGGGCAAAAATAAGGAGACTTCTATTTTATTTCATTATAAAGATAAGTTCACTACAAGTAGATTTCTCTGAATTTAAGCGGAGTCCAGTTCTGCCATCCTTATGATGAGTAGACAGTCTTCCCAAAGAGACTGCTTGTAGAGGAAGAAACTATGCAATGTGAGTGACGGTGGTGGAATTGGGCCCTAAGTGTTTAGGGATAAAATTATTTTTGAAAGTAAGAAATTCTGCTTATGAACTCTGTAAAATACTCTGCAGTGCTTACTGACACGAGTCTGTTCTTTTTTTACTTTGGGATCATGTATCATACAATCGGCGAGAAGTGCAAAATATTTCAAGCAGAAGCTCAAAGCAGGTGGGACTATCCTTTCCATCTTTAAGCTCTATAAGTCAATTGAAACAGCTACCAAGGCTGCCTGATATTCAAAGTTTCTGAAGGTCATAGGTCTTACATTCTTTCTCCTAAAACTGTAATTTAAACATTAATAGTCCTTGGGGGTCTTCTAATCTTGACAGAATGTAAAGGGCTTTTTTTTTTCCTTCCTGTCTTCATATTCTAAGTCCTTAAATGTGAGTCCTTTTTACAGCATTACTTTTTGTGGATTTTTTTTAACATATCTAGGGATGAGTGAAACTCAAAGGGTTTATAGTCTGGGTTCCCTTTGGAGAAAAACTGAAAAATTGGGATGCTTTTCAAAATGTAAAAAAAAACTCTTCCCGAGTCTGGAAAAAATGGGTTGGAAGTCTCATGAAAACAGATTTTTCTATGAGATCTTTAGAACTTCCTGCTACTATTGGGGCCAGGTAGTCAGGGAAAAAATAGACACATATGCAGCATTTCAGCCCTTCCCAATCTGTTTCTGGCTAAGATCTGAAGCCAGTGCAGGAAGTGAGATTGTCTTGTCCCCTGTGTGGCCCTGATTGAACGGCTAGCTGGTTTGTGTTACGTTACACAGCATACACACACAAGTTAAATACAATTATTGAATGCTCTTGCTGGAAGTTTGCAACATAACACTATTTTGTTTCTAAGAATTCAGAACGATCATGTGCAAGTGTTATACCAATAAAAACCAGCAGGATCTTATTAAGAGGGATAAGGCAAAGATGCCACATTTATTGTAAATATAATAATAATATAAAAGATAACAGTAAACAACGTTGTTTGGCTACTTATTCCTATGATTACTTATATATATATATCCATTCACACAATCATTCATACAAGTTCTGTGTAGATATCATAGTTACCAGCCTAAAGTTGCTTGTGACAGAATACTGGCCAGGTATCCTGAACACAAAAGTAGAGCGAAGTCTGGATCAGGTGCACCTGATGCTCCTGGAGGCTGGCAGCAGAACCATAGACTCAAAGACTTATTCTTCAGAGTCCAGTTTTATAGGGATTTTTCCCTATGTTAGTTCATGGAAGTTGTTTCATTCTGCTGCTGTTAAATCAATCAGCAGGTGGGTGGCTCCATTCTGTCTTCTTTCCTTTGAGGTGCTGGGGTGGATCCCAGTTTGCCCTCCGGGGGTCATCTGGTTGATTCCACTTGACACCTTCTTCGGCCGATGGATACTCCCTTTCTAGGCTGGCACCTCCCTAACCATTCATGTACATCAAGCATTCATCAACATACATTCCATTTAATCACAGAGGGTGGGGATCTGTTCCTAGGAGCCGTTGCTGGTACAATAAAGTGAAAGTCACTTAATGGCTTATAGCTCACAGCAGGGGTGGTAACATAGTGTTCACAGTAGCTTACAAGTTTTAACAGAAGACCCAAAAGATGTGGGGGGACAAATTGTGGGGGGTCACTGTCACTTGGGGGAATCACTGTTAGTACCTTCTTTAATATCCCTACATAATCCCCCTTTTGACACTACGATATACATATACTCGTTAGTGTCACTTTCTATGTAACCTGTTTAAAAGAAGGTACTGTGAGGCAACATGGGTTTGTGATTCCAATCTATTGTACATCCTTTTTATCCAAAAGCACATGCTAAACATTCCAATAATACAAATACAGTTCAATACCAAGACAACTATCAAGGGGTGTAGCATTACTGATAGGATGCCAGTGGTGGTTGGGGACCATCCAGAGAATATATCATACCAGTGATAAGTTATTTGTTTCTCTGCAGTGGCAATCCTTAACATGTCCCCATTGGCATGTATAATATGAATAGTCCGATTTCCCACTTGGTCATCTGTCTGTTCTAAAAATTTGACTTTTAATCAGGCTATCAGTAAGGTCTTGCCATCTAATTCCAAGGTCAATAGAGAAGTCGGCCAGCTCAGCTGTTAGTGTTAGCTGGGACCTTTTTGGCCGCAGTAAATAGTAAGTATGATTTCTAGTAAAAACAGTACTGACATTGCATTTACATTCATCTACTGGGGGGTTGCTAACACTCCCATCCTCCCAAAATACTTCCTCCCACGAATGGATACATACACATTGTCCATTGTACAATACTTTGGTGTTATCAAATTCATCCCACATACATGATCCCAATGAAACATTTTTGCTACAAGGCTCTGGGGCAGCAGGTAAGGTGAGGCATACCCACTTTTGAGGAGTCCATTTGGTACAACCTCTAGTGTCCAATAGTTTTCCTCCCTCCCCGGCCCACTGGCTCGAGGTCCGAGGCAGCCAGAGTGATCCCATGTGTAATATGGGGAGTGGGCTAACCTTCCATACATTTGCCTCCAGAGACTGTTGATGTGCTATTTTTACAATTATTTTCCCAATTAACAAGTCTGGTTTCACAGTGCTGGAAACATACTGCATTCATTTTTACTGATAAGTATCAAACAGTGGTCTTTTTTCTTTGTTTTTGTATTAGGCTGTCCTGTAGCTGGGACAAAGAGCTTAATTTATTCTTAAGTACCTCCAGATTTACAAAACCAATTCCTCCTAATATGGTATCTGCTACCTGTGGATGTTTCCCTGCAATATTTAATACACAACAGTGACAAGACACAAGAAAGCCAGGTTAGCAATACAAGAAAATCAAGATTAAAAACAAACCAAAAAAAAAAACAACTACAAAATGATTACTAGAAAAATAAATCTGATACATTGGGGACCAAGGTCTTTTGGACAGAGGTGGATGTGATTGATAATTTGGTTGGAGGGGGGAAGTAGAGAGAGGAAAAGGCCTTTGCCCTGTCTAGTGTAATCTCCCTCTGGATCCAATGCTAGCACATGACACTCACCAGAGACAGACACAGAACATGTAACACAGAACATGTAACACAGACTTTGTCATGACACAATAACCATGGTATTTTAGAACTCTTCAGTTAGTATCCGCTTTTCCTGTTTTTCTGAAAGACAAAAATAACATGTTTCTACCCCTTTTGGGGTGGCAGATTATTGCTTAAAATATTCCTTTCTTTACAAATACCCTTGCTGATTGCAGGCAAAACAGAGGAATTACCCTAATATTTTCCTGTGTTTTTGTTCTATAGGCAGGCCAGGTTTTAATGGCTTCTACTTTTTAAGGGTTATGGGGAAATTATCCCACTGTTTAGTCATTAAATCCATGAGGTGGTGTACCTCAGTTTTTCTTCTTATACAGCAGACCAAGTTTGTAATGTTTTTCCTGCTGTGTTAAGCTTTAAGTTTATTCACAGGTAATAGCTGAGAAGCATCATTACCATATTACCTTAAAGGATTTTTCAAAAAAAAAATCATACACACTATACATTGTTACAGGGGTACTTATTAACATTACATTTATCCTAATGTTTAATGTTAACAATAACATTAGCATCAAATCTATTAAAGGTATCTTGTTATACCATGCCTTTTATTTAGACAATTTGTTTGCTGACCAGGTATGTCCTTTATTTGCAGCTTCTTTTGTGCTGGCAGGTTTTTTTTTTTTTTTTTTTCTTCCTTTATCAGTTAGGTAATTTGCATCAACACAGGCTTTGCTTTTGGATTCAAAGCCATCAACAGCTCAGAGACTCTTGTCTTAAAAGGGACACAATCAACTTTCACCAGAGTTTTGATTTCTTTCCACTTTTAACTTCTGCTCCCAAAACACACAAGAGATCTGAAAAAGAAAACAGCCTATTGCTGCTCCTTTGGAGCCCTAATAGGATTTTAATTAAGCAGCATGTTTCATTTGCATTTCTTTTACCCCTTCTACACTATACACTGCACATGTTCTGGGGAAAATGCACATTCCTTCTATACTTTAACTTTTAAAACATTAGCCATATCAATTTTTACATAAGGTGTAACTGTTTCTTTTGTTCTTACAGAGTTTTCATGTACCCTTATCAAAGTGACAGTCTGATTACACAGAGCCATTTTAAGGCTCAGTGTTTCTAACATTTCCTTTTTTTTTTTTGTCAAACAAACAAAGAACCAAACAAAAATAATCCAGAATCTTTCCCTATTCTTCTGATTTTGACTGCCTTGCTGCAGCCACGTCCTGTCCTTAATTTAAAAACATTTTAAATTTTGTAAAGAATCAAGTTACCCCTTAAGGGTTAAATGCCAAATCCCAAAGCCAACCAACACTGATTACCTGTGTCTGGCAAAAAGGTCTGTCAGTTTTGCAACTTTGAATTAAAGGAGTCAAATGGATTTTTAGTGGCATTATTAAAAACAAAATAAAACCAATTTATCTTAAACCTATAAAACAGGAGTTTTACAAACCAGATGTGTTGGTTTAGGTTCTTAGAACCTCACATATTTTCACAGACAAATAGATACACATTTTCTTTTCCTTAACATCCCTTTTACACTGCTCTGTTTTTACATAGCTGTACATTCCCTTTATACATTTGAGGCAGTTAAGTTCCAATGGAACCCCCTCATGTGCTTCTATCAAATTTGACTTAATTGTGCATAGTCAAATAATTTCAATCAGATAGTCTCTTTACCTGGATTGTTTACAGACATTCCTTTGGGAAAAGGGCCCATTTTTCCTTCAGAATGGCTGCAAAGAAACCAAGAATTCTTTTTCTCTTTTCTTTTACAATTTTACAATATTTAACTGCTTAGTTCCCTCTAGCCTCTGTAGAGTTAACTTTTCACTCTTTTTCCTTAAATTACTTGTTTATCTCCCAAAATGACATTTATCAACTCAGATGTTACCATTTTAAGTATTGTCCCAGACTGTTTTTCTTACTCCTGCCACTATGCCCTTAGAGAAAGCCCTATCTGTTGCTTGCCTGCTTGTCTGGGCCCAATCCTGCTTTTCCCAATAAACAGTTCCTTTCCATGGGCACAAGCTTTGTTCCACTACCAATTTGGCAAGGAGGGTGGGCTCCTTAACTAGCCCCCACCCTTCCTGGTTCCTTTCCTTAAACATTTCTTTCAAAATTGTGAAATGACCACAATATCACTCAAAAAAAACAACAACAACACTACACTGCCCAAACTCCTATATCCTTCAGAATTTGGTTTAACAGAACAAGATCTGGATCTTATGTTTGTCTGTGCCAGTGTAGGGGCTTATGATTTTAACCCACTCTGGGCCAGAGGGAGAGACGCTAAGCTTCCCTCTGTATTGCTCGGCCTTCTACCACCGAGGGTTCATACACCAAATATAAAAAACCCCTCCCAGGGGCAGAGCGAGAAACCCTAAGTTCTCCTCTTATGCTCAGGCATGCTACGACTGAGGGTGTATGCACCTTTTCTTGAACATTTTTAAAAGCTTGTTCAAACTTTCCTGTTGCTCCTGACACCATTCAGTGAGTGACAAAGATCCTGCTGCTCCTTGTTACAGTGAGCAGCACTGCCTGGCCCTTAGGCCTTCTAGTTGCCCCTGTACTTCAGTGAACAATAGGACTCTCTTGTCGCCCCTGGTTTTTCTTTCTTTTCCTGCTACCTACCCGGAGGCCAGCAGTTTTGTTAACAGTTTTCCTGCTACCTACCCGGAGGCCAGCAGTTTTGTTAACAGTTTTCCTGCTACCTACCCGGAGGCCAGCAGTTTTGTTAACAGTTTTCCTGCTACCTACCCGGAGGCCAGCAGTTTTGTTAACAGTTTTCCTGCTACCTACCCGGAGGCCAGCAGTTTTGTTAACAGTTTTCCTGCTACCTACCCGGAGGCCAGCAGTTTTGTTAACAGTTTTCCTGCTACCTACCCGGAGGCCAGCAGTTTTGTTAACAGTTTTCCTGCTACCTACCCGGAGGCCAGCAGTTTTGTTAACAGTTTTCCTGCTACCTACCCGGAGGCCAGCAGTTTTGTTAACAGTTTTCCTGCTACCTACCCGGAGGCCAGCAGTTTTGTTAACAGTTTTCCTGCTACCTACCCGGAGGCCAGCAGTTTTGTTAACAGTTTTCCTGCTACCTACCCGGAGGCCAGCAGTTTTGTTAACAGTTTTCCTGCTACCTACCCGGAGGCCAGCAGTTTTGTTAACAGTTTTCCTGCTACCTACCCGGAGGCCAGCAGTTTTGTTAACAGTTTTCCTGCTACCTACCCGGAGGCCAGCAGTTTTGTTAACAGTTTTCCTGCTACCTACCCGGAGGCCAGCAGTTTTGTTAACAGTGTTCCTGCTACCTACCCGGAGGCCAGCAGTTTTATTAATAATTTTATGAGCTCTTTTCCTGCTACCTACCCGGAGGCCAGCAGGTTTGGTTAACCAAGAATAGAACCGTGCTCTGTAGAGCCGGTTGTGTGCACACAGATTGGTTTACAATAAGTGAGGCAAAAATACCAATAATCCCCCTTTCGCTATTCTCCACCAAAATGTTATACCAATAAAAACCAGCAGGATCTTATTAAGAGGGATAAGGCAAAGATGCCACATTTATTGTAAATATAATAATAATATAAAAGATAACAGTAAACAACGTTGTTTGGCTACTTATTCCTATGATTACTTATATATATATATATATCCATTCACACAATCATTCATACAAGTTCTGTGTAGATATCATAGTTACCAGCCTAAAGTTGCTTGTGACAGAATACTGGCCAGGTATCCTGAACACAAGAGTAGAGCGAAGTCTGGATCAGGTGCACCTGATGCTCCTGGAGGCTGGCAGCAGAACCATAGACTCAAAGACTTATTCTTCAGAGTCCAGTTTTATAGGGATTTTTCCCTATGTTAGTTCATGGAAGTTGTTTCATTCTGCTGCTGTTAAATCAATCAGCAGGTGGGTGGCTCCATTCTGTCTTCTTTCCTTTGAGGTGCTGGGGTGGATCCCAGTTTGCCCTCCGGGGGTCATCTGGTTGATTCCACTTGACACCTTCTTCGGCCGATGGATACTCCCTTTCTAGGCTGGCACCTCCCTAACCATTCATGTACATCAAGCATTCATCAACATACATTCCATTTAATCACAGAGGGTGGGGATCTGTTCCTAGGAGCCATTGCTGGTACAATAAAGTGAAAGTCACTTAATGGCTTATAGCTCACAGCAGGGGTGGTAACATAGTGTTCACAGTAGCTTACAAGTTTTAACAGAAGACCCAAAAGATGTGGGGGGACAAATTGTGGGGGGGTCACTGTCACTTGGGGGAATCACTGTTAGTACCTTCTTTAATATCCCTACACAAGAACCCAAAAACAGAGACAAAAAGCAGGCTGCTCCCTAAAAGAGGCACAACTTGCCTTACCTTACTGCAGGCTGTCACCGTGTTAAATGACTGATGCTTGCACGGTTCTCTACAAAGCTTCCCCTAGCCTGCAAGCAGGACCAGAACTGCTTTCCTCTTCTCTCACTCACACCCCCACCCCCACACCCACCCCGATTCTTACAGTGATAGCTCACAATTTCAATACAGTCTGCCCTAAACCACACTTTCCAGTTCCCTGGGGTCAGGGTAACTGCTGTGGTCCACCACATGCCAATTACCTGCTCAACTTCTTCCTCCTCTTTATGTTGAGTTTTGACTTTGGTTCAAGTGTGGTCAGTTATCTTTTGGGTTGTGTGTGTGGCTGGAGCTGTCATTCTGCTTTGACTGTACTATATGCAGATCACCTATTGACCCTGAAATCAAAGTCAATATTTACTGTTTCATGAGATATTTATGGGAAACTGAGAGAATGAGGAAGAAGTTTGATCAAAATGACTAGGAGCACTTTGCTTTCAAAAATATCCTTTCAGTGGAGTAGGAGTTGACAGTGCATTTTAAATTCTGCCCTTTTAACACAGATCAGAAAATAATTCATTTTGGATCTATGGAGGGAAGAGTTGTCAGATGGGAAACTTGTCCAGTATGTTGTAACTAACCCTTTGACCGCAGACCTCTGGTGATACAAATATGATAACCTTAGTCTCTCTCCTCCATTTCGCTATAATTTGATATATTTCTCTAATGCTTCACAGGTGAGATGGGAATATTCCACATTTTCACAGAAAGAGGAGGAGAGTAACTGCTGATATAATAATGATGATAAATGATCTCTTTTCATAGAGACTCATTACTGCAAACAAAGATTAGTATTCTTACCTTCCTGCATCATTTCAACTTGGGATGTGATATCTTGATATGTATAACATAAGCACTATCAGAGCTAGTTGGTAGCTGGAATTGTTTGGATACTTACTTGTTACCTCTTTCCTTTGTTATGAGACAGTATTTTGTTGAAGCTGGAAAACAAACTAATCAGTTGTTTGCCTCTGCTTTCTTGCTGGGCATATGCCTCTGAAACATAGAGTTTTCACACATTACTGAGGAAAATGTTTGTGGGATCCTCTTCATAAAATATTGGCAGCTTATTACTGGTGCTGTCTATTTTTTGGCTGGGATGTAATGCCAAAGTTACATTAACCACTTGTTTTCTGTGAAGATCCTTTGGCACTTTTTATGAGGGTGGAGCTGCCAAATTTCAATCTGAATAATTGCATTCTGCCTACTTTAAATTCCCCCTTTAATTTCAGTTGGAAAAGGAAGCCTTCATTTTCAATCCTAAACCACTGTGCATAGTTTAAGCAGTTCCTATCTCTTATTGCTGCCATAGATGTCTGCATGTCAGTAGAAGTGATTACTATATAGTACTCTATCAGTTTTTAAAAGACCTTTGGAATCCTTCATGATAAAAGCAAGATGAAAACAAATCATTATTCTCCTATCTTGCTATCAGATTTTCTTTTGCCTTCTCTACAGCTGTTCACTAATTAGGTGAAACCATCTTCAGCAAGCCCCTTATTTCTTACCTTGGTCTCATAACAGTTTCTCCAGTGGAGTGGGTGAAAGGGACAATGACTACTTAATGTTGCTTGTTACTGTTCGCTCTCTCTGTAACCTGCAGCATGTTGGCATGAAGTATTTGCTTGTAAATGGCACTTGACTGGGAGCAGATGTGTGGGTGGCCCTAGGGTGGAAAGTGAATAATAATAATAGTAGTGGATACTTTTTCCTGGATTATTTTTTTTGGTCTGGTGACTTGCGTCAACTTTATAACATGAGCTTGGATAAATGATACTCTGCAGATTAGTCTAACCCACCATTGCATATATATAAAAAAAATATTTAAAAGTGTTTAATATTGCATTTGCCTCAGTTTGTCTGCATGCTGGTGATACAGTACCAACATGCAGTTCACTGCTATGTAAAGCATTTAGGATGGTGTAGTTATGCAAGATGCTATAGAAATTATATATATTTCTGTCATTCTAAAGAGAAAAGTGCTTGAATGACAGGTGATAGTTTTTTTCATTTCTACTTCTATTTAAAATACTGACTGAAGAATACACCATACGTGTAACTTTAACTTTTGATGTCATGTGTAATAACTATTCTAAATGTAGAAAAACATGAGCTCTAGGACAAAACATTCATTTAGTCTGTTTCTGAATTTAGCTGATTTTTTTCATAGTCCTTACTTTACTGACTTCAAATAGTCACCTTTACATTGCACCAGATCCTCCATTTATCAAAGTTCTTATGTATTGCTCTATAGAATTAAGAGGATGGCATTCTATTTATTCATCTAATGTAGCTGTTTGTGCAATTAGCATCTGCTTAATGCCAAAATTCTTATTTTTATTTTTGATCAGTATTTGGACACTCCTGAAGACAGGTCATTTGACAGTTCACTGATGGAGGTAGAAGTGGACCTGGACAGCTACCAAACAGCTTTAGAAGAAGTACTCACATGGCTTCTCTCTACTGAAGATGCATTACAAGCACAAGGAGATATATCCAGTGATGTAGAAGAAGTCAAAGAGCAGTTTCACACCCACGAGGTATATGTGAACCACAGAGACTGAGAAACACTTCATCTATTAATTGTTGTTCATCTATTTGTATGGTACATTAAGATCAAAATCATAAAATTTTCACCGGTGCTGCTGTTAGTCCCTGTTATTTCCTTTTCCATTTGGTTTTGGAGGCTTTAAATTTAGCACTGGAGACCTTGCCTCTTACACAAGGTGAAGGTGTTTATTTTTACATTGGGTTACAAAGTTAAAATGAATTTTTAAACCAACTTAATTTGTTTTTGAAAATATGTGGAATTGAAGATATTTCTACAAAGTATCCCTCTTCCTTGTAATCTTAGTTAAGATTACTTTTCTTTTATTTTCAGGGCTTTATGATGGAATTAACAGCTCACCAGGGACGTGTTGGTAATGTTTTGCAAGTGGGGAGTCAACTTATAACAGTTGGGAAGCTTTCAGATGATGAAGAAAATGAAATCCAAGAACAAATGAATCTGCTTAATTCTCGTTGGGAAAGTCTCAGGGTAGCCAGCATGGAAAAACAAAGCAAGTGAGTAATGTGTGTGTGGAGGAAAAATGTTACAATTTTTAGATTGCAATAATACAGGGGTGGGAGGGTGATACTTTGTTGCAAATGTATACTTGATCCTAAATTTTAGTTTATCTGCAATTTCAAGTGCATCAGACTCTAAACTTTGATGTTGATTTGAAAATGGAAGTTGAACAGATGGAAAGTTGTCAACAGTTTAGATTTTAACAGCATTTTAAATACTCTTTATTCAACCTATCCTTGATTTTTTTCCCCAGAACATTTCCTCAAACAACACACAACATTTAGTCAATGGAATAGGAATTATTCTATAAGAAAAACTTGTTTCCTGTTTTGGGCAGGAGGTGTGAACTTTTCAAGTCTATATTAATCCATTTTTAATCTAATAAATGGAGATTGACAATGAAATGTTGCTGAGTTTTATTGTCAGAGGAGTTGATCTGAGAACCCATTATACTAGTCAAGTAGTTTGAGCTTGGTTCCTATGGCAATTCTGATTTCTTATTGGACATGTGAAATCACTGGTAGGTTAAAGCATTTCATGTTTATGTTGTATACTTAAACATATGTTAAATATAAAGGCAAGAAAGGGGATTGAGTTAAAATGAGAGGCGAAATGCCAATAATAAAAGAATATAATAACTATTATTTGTTCACATGTAATACTTAATATAAGAATGGATATGTTATTTAAAAATGGGATACTTTATTCTTCTATCTATTAACACACATAAGGACAAAGTAAACAGCAAATGTTCTGATATGATATTGGTAACTTAATTCTTATTCATATTAAAGAAAAGATAACATACTCTATGGTTTTTTTTGCTGCAGTTAAATTAACTACTAGACTTGCTAGCTTGGTAGAAATGTACACCTTTGCACTATATGCAGCCAGGATGTAAACCTTGAAATCAAAAGGATGAAGATGATGATAATTTTCTTAAAAGCAGAAAAGCTACGGACCATTTCACTCACAAGAAAATTGAAGGGTTGGAGGAGTAAGGTGATGAGATGTTAAGTAGGAGGAGAAGGAAAAAAGATGAAGGGTTTGAGGTAGAAAATGAGTGAGAGGACAGGAAATTGAAGCCTTTAGAAAGGAAGAATGGATTGAATAGAAAAATGAGTTACAGGTTAGCTGCAGGACTCTGACTCTCTGTATTTCGATTTCCATACGCAATCCAGTACAAGACAATTTTCTATAGGTAGGGCATGGTATAGCAGAGAAGGCTGATGATGTGGGATGTAGAGGGGATTGGAGCAGAAATATGATTGCAAAAATGGGAGGAGGAAATATCCCTTCAAGTTTCCTTCCCTCAACCTTTAAGAAAGAATCCAGTTGCCTTTCAGATTGTTCAGAGGGACTGGATATTGTCCAGGTTCTCATCTTTTTTTCCCCCCTATCTGTTGATTTCCTGAGACACTCTTAAATCTCTTCTGCATAAAATAACTCTACTTCAGAACAGTTTACTTTGGTCATATTGTGTCTTTTGGAGCTCTATTTACTTAACGTATCTGTTTTCATATTGATTCTATACAAAACAACAGGAACTGAAGTGTAAGATATTTTACTGTTATAATTTATTTATTATTCTACCAAAATGAATCAAGGGGAGAATTAAAAAAAAAAATCAACCAACCATTACCAGTGTGTTTATACAAATACAATATTAATTACTGTAGATTATAGCTGCTCTCATCAGTAAAATCAACTGGATGTAAGTACATAAGACGTGGGATTGGCGGTCTATATTTGCTGCTTTATTGCTCAAGGTGTTGGTGATTATATGTGAAGTCCTAGAAGGACCCTACATTGGTATCTAGAGGTGTGTGAGACAGTCACAGCAGTTGTGCTTTAAGTGGCAAGCTGCTTCTGTCTGTGCCAAGAGTAGAGCTAGCTGGAAAATATTGGTCCAAGTGAAATTTTGACAAAAAACTGAAACCAGCTTCTATCCAAAAGTTAAACTCCAGTTATAGGGACACAGTATTATTAGCTGATGGTCCTTGACTCATGACTCACTGCAATCTGCCAAAGGCTGGCTTTTGTGACATTTGAAATGCAGTGCAAAATATATCTTTTATTGTACCAGGGATTTAATGCTAAAATGAAGAACTTTGTTTTCTGTTACTAGTACGGAAGCAGGAAGTCACAGGTTTCATTGAAATACTTTTTATTTAACTGTTGCAACAACACAACAGATGGGATCCCATTCTGTATCTTACTCAGAGAATCTCTAAACTATGTATGGTCTTCACGTTTCTCTTGTCCACGTCCTTATGCCACTGCACTTCTTCATAGAGAGATACAAGATGAGGCCACTATGTGCCATTGCAATGATTTACAGGCAAGTTGCAAAAATTAAAAATAAATTAAAATAAAATCCCACAGCAATACATACAACTACCAGGTAGCAAAAATGTTACTAACCGAATCAAATTGCCAAAAGATCTCCAGCTCACAGCCTTGTCTGCAGTTGCCTGATCAAAAGGTTGGATGTAGCAGCATGTCCTGAAGGGATGATACATTTGTTTTATTTCAGCCCAATGGGATGGTGGGACTTACAAAGACAAGGGACTTTTGGAGAGAATGCTCTGCCACCAGCTCCTTCACCAAAGAGTCCCCAACTTCAGTGTTTCTGCTAATACCAACTCGGGGAGGGGAGGCAAGCCCTCAGGATGGATGGGCACTAAGGACGTTCAAGATGTTATAGGTCAAAACCAATAGTTTAAACTCCGCCTGGAAGGCCGTTTACAGCCAGTGTAGATCCCAAAGCAGTGGTACCAGGTGTTCATGCTATGATGCTGCAGTTAAAAATCTTCATAGTTGTATTCTGCACCACCTCTGTTTTCAAGTATAGGCCTCTGCAGAGCACGTTGCTGTAATCCAATTTGGAGGTAACAAAGATGTGGATCACAAAGAGAGATTCATATTCAAGGACCAGGTTCAGATGAAAATAAAGCTATCTTGGTAGTTGTTAGTATTTGATCAGCATATCTAACTGACATATCCAGGGTACAATCCAGACTCTTGAGTAGCTGTGTCACCCCAGCCCTCTAACCTGGGGTTCGAGTTACAATGCTTTACTTCTGTAGACTCCAGCCTGGACTGATCACAAACAGCCTCCAGTATGCAAGTCACTCCCAGCTGTGTCTGGGTGTGTGCTGCAGTCAACCAGCCACACATTGGCTCTTAAGTCAAGGTTACACTGCAGGGTCACACCAACATACTGCTAGTCTTAGATTTCCCCCCAGAAAAGTATGTCTTGTATTGCCCAAATTCATATAAAGTCCATATTTCTTTCATAGAAATAATATGCACACACCTTGTTACCCCAAATGGAGTTTCACAGACAGTTCAGTTTAAACACACTGGATTATAAAACAAGTTTATTTAACCACAAAGAGTGAGATTTTAAGTGAGTACTTTTAAGTCAGAAATTATTATAAGAAAAATAAAGATAAAACACAACTGGTGCTTAACTTAACAATCTATGTTAAATTCAAAGCAAAGTTTTTCTCACCACATGCTCTCAGTAGTCTTACTGATCAAACTTGTTAGGTTAGAATACCTTCTCCAGTTCAGTGGCTGCTTCCTTTGTCCCTTCTGGTGCATGAATCCAAGGACAGCAAGAGAAAGAGGGAGGGGTTCGTTGGGGTTTTTAGTCCTCCTTTTGATACTGTCAGCCAACCACTTGGGAAACATCTCCAGTTGAGATTCAGGAGTCAGAATGTTTATAGGAAAGGATGTTCCCTGCTGCTTGTTCCTCACCTATTGGAGCTGCTTTTGTTTCCCTTCCTGCTTGATGACTCTGTTTACTGCTTAAATGCAAATTAAGCAGAACACGCATTCCTTTGTTTGAGACAGACCTATTCGCCAACCTGAGTTTGGAACATTGTTAAGAAGACCATGCAGTGGTCTCTTATAACTTCAAATGCGATGTTGCCATGTACGTTTTGTCAGGACAATATTGACCAATGAATTATGAGGTTTTCAGATGATACTTCAAAAGGCATACTTTGTACAAAGATGATTACAATAGTATGCAGGGTGTGAACACAGGTACATTCTGTCACACTAACGAAACCCTCAAGCTGCAAATGTTACAAAGATGGACAAATCTCAGATAAATAATCTGGTTGCTCTCCACAATCATCACTACCTCAGTCTTGTCCAGATTGTCATGTTTATGTTCAAATATTGTGTTTGTGTATAAATTATTATTTAAAACATATACGCTATACTGCAGTATACAGAGTTTCCCAGAATTCACTCACTCAGCACTTTGAACAAGTGGAGCAGTGGCTACACATCTTCAGATTTTTTTTGTCTAGGACTCGCTTAGCCCCAATTCTGCTAATTGCAGGAGCAGCAAAAGGCAGAATGTTATGGTGAAGACAAGAGTGGGTAGGTTAATGTGTAGAGTAGATATTCCTGCTTACATAATTGACTATTACACTTTTAGTTACTAAATAACAAGAAGAAAATATCCTAAAGTTAACACTTATACCAAAACACCTGACAAATGTTCTTGATTTTACTAAAGATGTATTAGGAAACCCTAAGTGTTTGAATGAAATGTGGCTTTTAATCCACATTCTCTGTATGAGCACAGATCAAAGTAAAGCCCCTTCCGGGAGCTTGACTTTATTTACAAAGGAACGCGAAGATGATAAAAAGTTTGGTCCATGCCATCTACCAAGGTTTGGATGCTCAGCTGAGCCCCCAGGTTTTCTTTGCTTCAGGCCAAAGATTGTCACTGTAGCCGAGCTTAGAAGCATTATCCTTCATTTCCCCCCCCCCCCCCAGCCAGAAGGCACATCTACTTCTGGAACATTCTGTATAACATCTCTGATATAGCCTTTCCTATCCAGCCACACAGTTCAAACTCTGGTCCAGTCCTCTTCGTATCATATCTTGATTACTTCAACATCCTTTTCTTTCGCCAAAACAAATGTAATCTTGTCCTGCTCTTATCCATTCAGAATGCTACTGCAGAGAACATCATCATAGCTCTTTGCTTTGGCCATACGTGGAGAATTTTGATATTATCCAGCCTGACTGGAAGGAGTTAAATCAGAGGAGGCTCTTGGAGGCAGGTGATTGGCGGGGGTGGGGGGAGGGATGGGACAGACAAACAGGAAATGAAACAAGAGCAAAAATAAGATAAAATTCAGAGAATAGGGAACAGTGGGAGGGGGGGAAGAGGAAACTATTAAGAAATGCCCCCGTCTGGCTGCAGACAGGCTGACAAGTTTTACTCTTCCCAGGTCTGAGTCTAGGTTCTAAGGGGATACTAAAAGGGAAGGGGGGGATATTGACTCCCAACTCCAATCAGCCCATGTTGCCAGTCCCCGCTGCTCACTTGTTAATTTTTTAAATAAGCACATTCATTCTTTCTCCCATGCTACATTCATGCTTGGGAGAAGCTCCCTATAAACATCTAGAAAACTGCTTCATTATCTAATTAAAATCCCTCCATATGACACACTGTTGCTGTGGTGCCTACACACAGCCCAACTGTGGGCAGGCTGCTCTTGTGCTGAGACCCACTGCCTATCTTGCTAACCAATTTTCTCATTGTTTTCTGGTCCTCCTCTGTCTCTGTTATCTCTTGTTTTATACTTAGATTGGAAGCTTTTGGGGGCAGGGACCATCTCTTTTTTCTATACAGCCCACAGTGCAATGGGTTCCTGATCCAAGAGCAGAACTGCTATGTCCTATGGTGTAACAAATAAGAAATAGTAATCCCTCATAGTTGGAGATTAGCTTGAGCATGAAATTTAATCTCTTCCAAAATTTGTTAGCAGTATCTATTACAACTCTAGATATTCTTGTCCTCCATATAGATGCCCAATCACTTTTTGAACATTGCTAAGTTTTTGGTATTCGTGACAATATGTTGCAATGAGCAATTTATTTACGTTTTGCGGGGGAGGGAGGTGGAAAAAGAATTTTACTTACACTGGTTTGGAATTTACCAGTGCCAGATTGACTGATTTTATCCTGCCACTTATTCCATGGCTCCATGGACAATTATGAGATCTACACTTAGATTTCCATCTCTAAAATTAGGAGATGGGAGCCGCTGCTGGAAAAGAGAGATTTCTAAAAAATAGGTCTAAATATGTCATTTTTATATGTGCATATGTTATACCTTTAATGGTAATTCATCAAAGTATGACTTCTTCATTATCAGGATTGCCCTTGAAAGAATTAAAAGCAATGGGAGAATGAGAGATGGCAACCTGCATTGTCGCAAAACATGATTTTATTCTCCCTGAATAAATTATAATTAATTTGGTTGACAAATACATCCTCCAGGGAAGAAAAATATTAAAGATGAGCTCAATGAGGCTGCCCATGTTCTAGGAAAGCAGACATAGAAAACGTAAGGAAAAACAGCACATTCTTCAATATGGGGGAAAACAAAAGCAAGCAGTCAGTAAAAAAGAGAGATTTTTCTGATGCGATATAACAGTAGAAGTGACCCAGTAGTTCAAAAAGAGGGTTAGCAGGTCAGAGCATCAGAGTTTTCTGGAGCAGTGCAATGCTGCTATTGCTATCCTACAGTAAAAGGAGGCCAGAGGAGATCTGGTATGCATTCACCAGATGTATTGAATATGTTTGACTCTTGTAGAACTGCATTAATGACCTGAAGAAAAACAGCAGGCTTTTTTAAATACGATTCTCTACAGTGAAGCATCTGTGTGTACTACTGGAGAGGAAAACCTAATGTAATCAGGATTCCTTTATGGAGGATTTCACAACTATTAAAAAGCATTCAGTCAACGGGAAAGTATTCTGTAGTAGAAACTCACGAGAGCCAAACAATAAACAAAGGTTACAATCATCTCTGAAAAGATATACACGAGTATTAAAACCTCTATGTATGTTTATAGCAAGTAAGTTGATGTTTGGAAAATACAAGGAGAAGGAGGAAAAAACACTACAGAAAAAGAAATGTGATGAAATTATTTTCAGAGATCATTTCATTCTCAGACTTAATATTCCTTGTCATAGAATGATATTGATATTCTTTATAATAATTATCAATGTTCTATCTTAATTTTTATCACTGTGCAAGTTTTCTGTATAGTATATGGGAATTGCTTCACCTGTAGGATGAAACATCACAACTAATTAACAGTGCATAGCAATGCTGCACAAAAGAGTATAAGACAAGGTGAAAGAGAATATAATGCACACCTGAGATTGCAGGGGAGTTTAGCTAGACTGAAGGTAATTACTCCCCTGCACATCATACAGTAGAATTTTGAAGGGGCTCCCTGTACTCTGGTCATCTTAACATATGTGCAATGTGCCTCAGATGACACGTGACCAGGATTCATCACTGAATCTGGTCTGCTGGTTGGATCATTAGCATTCCCCGGCTGGGCCGGGTACTGATGGGGATTTTGACGTGAAATCCATGCCCCCCAGTGCACCGGGTGCTCTTGCAGGGGGAACAGTCTTGAGGTGTGGAGGGGTTTATGGATCTGTCACTTTATGCTTCTTCTGGTCATTCCACATAATAAAGACACAGGGTTGTGATTCAGTAATACTGGGTGACAATTTTTGCCAAAACTCTGGGGGCAGGAGTGGAGGGGTTGGTTTGCTTTTTGTTTGTGGGGTGGATTATTTGTGGAAAATGCAGATTTGGCAACAAAGACATTTTGCAAAGCATGTTGGATTTGCCAAATTGTTTTGGACTCAAAGAAGAAAAACGGAAATGGTTTCAACATTTTTCAAAATGAAAAAAATCATTTTTTTCGTTCAAAACATTTGTTTAAAAAATTTTTTAATTTCGATTTAAAAATTCAACAATTTGAAAAAATGGTAAAAATCAAACAAACATATAGATTGTATAAATGAAACCGTGTTCAACCTGAAATGATTTTTTTAACTTTCATTTGCCAAAAAATACAGAAAGCATATTCATTTTGATCTCAAATGAGTTTTTTGTTTTTGAAACGTCCAGTGAACTGAAACATTCATTATTTGCACAGCTCTAGTTTTGATTAAGACCATGAGAGATATACAAAATTAATGTTCCAATAGACTGTTGGAAAATACTGTTTTACCTCGAATAGGTAAAACCAAGATCCTGGCCTCTTGCGGCTTCCTGGAGACTTGGACAAATTTGAACTGAATTTTTCCTCTATAAAATTGCTTTGGTAGTTTCACAGGTACTATGGTGATGAATGTGGTGTCAATTCCTAACTAAATAATTTAATTTTGAGACAGTATTCTCTATCTTCTGTTTTAGACAATTGTGTGGTATTGCTGTGTACTGTTTAAACAGCTGCTGCATTTGAAGAGTTGCTGAAGTGATCCCTGTATCTCCTTCATTTACCTTAGAGGAGATGTGAGAATTGATTCATTAACCCTTTAGTGGGACATTGGGGCCACTGTTGAACAGAATGGCTTACTGGCACTCATTCTACTGCGTTGGGGACCTACACCAGTATGTAGGGTGACCAGATGGGATGAAGAAAATATCGGCACACGGGGGGGGGGGCGCGGAGGAGAAGGAGAGTCCCACCAGCGGAGCAAAAAAACCCCAAGGCATGTGAAATATCGGGACAAATTGCATCCCGACCAAACATCGGTCGGGACGCGGGACAAACGCCTACATGTCGGGACAGTCCCAATTTTGTCGGGACGTTTGGTCACCCTACCAGTACTAGATGGATAGATGTGCTGGTGCTTCAAGTTTCAGCCACTTCTTCCCTCGGTTTGCCTTCCAGGTTTCCCCGAGCATTCTTAACTCATTGATCCTGACCCTCTTTTTACTCAGTGGTCAATTTTTTGGGAGAGGGAAGATTAGTGGCATATTTCCAAGTTCCATCCACAAGTGAGTTGCAAAAATGACACTGATCACAATATTGTGCAGATATTCAAAATATAGGGCTCCACTGTGTTCTTTGATTTTGGCTTTCCCTTGGCAGGACTCTAATATGCCCCTGGGCTTCTCTAGGTGTCAGGAAGCAGTGCCTGCAGCAGAGACAGTCTCCAGGCAACCTAATGAGTGCAGTTAGTGTTCTGATGGGTTGGAAGAGTCAGCAGACTGACTCTTAATCCCAGCAGCAGTTCAGCAGCTGCTCAAAGCATTCATCCATGGCTCTGATAGTGTTTGTGCATGCTTGTTCCCAACCATGGACCCAGCGCTGTTCCTGCTTTGCCTCATTCCAGGTAACTCATTCATGATCCTCTTTTTCCAATTTCTGTCTTTGGCTCTGACCCATGGTACTGTCCTCTGACTCCTGCTTTAACCACTGTGTGTGACAGCCCAGGTCCCAATCACCGACACTAGGTTCTTTGAGCTTGGCTTCTTGTTGGGTGGGGGGAATAAGTGGTGGCACCAAATGAGAAATCACTCTTAATACATTGTGCATATTTGTGATCCTTCCTCTGCTTTCTTACATGAGGAATAAAATAGTCCACAATGTTGACAAGCCCGTTGTCATGCTGGGCATCTGAGTTAAGACCTTGTTGAAATGAATGGGCAGTTCACGCCTCTGAGTCACTGTTCCAGGTTCTCTGCAGACTCATGTAGAAGCCTCTGCATTGGTTACACTTGGTTCATGTTTTTGAGAGCTTTTTACAACAACCAGAGGATTTTTAATGAAAATTGAGATTCCAGAGAGCAACCCAGCAGCTTCAGAGAGTTGCCTGTTTTTTTTGGTATAGCCATGAACCAACCCAAACTAAGCCATGTCTAAAATATTACCTCAGAAAAAGCTCAGTTAGATTTGTACTACTCCAACTTTGCTGCAACCCTACATTTTCATAAAGCTGGCTCTCCTTGACAATTCCTGACTCATTCTCCTACCATCCTAATCTTCCTCAGACCCTCTCTCTTAGCTATTCATTCCTCATCTTTGCTGGGTGCTGCTGGCCTGTACTGCTGTGCTGTTAAATATGTGCTTGATAGCAAACTACTCCTCATAGTCCTGCTGCCCAGACCACCTGTTACCTCTTTCCTTGGTTGTCCTTCCACAGCTGCCACAACCCATGTGAATTCTCCTCTTTCAAGAAGTCCCCCCACAGTCACAATGGTCTGTCCTTCCCCACATCCCAGTTCCAACCCTGGGCAGTAGGAGATGAGAAATGATTACTGTTGATTGTTTTAAAAACAACAACAAAAAATAGCTCCTTCAAAACAGCTGAGGCCTCATGAACCTGATTAATATAACCATGACTTTGGGGATCTGAAATGGTGCTTTTTGTGTGCCTGTTTGAGAATCTGTGCTATTCTCTTTTGTTCAGTATTCTTTGTCAGGCACTTGAGGCTTGTTCTTGCTCCCCTTTTAGTCAATAGTAAAACTCCCATGGCTTTAAACAAGGCAGGTTTGGACCTTTAATAGCCTCATAGCCCTAACAAGTATTTGCTAATATTACATTTAATATTTACCAAAACATACATACATATTGATGAAAATATCTATCTTCTGCCCTGCATTGGTACCCTATTCTTGCTTCAAGCATAGTGGGCATGAGTGACACGGGGGGAAAAATACCAGAAGCACCGGGTTCTCCTGGATTAAATTCAGGAACATGAAGTACATCATATAGGATAATTAATTTCCCTCATAGCATGTACAGATAGTCTGACACCGTGAGGTATAACAGATCATAAGCCTCTCAGTAATCCAAATGATAAATAAGACTAAGGAATATTATATGCACTGCCAAGAAAATGCAGGAGGAATTTGATATCTACCCAGGGATGTATGAAGAGAACATTAGTGGCATTTACATTAAGAGCCAGATAAAATCTTAATTTATAATATAAAGAGCTGTATGTACTACAGCTATTTCCCTTTGAATAAAATTAGGAATAAATAATTTACCAGATACATCATGGTTTGGTATGTTTTGTGAAGAATTAAAATTGGAATATAGGGAGGGAAAATGAACAAATAGTTAAAAATGAAAAAGCTGAATATTTTTACCAGTATAATTTCAGTGCCTTAAATTAAGAGTACTTTATAAGTAAGAATATTGGATTTGCTATGCTAAATCAGACTCTTTGTCGATCAAGTCCAGTATCTTGCAGTGATAGTGGCCAAATCCTGGGGCTTCGGAGGAAAATGTCTCAAAAAATTACCTAATTATGCAATGTGGTCCAAACAGAGCATAATTCCTTCTTTACACCATTAGATGTTATAATTAACACAGCATTTCCATTACAGTTATCAAGGAAAAATGCATTTCAATGTACATAGTTTATTCTGTTAAAATAGTGTAGCTAAAGCAATATCAAATGTTTTGGAATAAAAATTAAACTGAAATATTGAGTATAGTGTATCAAATATTGTACAACTTACATTTTAATATATACAGCATTCACTTTGGTTAGCATTGTATTAAATCTCTTTCTATTTTCTTCCTAATAGCATCTCTTACTTAAGCTCTGGATAGTCAGATATCTCCCTTCTCCTCTCTGATAAGCGTGACTAAAGCTTTAATTACTCTTTTATTAACCATGGTTTTAGAATAGGCTCTTCCATTCAATTTTGAATCTAAATAAAAAAGATTAGAAATCTGATTTTGGTGTTTTAATAATGGGTTTAACATGGAGAAATGATAGGTAAAATGAGATTTTAATGCATGCAGACTCCACTGTCAGGTTTTTTAAATGACTTCTTTCCTCTTATTCCAGATTAAGGGACTTTAAAACTGGCATATACTTGATGAAAGGGAACATTAATACAAAAAGCAGCATGCTTCTTCAGTTATTTTCTCTCCTATTGTTTGATATTTGTGCTTCAATAAGAATTTGTAAGCCCAACATCTTTTCCTGTGTGATACAGTAATGAAATAATTATTGCATGTTTTTAACATCACAAGTTACTGCCATGGAAACAACTGATTTCATAAACTTGGCATTACCACCTTAGTGCTGTATCAAATAGGATGAGAAGATACGTTGAGAAGGAATAGAGTCTTTGTATGGGTACAGAGTCTTCAATAACTATTCAATACGAGAAGAAAATATATGAAATACAAATGGAATTTATAGTAAATGTGGATTATAATGTCATACAAATGAAAGTTTCATCCACTATGAAAGTTTTACTTTAAATTCTCAATTTCTAGTTGAGTGCTGAGTTCTAAAAGTAGAACATATGTACTTGATCAAAACTTACCTTTGTACTAGGATCTCTATATCCAGCATTAGCATAAGTAACATACTATAGTGTAGCGTGGACATGTTTCAGCTAGGCTTGGTGTTCAACAGGATAATTTTAAAGATCATCTTTATAAATCATCTATATAAATGTCATGTTATCTGAGAAATTTGCATTATTTCCTAAGTAGTTTATATCCACCATTTAACTCTGGATTTGATTTGATTAAATCGTTTTTCGTCAGCAATAGAGTGTCAGAATGTTTTTTCCATCAGTGAAGTCAGTGGAGTTTTCCGTTCACTTCAGTGGGTGCTAGACTGAGCCCTTAATGAATAATTTAACTCCTTTGTGTGTCACCTTATAAAACACATCTGAACGTATTGTTTTGAAAGGAAAGTATCATCATGGTTACATGTATTTTTACTTGCAAGATGAACTTTTGTTAAATTTTCTCTCTACTGCTAATCTTAACATAATTTTGCTTTTTATAACACATTTTATAAAACAGAAAAACCCATACACAGACATAGAATCAATACATTTTAATAAATACAGAGAGAAGACAAAAGCCCAAGAAGAAGGCTGCTAAAGCCAAAATATATTTCAGACAACATACAGTAAAGATGGGCCTTAAAGACAATCCCAGATTAAAATACATCCAAGCCTGAGCTGCTCAAAATATAGAAAAATAATTTCCTGAAAAAATATAGAAGTTGTTTCTTTTGGCACTTCCAGGCCTGCTCTTGAAGGAAAGATTGTGGCTTCAGGTCTGGAAGTTGCTCCTGTTCCCCTTAAGTCCAGACCCCTCTCCTTCCCAAATGGGAAGGTGGGTCTACGGGGCTCCCTTGGGGTCTGCGCAGGTTACCAAGCCACCCTCTCTCATTCCAGGGTGGGGAACCGGGTCCAGGCAGTTTTGGTAGAGACAAGGACTATTCTCAACTATTTTGTGAGACAAGGACTATTCTCAACTCCTGACCACCAACATTATAACTAGCTCTATTCAAGATGCACAAATATTATAATTATGAGTACACTGAGTGCCATTAAAATTGTTCCCTTTACTACATCATGGTGTTTGCCTTCATTCTGGTATGTCATGAATTTTACAACTGTATGTAATAAATGTCAAGATTTTACTATCACTGCACTTCAGAGAAGGTTCATGCTGAGAGAATGAGCTATGCTCAGCATTGCACCTGACAATATAAAAAGCATTAATGGTGCTAAAGCTAAAGATAATAGTTATCTTTCCCATACATTGGAAAGTTAATACACATGGTGAAAAGTAGGCATGTATTGAGGAATGTGCGGAAATGAACAATGGTTGATGAACATTTTGTGATATAATGTAATTCCCCCCTTGATAACTGATAAAACTTTCAGGATAGATAAAGGTGACTATCAAGACAGGAATGTTCAGTAAGGCTATCATACCGTTTCATTTTAGTCTATGTATAATTGTGGCAGAGTGGTTCAGAATTTGAGAAAACCTTTATTCTAAAGTTAATCAGGTTCATGCAGTAATTTCTCAAAAATAATAATAAGCCTCCAGACCACTTTGATATGTCAAAATGACTGTTTCATTTAGAGCTGCATTTGCCCTTCTAGCTGCTAAATCAGCTATAGTTTATTAAGCAACATTTTGGTATGTCTACACTGCAATTGAGAGGTGCATTTGCAGCACACGGGAGCATTCTCGAATTAGCTCACTAAAAATAGTGATGTAACTGTGGTGGCTACCCAAGTATATACCCAGGGGTCTGGCCAGGATTGTACTTGAGTGTCTAGCCCATGCTGCCACGCGTGCCACTGCGGCCCCACTCCGACTTCTAGTAAGCGAACATAATCAAAGCTAGTATGGCTATGCCTATGTGTGCTGCAGTCACACCTCCTAGTGGCAGCGTTAGACATACCTTACACAAAGGGTAAAATATAGTTACTTGGATTTTGATAGTGCAAGGCTTTTTTTTAATGTAAAGCCGATTGATCAAAATATTGATGGTAAATACCAGATTGTATGTGTACGTATTTGTATTTTACGAAAGACACTGGCCCAATTTTCCTCCTGTACTTCTAAAATTGTATACCGGATTTACTGTCTTCTGTGATTTCTTCTTCATTTAATTAAAAAAAAAAGAGAAAATGGGAGAGAGAGAGGATCATTTTAAAATTAAGGAACACAGGTTTTTTTTTTAGGTCTCCTTTCAGTTGAAAGTATTGTTTTCAGTTTTAATAATAAGAGAAACCTGTAAGAAGGGCAACCTGCTTATTTGTTGTAGGCTATGTTAACCTAAGTCTCAGTACCCATCAGATTTCCTGTCTGATATTAACTCACCCTGTAATAAGGAGTTACTGTCTTCTAACCATGTGCTAACCAATCCATCTGCTTCAGCTGTTGACCTGGTCGTCGTCTTTGTATGACTGATGTAAATGTAGAGCAACAACTATAATTTTGCATATACATAGTTAAGCCAGATAATTGCATGTGGAATAGCAGTGTATTGCTGTGATGCCTCCTTCCAATTTGTGAATCAGGCATTGAGTTGTTACATGTTTCATGGTCTGTTCTGGGTGAACACCGTCGCTCACTGGAGAATCTTTAATTTTCTATTTGTGTTCTAAGTATGCGCATCTGCCATGGTTTGTGAGGATACGGTTTAGGGTTGCCCATGAGCTTCATGGGGGATCAAAACCAGGGAACTTCTGTGTCGGGTCTTTCACAAGGTGTTTATTTGTGACTTCTTATAAACTCAATTCGGCTTTCCAAGCTTCATCAAGGTTGAAGTTGCATTATTGAAGGTTTAGATGTGTGGGTCCAAAAGGGCTTACGCGACTTCAAGCGGTGGTGACAGATGTTGTTAAAATCCGGGTGGATGGGAAGACATGGTGGAAAATGACAGCCTTCATGTGGCCCACTCTGTTAAGTGAGAAGTCACGACTAATGGCATCAACCTGGTGATCAAATATCCATCAGTGATCTCCTGGTCTTCAGAACAATTCAAGCACCATAACAGCTCTGTTCAGGGCGAAGTAACATGCCACATAGGTTGACCTGGTAATGGAACAGAATGGGGAAAGTTAGGTACAGGGCTAGTGTATCTTTTGTTGTTCAGATCCACTATGTTTTTTCCTGCAACTGGAGTGGTTGGCACAAAGGGTAAAGGAATGGATTAAATATTAGAGTTTATCCCCAGCAAACTTTAAGGGCCTGATCCAACTCCCATAAAAATCAACAGACGTCTTTCAGTTGACTTTTATGGGAGTTGGATCAGGCCCTTAACAGGCACAACATCTTTATTTAAAAAAAAAATGAAAACAAAAATCAGATGGTTCAAATGCTCCACAAATCTTTTCCTCATACTGTACTGTCAGCTCTTGAATTTAAAATTAATAGACTATACATTTAGTTTTAATAAACATTAGTAACCTTGGGAGTTGAAAAATGCTGATGTCTTCACATGTGGTACATGCATGAAGGTCACATGGGAAAGCAAGCATTCTGCTTTTAGACAGTTGAACATGCTCTATTAATACTGCTTTTTAAGAGCTCTTTCTTTGTTTCTTTCTTTACAAAGGAACATTTTTTAAAAGATTCATAACCTTTTAAGTATAATTATGCATTCAAATAAAAAAATCTGTCTTTTTGGCAAATATGGACAGTTGCTCTTCTTCTGTGGAAGAATCTACTCTAAACAAGAGATTGACCAGGATTATAACCTTGAATTTGAATCCTGGGAAGATGGGGTTATTTTGAATTAAAATCCTTGGATTTAAACTTGACCCTACTGGTGTGATTTAAAGACCGGTCTAAAACTGCAAGGAGCCTATTTTCTTTGTTCCCTTTTACATGCAAATGTAATTTCATAAAATGAGTAATTCCCATTAGTTTTTAGGCACACTGAGCTGACCTCTTAATTTCCACAAATCACCACAGTTTAACTCTTTCAAGATTAGACAATCCCCTGAGTGTTCTGTCACTTGGAGCTGAAATCTCACAAGCACAGCTTGTAATATTTTGTCTGCACTTGAATTTCATCCGCAGATTCTAGTCCATATTCAGCTTCTAATCCAAACTTGATATTCCAGATCCTAATGCTGCTTCCTTGGCTTTACTTATTATTAAACTTTGCTACAGCTGTCTAAAATAGTTTTAGTATCTAGCCTACGTAAAGAAGTCCTGGGTGCTTTTGAAAATCATATTTGATTTTGTATAATAAAGACATTTCTGGTGTCTCAATTGGCTGGAAGAGTCTTAATTTAAGGCATTGATACTCTATTGTGAGGTACAAAACTATGAACTTTATTGGCTGCACTGTATAGCTATTCGTATAACACTCATGAAGACCTATCCTGGCATGCACTGTGCTCAGTGTAAATCAGAAAAGGATTCTGTAAGGGTATTTTCTTTTCTACTCAGGAATCTAGAGTGGATATCTCTGGAACCAGGGGTGGCTCCAGGCACCAGTGCACCAAGTGCGTGCCTGGGGCTGCAAACCGCGGGGGGCGGCCTGCCAGTCGCTGTGGGGGCGGCATTCAGGGATCCTTCAGCAGCATGCCTGCGGGAGGTCCGCCGGTCCCGTGGCTTCAGCTGCAATTCAGCGGCGGGTACACCGAATCCGCCGGACCGGCGGACCTCCCGTAGGCATGCCGCCGAATCCGCGTTACCAGCTGGACCTCCCGCAGGCGCGCCGCCGAAAGCCGCCTGACTGCCGTGCTTGGGGCGGCAAAATAGGTAGAGCTGCCCCTGTCTGGAACATTACAGCTTCTTTATTTGAGAGCAGATTATGGAAGAGGGAAAATAATACTCTTAAATAATCAGGATTTTTAAAATAATACATTTGGAAGATCCAGTTTGTTTGACTCAGGGTGGAATTTCAAAAGTGTCTAAGACAGATTTTTAAAGGTGTTTAGGTGTTGCTGTACTCAGCATTGCAACACCTAACTGATTTAGGAGCCACAGACTCATTCAAAAGGGTTTTAGGCACTTAGGAACCAAATCCCATTGACAGTCCATGCTTTCTGCTCCAAAATTGATTTGCAAAATAAATACCCTGGGAAATAAACTTTTTGTGCTCTGTAATAAACTTATTTCTTAGCATTATTACACATTTTGTTCAAATGTTGCTCACGTACTATAAGGACCACTCATAACATTACAATACTGACTTTCAAACTACTGGATTAAGTAGAAACCATCTGAGTTCTAATAGTGACACCCACCACTGTAGTAGCTGAGCCATCTCCTAAGGACTTTAAAAAGAAAAGAAACTCCATCTCTTCCTTTACAGAAGTTAAAGTAAATGCTTAAAACATAATTAAAGTTTAGTTTTTTGATTCTTTAGTATGAGGGAAATGCAGTTTAGGAATTTTAATTTATTTTAATAGTAGTAGTAGTAATATATATTACCATGGTGCCTAGGAGCTCCCGTCATGGACCAGGACCCCATTGTGCTAGGTGCTTTACAAACATGGAACAAAAAGACCCCAAAGAACTTACAATCTAAGACAACAGATGGATATAGACAGACTGAGAAGTACAACAATGAGGCAATACTGGACAATATGATAGGCAGTGGTCTCAGCACACCAGCAGCCTAACCGCTATCAAGTTTTGTGTAGGCCTCATGGCAAAGGAGAGCTTTAAGGAGCATAATGAGTTAGTTTTGTGGATGTTCCCATTGAGCTTCTCTCAAGCATGAGAGGCAGCATGAGAGAGATCACAAAGTTGCTCATTTCAAATTTTAACAACTGGGAGATGGAAGCTGGCATCGTGGTCGGACAGGAGGTAGGACTTGACCTATACTGAATGAGAGATGGTGGTAGAGCGTGGATAGGTTGTGAAGGGCTTTGGAAATGAAGACAAGTAGATTATTCGATACAGTAGAAAAGTGGGAGCCAGTGAAAGGGTGCAAAGAGAGGTGACATGATCAAAGTGATGGGCTAGAAAAATGATCTTTGCAGCAGTGTTCTGAATAGATGCAGGAATTTGTCAAAGCCAAAGAAAAGGATTTGCGGACATGAGATAAGAGCCTGGATGAGATGTTTAGCTGTGTGGATAGGTAGGCTGAATCTTAGTGATGCTGTTCAGCGATAATCTGAAATACTTTGGTGTAGCCTGGATGTGAGGACCTAGAGAGAGGTCTGAGTCAAAGATGATACCCATGTTATGGGCCTGAGTAACAGGTAGAATGGTGGTGGTGTTCACAGTGGTCAATAAAAGAGGTAGCTGGGAGAGTTAGAGCTTTCATTTAGACATGCTGAGCTTGAGTTGATAACACATCCACAAGATGATGTCAGAGAGACAAGTCAGGATTTTATTTTGGACAGCAGGACACACGTTTGGGATAGAGATAGTGCCCATTGAATTCAATGGGGTTTTTTTTCCCCATGGGCTTTTGTTCTGTTCCTTTCAGCTCTAGTGAAGTACTATCTGTTTAAAATTAAGCAATTACAGAAAAAGGTCCGTTTATTGTGCACTTACCTGCTTTAGTGGTTATCCTTTCAGAAAGGTTCTTTCATTTACAGCACCTAGAATCAATACACAAAGTATAGGATTAAGTGATGAGTTGAGAAACTTTAAAACAAAAATTGACTACTACAGATGAACTTACCTATGACTTTGTTTAAAATAGCTGTTCAAAAACGATGAGATTTTTTGCTGCTGAGCCCTCCTGTTTTTCCAAGGTGTGTGTGTGTGTGTGTGTGTGTCTAAAAGGATAATAAACCTGCTAAACATAGTGTGTGGGAGGGGGGGAAATACCCATCAAAGTCAAATTGTTAAACGGGAATTACTACATGGAAAAAAAGAAGAAAAATAAAAAGAAAAGAACTAGCTATCTAAAATCTAAACTATTGTAACACAATTTTGTGCATTGATTTATATTTATATATTTATTTAAATATTTTAAATTTCCAAAAATATACTCACCTGAAATTTTGCCAGACATCAATTTAAGTGGGGTATTAACTTCTCATAAGAAGCTATTTCTCCTGTGCACAGAAAGCAATCTTTTAACATGGGTGATTTTGAATCCTCTACCTACGCAGTAGTAACATTTTTACACACATTTTTGCAAAATCAGTTAATTACTTGAACTGTGAAAGGTTCACGTCATTGATATCCTGGTTCAGGTTGAATAGTTGTTCCTACTATTAAAGTTTTATAGCACTTGATTTCAAATATTGTAGGTTATATACGTGGGCAGATCCAGAAGATATGTCCAGTGTCAGTTTCTGCTTGACATATTCAACACTAGTTGTTCTCAGCCCATATTTAAACAATCTTCTGGCTTTTGAGTCTTCCATGTCATCTGTTTAACTACATACTTGGTATTTATGTTAAAAACATATATATTAATTTTTCACCATGTATAGTGATTACTATCAAAAAGTCAATATTTGCTAGCGATTACCACACAGTGGAATCTTCGATTATTCCTTACATTTAAAGTAGAATATGTGCATAGTAATGGTTGGTAAATATTAAGTAACTCATAACTTCTTCTATAAATATTTCAGACTATTTTTTAAAAAATGTTCAAGCAATGAGAAAATTAAGCTTATTATGAAATACAAAAGCTATACCAGTCTACCGAAATTAGATAAAATATGTGCTTGATGATTTGGAACAAATTATGATTATATTAGCAAAACAAGTAACTAGAGCTGTGTGGAGGATGGAAATTTTCATCAAGAATTTCAAAATTTTTCTTCATTTTAAATCAGAACAAAATTCAAAAATTTCTCTGCAAAGAAAAATTCAAAATCTGTCTGTATGACAGGTTCCCCCTGCCACCTGTAACTGGGGTACCACTGAGTCCTCCTGATCCACCAGCCTGGGCTCCCTTTACATGGTACTGCTTTGACAAGCCCCCTCCAGCAGACATACAGGTAGGGATACACCCAGCTGTAGCTACACACAGATGCTGAGATCACCTCTGCATGGGAAGGCTTAACTAAGGCACCTCCCAGTTCCTAACGCACCCCCCCTTTGAAGTATAAACCCAAAAGTATACCTTCTTGTGCTGTACATGGAACTGTAGAGCGTAAGCTCATGAAATTCACCTTCTCCCTCAATGTGGGGGAATATATGCAACAGCTTTCTGCCCCCAGTTATGATTTCCACACACTGGTTTTAGACAAAAGAAAAACAAGTATATTTTAAGTGATTATAAGGGTTAGCAAACAGATCAAAGCAGATTACCTAGCAAATAAACAAAACTGCAATCTAAGCCTAATATACTCAAGAGATTGGGTATGAGTAGCAAATTCTCACAGGCTAGAAATCCCTCTAGCCTGGGTTCAGCCCTCCTCCCCTAGTCTAGTTCCTCAGGTGTTTCCAGCAGGGAGTAAGTGAAAAACCATGATGATGTCACTCCCTTGCCTTAAATAGCTTTTGCATATGGCAGGAACTGTAATCGTGAGGGACTCACTGGTGCGGCACCTCCTGCTGGTCATCCAGGGAATTAGTGTTTCCAGCTCTGGAGCACCCTCTGCAGGTTGGTGTCCCACTTGCCGCTGGGCCCAAGTCCCTCCTGGACCCTGGTGCCCCTTTCAGGCCGGGGTGTTTCCCCCTGGCCGTACCCCCACAGATCTGGGTCTTCCCTCCCCGGGGAACCCCCACCCTCTATCCCCACCTCGCCTCAGACTATGGCTACTGCCAGTCTCGACCTAGCCCCCGTTCACTGGGGCAGACTGCAATGTAAATGCCACTCATCACCGGCAAGGGGAATTTGGACCTGCTGCCTCTGCCTATCCTTGGGCTGCCCTCTGCAACCCCAGTATCCTTTCTTTGGCCTTTACCAAGGCCTGCAGCCTGGGGGGTTTCTAGGCTGGCGCTCCCCAGCTCCTCTAGCCTTCCCCCAGCCCTGGTCCAGTCTCCGTACCCTGCTTAGCTCCTAGGAAGCCAGGTCCTTCTCTCTCAAAAGGCTAGAGAGAGTGTGTCCTAGTCTCTGGCCCTCTGCCCTCTTATAGGGACAGCTGTGGCCTGATTGGGGCGTGGCCCCACCTGTGGCTGCTTTTCCCCGCTGCAGCCCTCTCCCGGGGCTGTTTTATGCCCTTTAGGGCAGGAGCGGGGTGACCACCCCTCTACAGAACCCTTTGTCTCCTTTCTTGGTTCCCATACCCGGTCAGTGGAAAAACACTGTTATTCCAAGATGGAGTCCAGTACCAGGTGACTTGGTCACATGTCTCTGTAGGGACAGAGCAGCCATGACTTGGAGGCTGTTTGTAGCATCCTCAGGAAGGCTCCCCAGTTGAAGATTAGCATCTTCTAAGACCTTTTCTTCTCCCTAATGGGCCTTCTCAGCCAGCAATCTAGATTGATTGCATTCTAACTAGTGGGTGTTCCCCAGGTGTAAACACATTTGTAATAGAAGCATAGGCAATATTCCTAACTTCAGATACCAAAATGATACATGCATACAAATAGGATAATCATATTCTGTGAATCATAAACTTTTAATGATATCTTACAAGACCTATCTTGTATAAAATACATCATAGTTATGCCATAATCATCATCATATTACTATGAATAATATGGGGCATTATACCACAGTCTGATTGCTTGAAACATTTTGTTTGGCTTTGATTTTGGTATTTTAAACTATATATTATATTACATAATATAACACTATTTTTTTTAAAAAAAATTGAAACTTTTAATTCCAAGACTGTTGAGCAGGCTGTTCGAGGAACTATTTTTCCTGTTTTTTCTCTCTAATTAAATTTCAGTAAAATAAATGTGATTTTACTGAATTGTTTTCAATTTAAACAGAGGTACAGATAGAAAATGGTTCTATTTGGAACTCTTTTAACCATCTCAGCAATTAAAACTTACTTTTATATGATTTGTAATTCTGTAAATATAGCTTACATTATGAGCAACTGTCCCTCCTGTGGAACATTGTCCAGTGAGTCAATCTAGGCTTAATCATCTCCCCCATCCAATTTAACAGCTATTACTTTGGGGGGGGGGAGGGGGCGTGGTTTAGTAATTAGAGCTTTACAGGACTTTTCCATCAAAATGTTTTTGGAATGGAAAATGCAGTTTCAGTAAAATCAAAATTTTCCACATAAAAAGAAATGAAATATTTCATTTGGGTTCAGGTAGACCTGAATTGAAACCTGCCAGGTTGTCTAAATGAAACAAACTGCTGCACCCACCTGGGCTGTCCCTGTTCATCATGGCCAATAGAGTAGAACAGGAACATGAGGCAACCAAACTGCAGCTCCGACAGGCACTGACTTCTATTTTTCCCAGTGGGTGCTCCAACCCTGCTTCTCCTTGGAGGCCCTGCCCTCGCTCTGCCTCTTCCCACCCTCTCCCCCAAGACCCCCCAGCCCACTGAACAGCTGTGGCTGGTGGGTTCTGAGCACCCCCTATTTTTTTTCTGTGGGTGCTTGAGCCCTGGAGCACCCACAGAGTCGGCATCTGTGACCGCTCCCATGAGGCACTGTGGCAGCTTATGCAGACATAGCTGGATGTTAAACCAAGCTGAAACAAAATATTTCAACATTTTTTGCATAGAAATTTTCTGTACATTTATGGCCCTTAAAAAAAACAAAACAAAAAAAAATGGTGTGTCTGTGTTTTGACTTTGTCCCAAATGAGGATTCCCCTCTCCCCTCCCAAATCAAAATATTAGAATTTCCCATAGGGTTGAAATTTCCAGTTTTTGACCAGCTCTTAATAGTAAGATGCACTGGTTTGAAGTGCCAGCAATAAATAGATAATGCCCAGCTAGTAAAGTGAGATATTTCACATTGACTGGTTCAAATCAGGCTGATTAGGATGGGCCAATTTCAGTACTACCGGATGTCTCTTAGTACATTGCCACAGAAATGAGTTGTGGCCTCTGTTTCCATCCATTTGAAAACATAAAATGGCACCTTTGTTGGCAGTCTCAGCAAATGGAATGGGCTTGGAATCCAAACTACCATCTCAGATGAATATATTGCTTTTCTAGGTAGTGGTTTAAACCCATTAGTAGGACAAGGTGGGTAAACCTGCAGTACTGTACCAGGGCTGGCTTGTGAACATCTTCTGATACAAGTATTAAATTTAACTTTTAAAAAAGTGCAAACCTTTCTGCTTACTGGTCTCTTACATGTACAAATGTAAGTGATGATTTTCCTTGTTTCTAGCTTACATAAAATTCTCATGGACCTGCAGAATCAGCAACTAACACAGTTATCTGACTGGCTAGCAAAAACAGAAGAAAGGACAAAGAAAATTGAGTCAGAGCCCCTGGGCCCTGATCTAGAAGACTTAAAACATCAAGTGGAAGAACACAAGGTAAGCTATTTTACATACGTACGTTACTGTTGGAGTCAAAATATTGTTTAAAGAAGGAACGTATATCAATGAACTTTTCACATTTTTAAAGCTGCAAAACTAGTATTAGAGAAGAGTAGTGCAGAATATTTCATTTTATTAAGTTTAAGCTTTTCAGAATGAACAAGTCTTTGTATAGAGACTACATTGCAATTCAGAATTTTTTAATAAGACTGGAATTTTCTTTATTCTTTCTCATATTCATAATTTACTAGACTAGAAATTCTGGTTGGATATCAAGAAAATATGCAATTGTAATATCCTTTTTATTACAAAGCATAACATTTCAGATTTTATTACTCCCATGTTTTTTTCCTCTTGTCATCTTGTCAGCTTTCTTTTGTGTGCTCTAGTAGCAATGAGACACGATTAGTTGTTATAATTGGGATTCCAAAGCTCAATAGCAGTACTGGGACTCTGAGTATGTAGCCCCTGAGCATTGTAAAGTTATCCACGTGTAGTCTCTAGCTTTGTAATGGAAGAGATTTTTTTGAAAAATGTATTTAATTATGAAAAATAACAAACCAGCAATTGGGGAAAGAAAGATATTTGACCAAGCTTGTTTGCATTCTCATGTGGAAAAGTGTTTCTCAAATTGGAATGATTAAGAGTTAAAAACTGCATAAATTAAACTAATAAGAACATAGGCAAATAATTTCAATACGGCAAATAAGAATTCTGGTAAGGCTGTGATAATCACTTTTAAAAGGAGTCTTAAAAATAGTTACATAAAGCAGATTTTTAAAATTGTGCTAAATTCAATAATTCTTTCTGTGTATTTGTGTATATCTGTGTGTGTGTATAGAAACACATATGCATCATGATAGAAGATAGGAAGATAAATATCAGAAAAAAACATAAGGCCTGAGAGATGTGATTCTAGAAAGTGTGAAGAGATTAAGGTGTCCTGCAACTCTATGTTAGTGGTTCAAATCCAGTTCAGTTATAGTACCCACACGTTTTTACCATCCGATCCCTTTTATCATGTTGGAATGAGTTGATGGTTTTAGTCCAATTTGTAGAGGGCAGGTGTTTACATCACAAAACCTACCATCAGAAATTAAACCAATATACGGCCCTGGGGCGGCAGCAGAGGCCAAGAACTGCATGGAGACTGAGCTCTTCACTTAACCATGACACAGAAGAGCTCTCATACTAATGAGGAAGTCTGGAAAAGCTAGTGGTGGTGCTGTTGCTGCTTCCTATGCTGTAATTGGTCTGTGGGTAAATAGAAGATTTCAGCTTCCAGGCTTTCCAGTCCAGCCCATTTTCTGAGCTCTAAATGAAACTTTCAAAAAAAAAAAAAGGCAAGTAAAGGTGGAAAGATAATCTGGGACTGAAAAATATATATGACAAATTCACTCAGAAATTGGTTACTGGGTTCTTGTTTTTCTTTTGACATGTATGGTATTTGAATGCTAATGGCATTAAAGCTAATAATTTCTTGTGCCAGTGAAACACTACATTCCCTTTAAGAATTTTGATCTTAATGGATATAATGGGTGCATCTCTTTGTTTTGAGAGTAAAATTCTGGCCACAGTGATGTCAATGGAGTGTTTCATCACTGACTTCAGTGGGGCTAGAACTTCCACCCTGGGTCTCCAGGGTATTCAGAAATTTACCACTCTGAATGTGGTGAGTCGGTTAACATTGTGGATGCATATTTAAAAAATAAGGTTTCAACTCCATCTTCTCTACCAAGAGATCATTCAGACAGTAAAGTGATAAAAAAGAGGTTTTTTCCCTCCCCGTTGGGCATGGATTAAAATTCTTCTCAGATAGAACCTGTCGGTAGGTAGTAACTGGAGGACAAGATGTTTGCAGACATTTCAAAAATATCTGCAACATTCACATAGAATTTATTTTGTATTATATTCTGCATCAGTGCCCCCTGATTCCTGCAGTATAACAAAGCTGCATACTGCAGCAAAGATAAAAATTCATGACAGTATACAATGTAGGGGAAACAGTTGAAACCAAGTTTTATTGCACTAGATATGAACAACACAGTGGGTACTTAATTTCAGGATAAGGTATAAGTAATCTCTGGTTTTTGAAAGTTTCACATCCTTAGCATGGATGTATACATTCCTAATTACTGCATAGTATTAGTATTGTGGCATTTGTTGGGAGGAACTGGAGAGTTCAGAAAACAGAAATGAGAAGATATCACATTGGGTAGTTACAGCCAGAATGATGGGTTGGTTTGGTGGATGGAATGCAGCAACCCCTCTCTTTCTCTCGTGTGTTTCTGTCATACTTATTCTTTCTCCTTATCTCCCTTTGATTAGTTCCTGGCCCCTTGTTTCCTTCCACACCTAGAATATCTATTTTGTTCATTTTATTTTCTGCCTCTTGACTCAAACTCTGTATCTTTGGTTACTTTTAATCTCCCTTTTCTGTATGTTGTGTCAAATACTGCTCATGCTTTTGAGACTGATATTCTGATTTCTCTTTGTGGGCCCAAGTAGAGTGAGTGAACTCCAATCCTGAGAAGAGAAACCATTCAATAAAACAGATCTAGGATTGATTGTTATTCACGGTCGGGAAAAGACAGAGGAATTCTTACCAGCAAGCTCCCCTTCTTAACTTAGTGTTGTACGAGACTTTCAGCTGAACAGTACAGAAAGGACAGTTTCTATCTGAGCTGTGCCAAAGACAAACTCCAGGGGGTTTTAGGGCCACAAAAAGGAACATGTTTACAGATCTCACAGTAGGTTTGCCAAACTACTTTGGTGTAATTGTCCAAGAAACTGCAAAAAAGCATTTGACCTGTATTTTAGGTATTTTGTCTACTGATGCAAGTAGTCTTGGCTATGCATTTTAAAATCTGAAAGAAATCTGCCTACCTGAGAGAAACTGAAGATTGTTAATTTGCCTAGAATGGCTACATATTTAAAATTTTGTGATTTAAACAAAAATGTACTTTTAAAATTATGTATAGATTTCACTTTGTACAGTTAAACTGGCTAAAATTTTCAGAAGTTTAGAGTTTTGCTGGACAATTGTGCAAAACTTTCATTATAAAAATAAAATCTTGGAAAGTTGCCACTTTTTGAGTTTGCAGTATGTCCCTAAAAATGAAAAGGTATGTAGGAAACTTTCTCCACACTTGGATTTTAATCAAGGTTGACCATGGAATTTTCCCCCCTATCTGGATACTTTCATCAGTATCCCAGTGCGTGTTTTGTAATGTTGACCTAGGTTAGTTGGAAATGGTCGCACAATTTGACACATGGTAGTGGTTCTGGTTATTTTGTGTGAAATTCTGGCCTTTAAAAACCAATCCATTGACTTCAGGAGAGCCAGGTTTTCACCCCTGATTTGAAAAGTGTTCGCAAGAGACATTTTGACTTTTTTACTAAGGAAGATGCTGCACTTACGTAGATCTCTGAGCTAGTACAATACTCTGCCTGTGCCTCTTTTGATCAAATTGATAACTGTATATTTTGGGAATCAATTTTTTTTAGAAGTAATGATAATAGTAGACCTGGGAACAGATCTGTCATTTATGGCCTTCAGCGTTGGGTTGTTTTTGTTTGTTTGTTTGTTTTGAGAATCTGTAAGCCTACTACTGATTTAGATTTATTTAAATTTAATAAGGGAGGGGAGGGGGAAATACAGGCAGCACACAGTGGGAGAGAGCAGAGAGTCCTGTATTATTTAAGGCTATTTGCCTTGCTTACAGTATCCCCCTGTTCTATGTATCGCAGATGCTGGTTACATTTTTCTCTTTATAACATTGTGTATTCTGTCATGTTGAAAGATGACTATCCTCTGATGATCTTTTGTCTTTGTTACATGACTGACGCCTGCCTGATTCTTAAATAAGTCTGATATAAATTTGAGTCGTTGCCTTGTTTAATCCCCATTGCCTCTAGGCATAGGAAACTAGCTTATTGGATTTCATTCTGTATGTTTGAGACTTACACTGCGAAAATTGGGGTACTCTCCTGTCAAATCTCTCTTAACGATGTAGTCAGGGAGCTGACTGGATTTTTAACCTTCTGAAGTTATAATTAAACCATTTTAACCCAAACACCCACTGACTGGATGATCTGAATCTAATTTTCAGACCTGGGCCCTTCTCTGGTTTTCATGTCACTGAACAGCAATTGTACACAGCTGCTCACACTCCTTCCACAAAAATCATGTTTGAGTGGGTGGGTATGAATAGCCCCATTTTTCTTTTTTGGTTCCCATTACTTTGATACATGGCACAATTATATATATCATCTGTCAGAGAAAACCACTCTATTCTCTGAAAAATCTGTTGTATGCTGTTGTGGAAAAGGGCAGTTTGTCCACTGCAGGCAGAGTTTATTATTTGAGACTATATTGATTTATTGTTATTTTATCCTGTTACTCCTTGATTTAATTGCCAGAGAATCAGTCAGCTAAGCACATTTCTGGTGACAAGAGTCGGGAGGTAGTTTGTGAAGCAGAATAGGAGCTTTGTCTAAATTTTGGTGCTGCTAGATTACTTTATTATTTTTGTTATCCCAACATTTGTTCGATTGTGCTCTTGTCACTGTCTGTGAGTGGTGCCCAGTTCTAGTTAACCAGTGATTTGATACAATGCAGTTGTTAAGAATGGGAAAGAATCCTATTTTTGTTATTGCATTATAGTTTGTTCCTATGAATTGCCATGACAGTGAGAGAGACAAGGTAGGTAAGGTAACATCTTCTATTGGACCAACTTCTGTTGGTGGAAGGTTCAAATTTTCGAACCAAACAGTTCTTCAGGTCTGGGGAAAGAAATCAGTAACGGAGCTAAATACAAATTGGGATTGATAGTTAAGCGTAGGGAGTAACAGATGTCACTTGAGAGGGAATGGGTAATAAAGATTAGATTGTTACGCAGAAGGGGTATGGAGTGAAAAGTGTCCACCCATGGGTGATGTGGTGTTTTTGTCTTCTATAATTTTTTAGCGTGAGTTCATTCGAGATCATAGTGATTGTCTGGTTTCACCCAGTACACAGGTCAGAATGAGTAATAATATAGTACATATGATATGCAGAGCTGCTACAGGTAATGACATTTATATAGTAAAGGTTCCCTAACACTTTCCATTATGTGACTGGTTTCAGTTGCTTAAACCTTTTCTAGACTTTACCTATTCTGGCTGAAATTTTCCAAGCTTGCTCTTTCCCAGGTTGTTTTGGTGGTGTTTGTTTTTTAACATTTAACCTTTCCCGAGAGCAAGGAAAGGGGAAAAATAGGTAGTTTTGCCAGTGTTAATTCCATTTCTCCCCAATAATTTCACTGAAAAGCTCTGGCAACTATGGTGTTTCAAACATGGCAGTGGGATAGCCCTGGGATCAAAGAGGTGTCTTTTGCTGTCCCCATGAAAATATACCAAAATTTATCCAAGTTGTAATTCTCTGAAAATTGCTATTTTACATGCTCAGAAGAGCTTGATTCTAAAATCCCTGAACATCCCATCTGCACTGAGAATGTCTCACAGAACTCCCTGCCTACTGAGTGTGTTCCAGTCTCAGGGAGGAACTCTAGATCTGGAGGACAAGGAAAAGGAGACTACAACAGCAACTATTTTGGCCTAGGGGGAGGTGTACCAGGCTGAAAATCAGGAAGAGACCATGAGTTCTGGTCTCAACAATTCCAGTGACTGAAGTTAATAATTTTGTGTCATTCAAAGCTCTTATTATTGAACAACATTCCTCTCTCATAGATTCTGGTCTGCAGCTAGCTAGTGAAATTCGCACACTCTACTGCCCTTCCTTGCAGTCTGTGAAGAAAGAGGGAAAGGGGTTTGCTTATGCCTTCTCCATGCCTTCTGAGGCTCCCCTCTACCAGGGGAATCCCAAGCGGAGGACTTTGCCTCTTGCGTAAGTCCTCTGCAAAGAATTTGCCAAGGGAATGGAACAAAACCAAAAATCTGCCCCACTATATTGATTGTGGCCATTCGAAATAATAACGGAATGTGGTCTAGATGGAATTACTATAAGGTAGGCACATAACTGATAGCAAGACCATACTCAAAATGTACTTATCAATGGATTGCTGTCAAACTGGGAGTGCTCATCTAATAGGTATTATGTGGGGGTCTGTGCTGGGTCTGGTATTATTCAATATTTTCATTAATGACTCGATAATGAAGTGGAGTGTATGCTTATAAAATCTGTGGATGATACAAAACTGGAAGGGGTTGCAAGCACTTTGGAGGACAGCATTAGAATTCAAAATGACCTTGACAAATTGGAAATTGTGCTGAAATCAACCAGATTTAATTCAGTATATCCAAGTGCAAAGTACTACACAGAGGAAGGAAAAATCAAAGCACAACTACAAAATGGGGAATAACTAGAAAGGCTGTAGAACTGCTGAAAAGGATCTGGAGTTATAGTAGATCACAAACTGAATATGAGTCGTCAATGCAATGCAGTTGCAAAAAAGGCTAATATCATTCTGGGGTGCATTAATAGGAGTGTTATATGTAAGGCACAGAAGGTAACTGTGTCCAGGTTTGGGTCCACACTTTAAGGAAGATGTGGACAAATTGGATAGAGTTCTGAGGACAGTAACAAAAATTATAATGATAAAAGCTTTAGAAAACCAGACCTATAAGGAAAGGTTTAAAAAAATAAAAAAAACCAAAACTGGGCATGTTTAGTCTTGAGAAAAAGGTGACCAGGGAGAGGGGACCTGATAAATCTTGCAATATGTTAAGGGATGTTATAAAGAAGACAGTGGTCAATTGTTCTCCCCGTCCACCGAAGGTAGGACAAGATATTGTGGGCTTAATCTGCAGAAAGGGAGTTTTAGGTTACATATTAGAAAAAACTTACTAATTATAAGTGTGGTTAAGCTCTGGAAAAGGCTTCCAGGGGAGGTGTCGAATCCCTGTCATTAGATGATTTTAAGAACAGAGTGGTCAAATGCATGTTATGGATTTGGTCCTGCCTCTGCACAGGGGGCTGAACTAGATGTTGGTTGGAGGTGGCTTCCTGCCCTGCATTTATGAGAGTCTCTCCATTATCAAAATGTTAATTGACAGTACACGGGTGTTACTTTGTAAGTATAACTACCAAGAGAAAACAGATGTAGACTGAAATGTGTTACATAAGAACATCAGAATGGCCATACTGGGTCAGACCAAAGGTCCATTCAGCCCAGTATCCTGTCTGCCAACAGTGACCAATGCCAGGTGTCCCAGAGGGAGTGAACCTAACAGGTAATGATTAAGTGATCTCTCTCCTGCCATCCATCTCCACCCTCTGACAAACAGAGGCTAGGGACACCATTCCTTACCCATCATGGCTAATAGCCATTAATGGACTTAACCTCCATGAATTTATCCAGTTCTCTTTTAAACGCTGTTATAGTGCTAGCCTTCACAACCTCCTCAGGCAAGGAGTTCCACAGGTTGACGGTGTGCTCTGTGAAAAAGAACTTCCTTTTATTTGTTTTAAACCTGCTGCCCGTTAATTTCCTTTGGTGGCCCCTAGTTCTTGTATTACGGGAACAAGTAAATAACTTTTCCTTATTCACTTTCTCTACACCACTCATGATATTGTATACTTCTATCATATCCCCCTTCATCTCCTCTTTTCCAAGCTGAAAAGTCCTAGCCTCTTTAATCTCTCCTCATATGGGACCCGTTCCAAACCCCTAATCGTTTTAGTTGCCCTTCTCTGAACCTTTTCTAATGCCAGTATATCTTTTTTGAGATGAGGAGACCACATCTGTATGCAGTATTCAAGATGTGGGCGTACCATGGATTTATATAAGGGCAATAAAATATTCTCCATCTTATTCTCTATCCCGTTTTTAATGATTCCTAACATCCTGTTTGCTTTTTTGACTGCCGCTGCACACTGCGTGGACATCTTCAGAGAACTATCCACAATGACTCCAAGATCTCTTTCCTGATTAGTTGTAGCTAAATTAGCCACCATCATATTGTATGTATAGTTGGGGTTATTTTTTCCAATGTGCATTACTTTACATTTATCCACATTAAATTTCATTTGCCATTTTGTTGCCCAATCACTTAGTTTTGTGAGATCTTTTTGAAGTTCTTCACAGTCTGCTTTGGTCTTAACTATCTTGAGCAGTTTAGTATCATCTGCAAACTTTGCCACCTCACTGTTTACCCCTTAATCTGAAACATGCACATGGATGGTGGCTTCTGCATATTAAGGTTTCCTGACTTTTCCCAATACAAGAGTGTTTTCAGTTGCTTATAACTTTGCCAAACTTTAACCATTTGGGATGAAGTTTTCCATGCTAGATCTGTCTCCCGCTGATTTTTTTTCTTTAAAAATTTTAACCATAACAGTTCAGTCATTCTTGAGAATGAGGGTAGGGGAAAAAATCCCCCCCCCCCCCCATGTTAAATATAATCTGTTAACTTGTGTTTTAGATGTTCTAGTGTCCCCATGCTTTAGAGCAGGGAATTAACATTTGATGGATGGGTCATCTTTGTGACAGGGATGTGCTGTTACCATCTCCATAAAAAACTGCCCAAATTTGGCTAAGTTATACAACTTTTAAATATTGCAGTTTGCTTATGCTCAGTAGAGATTTGTTAGATTTTAGCAGCATAAATCCCCATAGGTCCTGTCTTCACTGATCATGCTCCAATCTGGAGCTGAGCAGGATTTTCTTTGCAATTTGTACCTCTGGGGTGTGTTAACTGTACTGGATCTGGGTCTGGGCATCAGAACTGAGAACAGGGAGCCTGCACTCTGATAGTGATCCCCTCCCCTAGGTCAGGCAGTAGAGGGCACAACTGCCAGACCTGGGGGAGCATGGAGATAATAGACTTGGACAAGTCTAGGGAGGGAGACTGGGGCAACATGCTGCCAACTTTAATTCACCCCTCCTGTGCATATGTTTTATTATAGTCTTTAATTACATTATCACATACTGGCTTTTTCCACCAGACCCTTGCCTTGTTCAGTGCACAGGGCGGAGCTGCTCTGGGGATGCAACAAGGTTGTGTAGTAAAGGATATTGTTGTCTGTAGGACCTCTGTTTCACTTATTGCAGAAGTTGGAAGGAGTGTACTGAACGAGCAGGGGGTCACAGGAAGAGAAAGGATAGTCTCATGTCTAAGGCCGTTTTATGATGCTCTATGGAATTCAGTTCTACAGAGTTCCTATGTGATAATGGGCAAGTCACTGAAACCAAATTTTTTACAGGTGATTTCTATTTGTTTGTTCATTTCTGGGTTTCTGACTTGAGGCCCTGGGGTCTGATTTCCAGAAGTGCTAAGAATTCGCAGCTGCAACTGCAGTCAGTAGGAACAGTACTTGCAACATATAAAGTGTTATGCAATGCTAAGTACTATGGTCCTCAGAGTCTGAGACTGGGCACCTAAAATTAACAGTTTCTTTTGGCCTTAATCTCTCTATGCCTGTAAAATGGGGATGCTACCACTCATCTGAAAATAAATTCATTAATGTTTGTAATGCACTCAGACTATAATGTTGAGTGCCAAAGAAAAGGCCATGAGGCAGTTAATACTCAGTAAATAAAAGAAAAAAATGTCCATTAAAGTAAAATGTAAACTATCTTCAGAGCAAGGTTTGAATAGTGTACAGTAAATAAGGCAGGGGCTACACATTGTACCATGAGGAGAAAAAACATATTGAATAGCTGCTCATTAAGTAGGCACCAATCATCCTGTGTACTGATTGAAGCAGGGTTCCTGTGGCAAAAATAGTATGTGATCATGTAATTAAAGACTGCATCATAATGCACCCACACAAGAGGGGGCAAAGTTAAGGTTGCACAGGCAACCTTAATACTAGTATTTCCTAGGTTTGGGGTATTTGACATTGCAACTTTGATAATGTTCTTTAACATAGTTTTTATGTGTAATACTATAATATATACCAGGGGTCGGCAACCTTTCAGAAGTGGTGTGCCGAGTCTTCATTTATTCACCCTAATTTAAGGTTTTGCGTGCCAGTAATATGTTTTAATGTTTTTAGAAGGTCTCTTTCTATAAGTCTATAATATATAACTAAACTATTGTTGTATGTAAAGTAAATAAGGTTTTTAAAATGTTTAAGAAGCTTCATTTAAAATTAAATTAAAATGCAGAGCCCTCCGGACCGGTGGCCAGGACCCAGGCGGTGAGAGTGCCACTGAAAATCAGTTCGCGTGCCGCCTTCGGCACCCGTGCCATAGGTTGCCTACCCCTGATATATACAAACACTGTTAAAAAAGTAATCTAATATCCATTTAAAATTAGCAAGCTATTGATATTTATAAAATGTCAACTACACAAGCTCAACAAATCTTTTTAAATCCAAAGTTTCATTCTGAATGTTGATGAGAGAACTAAACACTTAGAGAAAAGACAGATTGTACTAGATAGTTTTCAAGAAAGGGACAACTGTACTTGCATATTGTAGCACCTTACTGCTCATGTATTCCCATTTTTTAGTCATTGAGATTCTACTCTGGCACAGAACTCTGTTTGGGGACTGGAATCTTCCTGTCTAAAGAGCGATAATATATATATTTTTTCCTTTTTTTTTTAGGCACTTCAAGAAGACTTGGAACAAGAACAAGTCAGGGTGAATTCTCTTACTCATATGGTAGTTGTGGTGGATGAAAGTGGTGGAGATAAAGCTACTGCTGCACTAGAAGAACAACTTCAGGTGAATGTTGAATTACTTTATATATTAAAAAAATAGCATCCATCTTTAGCATCCCTCAAGAAATATTTGTGATTGTTTTTAAAATATTTTTGTCAGTTCTGTTTTTATGTGCATGGCTAAATGTAAATATTTTGGGGGAAAGTGCCTTAAATATTTAAAAATGTGAAGTTTTTTTGTATGAAATCAGAAAAAGGGGTTACATGCCTTCTATAAACTAAAGATAAAAAGCAATTGTCCAAACTTCCTGCACTATGTATACAAAACCCTTCTTTTAGGTTCTCTGGTACAACATTCACTCTGACAATATGTCTGAAATATTTGATCAAAATGAGCTTTAAATGATTTGGTAAGCTCTGAGTTACTCCAGACACAGTGGTACAAGCATACCTGTCCAGTGTGCAATCTCAACCACCTTATCTTATTTTTCTCATTTTTTTCTGTGCGCATTTGTTTTGTATCCTGGTGAAATGTCATCTCTCCAGCCATCTGCTTCAGGCTACTTATCTCTGACACAATTTAGTCTCATGCTCAATCTCCAAATAGGGGAATGAGAGGGAAACGAGTTGGCTGCAACCGCTTTAGGGCTCAGACATCAACAGGCATTTCATGTTCATCTGGTTCAACAACAAAACTGAGTTGTTTGCAACCATCTCTGTTTCTGATGATGCATTGTCCTGTGTCACTGGGGTACTGAAATTACAAGAAGAGCAGTTTCTAAAGAAATGCATTACCCATTGTGGCTGATAAACTGAGGAAAATTGTCATAACATGGAACAACATACACAGCATCTAATCTTACAAAAAAAAAAAAAAGGAAGTCCAAGAACTAGAGATCTTTTCTAAACTTTCTATGCTGTGTACAGGAACAATAAGTGATAAAATACACCTTTTCCACTGAAATAATGTCCCACTCATGGTGTAAAAAAAGGGGAGCCGGGGGATGGTAGGGGAAGTCAGAATAAATTTTATGTCACCTAGTCTACTGGAAGAAAGTGTGACCACTGCTTCTTATACCAAATAGAAGTTTCACTACTAGCTTGTTTTCCCCCCATCCCTCGTTCACCTCTATCAGTTGCCCCTCATCTGCCCCAAAAGAGATTACAATCTTTTATGTTTGCACAGTGCCTAGCACAGTGGAGCTCTGACTGGGGACACTAGGTGCTACTGCAGTGCAAATAATAATCAGCGGACAGTCAATGAAATGGAAAAGTGGCAAATTCAAAACTGATCAAAGGAAATGGTTTTTCACACAATGCACAGTTTAGTCTTCTCTGATCCAGCATGGCATTTCCTACATTTACGAGCATACCTTTAGGCACTCGGGTTTAAAAAATGTGCTCTTTGTTATTACCGGAATTCTTAAATATGCAAGTACAAAGTCAGAAAAGCAGATATTGCTCTTAATTACATATGCACAGATATATTGCCTTTTAGCACAAATGTGGCTTTTAAACTATAAACCTCATTGGAATGTATGTGAAGGGACTGCACAGTACCAGAAGCACCCAGAAGAACAGCTGACTCAGCAAAAATGATAAGAAATTTCATTTCTAAAATTTGTTGGAAAAACAAAAATGTTCAATGAAAATTATTTTTTCCCATAAATTGTGTGTTGGCAAAGAAATTTTCCATGGGGGGAAATTGTTGAAAAAGCTTCAAACAGCTCTAGTTACAAGGGTCTTGCACATCTGGGCAGACCAGTCACACTGTGATCCTTAGGTCTCAAGGATCATGTTGGTGGCAGTTGGTGTTTTCATTGTCTTCTGTTGTTTAATTCTCTTGTGAATATGAGGTACAACTTCCAAGCTGATTGTGCTCTCTAGGAGATTCAAAAGTGCAGAAGAAACTAGTTCAGGGGGGAACTATGAAAAGCCACATTGATACAATAGCATGAAAAAAACTATAGGTATGTTTATGAAATCTTTGAGTGTAAAACAGGATAACTTTTTTTTCCCCCTTACTGTGGAAAAGAATTAGACTTTTGAAGGCATACTCAACTGCCCCTGTATTGGTGGAATACAAGTTCCATGGTAAAGTACGGAGGAGATATAATTTCATCATTGGAAATTGAAAGCTGTAATGTGGCCATCTTAGCCCTGAATTATTTGCAGCATCTTCACTGCCAGATTTTCACAGACATAAGGACTCTGATTATTGCAACCAAGTTTGTAATGCCTTACATTTTGAAAGATAAATCTGAAAATCTTCCTCAGTGTCATCTGTCACTTTAGCTGAGATTTAGTCTTCTTTTCTCACATATGTCTTTGTGGTTCCCATCATCCTCTGAAATGAAATTAGTATTGGGAAGACTGCTTTTTCTGTGAATCATCTGGAGGGTAATTCCTCCTTTCATTTCATTGAAATGAAATGTGGGTTTAGGTTAAAAAATGTACTAAATATAATTAGTTACATTACTGTTCCCTGCACAAGAGACTTTTTACTTAGGATGTGCCATGAAATGGATCCCTTAGGGAAAGTTCACAGCACAATTTAGGCTTCCCCCGCCCCCATTAAAGACTTTCTTCTGCTGCTGTTTTGCTGTTCAGAGAGCATGTAGGTGGAGAGTTGAAAAAACCTAATAGTGCAATAATTTAGGTTAATTTAGTGCTTATAGGGAATATGCAACCTATGCTTTTTTTTTTTTTTAGGATACAAAATACTCTAGTTAAAATTCAGATTTCTAGAAGCTTAAGTGTTTTGGCATGTCTTACAACTTCAGTATCTGACCCATTCTCTGTGAAGTTTTCATACGTTACTGAGGCCATTTCTAATGAAAATGGAACCATTTTAGAACAACAACTGTTTGGGGGCAAAAGGGGTAAACATCTTGCCTGTCCATGTTTTCATAGCCAAATTACTGCTTTTGTGAATTTTCAGAGGTGAGAAAATGTTGAAATAAAATTTTGGGGAATTTCTTGACTTCCTTCCCTCAATTTCACATAGCCCCAATCAAAGTTTACCTGCTATCATCTCTCTCAACTTTGGTTTTGTAAAAGACATGATAATTGTATCAAATGCTGATTTAAAAATGCATTGTAAAGAGACACAAATAATATTACATACAAAAAACTACATTAAAAGAACATTAAGGTAGCAAAGTCAAACACTTATGATAGGAAATGCCAGAATTAAGGTTGTCTGTGTAGCTTTTTTCCATAGGACCTTTGAATTTTTCTAGTATCTCACTGGAAGACAAACCTCTTGTTAAACCAAAATTATTAACTAAAGCCACTAGCTTTAGCAAAATTGAGTAACTCTGTGCTGGGGAAAATGTGGATTCACTATTTTTATGATGAAATTAACAGTTCATACATTTAAAATCTACTTTTGCCATCCAGTATCCAGTGAATCCCACTTTTTCGTGTGTGTGTGTGTGTGTGTGTGTGTATGGAGCCTAACAGCCACAGTATATGTTATTTGCAGCTACCCATTCAAATTTGGCCTTACCTACAACCCTGCAGAAAAAAACCTAGAAAAGCTCTTTGACTTGCCTAACTAATGCTTCTAAGATGGTACTGACATCAACTCCGCCCCTGGGAATCCAGGATGCAAAAACCTCATAAAGTTACTGCACCATATGCACCACTAAATCAATCCCAGCACCTTTCACAACATAGTATTCACTTTATCACCTAATAGTGGCAATTTTTATCCTTATCAACAGGTCATAACTCTGTCTTTTATAAGATTGCAGGGATAGCTTTTTACAATCAACTTGTACTTCTCTTGGGCGCACACATAAATCCGTATGCCTGAGCCTACTTCTTGAAAATATGCTCTTAAACTTCCCTGGACATGGTGTCTAATGCAGCTTACTCTTTTCCTGAAATTTAGAGAGCAGACAGGTAACTGTCCCTCATTAAACACTGTTTCTAACATGTCAGAGTTACTTCAACTATCCGTGTACGATAGACCTTGTCTTGCATTTCTTGTCCCTTCCATTTTTAAATATAAGGTACCAATGTTCTTTTTGGGTCAATATTTGTCTGTGAACATCTCTGTCAAAATGAAATAATCGGTCATCTTCTATTTGAATTTCATTATCTGGCTTCCCAGTGGGGGCTCTTAAACTGTTTTGGATACCTAGACCAGTATACCAGAAGGGGATATAAAAGAAAGAAATTAGACTGCAGCAGCATCTTATTAACCTTCAACCAAAGCAGATCCTAAATTCCTTTCTGATCCAATATCTAACCAGCTAGGCAATCTTTTCCCAACATCCTTTACTATGTCACCAGAGAGGCTTGAATACTGCCTGAAAGAGTGATTCACTCTTAGGTAAACTTGAGATAAAGCTACTAGAGCAGGTATTTTAAAACTTTGTCATATCATGGGCCACATTTTTTATAGAGAAATTATGAGCATCCCCTTTCCCTTCCGTTTCAAGAACTACAGAAATTGCTTAAATGGAAAATTAATATTAAGGAAGTATTTAAATGTTGGGGGGAGGGATAGCTCAGTGGTTTGAGCATTGCCCTGCTAAACCCAGGGTTGTGAATTCAATCCTTGAGGGGGCCACTTAGGGATCTGGGGCAAAATTGGTCCTGCTAGTGAAGGCAGGGGGCTGGACTCAATGACCCTTCAGGGTCCCTTCCAGCTCTATGAGATAGGTATATCTCCATATGTTATTATTATTATTTTTTAATGTGACATAGCAATAAAAACAAGGAGAGCTAGTACCATGTGTCCAGCCAGTTCTCCATGGACTGCTGATGTACTGGTAACAAGCTTGTTTGATTCTCTAGTACTGCTGTATTAGAGACAATGAGTACTAGAGTACAGTGGTACTAGAGACTGAAACAAGCTTCTTACCTGGACTGGGAGTTAAGAATTCCTCCACTAACATGCTTTGGAAGTGAGAAATCAGATTAACCTCCTTCAGCCCCCTCCCACACCACAAGGAAATGACAAGATTTCTGTTCTTTGAGTCACCAAACCCCCCCATCTCTGAGTCACAACCAACCTCCTTTTGTTCACCACAAAGACTTAAACAGTCAATAGGGGATCACCACCTGGACATGAAAAGTCATGATCCCTTTTAGTCAACCTACTATTTATTTTTCATTTAAATTCACCAACATCTTTACTCTGTTATGTGAACCTTGATACCACTAGACCAGAGGGACTTTACCTTTCCAGTATTCCCTGGCACAGAAGGGAAAAAGGAGTTCTGTCTGGAGCCTACTTTGCTCCAACTGTACTCAGTAGCCAAAAGGACCCTTAGGGACAGTCACCAGCTAGCTCAAGTTAGAACAGCCCCCTCTGCCCAATGCTGTATCTAGAGAATCGTGGAGTTTTAATGTGCTTCCTGATGGGCCTTCCTGTTTGCTTAGCTGAGGGAAGCTGAGACCCAGGCCCTGATGTTAAAGGTAGTTTTATTTACATAGCTTATTATGCATTTGTACTAATGTTTATAAAGTAATCTTTTGATCTATGATCCATTGTTGTAGTTCACGTAAAAAGTTCTTATATCAGAATAGATTGAGAGGGTAAATCTGGGTTAATACCATAATTACTATTGTAGAACATATACATTTTCAATGTACTGAAATTCTCTCTTGTTTTTGTGTGTTGTTAGACATGTAGACACAAACAAAATTTCTACAGACTACTGATCCATCCAGTCCAGCAGTGGTTAGCCTGACTTCATTAGAGAAGCATCTTTTACCAAAATTCTTCCATTAGTTGCAGACTCAAGACTGCTTATTATAATTTACTATATGTTTACTCTCAGTGCTCCTGCCAGTTAATTTTGTTTGTTTTTCTGATTCACGTGTTTGCTTCATTCAATCTTTATCAGGCTATTATTGTTCTCCTATTTTACCTTTACATATCCATAAAAAAGCATTCCCTCAAAGGACTCATTTTAAAAAAAGAATGAAACCGTTTTCATTTGGGGGTAGGGATCTGTGAAACTTCCTTTTCTAGGAGTAGAGAGGGTGGAATTTCAGGGGAGAGAGAAGGTATGCTGCTATGATTTATGCTCTGGATTGAATTGGTAGCCCCAAGATGTGCCCCATAGCTATTCCTCAGCTGAAGTTTGAGTCATTGATTTCAGTGGGGCGACCGCAGAGTAAGATCCTATTCAGCATCAGTAAAGGTGGCAGAACTGAGCACCATATGATTAAATAATCAATGCTTATCATAGAAGTGAAGACTTCTTATATGATATTTGTGGCTGTACATTTGTTACAAATTTGTTTCTTAAATAGGTTTACCCCAAAAACCAACGTGTCGTGTTTGCTACGATCTGTCACTAGAAGTGATTGGTTTAGTACTGGTTACAGTTTAAAACATCTATCAATACCATTATCTATCATTTTTTTAAATACTTTGCCTGGTCTAACTATAGAGACAATAAAAGAAAGAAGTGTAATTATTGTGCTGCTTTGAAATTGTACAGTTTTTCTGGGGCTGAGGGTTGTAATTTGTCTTGTTTAGTTTTCTTGGAAACATGGTCTCTTCTCAAGTGTGCAAATCAAGCATTTGGAGTGACCTTGCATCATTGAGCTGGTGCAGGCCACTAGATTAAGGAGGAATGTTTCTAAATATAGATCACTGGGATGCAGCCATGTGTAGAATTGTTACTGTAGATGCTGAGAGTGAAGACTTTTTTTTTTTTTTTTTTTAAACTGTGGAGGTATAAACAAAGCTGCTCAAGTATAAGATAAGTTGCTTTATTTAGAAAACATCAGAAGAATAGTACACAATACAAATCTGTAAAGTAAAAGGTAAGTATCGCAGCTTCATGGTAACTGCACCTGTATTTGCCCTCCATGGTCCACCTAGGGTACCCACTTTAGGCTCACAGCTCCTCAGCCATCCCCTCTCATGGGCAGAGAACACTGCCTCCTGACTGGGGACTCTTTAAGATGCCATAGTGCCCTGCTTATACTGTGGTATTCCCAGCAGGCCAGACTGCCTAAAAGGTATGTGTTTGCTTTCTCTCCTGAGGTCATCAACAGTGTAATTGTCTGCAGTTATAAGTTAGCACACAGCTCTTTCTAAGCAAGCACATTTATTCTTCAGGTAAAATCATTACAAAGAAAACATTAAAAACAATAAAAGAACCTGGAATGCTATAAAAGTTACCAGAGGTCACCCCCAACTCCAACCTCTGCCTCTGGTAGGTGCCAGTCCTTTAAAACACACATCCGGATCTTCCTCTGGTTACAAGTTTATAGCTGGCTCAGATTCAGAACCAGAACCATCGCTCTGGTGGCAGTTCAAACATTTCTTTATACAGCTTGGGCCTTTGAAATCCAATCCCTGGTAACAGGTAATCAGCACTCAAAGACCAACTCCTCCGGTAGTAGTTTCAAAGGGCTGGGGTTTTGCATAAGCGGAGGCAGGAAATTTGTGTGTCGCTAAAATATCAGCAAGAAAGATAATGTCAGTTCTTATGGCTCCAGGAATTGGAAAGGTACTTGACTGTACAGCTATTGAGAATATTTCCATCATATCTTTATTATGAAGTTTTATAATGATGTGACAGTTACAAAGGGTTGTAGATCAGTCACCTGAACAATGTACTCATCTGTTATGTGTTAAATGATAGGCACTTTTGCATGTTTGTGCAGCTAATACAAGTTCCACGCCTTTCAAATCCACTTTCTCTATCTGTTTTAATGTATTGTATTGTACATTGGAAACTGCAGTGCACTGTAACACACAACTCCATCCTGGATACTGCTAGTCATATATTAGCTTGAAGGATACAGCATGAAATTATTAGCCCATGAGGAAGCAGATATCTATATGACAGACAATGAAACATGTGGCCTACAAAGTCCACACTCACCATAGCTTAATTGTTCTCCCTATGTGAACGTCACTCAGTGACAAATAATGATAATTCTGTGGCATAAAGTTAAAAAAAATCTTGAGGAATGGCAAAATTCACACTTACACTAGATAAAAACCAGTGTTTCCTGATTTTGCTTTGCATGTGAACATGTCTACATATTTCTAACAGCCATTGTTTTCTCATCTTGGTTATAGAACATATTGCTGGGATGCAACCAATGCAGCTGCTAAATCTGCTGTGACCAGTGCTGTATCTGTAGCAATAATTTCAGGTTAAGAAGTAACTGCTTCCTCCATCTCTGTTTTGAAGATAGTGCAATTTAATTTTGGGGCATCGTCTACTCTCTGCAAACACTCCATTAAAGTCATAAGCACGTTAGAGCCAGAAGTAGGTACTACAACTAGCCTTGCTGCCTGAATGGCTTTTTCTAGGTCTCTTGTTAGAGAAGATATTTGTAGTTTGAGTTGTGTAGAATAATTTCTCCTTTCCTCTGAGTTCTTCCTTAACTAGAATATCCCATGTCCTTTTTCCTTTCTCCTCTCCCATCTTCTCAGTTCATATACTTTCTCTGCGGAGGTGGGTTGAAAGGAGAGTGTTGTACTCCTGATAGATTCCAAGATTTTAGGCCAGAAGGGACCACTATGATCATTTGGTCTGACCTCCTGTATAGCATAGGACATAGAATTTCCCCAAAATAAGTCCTAGAGCAGATCTTCTTGAAAAGATATCAAAACTTAATTGAAAAATGGTCAGTGATGGAGAATCCGCCATGAAAATGTAAATTGTTCCAATGGTTAATTACCCTTTCTGTTTAAAAAAAAAAAAAAAAAAAAAAAAAAAAAAAAAGTTAGTTTGAAAGGATCTGTTTTCCATAAACTCATGTTGATTTGTGTTAATTACATTACCTTATTTTAATTCTTGATTAATCAAGTCCTGTATCAGCCACTCCATTATCTTGCCCAGAATGGAAGTCAGGCTCACAGGCCTTTACTTACCCAGGTCATCCCACTTACCTGTTTTAAAAATTGGCATAACATTAGCTTTCTTCTAGCCTTCTGGAACTCCCCAAATTTCAAGGCTTATTAAAAATAAATATTAATAGTCTGCAAGCAGCTCAGCCAGCTCTATTAAAACTGTTGGATGCAAGTTTAATATAGTTTTGTTTTGTTTGTTTTTTACAAAAAAAAAAATCTGTATTGTTCTTAACTTATTGGCCTTAATTCTGCTGGCCATACATTTCTCTTGTGTCCCTCTGCTTCTCTTATCATTTCCCACAATTCCTAGCTTGTGATTTATGTTCATTACTATCATTTTTTCTTTCTTCCTTTCTTTCTCTTTCTTAATATAGCTTTCTTCACTTCCACTGTAAACCAGTTAAATATTTTAACCAGCACTGGCTTCTTCCTCAACTAGGGGATTGCAGCTTTTTGGGCATCTAGTAAGGTGTTCTTAAATAATTCCCAAATAACATGCACATTTTTTCTAATTAAATTCTTCCTCCCAGGTGATTTGGCTTATAATTGTTTTCAGCTCTGTGAAATTGGGTTTATTAAAGCACCAAGTATATACAGGTTGGGTGTGTTGCACAGATTTTATAATGACACTAGATTGTGCACGTGTGTGGTGTAGATGGCACAGTTAGAGAGCTAGCTGCACTTCTGGCTCCTATCTGGTCTCTTTGAGTGTGTCCCTTAGGTGACGGCCCTGGGCCTAAAAACTTTCTCAGGGTGAAATCGTGTGCTTCTCCCACTCTTACACCAGGTTCCAAGCTACAGCACCTTGAGGTCTAACCATACTTACCCAGCAGGCTCAATTGCACATATTCCCTTTGGAAGCTTGTGACCGGTGGTTAATACCAGTGACCAGACACCTTTCTCAAACCAAAGTATTGTTTAATCTAAAACACAAAGGGAAAAAAAAAACATAACATAAGAGTAAAGGGATTTTAACGCAACAAAAAGGTCAATACTCACATCTGTCTTACCATCAATCCTCCTTACCATCAACCCTGTCATAGTGGGCCATGCAGGGCTTGCTGCTTCAGATTCTCCAGTGGAATCTGTCTGTTCACTGCAGACAGATTCCTGACAACTGCCTCCCCACCTAGAGAGTGACTGTTTAACTGTTCAATGTCTTTTTGATTCCAAGTCTTGGCAGAGAAAGTCTTGTAAATTTGGCTGGAGCCTGGAAGTAGCATCTTCCCAGCTATTAACTCAGGCTCTCTCTCTTAATGACACCTGCTGTGTTTACTGGGAGGTTGATTATCTGGAGTTATTTGCTGCCTTTCTACTAATTTCCTAACAACCCTGCTATTAAACTAATCCAACATATGCACACAGTTAGCATTCCAATGATCCAATATAGGCATACAGCAACTATCCCAGATAACCAGGTCATATCCAGTATTCATAAATAATTATAGCTAGACCCTATGTCCTTCACAATAGATATGTATTAATAGTCTCTTACAAGTAGGGATGGAGATAGCAACAACATTCTAAACTAAATTAACTGGTGATTGATCTGAAAAAATAGATAACATTTAAGCTTGCAGATTGAAGAGAGAACTTGTCAGCTGTGCACATGCAATATGCACACACATACTTGTGCCTTCACTTTGCAGAAACATGGAATGCTAATGCTTGCACAAATCCTTTAAATAGTCTTAACACCTGCATACGTGCCGGGCATTAGTATTTGTAATTATTGGGTTCTCCTAGTGTAAATAAATAATAATGCTTGCAAATTAGACTACGTAAAGAGCATACACAAGTGTTTGCTGGCAGGCAGAAAAATATATACCTGCACAAGTGAAGGTCAAGGAATGAAAATTCAAATGGAACAGTAAAGCGTTATTTTGGGTACAGCTGTGTGGCGAAAGGTAATTCTGTTTTGTACAGGATTTTGATATTTCAGACTTCAGTTTCTTTCTAACGGTAAGGAAAGGCAAAAATTTCAAAGTTCTCCATGAAAGGGAAATGAAGTCCTGGCTCTGAGGCAGTCTGCCTGCCAGGCTGAAGGATACCTGGGAGGCTGGAAGCTCAAGCTTCTCAGTAGCAAAACCAGGTGAGCTGCCAAGAAATTAGGCCATTTTCTGAAGTTGCCTGTGTCCAATTACAACTCTGTCTAAATCAGTCTATCCCCACCAAACGTTTTAAGTTAGACAAATCAGCATTCTGTTGTGGAAGAAGAGTCTTCCATCAGAGAATTTCTGACCAGCTGTAATTCCGGGTATGTTCAAAACAGTGGTTGTGACCTTGGTGGTGTATTTTTCTGCTTCTGTGTCTGTCCTTTTACTGTTCTCTCCCCTAAATTGCAATGAAAAAAAAAATCCCCCAAAAGTACATACTACAACCCTTTCCTGGGGGGAAAAGTATTACATAGTATGTTGGCATAGTTCCTCAATAAGTTGAACATCAGAGGCAGTACCTGTAGAAGCCAGTAAAAAAAAAAACCACAATATTGGTGAAATACTATTGAAGTTAAATGGGAGTGTCAAAGCTTGTCACCCCTGGAGTGCCATCTGGGAGAAGGTAGAATTGCTGTTGCTGTGCCCCCTAACCATTCAGCTGGGCTGGCCTCTCACACTGTTCTGCTGGTGACACAGCCAGCCACTCCAGGCCCTGATACCACCTGCTGTCATGTTGGGTGATGCCACACACCCAGCTGAGCTACCTGAGTGCTTTACCTAACCCACTCAAGGAGAAACAGGAGACAACAGCCAATTTCCCTGCTCCCCAGCCTTGCAGCCCTGCTGGAGTATAAACCCAGAGTTATACCATCTAACACTGTACAGGGATCTGTACAATGCAAGCTCATTAATTCACTTCCCCCTTAATATTGGAATGATATGCAACAGCCTTTGTTGACAGAGCTGAGATTTTCCCAGACACTTCACTCAAAACACACTGGTTAAGATAAAACAGAAAACAACTTTATTAACTAGAGAAAGATAGGTTTTAAGTGATAGCAAACAGATCGAAAGCAGATGACCTAGCAAATAAATAAATAAATAACACAAACTAAGACTAATATACTAGATAGATAGGATTTGAATTAGCAATTTCTCTCCCTGACGGATGATACAAGCAGTCGACCAAGTTTCCTTACACAGGTTAGAAATCCCTTTAGTCTGGGTCCAGCACTTACCCCAGTTCAGTCTTTGTTTCTCAGGTGTTTCCAGGAGTTCTCTTGTGTGGGGAGTGAGGCCCCGAGATGATGTCATTCCCTGTCTTATATAGTTTTTCCATTAGGCAAGCATCCTTTGTTTCAAGCTAAGTTCCCAGCCCGGTTTGTGGAAAAATGCAGGTAACAAAATGGAGCTCAGTGTCATAGGGTCTGGTCACATGCCTTGCCGAGTCATAGCAGCCATTATTCATAGGCTGGCTGAAACGTTCACAGGAAGGCTAAGCTCTTCCATGATCCATTGTCTTTGTTGATGAGCCATTAGCACTGTCTAGCTTCATTGTTGTACCTGAAAGGCTAGTTGTGTATTACCCAGAGTAAGCCCATTTGGAATACAGATACATAGTCAATATTCATAACTTCAGATACAAAAAATGATACATATTCACAAATAGGATAATCATATTCAGCATTTTCCAATGACACCTCACATGACATATCTTGTACAAAATGCACCATAATCCTATCATAATCATATCACTATGATGAATTTCCGGGTGCAGTTGTCACAGGGAGTTTTGCCAATGGTTTCAATAAGGTTAGGATTTCACCCCATTAATAGATTATTGGGGTAAATGTATGTGTATTCCAAGCCCAAATCCTGCCCTTATATACATAACACATACCTCTCTACCATGTATGGTGAGTTGAGAGTTTGAGGAATTGCTACTCTGTACTCTTTATAGTAGTTTAGGTGAAACAGTAAGTTGTTAGTTATCTTCAGAAAAATGTAGCTTTTAGGAGAATCTGAATTTTCTTCCTTTATTATGGCAGATTTCCACAGAGCCTTGTTTGATCAAAAATGGATGTTTTTCTTAACAAAGAATTTGTTAGGCTTATATTGCATTGCAATTCAACAAACGAACATGAGCTAGTTTAATAAATGTAAATTATTAAGAGAGTTTGCAAGGATTAATTTATTGAGTTACATATGTCTAACCAATGGGAAGCAGACTGGCCACAGAAGGTTTTTTACACCCTAAATCAGAGGAGCAAAATCTTACACTAGGTGTCATCATGTTGATTTCTGAACTCTTCTGTTAAACTTTTGTGGCTTGATTTTTCAAAAGTGTTGAACATACTCATCACCCATTAACTTCAGTGAAAATCAGGCCATTATATTCCAAAAACAAGCAAAAGAAGTGTCCATCCTTATCTGTAAATAAACAGAATGTTGGTTAAACATGATTGTCAGATTTTCCATAAATACCAAGATGCAACATTGAGTGTTACTCCATGGTTCTTGAATTCATCTTTCAAACTTATTTGAGTATACTTTTTGCAATTTTTTCCCCCCTGATTGGACTGATGGTCAGCAATTCTCTGTCAATTTTAACTATGTTTGAGCTGTGTTGCTTAATTGTGAATAGGTCACATACATTGTTTCTGTTCTCTGAGTGGATTGCATTTCAGGAGCAAATACTCTGGCATACACATTTCAGTGAAATAGTTTTCCATGAATACTCACATACAGAAGTTTTTGAAATTTGTATTAACTGAGCTTGTAAAACTTGATCACGTTAACTTTTATGGAAAGCAAACAAAAGGGATACATGGATAAAATTATTTAATGAAAAAAATCAAATGGATATTTGTGGAAAGCTTTCTTATGCATTATTTGTCCAGATCTAATATTGAAACTAAACTAATACCCACTAGGACATTCTTTAATAAAATATCGAGAGCATGAACTTTAATCTGAACTCAAAAAAATCAGTCTTATGGTATCAAGTGCATGTGCTGCTTGAAAAAATGGCACTGTTTTAAATCAGCCATTCTCTCTCTGAAGGTTGATCAGTGATATTTTGCATGTTTCTAATATATGTCAGTATAAGATCTCAGACAACTCTTCATATTGGAAATTGTTCATTTAATGTATGAGAGCAGTTCTGGTTTGCTACTTAATGAAGTGGAAAGCATGTCACACGCTGACTTTTCAGCTGTGGCATGCAGTCAGTATCATGCCTGGCCACACAGTCAGATGACATCTGCAAAGTGCCTTTTACTTTACTGAGGAGTGTGACATAACATTCTTGCAATTCCTACTACACAATGTTGCTGGATCCTGTACTCGTACTACAGATCCATGGTATTGCTGCACTGTATAAGAGGTTTGGGGGGTGGGGGTGGGGGGGAAATTAGGAATTTTTGTTTTTGTTTTAAAAGTCAACTATTTAGATGCTGCACTTTTGTTATCATAAACCACAATCCCTACCATGGACACAATTCTTTCTTTAATTACTAATATACACCTCTACCTCGATATAACGCTGTCCTCAGGAGCCAAAAAATCTTACCGTGTTATAGGTGAAACCGCGTTATATTGAACTTGCTTTGATCCGCCAGAGCGCACAGCCCCGCCCCCCCCGGAGCACTGCTTTACCGCGTTATATCCGAATTCGTTTTATATCAGGTCGCGTTATATCGGGGTAGAGGTGTACTAATAAATGGGGAAAATTTGAAGAGACCCCTTGCCACAAAATGTGTGCGTGAGATCAACAACAAGGAAGCATATGATGGCATGGGCTGCAATAACATTTTTACTGCTATTTGTTTGGGAAGACCTGAATAACTCACTTGGGGCACTCACGAGTAATGCACTCATTTTAAACTTGTGGCAAAAAAAGAGCTTTACAGCACCTTGCACAATCACGACTATATTACCTCTTGCCTCCTATTTTAGGTATTTGTCTCTGAAGTGAGCAAGTAAGAGACAGAGCTGAATTTTTGCTTAAAATTGAGAGCGAGAATATGCTTTTTAAAAAAAAAACAAAAACAAAAACCATGAATCATGCAAGAATCTCAAATGGTAATAGTGTGCATGTATACAGATATCCATTAGGCAACAGAAAATGGCTTAATTAGTGCTTTGGAGATTTTTTGCTTCAATAATTCTCACTGGAACATTGTAAAAAAATAAAGCACTTGGATCTTCTATGCTGACAATGCTATCCTATAGCAGATAGGAATAATCTGAGTGCATCTGGGACTTTACCATTATAATCAAGACTCTGGACAACCCTAATTACATTTCAATTTATTGTGTTTTTGGCAGCATCAAGTTTAGAAACCACAGTAGTATCAGACTTAATGGAGATATACTATCCATATCTTGGTATTTAAATTGCTTCCCTTTTCTTGGCTTTACTGCTTCACAAATTCTTTACATTGCACTTCTGTTTCAAACAATACTGATATCCAATTCAGGATGACACACAATGTTTTATGATTTTAAGAGTGAGATTTAAAAGGGAGGGTTATCGAATTATTTTCATCAAGATTTTCAGTGCCATGGGAAAATATTATGAGCCTCAATAACACTAAATGTTTACTAAGTGGTGTGTGTGCTGCTTTCTTTTTAGGATCTGGGAGACCGGTGGGCAGCCATTTGTAGATGGACAGAGGATCGCTGGGTCCTTCTGCAGGATATTCTTCGGAGGTGGCAGCAATTTGCTGAGGAGCAGGTGCATAGTGTTAGCAGTTATAAACCAGAACATTGTTCAAAAAATTGCACTCTGAATGGTCTTACTGAAGGCTTTTCCTTCTCTTAATTTCTTTCAGTGCCTTTTCGATTCATGGCTTACAGAGAAAGAGGATGCAGTGAGCAGGATTCATACAACTGGCTTTAAAGATCAGAATGAAATGCTTGCCAGTCTGCAAAAGTTGGCTGTATGTATTTCCCCATTGTTCAGTTTTTTGTTTTGCTTTCCTCATTCGTGAGTCTAACTGCACATGTGGGTTCAGCCAGTTGAACAGCTTCCACGTTTCTTGGGATGACTGGTATCTGGAGAGCATGGAGTCCTCAACTGGTGCCTGATTTTGCTTATGAAAGAGCTACATTTGTGCCACTTGACTTTGCAACCTTAGTAGTGTTCTCTGAACATATGTTTGTCTGTTATATATACATTTACAACATTAATATCTAATTTGTATATATAAAATAAATACACAACTTCAGTTCACAATGTTGTATTGTATGTGTATAGTTTATTTTATATAAATAAAATTAGTCACAAAAATATGTTTAAAAACACTATTAAGGTCACAAAGTCAAAGATTCAAAAGTTAGGACATGCCAGATTTCAGGGTGCCTGTACACCATAATTCAGCCCTCTTGTGAGTATATATTATGATATAGTCTTGAATTACATGATCACGTACTATTTTTCCACAGAGGACTCTTGCCATATTTAGTGAATGGGTAGTTAGTTATTGACTATTTCTTTGTATCCTACTCATTCAATGGATGGGCCATTATCATATTTATTGAACACCATCCAAACCCAGCAGAGACTACAAAATTATTAATTTACCCCTGGGCATTTTTATGGTTCTCTCACCATAGTATTTGAGTGCTTCTCAAATGTCAGTAAATTTATCTTCACAACCCTCCTGGCCTTCTACCAGCTCAGTGCTCTTTCCTGGAAATCAAAAACATGCAGTTCATCATCTTTATTAAGTGAAACATACTTTGCATTCTATAACTTTGTACGTGAGAGTCTTGCAGTCCCGGTCAGGCTTGAGACTAGGTTTGCCAACTTTCTAATTGCAGAAAACCAAACCCCGTTGCCCTGCCCTTTCTCCAAGGCCACATCCCTGCTCACTCCATCCCCCCCTCCTTCCATCACTCACTTTCCCCCACCTTTGTTCACTCGCTCATTTTCACTGGGCTGGGGCAGGAGGTTGGGGTGCGTGAGGGAGTGGGGTTCTGGGGTGGCACCAGGGGTGAGGGGTTTGGGGTGCACAAGGGGGCTCCAGGCTGGAGCCAAGAGATTCGGAGTGCGGGAGAGGATGTGGGCTCCGGGGTGGGACTGGGGATAAGGGGCTTGGGGTAAAGGAGGGGGCTCCAGGCTGGGGCAAAGGGGTTCAGAGTGTGGGAGAGAGTGCAGGCTCTGGGAGGGAGTTTGGTGTGGGAGGGGGCTCAGGGCTGGAGCAGGGGGCTGGGGGGTCTAGCTGGGGGTGTGGAAGGAGAGGTCGGTGTGCGGGCTCCAGTCAGTGCTTACTTCAGGTGGCTCCCAGAAGTGGCCAGTATGTCCCTGTGTCCCCTAGGTGCAGGGACAGCCAGGGAGGTTTAGCGCGCTGCCCTCGCCCACAGGCACCGCCCCCGCAGCTCCAGTTGGCTGTGGTTTCTGGCCAGTGGGAGCTGCAGAGCTGGTGCTCATGGCGGGGGCTACAGAGATATGCCGGCCACTTCCAGGAGCTGCACAGAGCCAGGGCAGGGAGGGAGCCTCTCTTAGCCCCTCTGCACCGCTGACCGGACTTTTAATCACCCAGTCAGCAGTGCTGACTGGAGCTGCCAGAGTCCCTTTTTGACTGGGCTTTCCAGTTGAAACTGGATGCCTGGCAACTCTAATTGAGATGCTTGCTGCATCTGGATCTTGATATGTTTTGATTTTGGTGGTGCTTTCTAAAAAGAAAAAACGAGAGAATAGAGTGACAATTCATTGTACTTTAAAAACAGTTCAGACTGGGCAGGGCCAGAGAAGAGCAACTAGGATGATCAGGGGAATGGAAGGCCTATCTTATGAGAGAAGATTGGAATAGTTTGGCTTGTTTAGTCTAGCGAAAAAAAGGCCGAGAAGGGTATATGATTTCTCTACAAATACTTTAGTGGGGTAAACACTAGGAAGGGTGAAGAGCTATTTAAGCTGAAAGACAGTGTTGGCTCAAGAACAAATAGATATAGACTGTCCATGAATAAATTCAGGCTGAAAGTTAGAAGATTTCTAACCACCTAAGGCGCAGCCTCCCAATAGGAGTTGTGGGGGCAAACAACTGAATTAGTTTTCAGAGAAAGCTGGACAAATGTATGAGTGCAATTGTATGATGGGGTTGCTTGTGATGGCAGGCAGCAGAGCTCAAGAGCCCTGTGAGACACTTCCCGTTTGTCTTACATTCCTAAATGTTCAAGCTTCAGGATTTCAGCTGGCCACTTGCAGGGGTCAAGAAGAGATAATTTTTTCCAAACAGTGTATTCTGGGAGGGTATTTTTATATTTTTCCTCTGAATCACCAGGGACGGCCATGGCTGGAGATGTGACATTGGACAGGGAGCATCAGTGGTCTTGAGATGCCACCAAGCATTCTCTTTTTCAGATGCTTGGTTGACTGATTCTTGCTTACAAGCTGGGGGTCTAACTGATCACCGTATATGAAGCCGGGAAGGAATTTTCCCCTAGATCGGATTGGCAGTGATCTTGGGGATTTTTTGCCACCTTCCTCTGCAGTATGTGGGTACACATCACTTGCCAGGATTATCTGTGTATATTTCACCTAATCATTTCCCTGCCATTGTGGGGGTTTGGGACACTAAGGCACCTTGGTCCTCCTGCTCTCTGCCTGAGGCACATAATAGTCTGGTCTCCTGTGGGTTACAATACTTTGGTCTAATTTTGGGTTTAGTGTGCAGATGCTGGGTGGGTGTTGTTGGCCTGTGATATACAGGAAGTCAGACTAGATGATCTGGTGGTACCTTCTGACCTTAAACTCTATGGTTCTCAGTGTGAAATAATTTCACAAATTAACATGACTGTGCCTACAATAAGATGGAGGGGTACATTTTCATCTCCATGTTTATGCAGTGAAGGTGAAAAACTGTCTTTGTTAAAAGGAATTGTGCAAGTAATCTGTTCTTGTGAACCTACTATTTATTTAGATATGTAGAAGAACATTGGTTCATGGGTAATGTAATATCCATGTAAAGCGGAGTTTTAACAGTTTACAAACTGAAATTTTTCAGCCAGTGTGTTACTGCTGGGTTATAACTGCCTATGCAGTTAAAATAAATCAATTTCAGTTATATGAAATAATATTGACTATATTTTGTTGTCTTGTACTATGTACAGAAATCTTCGTGGCCTTTGGTATATGAAAATTTTATGGTATTACTGTAAATTGTTTCAATAATTCTTTGATGTGCTTAGAATTCAAAATATGTTGGCCTCACTGAACAAATTAAAGGTATTTTTAAAATAAAATAAAAAAAAAATCTTACTGTTTGATTGTTTAAACTAATTAACAGATATCTAGCAGCTGGTCCAGAATTGATGGTAAATATCCCTGCTGATTTAGACAGTGACTAAGAATTTAATGCTCCTTAAAATATGCCACAATTTGAGACCCAAAACTCTGGCCATCTGTTATGATAACCTTAAGCATGCATAGCTGTGGATACACTGTGCTAACCCTTTGTTTTCCTTCTGCCAAACATAATTTTCCATGGTCTGAAATATACGCTTTTAGTCAATACTGTTAAAGTGAATGACCATATAGAATCTAGAAGGTATTCTTTGGAATTGACCTTTTACTTTGACTAAAGCTCATTTTAGGATTATGCCCATGCTTTTACTTTATCACAAAAGGATTCTGCTTAAATTTGTTTACATTTTCATTTGTTTCATCTGAATTCTAGTCCTGTAACCAGTAAGTGAGCTGTGATTGACTTGTCAGAGAGTTGAGTAAAGGGCTTTCATGTAACCAGGGCCAGCCTGAGGTGTTGTGGAGTCCCTGTGTGAGGAGAAAAATGTGAAGACAAAGTCCAAGATTGTTCAGCAATGTAGTACATTTTAGCGTTTGGCAAGCAGCCAGAGAATAGAATGGTTTGTCACAGGTTCTGAGAAGGGAGGATATCACTAATTTGCAGGAGTGATTAAAAGTATACTTGTCATAATTGATTCTTGCAGGTTTGGGGTCGGGCCTCCGAGTTCTTCTTTCCTAGTTGATTGAAGATATCATGTCAAGAAGGAGAGATTTTCCTTTGAGTAATTTTATCTAAACTCCAATTAATGGAATATACGTGTATACTTGTTATTAAGTATGTGTCCTCTGGAAAGCAGTGTCCATTGACCCCCAACTGTCCTCATGGAGATGAATGTTGGGACCCATTAGTAGGTAAAGGGCCCCACCACCAACCTTACCCCATTCTTGTTTTTGCAACTATTAGCTGGTTAGCCAGAATCATTTGCTAGCGGCTGCTGATTCTTTATTAGATGAGACTGTATGGACATGTTTTCTAAAGTCACATGGTAATTTCCATAGTTTTCACAAGATGGATGAGGCTTTCAATATTGAATTATCAATGGTACATTGGAAGTAACACTCCCTTTTTAATATCTTTGAACTATGGTAGCAGACAGGCAGAGTATCCATTTCACTGAATGATGATAGTCTTTTAGAATTAGCACCTGTCCCTGTCCCATCAGAAATCCAAGTGGGCAGGTAGGTTGTCTTAGGTGTATAAATATTTTTATTCACTCATCCTGCACTGGGTTCTCTTGTTGCTGCTGTTGCAACAACCTAAGGAATAGTTGATCATCCTTCTCTTTCTCGCAGTTTAACAAATGTCATGAAGATTAAACTGAATTTCTCCATTACCCTCTAGATGAGGATTGCCAACTGTTTGGTAATGTTGACCACAGTTGACTGCTTGTCTTGGAATATACTTCTCCTGTTGTTGGACTACCTTCTGGAGAAAGTGAAGAAGTGATTGTCATGGTCTGTCATTGAGATGCAAAGTGTGCACTTTATTTGACATATGACATTTTAGGTTACATCCACACAGCCGGGGGCAGCGACCCTGGGATGACAGACTTGGGCTTGAGCTACCAAACTAAAAATAGCTGTGTGAATGTCACAGCTTGGGCTCTGATGCCTAGGGAGGCAGGTAGCACGAGCCCAAATCTGTTGACCTGGGCTTGGAAGTTCACTACTGCTGACTGCCACTGACTATGTAAAAGTACCATTTGATTCAGCCACTTGCTCAGTGGCCTCACTTTGCAGGATGGCCTGGCTTAGGAGTACAAATGGATGTGAAGGCTCTCCATTTCTGATGAGGCCAACTTGTTCAGGGAGAGGACAAATTAGGCTGTGGAGCAGGACACACAACTCAGATTTACACTGATTTCCTTAGACTTGTATTAAAGGAGGGAAAATCGACTTTATTATCCATGCTAATGTCTTGTTCCTTAGTCTCTTCCAATAGAAAATTGCTATCTCTCTTCCTCCTGGTTTCCAGGGGTTATTGGGAATTCCAAACAGGACCAACCACATATTACATTAGTAGCTCCTACTTGGGCACTTTAGTTTTGGCTTCCAGATTTCTAGGTCTGGCATCAGAACCTCCAGTCTAACTGTTAAATCTTCTTTATCTCCTTTTGAAAAGTGAGGGTCATTTTCTCTAGCCAGATCCTTAAGCCTGCCAGCATCTTAGAGATGATTAGAGATCTTGTTAATTCATTTGGATTTTGACAGTTCAGAGAAATTCAAAGAACTCTCCTGAAGAGTCTTAAGCCTTCAGTAAGAAAAAACTCTGACTTCATAGAATCATAGAATATCAGGGTTGGAAGGGACCTCAGGAGGTCCATCTAGTCCAACACCCTGCTCAAAGCAGGACCAATCCCCAACTAAATCATCCCAGCCAGGGCTTTGTCAAGCCTGATCTTAAAAACCTCTAAGGAAGGAGATTCCACCACCTCCCTATGTAACCCATTCCAGTGTTTCACCACCCTCATAGTGAAGAGGTTTTTCCTAATATCCAATCTAAACCTCCCCCACTGCAACTTGAGACCATTACTCCTTGTTCTGTCTTCTGGTACCACTGAGAACAGTCTAGATCCAACCTCTTTGGAGCCCCCTTTCAGGTAGTTAAAAGCAGCCATTAAATCCCCCCTCATTCTTCTCTTCTGCAGACTAAACAATCCCAGTTCCCTCAGCCTCTCCTCATAACTCATGTGCTCCAGCCCCCTAATCATTTTTGTTGCCCTCCGCTAGACTTTCCAATTTTTCCACATCCTCCTTGTAGTGTGGGGCCCAAAACTGGAACAGTACTCCAGATGAGGCCTCACCAATGTCGAATAGAGGGGAATGATCACGTCCCTCAATCTGCTGGCAATGCCCCTACTTATACTGCCCAAAATGCTGTTAGCCATCTTGGCAACAAGGGCACACTGTCGACTCATATCCAGCTTCTCGTCCACTGTAACCCCTAGGTCTTTTTCTGCAGAACTGCTGCCTACCCATTCGGTCCCTAGTCTGTAGCAGTGCATGGGATTCTTCCGTCCTAAGTGCAGGACTCTGCACTTGTCCTTGTTGAACCTCATCAGATTTCTTTTGGCCCAATCCTCTAATTTGTCTAGGTCTCTCTGTATCCTATCCCTACCCTCCAGCATATCTACCACTCCTCCCAGTTTAGTGTCATCTGCAAACTTGCTAAGGGTTCAAAATCATTAATGAAGATATTGAACAAAACCGGCCCCGGGACCAACCCTTGGGGCACTCCGCTTGATACCGGCTGCCAACTAGACATGGAGCCATTGATCACTACCCGTTGAGCCCGACAATCTAGCCAGCTTTCTGTCCACCTTGTAGTCCATTCATCCAGCCCATACTACTTGCTATCAAGAATACTGTGGGAGACCGTATCAAAAGCTTTGCTAAAGTCAAGGAATAACACATCCGCTGCTTTCCCCTCATCCACAGAGCCAGTTATCTCCTCATAGAAGGCAATTAGGTTAGACAGGCATGACTTGCCCTTGGTGAATCCATGCTGACTGTTCCTGATCGCTTTCCTCTCCTCTTGATTCCTTGAGGACCTGCTTCATGATTTTTCCAGAGACTGAGGTGAGGCTGACTAGCCTGTAGTTCCCCGGATCCTCCTCCTTCCCCTTTTTTTTTTTAAAGATGGGCACTACATTAGCCTTTTTCCAGTCATCCGGGACCTCCCCGGATCGCCATGAGTTTTCAAAGATAATGGCCAATGGCTCTGCCATCACATCCACCAACTCCTCTAGCACCCTTGGATGCAGCGCATCCGGCCCCAGAAACTTGTGCTCATCCAGCTTTTCTAAATAGTCCCGAACCACTTCTTTCTCCACAGAGGGCTGGTCACCTCCCCCCCCATGCTGTGCTGCCCAGTGCAGTAGTCTGGGAGTTGACCTTGTTCGTGAAGACAGAGGCAAAAAAAGCATTGAGTACATTAGCTTTTTCCACATCCTCTGTCACTAGGTTGCCTCCCTCATTCACTAAGGGGCCCACGCTTTCCTTGACTTTCTTCTTGTTGCTAACATACCTGAAGAAACCCTTCTTGTTACTCTTAACATCCCTTGCTAGCTGCAACTCCAAGTGTGATTTGGCCGTCCTGATTTCACTCCTGCATGCCTGAGCAATATTTTTATACTCCTCCCTGGTCATTTGTCCAATGTTCCACTTCTTGTAAGCTTCTTTTTTGTGTTTAAGATCAGCAAGGATTTCACTGTTAAGCCAAGACTTAAATAGAAGAGGTTTCCTTTGTGAGTCTCTTGGGGTGCAGTCCACACTAGAGGGAGGAAAAAAGGGTTATCCTTACCACATGTTAGCTAACACAAGGTAAAATCCTGGTGAAGACAAGACCGTTTGTAGTGTTTGCACATGTAAGCAGATTGAGGTAAACATTGGCATGGGTGGGAGGAAGAATCCTAGGGTTCATCTCATCTTGTTAACACTTTCTTATTTACTTTCTCCACATCAGTCATGACTGTATAGATCTCTATCATATCCCCCCTTATTCTTACTCTTACTCTTTTCCAAGCTGAAAAGTCCCAATCTTATTAATCTCTCCTCATTTGGAAGCTGTTCCATACCCCTAATAATTTTTGTTGCCCTTTTCTGTACTGTTTCAAATTCCAATATATCTTTTTTGAGATAGGGTGACCAGATCTGCATGCAGTATTCAAAATGTGGGCGTACCATAGCTTTATATGGTGGCATTATGATATTTTCTGTCTTATCTATCTATCACTTTCTTAATGATTCCCAACATTCTGTTAGCTGTTTTGACTGCCACTGCACATTGAGTGGATGTTTTCAGAGAACTATCCACAATGACTCCAAGATCTCCTTCTTGAGTGGTAACAGCTAATTTAGACCTCATCATTTTATATGCACAGTTCGAATTATATTTTCCAATGCGCATTGCTTTTCATTTATCAATATTGAATTTCATCTGCCATTTTGTTGCCCAATCAACCATGATCATCAGTGTGGCTCTAAAATTCCCTGTCCCCACATGTTCAGAGACTTAAATAAAGATTCTGAGTAAATAAAAGGAATTAAGGGATGATTATTTGTAGTATCTCTATATACAAGTCCTAACTTTGCATTCCATATGAGGGTGTATGTGCAGCCCTATTTCTGACTATTTTTCTAAAGGGTTCTGACTCAAGGGTGCATGTATATCCCAAGAATTGGATCTATTCTCACACTCTACCCAAAGAACTACGGTTACCTGCAGGTAATCTTTCTTTTGTATGTGTTTTCTGGGATGGGATTCTATCAGAGAAGGCCCCAGACTCACCTCTGTATGTACCAGGTGGGCAAGCAAAGCAATCTTTTATATTTGACAATTATGCCAACTCAACTAAGTTGTTTCTTTTTTCATATAATTTATACATGCAATATATTGTAGAATTCCTGTTAAAATAAAACCCATCATAGCAAGTAGCAGCCTTTTTTCAGTACCTGCAAATTGTGTGTTTCACATGGTTCATTCTGTATTAACATATACAAGTTTGCTTCATTTAGTATTAAATCTCTTTCGGGACCCAATTAATTTAAAGGTCATGTAAGAAAAGCTGCTTAGATATTGCTACTTTGCACATAGATTACCAATGAGCTTGTGTTCCCTAAGACTATTTCTAATGTAGCTGGTTATTTGTCCCATCTCTAAAGCATTTCTTTTTACACTAAAATCTTTAAAATAGTTGTCTTATTCTCTGTGCTCAGAACTCAGACTTTTTTATATTTTGTTTTCCCTACTGCTTGCTGACCATCACTGCCACACCAGTGAAATGGCATAGTTGCTTCACATTCCTTAACATGCTAGTGGGTGATGTAGAAGGCACATGAGCCCATGCTGGATGTGTGCTGTATTGAGTACATGGTGGCTTAATGGGTAGAGCACAGGCCTATGACTTGGGAAGCCATGTAAAAGTTCTATTCTCAGCTCTTAAAATGGCCTGCTGGGTCACTTCACCTCAATGACCCTCAGTTTCCCATCTGTAAAATGTGGATAATTACACTGACCTCTTTTGTAAAGTGCTTTGAGATCTACTCAGAAAAAAGTGCTCATAGAGGGGTTTGGCTGGGACTTGTCCCTCTCCGGGGTGGCGGGGGACCACACCGTCTCAATACTTCCTTCCAGTTGTTGATTGGGAATTAGCCTGGCCGCGGGAGTCTCTCGCCGCAGCAGCAGTAGAGGCAAACACCAACAGTTATTCACGCCCGGCCCATGGTCGGTGGGCAATAGTGAGTGCAGGGCTCAGGCCCTCAGGCAGGGGCTGAACAGTTATAATTAGTAGGCCCAGGCCTTGGGTCAGAGCGGGGCAGCAGAGAGTCAATGGCTCGGGCCCTCAGGCAGGGGCTGAGCAAACGCAGGTAAACCAGCCCAGGCTCTCTGCTCAGAGGAGCCTGGGAGAGGGGGAGACTGCCACCCACAAGTTGGGTGGCAGGGGGGACGCGACAGGAGGCGTGCTGCTGAGTCAGTGGGGATTTTGGCTGCAATACACTGACATAGGCTCTGGCAGTGCTGCAGCAGACTAGGGTCGGCTGCCCCCAGGCTACTTCCTAACTCCCCCTCTAGAGGTACCTGGGTCTGGACGGTGTCATCTGGGGGGGTCAAGCACCATGGGCTCCTCAGGGTAACTGGCGAAGGGTAGGCTTGGCAGCTCCTTTGGGTAACTGGCGAAGGGTAGGCTTGACAGCTCCACTGGGCTCTGGTCTGCATCAGGCATTGATTGGGAGGGCCAGTCTTCGGGTCTGCCTCCGGCTGCCAGGGTCTCACAACCGGCAGCTAGGCCACAGCCATCTGGCCTCTCCGGTGGCTGCTCCTCCAGTGAGCTCTGGGGTTGGGCTTTTATACTTTCCGTCCTGCGCCTTGACCTCTGGGGGTTGAGTGCAGGACTTGCTGGCTCCGCCCACTTTGGTGTCCGGAGGGGCTCGTCCTCTCCAGGGTGGCGGGGGACCACACCGCCTCGCTACAGTGCTATATAAGAAGATGATATTATGATTAATAATAATGTATAATTTGTCCCTATGATAAATATTCCATTGGAATATATTTGAATCCCTAAAATGGGTTCAGCCTAATAAGAATATTCAGAAGTTGTGACAACTATATAGTCTGACATACATAAACACTCAATCATCTCGAAGTCCTGGATTTCTTGCCTGAGTCATCCTTTCAATAGGTAAATAATTACAAATAAGTTTTACAGCAGCCACTGATTATCTGAACAAAAAAAAGGGGGAGTTGCAGTTGGATTTTAACAAAGAAAAACATCTAAACCAAATAACTAGCTGGAGAAAGTATATTAATAATGGGGGTGAGGAAACCATTTTACAAAGTATAGATTTGAATATAGGAGCTTTCTGCTGTATATCTATTTTTAACAAAACACAGGTGTATTCCAAATAAGCTACTGAAAAATGTGGCTGAATGCACATAATGACACATCTCTATCCATAATATATTTACCCTAGAACAAATTGTGCGTCTGTTTATATTGAAGTTTTCTCTACCTTATAGTGTGAGGTAGGGAACTATATAGCATTTGTGTTGATAGGAATATTTCCTGCCTTGTGAACTCTAACTAAGGGGTGGTCAAACACATTCTGCCAGCTTCTAAATTTTTGAAATGGCTGGATAGTTAGGGGAAACTATTGTGCAAACAAGTGTTATACAATTTTACGGGCACTTTTGATGAAAGCTATTGAACTACATGTTCTGACCTGAAGAAGAGCTCTGTGCAGCTCGAAAGCTTGTCTCTCTCACCAACAGAAGTTGGTCCAATAAAAGATATTACCTCACCCACCTTGTGTGTCTAATGGAATTACATGAAATGTAACTCTACAGAAACAATAATCTTCAAGAGCTTGACTGTCTTGCGAAGTACTCAGTTGCATTCTCTACCAGTTTGTTAGTGTTTTCGGTCAAATCTTGATAAAATCAAATCTCATCTTTTGAAATTACCCTCCATTATTGTAATGCATTGATTTTTTTTTAGATAAGCAAGAGTGAAAACAAAAAGTTCCTCATTAGGTTCGGTTACAGGCCAGGTGGTAAATAATTCTTAGCAATGCATGGATATTGCAAAACAATGCTGAGTCACACTGAGCCATACAGTAATTTTGGGTGTGTGGGGCATCCTTTACTTGCCAGTATATTCTTCTGTGATGGTGCCCAATAGAGACCTGGGCCCTGATTCTTCACTACTTGCACCCTATGTAGGCATTTACAGCTATGCAAACTGGGTGGTAAAACTCTACCAAATCGGAACTTCCCCCTCGCTTTTACTGGTGATAGCATTTTTCACTCCCTCTGCACAGGTATAACCACATTAACATGGTGCTCCCTAGTCTCAGTTGTTATCACATGAGAGTGCTGGTTCTCCGTTCAATGGCAATGATCAGGAGCCATGTTTTTATGGTGGATCACAGTCCAGCTTCTGCTACTGATGTGCACCAGTAGGGTAGAGTCAGGCAAAGCCTCCCAGACAATTCAAGGCACTATGTCGCTGTCTGTGTAGGTTATCCTTTGTTTCAGACCTGGTACCATGTCACCTACTCTCCTGATTTTATGAGAAAGCTGTTAATACAGACTCTGGTATTTACTGTGTCTAACATAAGTATTTGTGGAGTTCTGAATGGCATAACAGATTGGATACTTTTTATAAAAGTTAGTAAGTATTCCTTTCCATTAGGTGGTTATATATTGTGACTTATTTCAGTGAGTGCTAATATGTTTCAGGAAGATATGTGAAGCCAGATTGTGAAATCCCTACTTGTGCTTACACTAGGATTAGTCCTTTTGAACTCAGTGGGAACACTCCTGGAATAGGGTACAATGTAACTGAGTAAGTATTTCAGAATTTGGTGCTGGTGAGTACAGTGTGTGGGCAGTGACTCTGTCAGGGGGTAAAGGTCAGTAGAAATATAACGAGTATAGATGACTAGAAATTTTCCAGTTGAATATTTTTCCATCGGAACATGTCAGTTCATAGAAATGGAAAGATTCCATGGGAATATGGCACATTTTGTTGAAATTTCTAATGGAGCTCAGGCAAGTTTCCATGGGAGCCTGAGAGTCCAGTAGGAGTATACATTGTTTAAAACATCCCTGCAGAAGGGAACGTTTCAGAGTGTCTGAAACAAAATACAGCAGTATTTCACTTCCATGAAAAAATTCAAGGTTTTGGCTTTTTGTCCTGAATCAGGATGAAATGTTTTCCGAAACCTCATTTCCCCCCCCCCCCCCCGAAATGAAATTATTTCCTGACCAGCTCTAATAATCAATATGACACAAAGTATAGCAAAACTTTAAAAATACTATTTTCTAATTTTTATATTTGTTAACATTGACGCACTTTTAGGGTAGTTAAAGTCACACAGCCTTTGGTTTTGTGACTTATAACACCACCTGAGGCATGCAATGATGTCTGGACCTGCACCATCTGTCATGTTTTATTGCCTTGTAAACTATAACGTGTTCATTCCACTGTGTCAGTCTTACCAGCAACTTTGGTGATAACAAGAATCTTGAAAATAGGAATTTATATGAACTATTCTTATCCATATTCAATTCCATATGGATCTCTCCTGAGTTACTAGCATGTTGTCTGAATGATTTCTGCTTTTTTAACAGACCCTAAAAGGAGATCTAGAAATGAAGAGACAAACAATGGGTAAGCTGAGCTCGCTCATGCAGGACCTCCTGTCAGCAGTAAAGAATAAAGCAGTGGCTCATAAGCTGGAAGGTCGGCTGGAAAACTTTGCCCAGCGTTGGGATAGGCTTGTGCAGAAGCTGGAGAGCAATTCTAAGCAGGTTTGTCATAACCATCATTCTATCAGCTCATGACAGTGAAATGCTTTGTCAGTCAAATGCCTGAAGTAGATTTGCTGCTATTTGTCAGACTCTTTAAAATCTTTTCACTCTATGGCTTCTTAGTCAGGGTTTATTTTTTAGGCCAAAGTTATATCACCATAATTTACAGTATTTCCTGAAAGTCAGAACATGTAAATGATTTCAGACCAAGGGGGGGAGAATATTCCAAATTTGAGAGGTCCTCACAGAGAATACCCTGCCAGCAACAGCCCTCTCTATGTTAATCTAAGGAGGTTCAAGTCAGGTGCTCCACTGATTTCAATCTGTGGCAGCAGCACACAAGGAGAAATATGCTTCATAATGCAGGCAGGTTTCAAGCCACATAGAGCTTTATAAATTAAAGCCAACACCTGGAAATCCACCTGGAAACCAAAAGGTCAGTGTAGATCATGGCACACTAGTATCATATGCTCATAGTATCTTGATACATCACTGTACATTCCGCACCATGATTTATGAACAGATTTAAGGTAACCCTAAGTAGAACACATTGTAAAAATCAGCAATGCCGTGAATCACAGTAGTAAGGTCCATATCAGAGAGAGAAACTGCAACCTCCTGTCCAAGTACAAATGTAAAAAAAAAGCCACATTATTCTCTTCTCCTCTGTGATCATTGAAAAGCAAGTGTGGATTTAACGCTTCAAAATTGTGAACTCAAATGGTAAGTGGCAGACAAACACCTTCGATTGACAGGGATGACACAATTTTGCACAAGTTTTCCAGTTGTTTTCTTTGATCTACCATCATCGCAGTCTTGACTGGACTAAGCCTCAGCTAATTTCCTCTTATCCATCTCTTTGTCATATACCAGCACTGAGCAAGATACCTTATACCAGCAGCAGGAAGGAGATACAGAACTGGGAGTCAGACTCCTTCAAATATATTGCATGGCCCAAATACATATATTACTTTCCTCTTGTTTCTATACTTGTGCTGTGTTGGCCACATTTCTGCTGTATCTAATTAGCTTCTCTTTGCCACATGCCCTCTCATGATAGCTGTATAATACTGCTGCTTACCACCAACCCACCCATTTCTGGTGTTGCCCTTAATAAATATCATAACTATTTAATTCAATCCATATAGACACTTAACAATTAACATGAATACTCCTATTCACTAGAGCTAAATGGAAATTGGCATTTCTGTTCTGTTGGAAAGTCCAAAATTACAATTTTATTTTGTTCCAAATTGAGGAGGGGAGCTGAAATTTCAAAATTTCCTGGGCAACAAAAATTCCCCCAAAATTGATTTGGAACAATCAAATTGTTTGTTTTTTTTATTTTTTATTTTACATTGCATTAAAATATTAAATACCATATATATTCATATCATATATATATAATAAACATAATTTAGAATACTAAAAGTTTTAATATAATATAAACATTGAAACAAACTGAATCAAAGCCATACATTAAAAGAAACATTTTTCCTTATCAAAACAAAATGTTTCAAATATTTATTTACTTTTTTTCCCATTGAAAATGTCATAAAAATGGATACGTTATCACAGAATATTTTGATGAAATTGTTTTCCAGTGGAAAACTGTTTTGACAAAACTGTTTTGACCAGCTATATCACTTACATTGACTGAAATTACCATTGTTTACCCATAAATGCATAGAACTGGCATAGATGTAGAAATACTAATACAAATAAATACAAGTATTTGATTTCCTGGAACCAGGACTCCATCGTAATTCATAAATTCAGTTGAGTGGAGGATATAAGTGTTTTAACTCAGATTGTTGATTAATTGCAGTTAACTCATGTGATTAACTCAAAAAAATTAATCGTGATTTAAAAAATAAATAGTTGTTAATCGCAGTTTTAATCACATTATTAAACAATAGAATACCAATTGAAATGTATTAAAAAATTGTGGATGTTTTTCTACATTTTCAAATATATTGATTTCTATTACAACACAGAATACAAAGTGTACAGTGCTCACTTTATATTATTATTTTGATTCTAAATATTTGCACTGTAAAAATGATAAAGAAAAGAAATAGTATCTTTTAAATCACCTCAAAGAAGTACTGTAGTGCAATCTGTTAATCATGAAAGTGCAACTTACAAATGTAGATTTTTTGTTACATAATTGCATTAAAAACAAAATAATGTAAAACTTTAGAGCCTACAAGGCCACTCAGTCCTACTTTTTGTATAGCCAATTGCTCAGACAAACAAGTTTGTTTAAATTTACGGGAGATAATGCTGCCCACTTCTTATTTACAGTGTCACCAGAAAGTAAGAACAGGTGTTCACATGGCACTATTGTAGCCGGCATTGAAAGATATTTGTGCCAGATATGCTAAACATTCGTATGCCCCTTCATGCTTCCGCCACCATTCCAGAGGACATGCTTCCATGCTGACAACGCTCATTTAAAAAAAAAAAAAAAAGCATTAATTAAATTGATAACTGAACTCCTTTGGGGAGAATTGTATGTTTCCTGCTGCTTTACCCGCATTCTGCCATATATTTCATGTTATAGCAGTCTCGGATGATGACCTGGCACATGTTGTTCATTTTAAGAAGACTTTCACAGCAGATTTGACAAAACGCAAAGAAGGTACCAATGTGAGATTTCTAAAGATAGCTGCAGCACTCGGGCCAAGGTTTAAGAATCTGAAGTGCCGTCCAAAATCTGAGCGGGGCAAAGTGTGGAGCATGTTTTCAGAAGTCTTAAAAGAGCAACATTCTACAGAAACTACAGAACCTGAACCACCAAAAAAGAAAATCAACCTTCTGCTGATGGCATCCGACTCAGATGATGAAAATGAACATGCGTTGGTCCGCACTGCTTTGGATCGTTATCTAGCAGAACCCATCATCAGCATGGACACGTCCTCTGGAATGGTGTTTGAAGCATGAAGGGGCATATGAATCTTTAGCCATCTGGCGCGTAAATATCTTGCAACACCAGCTATAACAGTGCAATACGAAGGCCTGTTCTCACTTTCAGATGACATTGTAAACAAGAAGTGGGCAGCATTATCTCCTGCAAATCAAAACAAACTTTTTTGTCTGAGCGATTGGCTATACAAGAAATAGGACTGAGTGGACTTTCTAGGCTCTAAAATTTATATTGTTTTATTTATGAATGCAGTTTTTTGTACGTAATTCTACATTTGTAAGTTAAACTTTCATGATAAAGAGATTGCACTTCAGTACTTGCAGTAGATGAATTGAAAAATACTATTTCTTTTGTGTTTTACAATGCAAATATTTGTAATAAAAATAAATATAAAGTGCACACTGTACACTTTGTATTCTGTGTTGTAATTGAAATAAAAATATTTGAAAATGTAGAAAACATCCCAAAATATTTAAATAAATGGCTTTCTATTATTGCTTAACATGTGATTAATCCCGATTAATTTTTTTAATTGCTTGACAGCCCTAGTTTTAACATTTTCCACCTCTATAACATCTTACATCTGAAATTCTCAAAGGCCTTTACAAGCATTAGTGAATTAAGCTTCCCCAGGTAGATGGGAATCTTATTTTTCCCTATTTTACAGGTGGAGAAACTCAGCCATAGAGGCTCCATCTGCAATTAACTTTTCTGAAAATCTCCCACTGTGGCTATAGCACCAGTGCAGCTCCACTAGCAAACATGGGAGTGCAGAGCTGCTGCTGGAGTTTTTAGAAACTGGTGATCTAGACCTGCTCAGCCTATGTACCCTTCAACTTGCACAATGGTTGCTAGCACCATTTCAGTTCCACCAATGTTGCTAACATTGGTATCACGGCACTGTAGATGACCTGTTGGTTTCTCACGCCATTTTCAGCACTGTCAATAAACATCCTGTGAGCAGGTCTAAATGACTCTATGCTGAAAATGCAATGAGAAACAAATGGGCCAGGTACACTAGTGTTCCCAAATTTGTTAACATTAACATTGTTAATCTAAGTAGAATTTAGATTAGCAGTGATGAGAAGCTTTTCCAAAAATGTGCCTAGTTTGGACCTCCAGGGACAGTAAAACACATGTAGGTTACATAATAAAAAGGATTAAATGACATGCAGGGAGGTCATGTAGAAATCTGAAAGTTGAGACAATTAAGAAAACAAAGGAAATAAAAAAGTAATACTGAAATCTATGGAAGAAGAAAGCTAATGTTAGCTACTGCAGGTTTGTTCCTTCCAGGATTGCAGTGGGTATACCTTACAGGGGGAAATTCTCTGCCTCCTAATGATTAAAAAGAGCATAATAATAAAATCAGATTTGTTAAACTTCCTGCAATGATCTGGAACACCTGTGATCAACAGCATCCTTCCTTCAATCTAAAATCCACGAGTCATTTATTTTGCCCGGCTCTCGTGTTGCTACTAAATTAGTTGAAGTAGACAAAATTCATTGGGGGGAGGAGTAGAGAGAAGAGCAAGGTGAGGGAGTGGAAGTCACAATTGCATGCAATTGCTAGTCCTCAGTTTGGCAACTTGAGTTAAAATAATCATTTGTGCTCCACAGAGTATGTAATTATCGAAGCTGAGGATTGGATTTACTACTTGTATATTTACATTGGGCTCCAACCTATAGTCTTTATTCAGACAAAATTCCTGTGACAGTTTAGCATTGAAGAGACAGCCTTGAGTTTGGAACTGTGTTGGGGTACAGGACCTCAATAAGGAACTGCAGGAGGTAGTGAGTCGCAGGCTCAAGGTTTCCTGAAGCTGCCAGGGAACACATCCTCTGGGGTGTAACAAGCACTTCCCTTCAGCTTGGCCTGCTTTGCTGGTCAGTACATGATGAGTGCACATGAGGGCCTGGTCTTGTCTCTTTAATGGGTGGCTAGGGCTGCTAGCTGTGCTAGCCAGGACCTGAGTAGCCTTTATGCTCAGGGGATCTCAAGGCCACAGTTGTGTGTGGCCATGAATGGGATCTCTCCATCCACTAGAGAAATGCATAAGTGTACTGCCTCCATCCACTAGCAAAATACGTAAGTGTATTCAAACTTCTTAAACTCATTCTACTTTCATAAATGCCGGTTGTTAAATTTCAGTAATAATTGATATCCTGATCTCTGAGATCTTACAACATATCCACACAGTTATAACTTTCCTCACCTCTTTTACCTTTCATAATAACCCTTATATATCATAGTTAATGAGTGTGGAACTATAAATCTAGCTTAGATAAATAAAATTCTTATTAAAATATGAGGAACTAGGCATTAAACTGATCAAAATTACATGCACTGTACTCCATACTTCTAGAGAGTAATAGATCCTTAGAATGACTGTTTAGTAATCTCAAACTACAAGTCCTGTAAACTAAAATGAAAATCAGCACCCTAGTTGCTCCACTGAAAACTGCAGTGGTAAACTACAATAAATAAATTTTTCATAAATAGTTTTTTTTTTCTTTTCCCAAAACACATGAGTACTGAAACAACCCTAAAATATTCGTTACTTTACACATGCATTTAAGACACACAGGCCAAACTGTCAAAACCTCACCCACAATATTTACAAAACCAAGTGCTGTGCACACCATTTTCGTAGGCATAATTTGGAGCTCATTGTCAGGCTACACCGAAAGGAGGACAGGAAACATTTGATATGGTTTTAATCAGGCCACAACTTTATTATTAGATGTCTGGGACTACCGAGCACATAAGAGATAAAAGTGTACAGTGCAGGTAAATCCATGATCGTTCAATAACTACCTGGGGGGTTTCTACCAGTCCCCCCTCCCTTTTTCCATCCATGTCCCCCAGCCAACCCATTGTTTGGATCTTGCCATTTACCCCCACATACACTTGTAGGAGGGTTAAGGTGGGCTATAAGAAAGGGGGGTTGACTCCCTGCCATACCATTCAACCCCCCACTCCTATTCTGCTCCTTTAACCAACACCTCCTTTTTAAGTCCTTTACCAGGCCATTTATCTGGTCACTGTATCCCTTCCCTATGGAGTACCTGCACTAGACATCCACCCCACACTTACATAATCAGTTGCGACATACAGCCTAACTCCCTTCATGCCACATGTCAACAAAGCCCTCCCTGACTCTGCTGTGGGGAAGGTGACCTAGGCCAATCTGGTGTTGCTGGAAAAATTCCTTCCCAGCCCCCCTAAAAAGGAACTAGAGCAATGCCCACAGCAGGTCTTGACTAAATCTGGTATTTTACCACCTAAAGGGGAGGGAGGGTGGGTGCTGCCTCAGCCTGCTCCATGTAAAAGGGGGCTTCACCGCACCGGACTGCCCTTTTAAACCCTTCCACCCAGCTGGTTCCCAGGAATGAGTTATTGTCGCCATGCTGGCCTTTGTCCCCTTTTGCATCAGTTTGACCTCTCTCCCCTCCTTCCTGCAGACATAAAGCACTGTTCCCTTCATTTGTCCAGCCAGCCAAATTCCCCCAGCTTAAAGGTGTGCTGCAATCATTTTGAAATTTTGTTTCTTTATTCTTAGTTTAAAAGGTGGTGATTGTCTCCTCTTCTCTTAACACTCCAATCCCCCCACCCCTCCTGTCTCTCCTATAGACATTGATACTTTCATGTTTACAGGAATTAAAAACATGGTGGACTTAATTTAGTCATCTATTCTGTAAGATCATGAATGGATAATACTTTTCTCCCCCAACATTGGGCCTGATCTTGCAAGCCTGCAACATGCGGAAGTCCAGTTTACTTCAGTGGAATTTTTGTGAGCTGAGGGCATGCAGGATCAGGAGCAATAAGAAGTAAATATTAAGAAAAGGTGCTTGATTTTTGTGTCATCTTCATTCAGCAACTACCACAATTGCAACTGGTAGCTGTTGATTGTTCTTAAAAGAAGGCACCCAGGATAAAATTTTCAAAAGCGCCTCTATACCTAAATCACTTTTCAAATGGGACTCGGACTGCTGAGTCACTTACATACTTCTATAGCTTTTACCCACAGTGTAATTACCGTGTGTTCACACTCATTGCAGTGCACAAAAATCTAGTGCTGGGTGTGATGAATTCAAGTAGTGTCTTAGTAAAATTCATTTCCCTGTTTAGCCAACAAGAAAACTACCGGTGAAAGTTTGTTCTTAAAAAAGAAAATTGGACCATTAGCTGAGAGTTTGTAATCTGTTTAATCACAAGATGGGCATTAGGCAGCTCAGTATAGTCTTCTCCATGTTGAAAGTTAATGAGAAAGTATGTCCTGTTGTTAACTGAAGCTTTATGCAATTACTTCAATATTGACTACAACAGAACTTTTTCTTTGGAAAAAAAACCTTATGCTTACAGTGGATGAATGATGATAATTTTTATATATTTGCTACTTGCCACAGTGTGAGATGTGCTCTATAAAAATTAACATATTAACAGAACAATAAATTAATTGAGGAAAAAAACAGTTAGTTTAAAGTCAGTGATGCACAGTAAGACACCCAAAAGTCAGGTGATGTGAAAGTTCAAGTTGAGTGCACAACCTTACTTACAAACTTCTTCCATCTTCTGTGTATGTGTGCTAATGCAGCCTAATTACAAGGTCACATAATGTTTCACAAGAGAACACAGTACAATGTAATGCATTGTTAGGGTGACCAGACAGCGAGTGTGAAAAATCGAGATGGGGGTGCAGGGTAATAGGAGCCTATTTAAGAAAAAGACTCAAAAATCAGGACTGTTCCTATAAAATCGGGACATCTGGTCACCCTATGCACTGTTTTCTGTTCACATGTGGATCTAAAACAACTTGTGGTCCCTTAAAGTCTGTGAGCTAGAGTAAATTCAGGCTTATGATGCCAGGATAACTTCAGCCAAAACCCGCCACCCCCCCCCCCCCCCCCCCAAAAAAAAAAGAAAAACACCAAACGCATTTGTAGGAACAATATGGAAGCTGGCATAGAGCAGGAAGCAGGGCCGGCTCCAGGCACCAGCAGAGGAAGCACATGCCTGGGGCGGCACATGCTGAGGGGCGTCATTCCATCCATTCTTGATTTTTTGTTACATAATTGCATTACAAAGAAAATTAATGTAAAACTTTAGAGCCTACAAGGCTTTTTTTGTGTGTGTTTGTTTGTTTGGGGCGGCAAAAATGGTAGAGCCGGCCCTGGCAGGAAGACTGCATGTGAAGAGCTGAAAGTTGCTCAAGGAGTGATGGGGCTCAGATTTTGATGAAGATCTTCCCAATTCAGGATAAGTGTGACTAATTATCTTCAATGTAAGTGTCATTTATAGATACCACATGATAGATAACAATATAGTTAAACATGAAGTCAAGTTTGAAGAAAATCAGTTGGTGTGTTTCAAAGTTTGGCGCATTTAAAATCAGCAAGTCATGGGACAAATTTCACTTTTAGATAGACTCAGACCTTAAAGCCTGCTGTCATTCTAAATATGCAGGTTTTTCAACTTAGCTTTAAGACAAACTCAATTTGCTGATTTTAAAGTTTCAGATCTGTTGTCTTGACATTGCTTTATTTCTTTGAGTCTCAGTGAGAGCTACAAAACAAGTCACATTTGAAGACGATTGGCTCAGAAGTTATAAAGTCAGTAAAGAAGTTCTGAAAAATGAGTATTTAACTAGATTATACATGAAAGTGCACTGTATTTCTTTTAAAATGCTTTTATAGCCATAGGCTGTGATAAACCAAGGTATTCATATGGACAGACCCTTGCACCTGCACAGAGCCCTATTAATTCTGATTGGTCTTGCCCCATGGATTAGCTTGCAGGATTGGGGCCTTCATGAGAAATATACTGTACTTTCACAGTAGCCATTTTCAAATATTTATAACTTTTTCAAAACTGTTTTTTAAACTAATCAAGGACAATAGTCTTCACTGAGGGCTATAATCATGCCAAGTTTCAAACTTCAGCTATTTTTGCTATAGCTCTGCCTAAATTAGTGACACTACTTCAGCTACTTCCCCTCAGCCATTTTTTTTTAATTCGAAAAAAACCAAAAACCTGTCCTCCCAACCATTCCTTAAACATATTCATGCTTTTGATTAGAGACCAAATTACAGCTCCAACAGTGAAGGGAGGTTACAAGTATACCATAGCGAAATAGTAGCATTAAAGTTGTTCTACAATACAAAAACAAACATGGTACTAAAGTCCCAAAATATTACACTTGTACGCGCATGCACGCACACACAGTGTATGCTTCCATAAGAATGAAGTGTGGGTTTTGATATTTTTCTATTCAAAAAGCAGGTGCACCTTTACTTTGCATACATTTTTAAGATAGGCCCACAGATATTATTCTGATAGAGAGGGTTTGGTTTTGAACACCTTTCTGTAATGTGTCATCTGACTCTGTTGTACTTAAAGTACTGCACAGGATCTTTTTAGGGGGAGTAAGGCAAAACACCACATTTATTAGTAATACATGCATTAATTAACACTGTATCATATGCATATGATATATTACACTCATGCACTCACATACACACACACAAGCACACTCCGTCTTGCTGTTGTTACCAACTAGTTGGTGCCCCTAACTTCACTGGCCAGGTGAGTTGGATGGGGGAGGGGTGGAGCCGGGCTTCTGCCGAGCCCGATCGATGCTCCCATGTTGACAAGACGAGACCCGGGGTCCTCTGCAAGACACCTCACATTTATAGCAGCTTCCCTCTCATGCAAATCTGTACCAAATTCAAAATCTGTGTCTGTGTCCATTGGTCCTTTGTGCTGCTTCCTTCTGGGTGTTGTCCCAATGCTGCAAAGAGGGTGTTTCCAAACGAAGGTGTTCGCTTCTAACCCCCGAGGCCGTCAGTATGTAAGCTTCTTCAGTGAGCCCACTTGACAAGTTTAATTGTCCTTGGGTCTGGCTTCCATCCCCTCTCCAAGGGTTGCAGCTGTCTGGAGGTGCTGCCTTCCATACCTTGTTCATTCGCACCTCATTCATTCAACAGGGCAATTGATTAAGGGGGGGGGGGGGAGATTTTGTTCTACTGCTAGCAAAAAGACATTTTTCTTCTATCTTATTCTATCCTTAGGGGCTATAACATTATACCAAGGTTCAATGTAAAGTTTCTACATGAGACTTTGATATAAAGTTTCCATATACCAAGGCTCATCAGTACAAGGTTTCTATATGAGGCTTTGATACAAAGTTTCATGAAAACAGAGGTCCCACGTGGGTAGACCCACTACAAGGTTATATGAAGAGGCACAATGTAAAGTCATATGAAAATGATCAGAGATTTATCTACAACTCTTCCACACAGCTCTGACTGTGTAACAATGGGTTAAAAGTCCAAGCCATAATTCCTCTTCTCAGTTTGACATCTGTACTCCAGGGGTTTAAAAAGATGAAGAAGCTGTGCAGCATTTGTTTGGGACACCCTTGAATTAGTCATGGAGCAAACCACTTCAGTGATGACATAACAGTTTTCCTCTGGGGAAGAATATAAGAGTCATTTGTTGGTATGTAAGTAGAGTTACTGAAAGTTCTTATCTGATTGAGAGTAGTAATATAGAAATCTATCTATCTAATCTTTCTGAACTTCCACACTGGCATCAAAATGGCTGTAGATATAGTCCCAGCTTCCCTTACCCCCCACCATCTCAGTAATTAGACAATTATGAGCTCTAAATTAATAGTTCAGTTTTCTTTCGAAGCACGTTTCACCTCTGTTTTTGTTGGTTAAGCACATAAATACTTTTCACTGTTTAAAGATGTAAATCATCACACCCCACAGCATTTTATGCATTGTGATTTGACATTTGTGAACATATGGTAATTACACTGCGTGCTTTGTTTAAAGCAGTTTCCAACCAGCAGCTGAAACTGTTACTACTGAAAAATTGGTTACAGGCTGGGGAAATATTTAGTAGAATACAGTTATGCTTTCTTCTTTTTCTTGCATTTTATGCACTGTAAGCTGTGTCCTGCAGTTGATCTTCGAGTGCAACTATGACAGGATATGGCCTTAAGTTGTCAGAAACATCCTGATATTGATTTTGGGGTAAAACTTTCACTGAGTTTAGTAAGTGTGTTGCATGTAGAGTGATGGCAGGGTATGGTCCCAAATGAATATGAGGACTAAACAATGATTGTGGGTGCTTTCAAATTACAGCCTTAAAATAACATGTGATCCCCTCATCTTTTCATCTGCAAACTTTATAAAACCCGAGATAGCAGAGGTTTGATCTGAATTTATTTATTTTAGAGCTGTGCAAGTTCATTTAAAAAAAAGTGTTAGTTTCTATAAGGCAGTATTTCATTTTAACTTGCTGCTTTATCATTTCTGTGATCTACTGTGTCATATTTGAGCACACTAAAACCCTAGCATGTAACCTAGGAGCCTAAGAGAGATGCAATTTAAAAAAATATATTATATACTTTGGAAGCAATTTAATAAGTAAAATAAAAGGCTTGTCTTAAACATGTACTTCATAGTAGTTGTTAAGCACAGATATTTGCCAGGTGATAGTGCCAATATACCACCAATTCCAATAAATATACCACACTCAAATACAGCTGAATGGTCTCTGCTGCAATCTGTGCCAAATTCTTGGCACTCGCTTGAGTAAAGACCACAGAATTTTGACCCTTGTAACTAAAAGCCTCTGATTGCCAGATTCTGGGACTGGACGACAGTGGATGGATTACTGAATGATTGCCCTGTTCTGTTCATTCCGTTTGAAGCATCTGGCATTGGCCACTGTTGGAAGCAAAGATACTAGGCTAGATGGACCATTGGTCTGATTCAGTATGGCCGTTTTTGTGTTCGTATGTAAAAATATGTTAACTGTTAGTTAACAGAAAAAAAATACATTTAGGTTGGGGTTGCTGGAGGTTAAAGGCATGTAGTCTCCTTGCAGTTGTCATACTTGTGCTAAATTATATACAGTAAGTAAAACAGATTACCAGATTCACAAATGGAATTAAATTTCCCTTTGTCTCCCCCACTCCACCCCTCAGCCCCATAGATTGGACAAATAACAGTGGAATTTTCCCACTTCCTCAATGGAGGTGGGAGATAAGGCAGTTTTGGCAGGAATACGGCTTGTTTTTACTAATACTATTTTATAAAAAGAGGCTGACTGGTAACAAGTGTATGGCCCCTTCCTTATTACTCTATTCCCTCCACAGGGAAAGACAGTGGGGTGGGGCAAAGGAAAGAGAGAGTCTGATATGCAATATCTCTATAACTGATGGGAACACCAATATGCCAATAATTGGGATAGGAACATACTCTTCTTTAATTGTGATCTTCAGGGAGTTTTGTGCAATATATAACAAATTACTATACATGTATATAGCATCATAACTTTTTGGAGATTGAGTCATAGATCCCTGCCCCTTGGAATAGGAGAACACAGATACCAAGGTGATGAACATGGCTTAAAAACCTAGATCTTCATGCACCAATTGTACTTTGGCCATCTTGCCAGACCTTATTTTTATATTCTGCTCCAGCTCCTTGAACCATCAGCTGGTCACTGAAGCTGGAACTAGAAGAAAGCCAACTCCCTGACAAATCAGCTAGCAGGAACAAGGAAGAAAAGTGCCTTCTTTGCTTGATTGAGGGACCGGGCAGCACATTTCCCTCCTTCAATGAGAAGCTGTATAATGGCATGAAGTGATATTAATTTAGATGGAATATATGGGCCCAAAGAGTCAATGGTGTTAATGTGACCACAAAACTGTCCAATATGAAACAGTATTTGGGGTTTGGTATACAGAGAGCTCAGCCTGCTTAGTACCATGGCAATCACAGCATTAAAATTCCTTTTCACCTTTTATTAAAGATATAGAAAACAGCTAAAGCATTGGAAATGTGAAGTATTAAGAAAGTCTTTCATTTTAACAGCATCCCTTGCTGTTCCCTTTCCTTTTAGCTGGAGAGAGTCTTTAGGAAGAAAGAAAGAGGAAAAAAACCCCTGTCTGACAGACTCTTAGGTGGGGAATGACTACCCTTTTGGGGAAAGGAGAAGTTGTTAGTTGAGATGGGGTGGAGCTGCTGCGGCTGCTGTTAAAGTCTGATCCCATTTGCTAGAAAACGATACAAGGGCTTGTCTTCATGTACAACACTACAGCTGCACTGGAGCTGTCGCATTGTTCTAGCGCTTTAGTGAAGACGCTGCTAGGAAGAGCTTCTCCTGTTGGCGTAGTTACTCCACCTCCCCAAGAGGTGGTAACTGTGTGGGCGGGACAAGCTCTCCCGTCGTCATAGCATTGTCTACATGGGGCGGGCAGTGGGGTTAGGTCAGTATAACTACGCCGCCCAGGGGGTTGGATTTTTCACTCCCCTGAGCAACATAGTCATACCGATATAATTCTGTATTGTAGATCTGGCCTAGGACAAATGCACACACAAGGGGAGAGACAAGAACAGCAAAAGTAGAAAATGCAGCTTCTGTCTCTGGCATTGACTTTCATTTGCAAAGTCACCTCTAGAGAAACGCAGGGCCCAGCACAGTCTTATCAGCCAGCCCGAGACCTGGCAAACTTGTACCAGCATCAGGTTGTTTAGGACAATGCTTTTAGCTACTTTTCTGGTCACAGGCTTACAGCAGTGTTGCAAAATATATCATTTTGGCCATCTAAACCAGACTATGATTAGACAGAAGGCAAAAGGAGAGGGAGAGAAAAGAAATAAGGTGGGGAAGGAAAAGGACACATGAGTGGGGCAGGGTAACAGTCTGTATTCCCTGGTGGTGGTGGGATTCAGCCGCAGCCAGTGAAGGGGGTGATGTCATCAGGCCCGGTCTGGTCAGGACATTCTCAGGATTAGGATGAAGAAGGTGAGGTGTCGCAGGAAACAGTGGGAGTGGCAACCATAATGGTGAAGCTTGCTCCAGTCACCAGTTTTTCTCCCCAAAGTCTCTTATTTTAAGGTTTCCCTCATTATTTTATCCACCAATTAGGCCTAATTTCTGACACACCAATTCTGGGTCATTGATTTCCGGTCTCTCACTGTTCTTACCAGGCATAATCTTAACACAGCCCTTGAATTATATCAACAGATCTTTTTTGTTGGAACTAATTCAGTCTTTCTATCTCTCTCTTTGTGTGTGTGTGTGTGTGTGTGTGTGTGTGTGTGTGTGTGCGCGCCCCCCTTTTCCCATCAACCTTTGTTATTATAGTTACTGTGACATTTTAGAATTTACACTTATTTTTCACAGTTGAGCTTACCATTAGGGTAAATTTGTAGACCCAATTATTACAACAATGGGTCCAAATATCAAGAGCTTAATCATTCCAAAAGCTATATAAACACACAAAACTCCTGTTGAAGTCACTGATAGGAAGACCTATCAGTGACCTTAAGTATCTCTGCATTACCTATCCAGCTGAAGTGGGCAGCATGTATTTCTAAACTAACCTGTTTGCATGTAGCTGTATTTCAGACCTCTGCAGCACTGGAATATATTGGCCAAAGAAACCATATTCAGTAGATCAATATGCAGTTTTATATTTGTAAATATTAGTGGGACTTATGATCCCATTAATCTTAGATTTTAATTATGGAAACATATTCAGTCATATATTTACTCACATCACAGTAAATATTTCCAAGCTAAGATTTCTTGTAAATTAGTTAATGGCGCTTTGCCACAAATATGTTTTAATTGTCATGAATTAAATATCAATTTGAAAATGATGATAAGCAGTAAAATAAAATAAGAATGACAGGCGGTAAATCTTATCAAAGTCAAATAAAGACACCCCTGGTCAGTTCTCAAGAAATAAATATTTAAAATGAAGGAATAGTAACATTTTATAATATGCTAAAAAAGCCTGTTTCATGAGAAAAATTACAGAAATATGATATAATATTTCTGTAGTTTTTCTCATGAAACAGGCTTTAGCTTTTTCTCCTTTGTTCATTTGACATGATTTATAAAGCATCAATAAATACATTCTACTTAGGATTCCTTCTGATTTTGATATTGACTTTCCTAGATGTCTTATTCGCATAGCATGAGTCAGATAAAACAATTTGGTTTGAGTTCAATACAGTGTTGTTTTGTTCTGAAGGTCAACCCGGGATCAGACAGGAGCAGTTTCTCATTATTTCCTATTGGCACTCCAAACAGTCTTTATTGAAGTCTTTCAAGCAATGTGTGACCTCTGTTTCAATACGTCTCACAGATTTCACAGGCTGTCACTGCCACTCAGACATCACGAACACAGACAACTGTAATGGAAACGGTAACTATGGTGACCACCAGAGAACAAATCCTGGTTAAGCATGCTAAAGAAGAACTCCCACCACCTCCACCACACAAGAAGAGGCAGATCCTAGTGGATTCAGAAATTAGGAAGAGGTGAGAAGTTCTAAAGGGTTGGGGAAGATCAGTGATAAAGTTTGGATAAGGCTACAAAGATTAACTATTGTCATTTGAATGTTTGCATAATTTGGGGCAGGGGGTTTCTGTGGGAAAAAAAATTCAGTATGCCAGTAATATTGTGATTAATTAGTACCTTTGTTTTTATCAGGCTGATTATGGAGTAGTTTGTACAAGTGGTTCCAACAAATTACTATGATATAGTACTGAATATTTAATAGGTATTATGCTAATATTAAAGTAATATTATTTTGTTAAGTCAAAGAACCACCACAGGTAATAATTTGTAGTACAAGCATGACATTTTCTATACTTAGTGTGGTTCTGTTCTGAAAAGAGTCCTTAGAAATGGCATTGTGGTATGCCACATCAATTGTGGCTAAAAACTTTGAGAAAAAAAATCCTTTAGTTTAAAAAAAACAAAAAACAAAAACAAACAAGCAAACAACATTCCACGTTCTAGTCCTGCAAACTCAGCCTGGAATCTGAAAATCAGGTTTTATTCTTTCTGGCTTGTGCATCATTGTTAGTAATACAGGTCTACAAGGCAAAACGTTGCCCTCAGTCGCACCTATGCAATCTCATTGTCTTTAGGGTTTGTCCTGTGTATCCCAGGTGTAACTAAGGGCAAGTTTGGGCCCTTCAGTTGGAACTAAGGGTCTTATCCAACACTCATTGAAATCAGTGGAAAGGTTCCCAATTACTTCAGTTGGCATTGGATCAGGCTTTGTGTTAACAATTGTGTACATGAAAGTGAAGGAATAGACTTAACACTCTCATACTGTGTGTGCTCTGCAAACCTAAAACTTATTTTTGTCACAAAGATAAGTAGGTATAATTCTGAATCCTGCAGGAAATTCAGAGACGGTCCAGAAACTCTAAGTCCACTAGGTTGCAAGTCTATCTAAAGGTGCTCAGATATACAAAACTTCAAGATAGATTTATCTGTTGAATAAAAAGGTACCATTGTTGCAGTCACATTAAGTGTTCATTCTTGAAGAGAATGTTTATTCTGTTCCTTCTTTTGCAAAATGTTTTTCAGTACTATCAGATTTCTTCACTGAAATATTAAAATACATTTTTATGAAGATAAAATATACCTAAATATTTGTGATCTGTCTTGTTAGATTGAAACCATTGTGTCCTAATGCATACATGCAAAAGCAAGGTTAATTAGAGAAAAACTTTCCTGTACTTTGTCATCTAGTATCTTTTGAAGATATTTGAAAGTTGTTCTTTTCATGGGTCCTAGATATCCATGAAATGACAAATGGAATGGTGATAGATGAGATACATTAGTTTAGTTCAGGGGTTCTCAAACTTCATTGCACCACGGCCCCCTTCTGACAACAAAAAGTACTACAGGGCCCCAGGAGGGGGAACCGAAGCCTGAGCTCATCTAAGTCCCGCCACCCCGGGGGAGGAGGGGAGCCAAAGCCCCACCTCCTCAGGCCGGGGGACCAAAGCTGAAGCCCAAAGTCTTCAGCCCCAGGCAGGGGGCCTGCAACCTGAGCCCTGCCACCCAGGGCTGAAGCCCTCGGGCTTGAGCTTTGGCACTGGGCCCCAGCAAGTCTAAGCCAGCCCTGATGACCCCATTAAAATGGGATTGCGGCCCACTATGGGATTGCAACCCACAGTTTGAGAACCACTGGTTTAGTTTAATAATGGATCCTAACTTGTTAAAATCAAATGAGCGGTGCTGAAAAGGGCACTCTTTACTGAATCTCAGAGCTCTTGCATCTGCTCTCTGAACCATTTGAAGACTTTATTTTCATGTGCTCATTATTATTATTAATAGTTTAGTAGTGACCAAACATCTTAATCAGCACAGAGGCCCCATTGTGTTAGATACTGTATAAACATATGAGAATCCCAGGAAATACTGGAATTATTTTAATTCTGAAATTGAGAAAACAAAGACTTTTTAAAAATAGCCTTGATTTCTGGGGGAGGAAAAAAAAAGTCTTGGACCTTTCCCTTTCTGTCTGTCTGCCTCTGGGTTTTTTTTCCAAACTGAATGGTTAAGGAGTTCTCAATCTCAGTGTGAAGTAAGAGGACTTCTGTTCTTACAGAGCACCAGTTACCAAGGGATACTTTTCCATCATCAATACTGCAGCTTTCCAAGGTTATCTGGGCCTCTTTACTAATTTATAGCTATGAACCAAGGTTGCAAGCCATTAAGTACACAGTATTGGTCCATATTTTTCTTTCCTGTTAGCCTTCTCTTGATCTCTAATAGTGAGAGTTGAATTGATTGGGACATGCAGACTACATAGCTGAAGTCAGTGTTTGGGGAAATTATCCCAGAGCAGATAATTGTTAAATTGTTAAATGTTAGCTGGATTATAGCAACTGTTTATGTGTGGACGCATCTATTATTACACCAACTGAGAATTATAAAGATGACTACTGCTTGTCAACGATGGCCTCTTAAACTAGCTAAAGTATTGAAGCTGGCAGGGATACATATTAAAATAATTAATATTTATAAAGAAAACAGGAAATGTTATCAAATTATGAACTGAGAAACTGTGATAACTTGCAGGCATGTTGCCAGTTCTACAATAAACAATGGAGTTTATTGATGTATTTTGACAGTAATAAACCAGGATTGTTTTTTTGTTTTTTTGTTTGTTGAGGGTGGGAGGGGAGTTGTCTGTATGTTGCCCTCTTAGCCATATCACTACAGTTTAACCTTTGAAAAACAAATTTGAGAAATTCTGTTCTGTATGTTTTTTGTTTTGTTTTTTAAAAAGGAATATATAGGAGTTTAATATACAATCCTGGAGATATTCTGTATCTCTCATCTCAAATCACGCCCTAACATAATTTTAGATAAGCTAGAATGAGTGCATTTCAGAATAAATGTATTGTAGTTTCTCATACATACCTGGGGCCTATGTCTTTTCCATTAGTAAATAGATGATTTTTTAATAGTGATCTGGTAAGTTTGTGTCAACTCAAAACTAAAGCACTTTGCTCCTGCTGAGACAGAGTTCATGTTTATTAACCATGCATTGGTATTGTCTCTCTTGATAATGTAATGGTAGAAAATATTATTGAGGTATGGAGGAGTGAAAACAGGAAATCTAGTATTTATTATTTTAATATCTTTAACGTGATCTACATTGTTTTCAAACTTTTTTCTACATTGGTTTCTAGGTATATTTTTATGAATGGTAGTTATTGCTACATAGTCCCTGGACAAATATTATGTGGGCTCTCATTCAGCATAACTGTGCACTAAAGGCCTTTTAGTGGATTACCTGTTTGACAAGGACCTGTGGTTGATGAATAGGAGACTTAGAACTAGCGAACTGATGTACGGAGAGGTTGATAGCCTGTGGTGGGTTACCATGTGGGCGGAGGTTGTCCTCTGGCATTTCTAGTACCACTGCCACTAACAGACTCTCTTCCCTTCCTTCCTTTATACTCCACAAGAGTGTGCCAGAGGAGGAGAACCAATCAGGAAGCAGCTTCGGAGAAAAAGTCGAGAAGACAGTCAGGGAAATGAGTTTCAGACAGAAAGAATAATGGTTACTGTTTTGTTGTGTCAAAAGATAAGCAAGATTGTTTCCCACCAAAATCCCACAGTGTATCCTGATCAGCATTATTGATTGTTTGGTGAAATCCTGGCCCCACTGAAGGCAGTAGGATTTTTGCTGTTGAATTCCTGGTTGCAGTGAAGTCTAACCTGTGCCTACGTAGGAAATAAAATAAAAAGCATGCAAACTTCATTGCTAATAGAGTGTAAAAGCACACTGTACACTCTTATACACAGGGCCGGCTCCAGGCACCAGCTGACCAAGCAGGTGCTTGGGGCGGCCACTCGGGAGAGGGGCGGCACGTCCAGCGATTCGGCGGCAATTCGGCGGAGGGTCCCTCACTCCCGCTCGGAGCGAAGGACCTCCCGCCGAATTGCCGCTGCAGATCGCGATCGCGGTCGCGGCTTTTTTTTTTTTTTTTTTTTTTTTTGCTGCCTGGGGCAGCAAAAACCCTGGAGCCGGCGCTGCTTATACAGACCACCTATAGTAAAAGGAAAAGTGTGCTGTTATATGGCTTCAGCATACTGAATTGAAACTGCATATAAATCTAATAGGGAAGAGAAGTCTCAAAAGGTTGGATGCTTATCCAAAATATCTGAACTGATTGAGGACCAGGCCCCATTTCCATCCAAACCTACCTTGTATTGTCTTCTGGTGGGGAAGGACTGGTGGCCTGCTACCCGCTTCCATACTCCCTGGTATCTTTGGTCAAACAGCTATCCTCTTGGATTCACCTTTGGGGTAGAGGATGATCAGTGACCACAGGAAACACATCTCATTTCTTTGTGTGTATTTTTCTTAGGAGTAGCCACCCACCCACACACACATGTGAACTGCAGCAGGGAGAAATAGCTCTTATCTGGGTCCCCAATTGCAGACTCTGACATCTTGGCACCTTAGTTTGGCCTTCCCCCCAGCAGCAGTACAGCGTGGGGCATCTTAGGTGAATCAGACCTTTTTCAGCTCCCTGGGCCATGTATGGTCAATACCAGATGCTTCAGAAGAAGTTATAAGAGCCCTGTAGTAGACAGGAGTGGGCTATTCTGCCCCTCCCCTTCTCCTATTAGGTCTTATCCTGGTCTCTAATAGTTTGATTGGCTTAAACCCTGAAGCATGAGGTTTAATATTCCTTCAAAAAAATCAAGTGGATGATGACTGTATATTCTTTATCCATATAAATGTTCAATCTCTAATTTAATCTTGCTAAAATGTCCAGTCCCTTTGACTTCCTGTGGCAATGAATTCTGCAATCTAGAATTTGCCACCTTTTCATTTCATTGACTGTCCCCTTTGTTCTTATGCCATGAGCCAGGGGAACAGACAAATGTTCTTGATCTATCTCCTTTATACCATTCTATATATGTTCACCAAATTTTCACAGGGGATCATTTATTAAAAGAAAGAGCTAGAAAAGAGTCTTCAAAAGTTAGAGGTTTGTGTTTGGCTGAAAAAAGCAGCCAGACATTGAGTGCTTATCTGAAATTTCTGAAGGTGCATAGTCATATTGTGTTACTCTCCTCCATTCGTGTTCCATTTCCTTGGGTGGCGTGTTCTTGGGCGTAGTACTTCCCAGCCGACTCAGCCTCTCTTCTACTCTTCTAAAACTTTATAAAATATTGTTGGTTGCAAAAAAAAAAAAAAGGTATATTTAAAATGAAGAATCAACCTGCATTGGTGAAAGAGTAGAGAGGATTGTGCTCTAGAGTTCCTTTCGGGTTTTTTTGTTTTTTTAATTTATATTATTTTTAAAAGAGTAGAAGGTTTCTTTTAAAAAAAAAATCATGAAGCTGCAGCTCAGGCTCTCCTTGCAGATGAGTTGAGTGCCTCTGTTTCAAGGAGGAAGAATGGGAAGCTTGGCTTCTCCATGAATACTGCATTTGTAAATTGTGGTGGAGTTGGCTGCCCACCTGTTCCCCTGATAGGAGATACTGGTGGTGGTGGTTGTGATAATAATACCTAGCTTTTATATTCACTGTTCTGAAAGCACTTTACAAAGGAGGTCAGTATCATTATCCCCATATGGGGCAACTGAGGCACATGGAAAGTGACAGAGTGGCAGCAGGACACTGGAAAAGTTGGGAATTGAATCCAGGTCTCCTGAATCCCTGTCCAGTGCTCTATCCATTATGCTATAAAAAGTGTTCTGGGTAGCAGGTTGTGGTGTCTCCCCTTTATCCCCAGAAACCTGCCGCTAGGTAAGTGGTGGAGGGCAGACAACTGAATAATTTATAACTTAAGAATGATTTGGTTTGGATCCAGGGATGGGAAATGTTCTGTTGTGGGTGACAGGGAGATTCTTTAAAAAGAAATGACCTCTCCTTAGAAAAACAAAACAGACGACTGCTGTCAAAAACATACATTAAAAACAATTAATAGAAATAATTGAGTATTGTCAGACAAAAACAAAGTAAATAGAATGATGCATTGCAGCATTTTAGTGGGAGGGGTGTCATCGACACACTCTGGAGTGTGCAGGTCAGATGCATGATCCAAAAAGAATGTAAACTGTAAACAATATTTTACTCCCTTAAGACTTTTAAAAGGCAAAGCAGTTTTAGCTGCTAAACATTTCATTTATATGTATTTGTATTATTAATGTCCCTGAATAATGTGTAAAGAAGCCTTTCTTGTGCCACTTGATAAATTACTTTGTACATTCTATGTAATATTCCCATGCAAAGTCTATTTGTCACAGTATTATTATGGATGTAATGACAAACTGTGAATATGAAGCAGACAGTCTGTCCTTTGAGGAAAGGAAAGGCATGATAAAATAGGATAGTTGCTCCATCTAGTGTTTAATATTTAGTGAACGTTAGCAAAATCATATACTTTTATTCTTCATATAAACTAGGTTTTTATTTTAAATAAAAGTTTTTGTGATATATTAAAAGGGGTTATGCCAGACTTTGCTTTTCAGTTAATTCTCTTTGTATTTTCAGCAGTATCTAATTTTGGATTTTGTGTTGTAGAAAATAGAAATAACTGTTTTAAGAGGTTAATTTAGTTAACATATGCTGTTTCAAATAGTCCTTCACTGAGCTGCGAATTGTGTAAACCCTACACAGCCTTCAGGCTGACAAGCACTTTCTCTCCAGCTCTGTGGATTGTTTGACCCTTGTCCACTTGTGTATGATTTAGTGCTTGCTGTTCTCTATTATATAACCATACTTAGCTAGTCTAAAATGGGAGGATTCAGGTGTCTGAAATTTTGCTGGTGTTCCTTGGTTATGTAGTGTTTGTGTGGGCAACGTTAATGAAGAGGAGCAAACAAAATCACATTTTGATGTAAACATAGGGTGGCTTTCTGTAGACTAAGTCCAAGTACATATGTAAATCAATGGATGTGACATTAATACAGCTTGCTAGCACCTCACTTTTGCTGTCAATGGCTGAAGATATAAAGCAGCATAATTTTAATCCATGATGACTTCTGGCTGGTTGTCAGATTGATATCTCCTTCATCCTAAAATGGGTGACCTCAAGCACCAGTGGAAAGGGATGAAGAACAGGTCCTCTCAATATATGTGTCAATTCAGAGAGACGTACTATGAGTAGGTCTCTGATAAATGGGGTAAAGTGTACAAATGTAGTGGGGGAGCAAGAAGTTAGAAATCTATTTGGCTGACACACTGAGGATTCAACCAAGGGCCTCCAAACTATTTAAGCTCTTGCTTTTAGCTCTGATCTAAAGAGACAAAGCTCCCTAGCTGGGGACTATAAAAACTCATCCCCTTTATGGAGTGCCCCAGAGGGGGATCTATAGCACTCACTCGCCATTGGATTACAAGACTGTTACCAGATTTCCCTGTTACTTTGGGGTATACTCATTTATTAGGGTTACTCTTCTGGGTGGGGGGTTCTGTACTTCTATCAATGTACTGCTTGTGTCACTTGTGTTCTCATACGGAGCTCTGCTTCTCCCTTCTGCAAGTTCCCTCCAAATGGAGCTATCCTGCAGGAACTAGGTTCCCCATGGCTGGGTTCTTCCAGCCCCAGAATCAGACGAACACACACACACATTAAAGAGAGCGTCTGAGAGGACCGAGTTAATCACCAATCCCAAGCTAACCCCTTATATGTCCCTGGACTCAGCAGGTCGAACAGCACCTCTAAGCTGTCACCCTCATATGCCATGGGCACTGCACTGGAATAAAGTACGCCTGAGCAGGCTGGGTTGAGCAGCACCTTCAATCTGCCACCCTCATATGCCCCTGGACTCAGCACGTCACTTTCATGTTACAATTGTTCTGGTAGTAACCCACTTGATGAGCAAACCCCACAGGATTTTTGGGTGCTGCAGGGATCTTTAGCTTAGGTACGAGAGAGCGAGAGAGCGAAGTAACCAGCTTAATCATGAAAGTTATTTATTGCCAGGTAATAACTACGAGGGGAGCCAAAAAACGAAACAGTTATAATATTAAATCTAACTTAAATTTGATTACAAAAGTCAGGTTTAGAAAACTATAACTGATCACACAAGTCAGGTTCAGAAGGCTATACCTAAACAGAGAGAGAGAGTTAGGTTCTTACCACTCCGTGAAGCTTGAATCGATCAGGGTTCCCAGGTGGTGGTGGTAGCTGTGGGTCCGGAGTGCTGGAGACAGGCAGAGCCCCCAGCATGATCAGTCAGGGGAAGATGAAGTAGGAATGGAACTGATACAGATTTTGGATCCAGGCATCAGTGCACTTGAGCATGGGTAGGGGTTTTTGTAGAGAAAGAAGAGTGGTTCAAGGGAGAACACTAAGTTTGTTTGTGGGTAAACTTATGGCTCTTGGGAGTATACCAAAGTTGTTTTGTTCAGGCTAGAGAATAGGAACTGATCATTCCTGGCTATGGGTGGTGTTCCTTCGAGGGAGCTCACAATGTAATTAGGCAGCTTCAGTATTTTGGATACTAATAAAGGATTTATTACTCGAATTGGTCTGATAATTACTGAGCTGGGTGTGTGCAGGTGTGGTTTCATTGACACCTGGAGCAGAGATTCCCCATCATGCAGTGCTTTCCTGCTTTTCTGGTCCCAGAGTTCCATGCGGTTCTTGCTTTGGAATCTCTGTTCTCCACTCTGTATGCTAATGGGGATGCCTCCCTGTCCTAACTTTGATGCAAATAAGACTAGGGGAGTTTCCTTAATCTTGTCACCCTTGTCTGGAGGGGTTTAGGTGTGTCTTCCACTGCCTTTTCATTGCTTTGTGTAAATCTTTCTTCGGATCGGCTTTGGTTCAAGCAGAGGCTGGGGAGGGGGAAGGTCTTTTGTGAGTCAGACAGGCTGGGTACTGTGCCCTGATTCCCTAAGAACACAGAGCTGCTAGGTAACAAGACACAATATTCAGAGGTGCTGTATAGAAGTGCCCTTTCTACCTACACTACTTCTCTCTGAATTGTCACATATACTAAGAAGACCTGTTGTTCGTCCCCTTACACTGGTGCTTGAGGTCACCCATTTTAGGATGAAGGAGATATCAATCTGACAACCAGCCAGACGTCATCATGGATTAAAATTATGCTGCTTTATATCTTCAGCCATTGACAGCAAAAGTGAAGTGCTAGCAAGCTGTATTAATGTCACACCCACTGATTTACATATGTATTTGGACCTACTACTCTACTGCAAGCCACAGATTTTCACTGGGCCTCAGCTCAAAATGGTTGCATATGCACTTCCATGACATTCAAGTTATGAGCCTATATGTGTGGAAGTTTGAATAGCTCATGCCCATAAATCCCCAAATGATCTTGCAATTTTAGTGTGCCTCTACATACAGTGTAACTTTCAAAATAGCCCTCACTTCCTGCACATAAAGAAATGCTTAATACAAAAGATTGGCTTCTACAAAATGTTCTTTGAAAATCAGGACCATAATTAGACTAAAAATTGCCTTGCTTTTCTTTGTTGGATAAGGCATGCAAATTTGACTGTCAAGTGATTTAGATAATTGTACTTTAGCTTTATGGGCTCAGATACTCCAGTGATGATGCCTGGATCAAATGTCTGGATAGATAGCTGTCTGTCCATATTTTCTTAATTGTTATTACTTATTTTTATTATGATATTATCCAGGAGCCCAAATCAGGATCAGGGCTTCTCCGTGTTCAAAAGTGGGTGTAACAGACACTTGGAAGGAATAGGTATGGAGGAGAGGCTATAATTCATGTATCTATGTGCACAGATAGTTTTAAGTCATTCAATTACTTTTTTGACTTTTGAAATATAAGTAAACAAATTATAGATATCCAAGGTCGCTGATGGTCATCTATGTAGTCATCATCAATTGGCAGTTTCCTGTAGGTATCACAGTAGATGTGGGTCTTGAGGAAAGATTTGGAAGAAAGGGTAGTGATTTTACTGACTAGCTCATAAGAAACAGCAGAGAAGAAAGTGTGAAGATGCTTGTGGGAGAGTAGGTAAACAGGATCAAGGCTCACAGAGTTGGTGAAATGGAATTGGTGTCTGAGAGTCATAGGATACAGAAGTAGGTAAGTAGAAAGGAACTAAGTTGTGAAGGTAAAGTTTGTATTTGATTCACTGGAGGGACTAACACCAGGTGACACTGTTAGAACAAAAGACCATGAGGGTGGCCTCAGCAGCAGAGTTTTGAATGGAGCTGATAAGCAGTAAGGTAAAAGGGAGAGAGGTAAGGATGGTTGAAAAAAGGAGTTGCAGTAATGAAGATAAGGGATGATAAAAGCCTATATGAGATTTCAAATGGTATAGATAGAGTGTAAAGGTCAGATCTTTGACATACTGTGGAGTAAGAAGAAGCAAGATTTTAATACAGGCAGGCTGTGTTAGGCTACAGAGAGAAGGTAGAGTAAAAGTCAGCACCTTGGTTAAGGGTGGTGGCATGGAGGATGACAGACACACATTCTGCAGCTGGAAAACCAAAGCATGCACACTACTTAAGGGAAAGAATTTCAAAGACAATAAATTATCAGATTTTTAAATATATGCCAGGCAAAAGCCCATTTTAAAGTCAGGGAATTATTTAGAGAAATTGTCTGAAGTAATTTGATTTTGGGTTCTATAGAGCAGCTGCTTCGGTCCCAGTGTTTTTAAATCTACATAGACTCTCTCTTTGCATTCTTTCTCCACCTGTGCTGGCAAGAGGACTGGAGAGGGAGGCAAATATTTAACCGTTTGGTGTAGAGACTAAATTAACTTGCAGCTTCATGACTCCTCCACGCTTCACAGCAAATTAGGTCCCTGCACGTAATAAACCTGGTTCTAAATGCACCTTCATTTTGACCTCCTCTCTTTCTGAATGACAAAAGGTGAATCAGTGTTGCAGGGGATGGTGAAGAAATAAAATCCATTTTAAAAAACAGTTATAAAATAAAGTGCTGAAAAGTGTGGGGGGGGGGCACGCAGAAAATAATTCCACATGGTACTAAATTTTTAATTTTTTTAAAGCTCAGGTGACTGGTAACTAGAGCTAACATAAATCAATTGGGAAAGACTCCCTCCCTCCTCCGGACTGTATCCTTCATATCAGCTCAGTAGAGGGTAGAATCAGAACCTTTGTGGTATGAAGGCTACAAGTGCATCTATAAACCCAGAGAGAAGCCTTCCTCCCTAATTGAGACAGTAGCTTGTCTTAGCTGTGAAAGTCATTCTTTGCATATTTTACAAAAGAAGTCAGCTCATAAATCTGGAAACCTGGATGTGAAAGTGGAGTTGTCTGTTCACTAGACAGATTAGTATAAAAAACTAGGAAGCATTTGTAGGTTTACAGAAGGGCTCCTAAGTTTTACAGTTGACAGGCTGCATTCCAGGAGATACCACATATCTAGAGCTTCTGTTTCTGATGGCAATCACCACTTTTTTCATATTTAATTCATAATTCTGGTTGAAACACCTGGTATAACATCTTTGCTGTGATTGTTAATTTTAAGTCTTATATATAAAGAAAAGATTTTCTTTTATTTCTCTATATCTCAGGTTTGACGTCGATACAACAGAACTACACAGTTGGATGACCCGCTCAGAAGCTGTACTTCAGAGCCCCGAATTTACAATATATAGAAAAGAAGGCAACCTGTCAGACCTCAGAGAAAGAGTCAATGTAGGAAAATATACTCTCATATTTGTTTGTCAATTTGTATTAATTTTTCAAAGTACTTGTCCAAATCTAAAAGAAGTTGAACTGTAGATTGGCAAACATAGATTGACCCTACACAGCCAAATTTTCAGATATGCTCATTAATTTTGTGTGCGCCAGATTTTGGCTGGCAGCTTGATATATGTTGTGCCTGAGGTGGTGTTGATCCATACATCCAAGTCCACACACTTTTAACTTGTACAGCAGATTTGTACAAGTCTAAGTGATTGCAGAATCAAGCTTTATATATAGCACGCTATGTATACAACCATACTACTACTCTTTTCATTTTAGTATTATTATGTTAGTATCACATATTAAAAAGCAAAGTCATATTATACTATATGTAAAGGAAGAATCAGTATTTCATTCTAGTGATAGTGTTCTAGAAAAGATCCCAAATATTAACAATCATAATGCTCAGTTGAATTTAAACAAGTCTGGCCATGGTAGCATGGAACACTTGAAAAATGATTCTTTAATCGTCTATGGCCTCAGTGATGATTTTGCAGTGTGTAATCCATAGCACTGTGTGTGTTTTTACACTCTGAATTTAGTCTGTTAAACACTAAAATATTTGGATACTTGGAAATAATTTGATTTTTGAAAATAGTTGCAAAAATTATCTGCTTTATTCTAAGTACCAGAAGGAGAAATCCATGTCTAGCTAGCTATTACACTCAAAGCCCGTGATATTTTACAAATGTGTTTGTTTAAAAATTAACAGATATAAATTCTTACTCCATGTACTGCAAATGGAGCAAGATTACCAACACTAAATCATTTCTGCTATATGTTTGTCTTCCTGTCTGTCTTTCCATCTTAAATCAGCTCTGATAAGATGAAGGAACATTGAATTTCAGCCCTCCAGAAGTATACATTCAAAAGTTTCTTATCTCACTTACCTTGCAGTGGTTTGTGTTTAATCAATAGTCTCCATAGCAATACTGGAAGAAAGCACTGAGTAGTCTGCGGTATACTGAAAGCAGCTTTCTGATGCCACCCGCTCATTTTTGTGTACTTGGAAGTGCATTTTTCTGAAGTAATATTAATAATTATATGGTAAATGATTTTACTCTGACCATTTTCTATCTGCTCCATGAAATGTGCACATATTAAAAACAAAACTGGCATGATACATGCAGAAGATATGATGGATGCAGGCATTCGGATATTAGAGTGACGGGGACAATTTAATTCATAAAGAGATAGACACTTAATTTTCTGAGCGGACTTCCTCCTCTAAAAAGAATTGGGAGAAATAACAAACATTATTGTCTCATGTTAACACTGAAAATCTTTTTATAAAGACCACAGCTGAGTTAGGTTTGGAGGAACATCTTTATTTTTAAAAGTTTACATTTTGCCTTGAGTAACTCCACATTTGAGGGTTTACAGGTTGCAGGTGCAGTGTGATAAATAAAGGGGGGATAGCTCCCTTTGATGGACACCCAGCCAGCCAGTTAGCTGTAAAATCCCTCTTGGAAGCTGTTCTTTACTTGCTTTACCTGTTAAGGGTTAAAAAGTCCCCCGGGTAAAGGAAAAAAGGTGAGCACCTGACCAAAAGAGCCAATGGGAAGGCTAGAAATTTTAAAATGGGGGAAAGAAACTTTCCATTTGTCTGTTGTTCTCTGGGCTGCAGGAACACGGAGTAGCAATGCTATAAGCAGAAATGCCATGTAAGGTTTGAACCAGGTATGAAAAAGTTTTTTCCATACCTAGAAGGAATAATTTGGATAGGGAATGTTTAGTTAGATGCTATCAGGTTATTTCTTTATTTTGGCTTGTGGATCTCCTCTGTGCTAACCCGAGATGCTTTTGTTTGCTTGTAACCTTTAAGCTTAACCCCCAAGAAAGCTATTTTGAGTGCTTAATTTTTGGAATTGCTCTTTTAAAATCCAGTAAAAGCCTAAGTTCCAGATGTATTTTCTTTCTTTTTGTTTTTAATAAAATTTACCTTTTTTAAGAACAGGATTGGATTTTTGGTGTCCTAAGAGGTTTGTGCATATGCTCTTTGATTAGCTGGGGGCAACAGCTAATTTCCTTTGTTTTCTTTCTCAGCTCTTCCCTGGAGGGAGTGTGTGTGAAAGGGCTTGAGGGTGGCCCACAGGGAGGAATTCCCAAGTGCTCCTTCCTGAGTCCAAGGGGTTTTTTTTGCATTTGGGTGGTGACAGCATTTACCAAGCCAAGGTCAGAGAAAAGCTGTAACCTTGGGAGTTTAATACAAGCCTGGAGTGGCAAGTATTAATTTTTAGAATCCTTGCAGGCCCCCACCTTCTGCACGCGAAGTGACAGAGTGGGGATTTAGCCTTGACAATAGGGGAAGCTTTTAAAGATCATTGGTGACAGCTAGCAGCTGAAATCTGTACTGGACACTGCTCAGCTGCTGGCAGAAGTAAAGTAAGGACAAGTTTTTAAACAGCTAGATTTGAAAACTTGCCTGTACTTGATTTTTTTCAGACACAACCTCTCTCTCCTTGGAAATGGAAGCAGAGGTGGGAAGTGGCAGCCAGCACCTTAAATTAACAAGAGCTTTCACAACTGCTGGTTGCCAGTTCTCACTTTTATTTCTGTGGAAATAAGGGTCAGAACAAGGAAAAATAAGATGATGGGGTATGGGCTGCCTGCTGAAATCTGCATCTCCAGAGTCAAAAGTCAGCTATTGACTAGGACTATTTAATTACAAATGTTAAGACAAAAACGACAAACATTATAGAAATGATGATTCAATGAGGCTGTTTGTATACATGTATTATACTGTTACACACACACACACACACCCCTACACCTGTAAATATATATAGGCATGCATACACATGTGCATATGTACACACACACTGGGTTTATTCACACACAGAAACAGAGAGAGATTATGGATCTGATCCAAAGTCCACTGAAGTCAATGGGTATCTCTTTATTTTGACCTTATATGGTGCGTTATCAGGAATACATGGTTATGTGGTATGAAGGTTTCATTACGGGATGACCATATAAGTAATGCACGTAATCTAAAATGAATGCCAATAAAACCTTTTACCCCATTCCACACCTTAATGAATTCTGTATGTGATATGTACATTACAGAAAACAATTTTAGCAATGTTTTAAAGTGTTCCTTGTTCAGCTATAATGACAAGTTTGCTTTGTTACTGTGAATCCGAATGTAAAGGGCTTAGGTGGAGAAAGTAATGAAAATTAACTAGACAGAAAACTTTAAGTCGTCATCCAAGGTTGAGAATATATATCAATAATTTAACAATAAAAATCTTTACAATGATGGAGTTAGTGAAGAAAATAACATTTAGAAGCCTGAAAATTCAGAGTTGAAGTTAAACTTACCAGAAACCCAAACTTCAGCAAATATGGGACAGTTCACAAAGTACAATACTCAAACCATTTAAATTAGTCCCCTTATTAATCTCAAGCTCCTAAATTATCTTTTTTCCTTTTATAGCTACTTTACAGATATATTGTGTTTGGATCAAAACCTTTTTTAAAGAAGTTGAACTCTGCAGCCTGTAGCTTAGGACTTGTCCTCATAGTTCTGTATGCAACGCTGTACGTTCACACCCTGGTTTGCCATGCACTGACTAACTGTGTAGACAAGCCCTAAGATTTTGAACAGAAACTCTCATTGTGCAGCTTGCTGCTGGTGTATCTCAACTGGGAATCAGAGAGCAGCCGATTTAAAATTTGTTGAATGTTTCCCTTGTAGACATGGGAATGCTGCATGTAATGATCTTGGATAATTTGTTACCAAATAAAATCAATAGTAGCCTCCTAGTTTTTCAGGATTGGGCTTGCATGGTGAAGAGTGGGGAATGACTCCCTACATTGCTATTGACCAAATCAAGGATTTTTAATTTTTAAAGTGTTTTTGTGAACAGTGCCTGACGTACCGCTGTATTTTTAAGAATAAAGCATTTTAAATGTTGGCTGCTAGTAAGATGAAACTATTATATATGAATAAGATACTGTAGTCTGATATTCTGCTTTTTTCATGAAGGGGCATGAACTGTTGTCTCACTGTGTGGGTATAGCATGTTGCGTAGGAGTGAAGTGTTCTACCAGCGCCGGCTCCAGGGTTTTTGCCGCCCCAGGCAGCCAAAAAAAAAAAAAAAAAAAA